>OX645060.1:111833852-112433852 GCA_951905685.1 Eumerus sabulonum
GCGCACTGAAGGTCATTTAACCTCATTAGGTTATTACTGAAAGGAAGAGAATTAGAGAATATGCCGATGGACGTTGATTTTAAACGATTGCATGTTGTATTGAGGGCGGAAGACCGAATCCGGCAGGGAATTCCAGATTCGTGTGGTTCGGTTAATGAAACATTCTATATTTTTGACGGTACGTCCGAAAGCAGGCTTCAGGATATATTGGTGAGCATTCCTAAAGAGACGTGTATTGCGGGAGAAATGATGAAGGGGCGGAATGCAACTGGCTATTTCACCAGAGCGTTTTGGGTGGAAATGATGATAAAACAGGGAGAGGCAGGAAGAATGAATACGATGTTCAAAAGAGTCTAATGTTTGGGTGACGCTGGAGTCACCTATCAGATTTATCACGCGTTTTTTGTATTTTATCTATTAGGTGAAATGAGGTCTTGGAAACACCAGACCAGAAATGAGCGTTCAACTCTAATTTGGGGCGAATTAGCGCATTATAGATTGTAGCCAGATTTAATAAATATTTCTTGCATCTATATAAGAAGCCTAGGCATTTCGCAGCATTCTTGGCGACACTGAATATGGGGTTGTTCCAATTAAGATTATGAACAACACGCAAATATTTTGCTTTCACCCTCTTAGTGTAACGAGCGATTCCACTTTCCGGGGAGATATGCCATCAAATCACAATTTGATATGTTGCTGCGAAACCGTACTGACGGTCATTGAAAAGTTTCCGTGACTCAAGATATTTCATAAGCTGACGGTTAATCAGCGTTTCCATGACCTTGGAAGGAAGAGACGTTAGTGCAATGGGCCGGTAGTTGGAGGGAAAAGATGATTCACCTTTTTTGGGTATGGGCTGGACAAAAGCTGTTTCCCACCTACTCGGAAAGAGCCCAGAGGTGTAGGAAAGGTGGAAAAGCTTACGCAGTGTTTTTGCCAGCGTAGAAGAACAACTCTTCAGAACTATTGGGGCAATACCATCTGGACCAGCAGATTTGTGTATGTTGAGGTCCTTAAGAACCCTTGCGACTGTACGAGTGCGGAAGTTGATTAGTCCCATGGTGGAATTGACGCACTCTAGTACAGGCGGAGACAAAGTACAAGCTGGCAGCTAAGAACTTGTTCCATGTTAGTTTGTCGTCGATGTATGTACATTCCTAGGTATTTTGCATTGTTGTCAATTTGTATGCTTTTGTTGTTAAATGTTAAGTTGGGTGGATTTTCAGTTCTGTGTGTGGAATATATTACTTGTACGTTTTTGTCTTCATTAATCTGTATTCCTCAACTTTGAAACCATTGTAGAAGCCAATTTAGAAATTGTTGAAGAGTGTGAGTAGAGTAGAGTAGAGTATAATTGTGTCGTCTGCAAAAGTTGCTAGTTGTGAATTTTGGGTATAAGTATAATGTAGGTCCAAGTACACTTCCTTTTGGTACACCAGCGGCTATTGGTCTTATTGTTGAGAACTCGTCTGCTTTTTTGACATAGAAGTACCGATCAGTCACGTAATTCCTGATGAGTTGGTACATGTCCTTAGGTGGCATGCAGCTTAGTTTGTGGAGAGGGCCTTTGTGCCACACTTTGTCGAATATTTTGGATACGTCTAGGAAGACTGCTGCGCAGTTTCGTCTATGTTCGATCTCAGAAGAGATTTGTTAATAATTCTATCAATTTGTTGTGTTGTCGAATGATGTCGCCGGAAGCCGAATTGATGTTTTGGTAAAATTTCACGTTGAGATAGGATTGAGTCGAGTCGTTTGGATATTACTTTTTCTAAGACTTTTAATAACGCTGGCTTAGTTGCGTTCGTACCGGGTTTTGGGATAGCTTTTATTTCCGCGACTTTCCACACTTACTTAATGTAAGTGATCCTCAGCGTGACTATCCACCTTGACGCGGTGCTGGGGCTTAAACTAGCCTGGGATACCATGTTGAATCAACATGGGCTCAATGCTAGTGACTAAGAGGTAGTCAGCCCTATTCCAGTGGTGGTGTGAGCTTAGTGAAACCGTGCCCAAGGATGAAAGGTTGGAGGGTTTATTTCCAATCATTAACGAGCTCCCTTAGGTGCCCAGGCGAGGCCTAAGGTATCAAATGCCTTACTCCGATAATCGGCGGCTCTGTCGGAGTGGACCCCATACTTCCGTCCGAACTCGTGGGAACAAAATTTTAAAAGAACGACAAAGAAACTCTCTTGAGTCAGTGGCAGACGCGCTAAATGACGTAGCTACTAACCAGGATGAGGACATCTCGAGGGAATTGGAGGATAAATTACTCGCCGATCCCGAAGAGACAGTCCAAGAGAGCAAAGGAAAAGGCAAGGCTGCCAAAAAGAAAGGAACACTTTCCCAGGGAAAGCAAAAGCTTAGGGAGTACAGGAAAGCTGTACACCTTAAGCGTATATTGGAAGAAAAGGGTATTCCTCTGCTCTCCGATTTGGAGAAGGGAAAACTCAGATGGGCTGAGGAAACCATTGCCAAAGATGCCCTGACAAAGCCAAAGAGTGGCAAAGGGGCAACGGACAATGGTAAAAAAACGGGCAAAGATGAAAAGCCCCCCGCAAAAGAAAAGCGACGAACCGGGGCAACTGGAACCGAAGCCGATAAGGCGGGCTCCAGTGGCACCCAGGCTCGACGTAAGGGTGGAAAAAGCGCACCAAAGACCGAAGTCGCTAAGACGGGTCTAGGTGAGGCAACCTTCACGGCGATCGATGCAATTGGCAAGACCGCTAGCAAGAAACGGGAAGGGTTTATGGCAAAAAGGGTGAGATCCCAGGAAGAGGCCAACAACCCAGCGAAGAGAGCGAAGGTCAGTAGTGCGGCGCAATTTAGCGGTGCTATCCGTAATGCTCTACAGCTTGCTGTAGTGGATTGCGGCAAGCCGAGTGGCCAGTATACCTTCGAACAGGGGAAGATGATCGAAAAGGTTCTGGCTAAAGCGATCTTCGACCACATTCGGGGGAATGCTGGGAAATCTGCGCCAACGTTTGGCCTCACGAACAGGAAGCGGGGCATAAGCAGACTGGACTGCAAAGACCAGCTCTCGCATGACTTCGCCTCAAAAGTCGTTCCCAGTCTTAAGCCAAGGGAAGGAGCTGCACTAAAGGCGGTCCCCCTGGACAAGATACCGGAGAGCCCTAGGGCCAAAATGAATGTACCGGATATGGGAATGAAGAAAGAGGAGGTTCTCGGTTTTCTAAAAGCACAAGACCCAGCGGTCCCTATGGATGACTGGGAGGTTGTGGCTTTGGAAAATAACTTAAATGATACGAAAAGTATCATCTTCGTTATAGAGAATCCACCGAAAATTCTAAGGGAAAAAAGGCTATGCGTTTGTTCTTCGGAGCTGGTGAGTTTCTATTGAGACTCGCGAAGAAGGCGCGGCCTGGTGAGGTGGCACCGGTGGAGGTGGAAGAGGATACTACCGATAATGAAGGTAGTACAAATAAACCTCCACCACAGTAAAGCCGCCTCGGTAAACCTCATGCTGCTCCTCAATAAGGAACAGCTTGACCTGGCCCTAGTCTAGGAATCATGGATTCTCCACAATCGGGTAAAGGGGCTTGGGTCATCAAAATACAAAATAATTTATAACGGTAACGAAGGCAAGGTAAGGGCTTGTATTGTTGCCAGGAAAGAACTCCACACACTAATGCTAACCAATTTCAGCTCGGGTGATCAGACGGTTGTGGAAGTCAAAGGAAAAGACGGCACCTTCACGATGACGTCGGTTTACCTACCATATGATGAAGGCACGAACGTCCCCTCGGAAGGAGTAAGGAAACTGGTCTCAATGACCAAGCAAGGTAAGAAGAACTTAGTCTTAGGGTGTGATGCTAACGCCCATCATACCATTTGGGGTAGCACTAACACAAATAGTAGAGGTGAGGCTCTGTTCGGTTATGTCCTTAATACTAACTTAACTATATGTAACCGTGGTAATTCACCAACTTTTATCACTAAAAATAGAAATGAGGTTATAGACGTTATTTTAGTAAATGGAAACGGTAACGCAAAGGTCTCGGACTGGAGAGTGTCCGACAAAGCGTCACTTTCTGACCATTGCTGGATACTCTTTGATCTGAGTCTTTGTGTAACGGATGGCAATGTCTTTCGAAATCCGCGGAAGGCGAATTGGCAAAAGTTCAAGACGGAATTGGGAAAAACCCTAGTTCGGCCTCCGAATGGAAATCCCAACTCCACAAAAGACATCGATAAGATGATACTGAACCTAACCGATAAGCTGAACCGGTCCTTCGAGAGATCTTGCCCCATCAAAAACCTAAGCAAAAAGAACCACCCACCGTGGTGGAACACAAAAACAGCAGAGCGGCTACGTATCTTCAGACATAGTTGGAACCTCGCTAAAGAGGGTTCCATCGAATGGTCAACGTACAGAGATAATGTTAAACGACTCAAAAAGGAAATTAGATTCGCAAAAAAGAACTCGTGGAGAAATTTCTGCGAGTCTATCGAATCGTATACGGATGCGACTCGTCTGAGAAAGGTCCTTGCCAAGGCTCCTACGCAGGTTTCTTCAATTAGGAAATCTGATGGTAGCTGGACAGACTCAAACGAAAGCATGTTTGATGCCCTACTAAAATGTCACTTCCCTAACTGTGTAAACGCGGGAAAGAAAGAGTGTCGGAGACAAAACGGAGCCCTTGGGAGCACCGGCACTTACAAAGTGAGTATCAGACTTGAATCCGTCCAAAACAACTTGAATTGAACAATTCGAAAGGTAGCTTCTAATCCATTGAAAGAGAGACTCATCGATCCCAAAATCACGCATTTTCGACAAAAGGGCTTCATGGCAAACCCTGTCAAATGCTTTCGAAATATCCAGTGCAACAATTTTGCTTTCACCTGCTTGGTGAAGCGAGTGATTCCACTTTTCAGCGAGATATGGCATCATATTACCAGTGGATCTGTTGCTGCGGAAACCGTATTGGCGGTCATTGAGGAGTTTCCGTGATTCAAGGTATTTCATAAGCTGATGGTTAATCAGCGTTTCCATGACCTTGGAAAGAAGGGACGTTAGTGCAATGGGTCGGTTGTTGGAGGGAGAAGATGATTCGCCTTTTTTGGGTATAGGCTGGACAAATGCTGTTTTCCACCTACTCGGAAAGAGCCCAGAGGTGTAGGAAAGGTGAAAAAGCTTACGCTGTGGTTTTGCCAACGTAGAAGAACACCTCTTCAGAACTATTGGGGCAATACAATCTGGACCAGCGGATTTGTGTACGTCGAGGTCTTTAAGAACCCTTGCGACTGTACGAGTGCGGAAGTGGATTAGTCCCATGGTGGAATTGACGCACTCTAGTACAGGCGGAGACAAAGTACAAGCTGGCAGCTGAGAACTGGTTGCGAAATGGGCAGCAAGTAGGTTAGCTTTGTCTAAGGGGGTGACAACTGGAATGTCATTGTGGATGAGCGTCGGTATAGACGACTTAGTTGAGTTTTTTACGTTTTTTACAAAACAAATGCTAAGTACTCGTATAGTAAACTCGTCGATAGGAGGAGCAAATGGAAGGGTGAGAGTCAGCCGTGGCACACCACAGGGGGTGTTCTATCGCCTCTCCTGTGGCTCCTCGTAGTCGACGAATTGCAGAAGCTCCTAGAGACACAGGGTTTTAACGTCACAGCCTATGCCGATAACATTACCATCCTGATACATGGGAAATTTCCTCAGGTCCTCAGTGAAAGACCATTGGTGAATAACTGGGTCAAGGAACGGGGCCTAGGGGTAAATCCAACAACAACTGAGATTGTCCTCTTCACACGAAAAAGACCAATACCTAATTATACATATCCACGTATAAATGGTATCGGCCTGATTCCGAAGAAATCCGCTAGGTACCTTGGAATAATTCTAGATTCCAAGCTTAGCTGGAAGGACGACATAAATGAAAGAACCAAAAAACCTTACGTGGCACTATACTCGTGCAGGGTAGCTTTCGGAAGGACATGGGGCTTTAAACCTAAGGTGGTATATGGATCAATTGTCTGGTGAAAAGCACTTGAGAGGAAATGCAACCCTCAAAGTCTTATAAGGATTCAGAGGGCTGGCTGTCTGGTGGTGACTGGATCTATGAAATCCACACCAACGGCGGCCCTTGAAGCAATGCTTAACCTTCCACCACTAGACATGTATTGTGAAAGCATTGCAGCCAGGGCTTCGCCAAGGATGCAAGAATCCAGTCTTTGGAAAAGATGTCCTTATGGCCACGCATCAATCCTAGATCGATGGGCTATCCTGAGGTCCGCAAACGAAACGGACTATACCACCCCACTTTCTTGCTGTGAGAGGAAATTCTCTATTAGGATTCCCTCCAGGGAGGAATGGGCCAGTGGTATGGTAAACTCGGAAGAGGAACTGGCAATCTATACCGACGGATCCAAAACGGATACCGGTACAGGAGCCGGAGTCTACTTCGAATCTCAGGACGCGCGTCACTCCTACAGACTTGATGATGGCTGTAGCGTCTTCCAGGCTGAGATCTTCGCAATCAAAAAAGGCGCGGATCTGATTCTTAGGGAGAATTTCTCGGGTAAGAGAATCAAAATCTATGTTGACAGTCAGGCAGCCATTAAGGCTCTGCAAGCAACATGGATAAGATCCAAGCTCGTAAAACTCTGTAAAGAGAAACTAGAAGAAATATCGAATGTCAATGAGGTAACCATCTGCTGGGTACCAGGGCATGTGAAAAATTCCGGAAATGAGAAGGCGGACGAACAAGCCAGACTGGGATCAGGCGCAGATACTTCGCAGATCACAAATGAGGCTAAAACGCCACTCAGCACACTATTCAGAGAAATAGGGGTGGAACTACTAGCAAAGGCCAACAAGCGATGGTGTCAATTAGATACATGCACTACGGCAAGGCTAACATGGCCTGTCTATAACAAAAAAAGGACGGAAAGTCTGCTAAATCTTGGTAGAGCGAATATACGACTGGTAGTCGGTGCCCTCACTGGGCACTGCATGATATCATATCATGCAGCTAGACTAGGCCAGCCCTACAACGATTTTTGCAGAAGCTGTAGGGACGAAGAGGAAATAGAATCCATTCGTCACCTACTGTGTGAATGCCCTGCACTGGCCCAAAAAAGACTTACGTATCTCGGGAACTATTTCTTTTCGGGCTTAGAGGAGGCAAGAGACATTAAGCTGAGCAAACTGCTAAGGTTCTTATTTGAATATGGATTGTTCAGATCAGCGGGTAACTAACAGGTTCCCCTCGGATTAGTCTTCAAAATGGGCACAATGGACTCTTAGTAGTCTAAGTGAGCCGTGACATCATGTCAATAGGGCACCCAACTAACCTAACCTAACCTAATGTAAGTGATTTCTTTGTCTAGAAGTTCTTTAACGATTTTTCCGTTAATCATGTCATAGCCTGCAGATTTTTTCCTATCTATTTCAAGAATGATTTATTTAATTTCACTTTCGTTTGTTTTTCTGGTCTTTTTGTTATAATTATTTGGGTTGAATTCCATGGGAGTATGGACAGTCTGCTTGTCGTTTTTAAAGATTTGTTCGAAGTGATCTGCTAGGGTTTCAGCTTTTTCTGAGTTTGATCTGGACCAAGATCCTTTTTTGTTAAGAATAGCTGATTGATGTTCACTCGTTTTTTTTAATGTTCTTGGTTGCCTTCCATAGGGAGTAGTTTGTAGATGGAGTGGGTGCCAAATTAGAGAGACAGTTCCTAATTTTGGTGATTTTATAATCTTTAAGTAGTTTTGAGTCGCTCTGTTTAGGTTTGTCTTAGCTTCTTGTGTCCTGATAGTTTGCCATCGTTTTCTAAGTATTCTTTTTTCCTTTACTTTTCTTTTAATCGCTATCGGTATAAATACTTGTGACTGTTTTTGGGTTAGAGTTAGTGTTGATCTGCTTGTTGCATTCACGATGATGTCATTAAGATGGATGATAGCCCTTTCCATGTTGTCAGGTGAAGTGCGAGGAACATGGAGTTGCAGATCCTTATTTACTATGTCTCTAAAGGCGTCCCAGTCAGTCTTCCGGTTAAATAGTTTTAACTGTGGTTGAGATGTTGAAATTACAGTATTACAGGTTATAACGATAGTGGAGTTGTCGGAAGATAATTCTAGATAGTTCTAGTTTTTATGGATAAGTTGTTGGGATTAATACTTTTATATATGCAGAAATCAATTAGATCTAATCTGGTAATTAAATTAGAGATGAAAAAGCAATGTTGGGATGCTGCAAAAAATTTCGAATATGATATAGACTTCATAGATAACCCCCAATTCAAAACAATTCCAGCCCGGAGGATACCCTGTGCACTAGCAGATCAACTTAAAACTAAACCAAAGTGTATGGAGAAAATGGGGGTCAGAGCACCAATAAGTGAGTCAACAACAGCGGTTAGCACAATGCCAGTCGTTAACAAAGGGAAAACTTAGAATTTGGAGTTAAATAAAAGTATCCGGCGAAGGCAATAGCCACTAAAAGCAATCGAGGAGATAGCAGCAAAGACCGATTGCAGTAAATGGTTCACAAAACTAGACTGCGAGAAAGAATTCTGGCAGTTTTTTTTTAATAATGTGCGCGCACTGAAGGTCTTATAACCTCATTAGGTTATTACTGAAAGGAAGAGAATTAGAGGAGATGCCGATGGACGTTGATCTTAAACGATTGCATGTTGTACTGAGGGCGGAAGACCGAATCCGGCAGGGAATTCCAGATTCGTGTGGTTCGGTTAGATAGATAGATAGATAGGGGGGGGGTGGGACAGAGTCGCCTGATCACTGCGGCCACGATTGGGCCTATTGTGATGTCCCCCACTTACAGTTCACTCAGAAAACCTGAGTTCGTAATAAAGCTTAGTATGCTTTTGAGTGAACTGGCAGCAATTTCATCTGCTTCAAGATAATGCTTGTCTAGGTGACGAAGACGTGTACTGACCAGGCAGTTACAGTGGCATAGTATGTGCTCTGCTGTTTCTTCGTCTTCATTACACATACGGCAAGTGTCATCTTGTATGATGCCCATTGTTTTGAGGTGTTTATTAACTGGGCAGTGTCCAGTAAGGAAACCTGTGATTAAACGAATCTGACTCCTCGAAAGCATGAGAAGTTGTTTCGTTCTTTTGAGGGATGTAGTTGGGAGGAACAGCTTGGCTTGTCTGCTACCTTTCGTTTGTGACCAGTAGTGATCCGTCGTGTTCCTTAACCAATTTTTTATGCAGCATTTGGTGGTGCTAGTAGGTATGCCGCAGAAAGGCCGTGGCATCATAAATGGTGATGCAGAGCCTTTCCTTGCTAGTAGGTCCGCCTTTTCGTTGCCTGTATGGCCGCTGTGTCCAGGTATCCAAATGAGATGAACTCTGTTTGTACTGGCCAGCTGATGAAGTAGCTGTAGGCAGTCCCATACCAGCTTGGAGGTTATTTCAAAGCTCTTTAGGGCTTGAAGTGCAGCTTTGCTGTCAGAGAGAATATAAATGTTTTTGTTAAGTAAATTTCTGTTTATATTTTCTCTGAGGCAGAGTTCTATAGCAAATATCTCTGCTTGAAAAACGGAGTTATAACTGTCCATGCTGACGTAAATGCATGTGCCTGTATTTGCTCCGTATACTCCAGCCCCAACGCCTTCGTCCGTTTTGGAGCCATCTGTGTACCACACGTAGGATCCACGGTTGAAGGAGGGTCTATCCTGTTCCCAGTTTTGTCGGTTAGGGAATGTGACCTTGTAGTTTTGGCTGAAGTTATATCTGGGGAGACAGTTGTCTGTAAGAGATATCTTTAGGATTTCATGCCTGTTTATTTCTGTAAGGATGTCAGGGTGAAAGAGCCTACGGTTAGAGTCATCCTCCATGATCATCCTGTGGGCGAAGACCATTGCTTCTTTCTTCAGTTGGAGATGAAGAGGTGGCAGGTCTGTGATGACTTCTAGTGCTGCTGTGGGGGTTGTTCTCATGGCCCCAGTGATACAGATGCAAGCTAGTCTTTGCAATTTGTTGAGCTTGGCTTGCACTGATACTTGTTTTGTTTTGTGCCACCAGACGGGCGCAGCATATGTAAGGATTGGTCTGGTGATTGCTGTATATAGCCAGCGGGACATTTTGGGGTTTGTGCCCCAGTATTTGCCAGTGAGACTTTTGCTGGTTTTGTGGTTCGGTTAATGAAACATTCTATATTTTTGACGGTACGTCCGAAAGCTGGCTTCAGGATATATTGGTGAGCATTCCTAAAGAGACGTGTGTTGCGGGAGAAGTGTTGAAGGGGCGGAAAGCAACTGGCTATTTCACCAGAGCGTTTTGGGTGGAAATGACGATAAAACAGGGAGAGGCAGGAAGAATGAATACGATGTTCAAGAGAGTCTAATGTTTGGGTGACGCTGGAGTCACCTATCAGATTTATCACGCGTTTTTTGTATTTTATCTATTAGGTGAAATGAGGTATTGGAAACACCAGACCAGAAATGAGAGTTCAACTCTAATTTGGGGCGAATTAACGCCTTGTAGATTGTAGCCAGATTTAATAAATATTTCTTGCATCTATGTAAGAAGCCTAGGCATTTCGCAGCATTCTTGGCGACACTGAATATGGGGTTGTTCCAATTAAGATTGTGAACAACACACAAACATTTTGCTTTCACCTTCTTAGTGAAACGAGCGATTCCACTTTTCGGGGAGATATGCCATCAAATCACAATTTGATATGTTGCTGCGAAACCGTACTGACGGTCATTGAAAAGTTTCCGTGACTCAAGATATTTCATAGGCTGACGGTTAATCAGCGTGTCCATGACCTTGGTAGGAAGGGACGTTAGTGCAATGGGTCGGTAGTTGGAGGGAGAAGATGATTCGCCTTTTTTGGGTAAAGGCTCTACAAATGCTGTGCTCCACCTACTCGGAAAGAGCCCAAAAGCTTACGCAGTGGTTTTGCCAGCGTAGAAGAACACCTCTTAAGAACTATTGGGGCAATACCATCTGGACCAGCAGATTTGTGAATGTCGAGGTCCTCAAGAACCCTTGCGACTGTGCGAGTGCGAAAGAGATGAATCCCATGGTGAAATTAACGCATTCTACTACAGGTGGAGACAAGGTACACGCTGAGAGCTGCGATCTGGTTACGAAGTGGGCAGCAAGCAGGTTAGCTTTGTCTAAGGGGGTTACAGCTCGTATCTCACTGTGGACGAGCGTCGGTATAGACGATGTACTTGAGTTTTTTATGTTTTCAACAAAGGACCAGAAACTTTTGCTACCGTTGGGACATTGAAGGATTTGACGCCTTAATTTTATGTCGGATTGGAATTGAACCCGTCGCATGTGGGTGTTGCAATCATTTCTGGCTCGTATGTACCCTTCACCTATGGGAAAATTAAATCACACACAACATGGGTGATTGGGAGAAGCTCGGCTTAGGTCCTTCATGGGCTGTAACGTCCTCAGAACTGTTTGCCTTATAGGCCCGAAGGTTTAGCTTCCTGAGCCTAAAGGCCTCTTTGTAGCTCAAGTCAAACCACGTATTGGTTTTTGGCCTGGTGCTTTTAATCTCGCTAGGAATAAAACCTGCCATGCCGATTCGGATAAAATTTGCGATAATACGAGTTGCGGCGTCCACGTCGTTTTGGAATGTCATCTAGGAGATTTCACAAGTGGAGGCCTGAGAAGATTCATCACTCGTACAATATACAACGAAAAAATACAAGGAGAAGCAAAAAACATCATCATTGATATACCAGTTCCGAAAAATTGAGAAGCCATCAAACGACAACTGAGGCTGAGATACAAACCAGAAATCGAGTCATCGGACATCTATAGAAGTATTCATACCATACAAGTCAATACTGTAAGTGAATTATTATTTGATGTACAAAGAATAAAATTTAAATCCGATAAACATATAAACTTTTATAAAGGCGACAATGCCGTATACTTAAGTAATGTAAGTTCATTATTAGTTAATATGATTAAAGAAATGTGTCAGGGAACACTATTATACAAAATCTATGAAAAGAAGGAATTAGATAATACTTTTGAAATGATGAAAAGAAGGTACGAAGATTCGTGTATTAGGGAAGAATTTAAAAAGACCAGTAAAGTATCTTATCGTCCAGGGAATTTAAAGAGGTAGCAAGGTAATAACTACCAGAACAATTATCAGAGCATCAATAATAGGAACAGTTATCAGAGTAGACGAGATTCAGGGCACTATAATAACAATAACGGAATATCGGGCTAACATCGCTTTCAACAGAATTATCCACAGAATAGTAGGAACACAGGTCAGTATACTTACCCAGGGCACTTTAATAACAAAAACGGATATTCGGGCCAAAATCGCTTTCAACAGAATTATCCACAGAACAATAGATACCCAGGGCATTATAATACCAATAATGGAAATCAAGAGCCAATGGATATAAGTAACATTGGAACAAATAATCTAGGAAATAACATCGAGGTTAATAATGTTGAGTTTTTTACCAACTAGCCTCGGATCACCTGCCCACGATAGAATTAACTATAAACACAAAAAGGTATTTAGCTCTAATAGACACAGGATCATCACTTAGCATAATCGATGCTAAAATAAATAATTTTAAGACAATTAAAACAAACCCCTTCGGAAATCTCTAGAATGCTCTGACAATTAGCATTACGCCGTTGACAGTTGACGTCATTCCAATCCCCGCTTCAAGAGAGCTTTCGAACTTCGACAGCGAAATTCGAACTTAACTGTCGGTGTGTGTCTTCGCAACACTGCCCTCCTCCTAAACTTGTTCGTCCTCGAACAAGCGATTGGACCCATCTCCGTAATATGGCGCTAACCTCTCTACGTGGACAATCTTATACTTTGCCCGTCGGTTTCCCATCTGCTGTATTCGGTATACCACGTCATTGAGCTTCTTGATGACCTCACATGGCCCGTCCCAGGCTGATTGCAATTTGGGGCACAAGCCTTTTTTTCGTTGTGGGTTGTACAGCAATACCAAGTGTCCTGTCTCGAATCCAGAAGAGTTCGCCCTTAAGTCGTACCTCGCCTTCATTTTATCGCTGACCAAGTTCAGTCGCTCCCGGATGAACTGATGGATGGAGTTCAGCTGTTCTTTCTTTTCGGTTACGAAGTCCTCCCTGCCGCTAGTTTTCGGTAGTACCACGCCGAACTTCAAGTCCGATCGAAGTCGAAGATCAGATCCAAAAATGGCTTCAGCTGATGTTGTTGCCGTTGAATTGTGCTGTGCCGAACGGTACGTCATTAAGAAGAGGGGAAGATGTTCATCCCAGTCCTTCTGATCTCCGACGACGACTTTTCTCAAGTATTCCTCCATCGTCCGGTTGAACCTTTCTGATACCTAGCATGTCACAGAGTTCTTTGAACACCGACGACTCCAAGTTCCTTCCTTGGTCTGAGTGCACTTCCAGCGGTACCCCGTAACGCGCAACCCAGTTGTTCACGAATACATCCGAAATGGTTTTGGCTTCCTGGTTCGGGATGCAAAACACCTCAGGCCACTTACTGAAGTAATCAATCACCCCCAGCGCGTATTTGTTTCCAGCGTTGCTCGTTGGGAATGGGCCTGCGATGTCCATGGCGATACGTTCGAACGGTGCTCCGACATCGTACTGCTGCATATTTCCTCGAGTTTTCCTAACTGGCCCCTTTGCCTTTGCACACTGTTCACACCTGCGAATGAAATTTGTGACCGACTCATGGTATCCTACCCAGTAGAAACGTCTCTTTATCTTTCGTACAGTCTTGTTAACACCAAGATAACCCCCGCTTGGTCCCTCGTGGTATTCTCGGATGACCTCGTCGATTTGTCCCTTTGGAATTACCAGCAGATCGTTTACAATGTTCCCGTCCTCACTATCCCAACTGCGGTAGAGGCAACCGTTCTTCAACTTCAAACTCTGCCATTGAGCCCAGTAAGCTTTCACGATTGGGCTTTCACTGGATATTTGCTGCCAACTTGGTCGAAAACCTCGTTCTTGGTAGTCGATGATGACTGCCAGATCGCCATCTTCTCGCTGCTTCCTTCCGACCGTCTCGACAATCCAGGAATCTTCTGGCAGCACATGAAAACCACGGATGTCGGTGACCTATTCCTTGGTTTCGGCACGTGAACAATGTTTACATTCAACATCGCAAGGTCGCCTCGATAATGCATCCGCATTTCCATGACTGCTTCCCTTCCGGTGTTCGATACTGAAGTCATAACTCTGGATTCTCTCTATCCATCTAGCAAGCTGGCCTTCCGGGTTTTTGAACTGCAGCAACCACCTCAACGCTGTGTGGTCCGTCCTAAGATGAAAAGCTTGGCCATAGAGATATTTGTGGAAATGCTTGACACAGTCAACCACAGCTAAAGGCCCCCTCCTAGTTACACAGTAGTTCCTTTCCGGCTTCGATAGGATCCTACTGTAGTAAGCGATGACCCGTTCTCGCCCGTCAATTATTTGAGAGAGTACTCCTCCGATTCCATGTCCGCTCGCATCGGTGTCCAAAATAAACTTTTCTCCCGGGACAGGATATGCAAGAATCTGCGCACTACAGAGCAATTCCTTCAGGTGAATGAACGCTTCCTCCTGCGGCTACTCCCACTTGAATGGCCGATTCTTTTTGGTGAGCTCGTGCAAACTGCTGGCAACGTTTGCAAATCCTGGGACGAAAAGCCTGTAATATGTGCAAAGTCCCAGGAATGACCTTAACTCATGAAGATTCCCCGGCCGCGGCCATTCTTTAACCGCCGAGATTTTCTCTTCATCTGTATGGACTCCTTCTGCAGTCACCACATGTCCCAAGTACCTCACCTCGTTCTGGAAGAGCGAACATTTCTTCGGGCTCAATTTCAATCCGGCTGCTTGAATACGTTCCAGTACCTCTTCAAGCTTCTTAAGGTGATCGTCAAAATCCTTGCCTTGACAATTATGTCATCCAGATAGACAAGGCAAGTCCTCCAGTGAAGTCCTCTTAGCACCCGGTTCATAGTCTCTCGAATGTGGCTGGCGCATTGCAAAGACCGAAGGGCATCACAAAGAATTGCCACAACTCTCCCCCGGCAGTGAACGCGGTCTTTTCCTTGTCTTGCTGGTCAAGCTCTATTTGCCAGTATCCACTTTGCAAGTCCAGTGTCGAGAACCACTTTGCACCAGATAGTGTGTCCAAGGTTTCGTCGATTCTCGGTAAAGGATAGCTGTCCTTCTTCGTGACGTCGTCGTTCAGCTTCCTATAGTCCACGCAGAATCGGGTGCTTCCACCCTTCTTCTTAACAAGCACTACTGGCGAACTCCATGGGCTTGCAGATGGTTCGATCACGCCCTCCTTTTCCATCTCGTCGGTGGTTGCCGGATCGGTCTAGAGTCCCCTGTATCTATTCTGTGCTTCACAATTGACGTTATTCCACAGTTCTTAACATTTGCAAAAACTGTCCAATATTTACGAAGCAGAGAAAGTGCTTTACTTTTCTGCTTCTCCACTAGATGTTGCGTCCACTCTCTGGCCATTGTTTTTAAGAAGGCTTTGTTGGACTGGATTTGCTGTTGTTTCTTATCCTTGCAGTTCATAATGGCAGCAGCTTCTTGGCACTGAGCGATTGTTGTACCTTTTTGTATTGTCTTAGGTTTACTGGCAGGATTCAGGACTCGTACTGGAACCAGTTGGTCTTGTCGGGGTTCCTCGAGAGCCCTTCCAACAACTATATCGCTGGGTCGATTTCTTTTGTCGGGTTCGACCACCCACATTCGGCTTGTCCCCGCATCCTCTTCTATCTTTGCCCAAACCACAGCTTCTGCATTCGGGGGAACTGTTTGGCGCGCTTGCACGACTATTCGCCTGACCTTGCTACCCTGTCCATTATCTATTGTTAATGGGAGCTCCAAGTTGCCATACTTCATCACTTTTTGGTTGAGGTCCAATGTGAAGCCATGCCTAATCATGAAGTCGACGCCGATTATGATGTCATCCGTAATGTCCGCAAGGATGAAATCATGCTGAAACTCGGCGGTACCCATCGTAATTCTTTTCTGGATCTTTCCCTTAACTTCCGCCTTCTCACCAGTTATTGAACGAAGCCTTACCTCGGAAAATGGTTCGATGTCAGAAACAAATCCGCTTTGAATGACTGCATGAGTTGCGCCCGTGTCCAACGTCAGCAGATATTGTCGCCCTTCCATCGTGCCCTCGATGACCAAGCTCCCCCTACAGATACGAGGATGCTGGGGCACTCCAATGTGGGAGCCAGCGCATACCCCTTTTCACTGACTCGTTTTAGTTTAACGGATTGTTAGGTGCACCTTTTGCACCTCCACGGTCGCGTTCACTCTCATGGTCTCTTTTTGGCGAACTAGACCTCGAACGCTTTCTTCGCAGGCGGCAGTTCCTCGCAATGTGCCCCTGTTGGTCGCAGATGTAGCATCTACCCGGGAATGAACCACTCCTACTAGCCGTTGTTGTTCTGGAACTATCCTGGTCTTGAGATATGCGCCGTAGTTTGATGGAAGGTCGGCATATCAAGGGCGATGTTTCACATGCGAGAGCGCTGGCAACTGTCTCCTTGAAAGATGTCTTCGGCAGGAGAATCAGGCTTCGTTGCGTGTCGGGGTCCCTCAGGCCTTGGATGAAAGAATCCGTTTTTAGCTTCTCCACCACATCAACTGGAACGTCCGCGTAGGCAAGGTGGGATAGCCTCTCGATGTCGGCAGCATACTGTTGGATGGTCTCGTTTCCACGCTGCTTGCGTCGTTTAAGTTCCAGCTTATGCATCTCCTGCATGTGCTCACTGCCGTATCTTCGATGAAGAGCATCCCATATGGCTGTGTAGTCCCTTCTCTGGGTCTCCGGGATGGTCTGTAAAACACCAGCTGCTTCGCCTTTAAGCGAAATTACTAGAGCGGCCACACGATCTTCTTCTCCCCATTGATTCCGTTCCGCTGTTGTCTCGAACTGAAGTTTAAAGATGTTAAACGCACTCGTGCCGTCGAAGTTGGGAGCTGTGAATTTCGATGCTGCAGTCGGTACAACGATTCCTTGATGCTGAACGTTCTGGACAATTTTCTCGAGTTCCAGAATTAGAGGAGATGCCGATGGACGTTGATCTTAAACGGTTGCATGTTGTATTGAGGGCGGAAGACCGAATCCGGCAGGGAATTCCGTGTGGTTCGGTTAATGAAACATTCTATATTTTTGACGGTACGTCCGAAAGCAGGCTTCAGGATATATTGGTGAGCATTCCTAAAGAGACGTGTGTTGCGGGAGAAATGTTGAAGGGGCGGAATGCAACTGTCTATTTCACCAGAGCGTTTTGGGTGGAAGTGACGATAAAACAGGGAGAGTCAGGAAGAATGAATACGATGTTCAAAAGAGTCTAATTTTTGGTAGACGCTGGAGTCACCTATCAGTTTTATCACGCGTTTTTGTATTTTATCTATTAGGTGAAATGGGGTCTGCAGGAGACTGCAATTATCATCTTTCGCAGTTTTTGTCTGGACACGGTGGCTATCGAAAGTATCTGCATAGATTTGGATATGATAGCTCGCCCTTTTGTCCACAATGCCCAAATTCCGAGGAGGACGCAGAACACACAGTTTTCTATTGTAGTCGCTTTATGCAGGACAGGCAAAGGCTAAATGTACCGAGTCCTGAAAACTTGGTCCCCTTTATGATGAACTCGGTGGAAAACTGGAATCAAACATGCTCGTACATTGCATCAGTACAAATAACGCTGCGGCAAGCCGAAGCAGAAAGAAGAACCCAAGAGGTTTCTACTCGAGATACAGCGTAAATCGCTAACCAGCCCCGCGAAGTAATACCTAACGGCAGTCCCGCGGGGAGAGTGGTTGAAGTGTGCAGAGGTGTGGTTTAGTACGTAGGCGCGTGGAAAAGGAGAATAATATCCCGCGAATCGTGCATGCTGGCAACACGGGTTACCAGTATCTTTTGAAGATTCCACATCCTTGGGCGCAACCAAAAAAAAAAAAAAAAAACATTCAACACTCTCCTCAGGTTCCGTGGGTTTTAATGGAGCTTCTTCTAATTCCCAGAATCTGCGCAATTGCTCATCGAGAGTAAAGGTTTGAAAAAAACTTTGGATAAACCTATACTCAATCGGTGCCTTACCGAACAAAATCCACCCTAACCTGGTATTCTGGGCAATTGGCAGTGTTTTGTCTTGGGATCGGACTAAGTCAGGTAACAAAACTTCTGCTAAAACGTCACTACCCAACAATATGTCGACTTGAGATGGTTCAAAGAATGTTGGGTCAGCCAAGGGCAAGTCGTTGAGGTGTTTCCAGTCACTAACTGGAAACCTGCGGGCCGGGAGATGGCCAGATAGCGACTTAAAATGAAGGTCTGTCTGAAGGTCAATTACGATATCGACAACACGTCTGCATGTACCACTACTGACCATTCCTAACCCAGAAACCTCGATATTAGTACGTCTCGGCTTCAAACGCAGAAGTTGAAAGGCGGATTCGGTTATGAATGTTGCCTCAAAACCCGAGTCCAAAAGTGCTCGTAACATAAAGGTTCCCCAACGCGACTATCCACCTTGCCGTGGTGCTGGGGCTTACACTGGCCAGGGAGGCTTTGTCAACGACATGGTCTCCGGGCCGGGAACCAAGAGATAGTCAACCCTATTCCAGTGGTGGTGTGAGCTTTTTAAAACCGTGCCGAAGGATGAAAGGTTGGAGGGTTTATGTCCAACCGCTAACGAGCTCCCTTAGGTGCACAGGCGAGGCCTAAGGTATTCAAATGCCTTACTCCGATATTCGGCGGCTCTGTCGGAGTGGACCCATATTTCCGGCCGTACTCGTGGGTACAAAATTTCAAACATTAATAATAAACCAAAAAAAGAAAGCAAGGAGGAAGAGCTCTCTCTCGAGTCGGTGGCAGACGCACTACTTGCCGTGGCCAGTGGCAGAGAGAAAGAAGCCAAACCAAGGGGATCCAGCGTGTTAGACGAGGTCATCTCCAAGGAATTAGAGGAGGAATTACTCGCTGATTCTGAAGAGACAGCCCAAGAAAGTTTAGCACGGAAAAAGGATGCCAAGAAACCCAAGAAACTAACTCAAGGGAAGCTGAGGCTTAAGGAGTACAAAAAAGCTGTGCACCTTAAGCGCTTGCTTGAGGAAAAGGGCATACCCCTGCTCTCCGATATGGAGAAGGAGAAGCTCGCTTGGGCAGGAGAGGTGATTGCCAAGGATGTCCTAACAAGACCAAGGGCTGACAAGGGCACATCCAGCAAAAAAAGCCAGAGAAGGCAAGGGGGATAAAAAGACCAAAAATCCCCCCAAGAAAAGGGAGCGGAGGGCTGGGCCGGATGGAACCGAAGCCGATAAGGCGGGTTCTGGCTGCACCCAGATCCTGGGCGAAGGTGAGAACCTGAAAACCAAGGGCACGGGAAGGACTGTAGCCGCTAAGGCAGGTTCTACTAAGGTAGCCTCTAACGCGGTCGATAAGACTGGTAAAGGCAAACCAGAAACCGTGCCAGCTCCTAAGAGAAGAGAGGATTTCAAGGCGAAGAGGGTAAGATCCCAAGAGGAAGCCGGAAATCCATCAAAAAGAGTGAAGATCAACACGGCAGTGCTGTTCGGAGGGGCTGCTCGGAATGCTTTACAGCTAGCTGTGATAGATTCCGGCAGGCCGAGTGGCCAGTATACCTTCGAACAGGGGAAGATGATCGAGAAAGCCTTGGCTAGAGCGATCTTCGACCACATTCGAGGGAATGCTGGGAAAACTGCGCCAACGTTTGGTCTCACTAACTGGAGGAGAGGTGTGAGTAGGCTGGACTGCAAGGACCAGCTATCGCATGACTTTGCGAAGAAGGTCGTACCCACCTTCAAGTTGTGGGAGGGGGCTGCACTAAAGGCAGTCCCCCTGGACGAGGTACCAGAGAGGCCTAAAGCCAAAATGAGCGTACCGGAAATGGAATTCGAGAAAAGCGAGATCCTCGGCTTTCTAAAAGCACAAAACCCAGCGGTCCCTATGGATGACTGGGAAGTAGTCGCAATTGAGAGCAACGAAGATGGCACAAAGAGCATAATCTTCGTTATCGAGGATCCGCCGGAAACGATGAAAAAAGAGAGGCATATGCGCCTATTCTTCGGGGCTGGTGAGTTTCCTGTGAGACTCATGAAGAAGGCGCAGCCTGGCGGTACGGCAGCTGTGGTGAAGGACAGTACTACTGAAAATGAAAGTAGTGCAAATAAACCTGCATCACAGTAAGGCCGCATCAGCCAACCTCATGCTGCTTATGAACAAGGAGCAGCTTGATGTGGCCCTGATCCAAGAACCATGGATCCTCCATAATCGGGTTAAGGGATTAGGGTCATCGAAATACAGCCTCTTTTATAACAGTAACGAAGGCAAGGTTAGAACTTGTATCGTTGCTAGCAAAGATCTCCACGTACTAATGTTAATTAATTTCAGCTCGGGTGACCAGACGGTGGTGGAGGTTACGGGAAAGGAGGGTGCACTAACGATGGCTTCGGTTTACCTACCGTACGACGAAGGCACGGACGTCCCCTCTAGGGAAACAAGGTCATTGATCGCAATGGCCGAACAAGGTAAGAAGAACTTAGTCGTAGGGTGTGATGCTAACGCCCATCACACTACTTGGGGTAGCTCTAATACCAATAGTAGGGGTGAGGCTTTGTTCAGTTTTGTCCTTAGTACTAACCTAGTTATATGTAATCGGGGTGATTCACCAACATTTATTACTAGTAACAGAAGGGAAGTCCTAGACATAACGCTTATAAATGATAACGGTACTGCAGAGATCTCAAACTGGAGAGTATCTGACAAAGCATCACTGTCTGATCACTGTTGGATCCTCTTCGACTTGAATGTCCGTAGGCCGGATAGAAAAGTATTCCGGAATCCCCGGAAGGCGAACTGGCAGAGGTTTAACGCGGAGCTGGGTGGGACCCTTCACCCACCTCCGGAGGGGAACCCCGACTCCCCGGAAGACATCGATGAGATGGTACTAAACATTACCAGCAAGCTAAATCGGTCATTTGAGAAGGCATGTCCTAACAGACGACCCAGTAAAAGAAACCACCCACCATGGTGGAATGCTAAAATAGCGGAGCGGCTTCGTATCTCTAGGCTCAGTTGGAACCTGGCAAAAGAGGGGGCCATTGAATGGTCAACCTATAGAGATAGTGTTAAGCGACTCAAAAAAGAAATTAGATTCGCCAAGAAGAACTCTTGGAGAAGCTTCTGCGGCTCTATTGAATCATGTACGGGTGCAGCTCGTCTGAGGAAGGTCCTTGCAAAAGCTCCCACACAGATGTCTTCTATAAAGAGATCTGATGGTAGCTGGACAGACTCAAACGGGAGCGTGCTTGATTCACTACTGAAATGTCATTTTCCTGGCTGCGAGGATGCAGGAATCTTCAATTCGGCGGACGCGTTGCCAGGGGAATGTATTGAACATGAGACAGTCGATAAGATTGTTACGGAGAATAAGATCCTGTGGGCAATCAAGTCTTTTGACCCCTACTAGGCACCGGGAATGGATGGGATCTTTCCGATCATGTTGCAGGAGTCATGCGAAGTCATTCTTCCATGGCTGAAGCGCATCTACTCCTGGTGCCTCAGGATGGGTTATGTTCCTCAAGCGTGGAGGGAAGTTAGGGTGGTTTTCATACCCAAGTCGGGTAAAGTCAACCATACTACTGCAAAGGACTTCAGGCCTATCAGTCTGTCGTCCTTCCTGATGAAAGCGCTGGAACGAATAATAGATTTGTACGTAAGGGAAGAGATTGGGGACGGTTATCTGTCACAATCACATAATGCGTACATAAGGGGAAAATCGGTGGATACGGCTCTGCATAGGGTAGTCTCTACGATAGAAAAATCGCTCAATATCAAGGAATTCACTCTAGGTGCCTTCCTGGGCATTGAGGGTGCCTTTAATAACGTTAGTACCGAGGCAATAGTGTCCAGTCTTCATATGGCCCAAATAAACCCGGGTGTATGTAGTTGGATTGGGCAAATGCTGGGTACTCGTACAGTAAATTCGACGATAGGGAGAGCATGCGGAAGGGTGAGGGTAAATAAAGGTACACCACAAGGTGGCGTTCTGTCACCCCTCCTATGGCTCCTTGTGGTCGATGGAATGGCCAAGATTCTGGAGACGGAGGGTTTTAATGTTACGGCCTACGCCGATGACATTGCCATTTTGGTCTCTGGAAAATTTACGCAGGTCCTCAGCGATAGACTAAGCTATGCACTGACGTTAGTGGATAGCTGGGTCAAGGGGCGAGGTCTGGGAGTAAATCCGGCGAAAACAGAGGTAGTACTCTTTACAAAGAGAAGATCTGTACCAAGATACACCTACCCCCGTATGAATGGTATAGATCTGATCCCTGGAAAATCTGCGAAATATCTGGGCATAATCCTGGACTCCAAACTTAGTTGGAGAGAAAATATTGAGGAAAGAATCAAAAAGGCCTATGTGGCACTATACTCGTGCAAGGTAGCCTTTGGAAAGACATGGGGCCTCAAACCCAGGTTAGTACATTGGTTGTACACTGCGGTAGTGAGACCTATCCTAGTCTATGGCTCGGTTGTTTGGTGGAAGGCGCTTGAGAAAAAGTGTCATCTTCAGAGTGTGTCAAAGGTTCAAAGAGCTGGCTGTCTGGCGGTGATGGGATCTATGAAGTCCACACCAACGGCGGCCCTTGAAGTCATGCTGAACCTCCCACCCCTGGACTTGTACTGCGAGAGCGCCGCAACCAGAACTGCGCTAAGGTTACAGGAATCGGGTCTCTGGAAAAGGAGTCCTCACGGACATGCATCAGTCTTGGATCGATGGGCTCTCTCGAGATTCAGAACCGTAACGGACTATGTCACCCGACTTCCTTCCTGGGAGAGGAGATTCTCTATTAGAATTCCCTCCAGGGAGGAATGGACCGGTGATCTGGTACGCACGGAAAGTGAACTGGCACTCTACACCGACGGATCCAAAATGGATGTTGGCACAGGTGCCGGAGTCTACTTTGAGTCTCGGGATATGCATCGCTCCTACAGGCTCGATGATGGATGCAGTGTCTTCCAAGCTGAGGTCTTCGCTATCAAGCAGGCGGCGGACCTGATCAGCAAAGAGAATATTACAGGAAAAAGGATCAGCATCTATGTTGACAGCCAGGCAGCCATTAAGGCTATGCAGGCAGCATGGATAAGATCCAAACTCGTCAAACTCTGCAAGGAGAGGTTAGAAGAAATATCCAATGTAAATGAGGTGACCCTTTGCTGGGTACCTGGTCACATGAATATCTCCGGAAACGAGAGGGCGGACGAATTGGCTAGGGTGGGATCAGGTGCTAACATTGCGCAGATCTCAGCTGAGGCCAAGGCACCACTCAGTGCGCTCTACAGGGAGATACAGACGGAGCTATTGGTGAAAGCCAATAAGCGCTGGTGTCGCTTAGATACATGCGTAACGGCGAAATTGACTTGGCCCGTCTATGATAAGAAAAGAACGGAAAATCTGCTGAAGTTCAATCGTGGGAACATTCGACTGGCAGTCGGTGCCCTCACCGGGCACTGCATGCTATCCTATCATGCAGCTCGACTAGGCCAGCCCCACAATGACTTCTGTAGAAGCTGCAGGGACGAAGAGGAAATTGAGTCCGTTCGTCACCTGCTGTGCGAATGCCCGGCGCTAGCCCAAAAAAGGAATATTTTCCTGGGAAGATACTTCCTTTCGGGACTAGAGGAGGTAGGTAACATCGGGCTGAACAGAATACTGGGATTTTTATCCTCGTCTGGTTGGTTCAGCTCGACGGTAAATGAATAGGTATCAACGGGTTAAACAAAACAGGTGGGCACAATGGACTCAACGTAGTCTGCGTGAGCCTTGACTTTACGTCAATAGGGCACCCATATACCTAACCTAACATAAAGGTTTCTCCTGTGGAAGACCTCACCTTAACGATGGCTGTAGCCAGCAAAACCTGCGTTGATGCATAAGACACTGCATGTAGTGCATTGACAGTTGCGGCTGCTTGGTTTTCGTTAGTCGGATGAAAATTCGGAGCATCTGGATTGATGGTGGAGGTGTGATATGTTCGATGTTGTGCTGGGGCTGTATAAGTCTGAGGAATTAAGTTTTTGGGGTTGGAGAAGGGAATTGGATGACTGACTGGAGTGTATGTGTTGTGGAGGGAAGCTTGTCGATTTATGTAATAGCGAGCAATAATAGCATCTCAATTTACTAGGACACTGTTCTGTCTTGTGATTGTATGCCAGACAGTTTGAACAGATACCCAACTTTATTACATTTTTTTTGTAATAAAAATCGACCGCACTTGCGAATCGCATGTTGCCCCTTGTTGCAAATCTGGCAAGATGATTTCGATGTATTTCCTTGGGCGTGAAAATTGTTGCGATGAAATGTTAGTCATGGCGGCTCGACCGTAGTTCTGACCTGTTGGGCGCTAACTGCCTCCAAGGTGCGAAAACGCATCTCTAAGAATTGAGAGAATTCTGTAAACGTCGGCAGTTCCTTTGGTTTCTCCCGAGATTCCAAACGTTCCTCCCAAAGTTGTTGGGTTTTGCTTGGGAGTTTTTGAAGCAACACGAAAATCACCATAACATCCCAATCATCCACTGATACTTTTAGTTTCTTTAAGCTGTGAAGCACTTCTGTTGTGGTATCCAACAGCTGCTTAATGATTTCGGCCCTCTCTTGGATAATTGGAGCCTGATTAAATAGTATCTTCAGCTGCGTGTTCACTAAAAGTCCATCAGAATCGTCCACGCTTTGACGTAGTTCCCGTTTTGTATGCTCAGGTGTGCTAGAAGTTTTTGCGCTTCGCCTAACATACTTGATTTCAAATAGCGTAGCTTCTGAATTTCGGAAAGCGTGGTATTGCTGTGAATGAGTGATACGAAAAGGTCTTGGAATGACCTCCACGTGTCGTAAGTACCTAAGAAAACGGGCAAATTGATCTTCGGTAGTTTTAGCTCCACCTTGGATTCAGTAGCAGGACCAACATGTGCTTCGGACTTGCTATTGTTGTTTCCTTTTAGCTTATCGGCAGCATCCATTAATTCCCCACGGTAGATCACATATAAATCCCTAATCTGGTCATATAATTGGTCGATGCTCTCTTCTGCTGTAGCATCTGCATCCTCAATGGACTTGAGAAGCATTTCATACAACGTTATCGCATCCGCCATATCACCATCCAAAAGCGATAAACGCCCTGTAATATAATTGATCGTTCTTCGAGCTGGATCAGTCTTCCCAAAATTTATCTGGTCTCTCACTAACTTTTTGTACGCTCGATTTAACACTGTCCTCTCCATTTGACAATTTATTTAGTTTTTTTATGTATTATGTATACTTTATGGTATGGAAATAAATAGTAAAAGTAAAGCCAGTCCACTTACTTGTTAAAATCCACTTACTTGTTAATCTCTTTAACACACACACACACACTTGGTGTTTCGTACTTGTCTGCAATTCCGGTCGAACGTTGAAATTAGAAAATCCCTCGATGTGTTCTTTTCAATGTTTAGTGTGATTTCCAAAATGTTCGGTGTAATTTCATTCTCTTCCTTTAAGCTCGAAGGACCAGAATGTTCGACGTTGAACTCAAGATGTGAACCAGTGATTAAGATGTGAACGTTGATTTGCAATAAAGTACTTTTACTGTAATGTTATAAAATAACTGACAAAATACGACCGTTTCCAGCAACGTTATAATAAAAAATTGTTCTTTTATTTGATTCATTTCTCAATATATTGTTTCGAATTTATTCGATCCCCACACCAAATAGGGTTCGCACCACTGGATTGCGATAAACTACAATTGTCTTTTTATCCAAAATAAAACACACACACTTTCCTGGTTTCACCACAGATCAACTATCTGTACAGCTTCACCACTTTTCTTTATTATCCAATACTGTCCACTTTAAACTTTATTACACAAACAAACCTTTATTGAGCTTTTATTTTCACACTGTTTGATCACACTGACTTTTCACACGCTGTTCAATACCACAAACTGAATGAATGTCGAGGGCGAGTGTTCGCGCTTATATAGCTCTCGGTCCACCTTCTCGAACGTTCGCCGTTGGAAGTTCCCCTTCGGAAATCTCTAGAACGCTCTGACAATTCCATTGGAAGTTGACATCATTCCAATCCCCGCTTCCAGAGAGTTTTCGAACTTCGACAGCGAAATTCGAACTTAACGGTCCGTTTGCATCTCCGCAACACTGCCCTCCTCCTAAACTTGTTCGTCCTCGAACAAGCGATTGGATCCTTCTCCGTAATGTGGTGCTAATCTCTCTACGTGGACAATTTTATACTTCGCCCGTCTGTTTCCCATCTGCTGTATCCGGTATACCACGTCATTGAGTTTCTTGATGACCTCATATGGTCCGTCCCAGGCTGATTGCAATTTGGGGCACAAGCCTTTTTTCCGTTGTGGGTTGTACAGCAATGCCAATTGTCCGGTCTCGAATCCAGAAGTATTCGCCCTCAAGTCGTATCGCGCCTTCATTTTATCGCTAACCAAAATCAGTCGCTCCCGGATGAACTGATGGATAGAGTTCAGCTGTTCTTTCTTTTCGGTTACGAAGTCTTCCCTGCCGCTAGTTGTCGGTAGTACCACGCCGAACTTCAAGTCCGATGGAAGTCGGAGATCAGTTCCAAAAATGGCTTCGGCGGGTGTTGTTGCCGTTGAATTGTGCTGTGCCGAACGGTATGCCATTAAGAAAAGGGCATACCGTCCTTCTGATCTCCGACGACGACTTTTCTCAAGTATTCCTCCATCGTCCGGTTGAACCTTTCTGATACCTAGCATGTCACAGAGTTCTTTGAACACCGACGACTCGAAGTTCCTTCCTTGGTCTGAGTGCACTTCCAGCGGTACTCCGTAACGCGCAACCCAGTTGTTCACGAATACATCCGAAATGGTTTTGGCTTCCTGGTTCGGGATGCAAAACACCTCAGGCCACTTGCTGAAGTAATCAATCACTCCCAGCGCGTATTTGTTTCCAGCGTTGCTCGTTGGGAATGGGCCTGCGATGTCCATGGCGATACGTTCGAACGGTGCTCCGACATCGTACTGCTGCATATTTCCTCGAGTTTTCCTAACTGGCCCCTTTGCCTTTGCATACTGTTCACACCTGCGAATGAAATTTGTGACCGACTCATGGTATCCTACCCAGTAGAAACATCTCTTTATCTTTCCTACGGTCTTGTTAACACCAAGATAACCCACGCTTGGTCCCTCGTGGTATTCTCGGATGACCTCGTCGATTTGTCCCTTTGGAATTACCAGCAGATCGTTTACAATGTTCCCGTCCTCACTTTCCCAACTGCGGTAGAGGCAACCGTTCTTCAGCTTCAAACTCTGCCATTGAGCCCAGTAAGCTTTCACGATTGGGCTTTCACTGGAAATTTGCTGCCAAATTGGTCGAAAACCTCGTTCCTGGTAGTTGATGATGACTGCCAGATCGGCATCTTCTCGCTGCTTCCTTCCGGCCTTCTCTGCACTCCAAGCATCTTCTGGCAGCACATGGAAACGACGGATATCGGTGACCTCTTCTTTGGTTTCCGCACGTGAACAATGCTTGCATTCAACGCCGCGAGTTCGGCTTGTTAATGCATCCGCATTTCTATGGCTGCTTCCCTTCCGGTATTCGCGTGCTCTCGCTTGTTCTCCTTTTCGCGACTCAAACCTCGAACCCCTTCTTCTCAGATGACAATTTCTCGCCATATGCCCCTGCTCGTCGCAGATGTAGCATCTACCTGGGAACGGGCAGCTCCTACTCACCGTTGTTTCTCTGGAACTATGCCACAACTTGCTGGAAGAACGCTTTCTCCGCAGACGACAGTCTCTTGCAATGTGCCCCTGCTGGTCGCAGATGTAGCATCTACCCGGGAATGAACCACTCCTACTCGCCGTTGTTGTTCTGGAACTATACTGGTATTGAGATATGCACCGTATTTTGATGGAAGGTCGGCACATCAAGAGCGGTGTTTCACATGCGAGAGCGCTGGCAACTGTCTCCTTGAAAGATGTCTTCGGCAGGAGAATCAAACTTCGTTGCGTATCGGGGTCCCTTAGCCCTTGGATGAAGGAATCCGTTTTTAGTTTCTCCACCACATCAACTGGAACATCCGCGTAGGCTAGATGAGACAGCCTCTCGATGTCGGCAGCGTACTGCTGGATGGTCTCGTTTCCACGCTGCTTGCGTCCTTTGAGTTCCAGCTTATGCATCTCCTGCATGTGCTCACTGCCGTATCTTCGATGAAGAGCATCCCATATGGCTGTGTAGTTCCTTCTCTGGGTCTCCGGGATGGTCTGTAAAACACCAGCTGCTTCGCCTTTAAGCGAAATTACTAGAGCGGCCACACGATCTTCTTCTCCCCATTGATTCGATTGCGGTGGAAATACGATAAAACGAGTGGAACGTCTGTTTAAATTGTGAATTGCACAAAGTGAATTGTTAAGAGATAGAGAAAATGGTGAAATTGGAAAAGTTGACCATCGAACAACTGAAAAGAGAGCTGGGTGCTCGGGAATTATCCACAGTGGGAAGTAAAGCCAACCTGGTGGAGAGACTGCGATCAGCGTTGCAGGAAGAAGGTGTCGACTGGGAGAGTTACGAATTCGGGGTGGAGAAGCCGTCGACATCCACTGAGCCAGCGCTCGATATGCAGTAAATTCTCGCGGCTATGAATGCTATGAGGGAAAAACTGGAGGAAAATTCCACTGCCGTAAGTAGAAAGCTGGAAGCAAATTCAACTTCCATAAGCCAGAAACTGGAGGCGACCGTACATCAGAAGTTGGAGGAAAATTCATCTTCCATAGGCCAAAAACTGTAGAAGCTGGAGGCGTTAGAAGAGATGCTACAGAACAATCGAGAAAGCTTGAGAGGCATCCAGCAAGCCGTAAACGATCGATTCCAAGACAAGAAGGTTCTAGATCTCGAAAATAATCAGGAAAAGATAGCCGAGACGCTAGAATCGAAGTTCGACAAGAAGGTTCTGGAACTCGAGAGAACTTTCCAAAACGTTCAGCTTCAAAGGAATCGTTGTACCGACTGCAGCATCGAAATTCACAGCTCCCAACTTCGACGGCACGAGTGCGTTTAGCATCTTTAAACTTCAGTTCGAGACAACAGCGGAACGGAATCAATGGGGAGAAGAAGATCGTGTGGCCGCTCTAGTAATTTCGCTTAAAGGCGAAGCAGCTGGTGTTTTACAGACCATCCCGGAGACCCAGAGAAGGGACTACACAGCCATATGGGATGCTCTTCATCGAAGATACGGCAGTGAGCACATGCAGGAGATGCATAAGCTGGAACTTAAACGACGCAACCAGCGTGGAAACGAGACCATCCAACAGTATGCTGCCGACATCGAGAGGCTATCCCACCTTGCCTACGCGGACGTTCCAGTTGATGTGGTGGAGAAGCTAAAAACGGATTCTTTCATCCAAGGCCTGAGGGACCCCGACACGCAACGAAGCCTGATTCTCCTGCCGAAGACATCTTTCAAGGAGACAGTTGCCAGCGCTCTCGCATGTGAAACATCGCCCTTGATATGCCGACCTTCCATCAAACTACGGCGCATATCTCAAGACCAGGATAGTTCCAGAACAACAACGGCTAGTAGGAGTGGTTCATTCCCGGGTAGATGCTACATCTGCGACCAACAGGGGCACATTGCGAGGAACTGCCGCCTGCGAAGAAAGCGTTCGAGGTCTAGTTCGCCAAAAAGAGACCATGAGAGTGAACGCGACCGTGGAGGTGCAAAAGGTGCACCTAACAATCCGTTAAACTAAAACGAGTCAGTGAAAAGGGGCATGCGTGGGCTCCCACATTGGAGTGCCCCAGCATCCTCGTATTCCGAATCTGTAGGGGGAGCTTGGTCATCGAGGGCACGATGGAAGGGCGACAATATCTGCTGACGTTGGACACGGGCGCAACTCATGCAGTCATTCAAAGCG
Source organism: Eumerus sabulonum (assembly GCA_951905685.1). Classification (NCBI taxonomy): domain Eukaryota; kingdom Metazoa; phylum Arthropoda; class Insecta; order Diptera; family Syrphidae; genus Eumerus; species Eumerus sabulonum. The sequence goes on from OX645060.1 coordinate 111,863,801, forward strand.
GATTGGTTTCTGACATCGAACCTTTTTCCGAGGTAAGGCTTCGTACAGTAACTGGTGAGAAGGCGGAAGTTAAGGGAAAGGTCCAGAAAAGAGTTACGATGGGGACCATCGAGTTTCAGCATGATTTCATCGTTGCGGACATCACTGATGACATCATAATCGGCGTCGACTTCATGATTAGGCATGGCTTCACATTGGACCTCAACCAAAAAGTGATGAAATATGGCAACTTGGAGCTCCCATTTACAATAGATAATGGACAGGGTAACAAGATCAGGCGAATAGTCGTGCAAGCGCGCCAAACAGTTCCCCCGAATGCAGAAGCTGTGGTTTGGGCAAAGATAGAAGAGGATGCGGGGACAAGCCGAATGTGGGTGGTCGAACCCGACAAACGAAATCGACCCAGCGATATCATTGTTGGAAGGGCTCTCGTGGAATCCCGACAAGACCAACAGGTTCCAGTAAGAGTACTGAATCCAGCCAGTACACCTAAGACTGTGCAACAGGGAACAATAATCGCTCAATGCCAAGAAGCTGCCGCCATGAACTGCGAAGATAAGAAAAAACGGGAAATCCAGTCCAACAAAGCCTTCTTAAAAACAATTGCCAGAGAGTGGACGCAGCACCTAGTGGAGAAGCAGAAAAGTAAAGCACTCTCCCTGCTTCGTAAATATTCGACAGTTTTTGCAAATGGTAAGAACTGTGGAAGAACATCAATTGTGAAGCACAGAATAGACACAGGGGACTCTAGGCCGATCCGGCAACCACCGAGGAGGGTACCTTTGGCGAAAGAAGGCGAAGTGGTCAAATTAATCGACGAGATGGAAAAGGAGGGCGTGATCGAACCATATGCAAGCCCATGGAGTTCGCCAGTAGTGCTTGTTAAGAAGAAGGATGGAAGCACCCGATTCTGCGTGGACTATAGGAAGCTGAACGACGTAACGAAGAAGGACAAGGTGCAAAGTGGTTCTCGACGCTTGACTTGCAAAGTGGATACTGGCAAATAGAGCTTGACCAGCAAGACAAGGAAAAGACCGCGTTCACCGCCGGGGGAGAGTTGTGGCAATTCTTTGTGATGCCCTTCGGTCTTTGCAATGCGCCAGCCACATTCGAGAGACTTATGAACCGGGTGCTAAGAGGACTTCACTGGAGGACTTGCCTTGTCTACCTGGATGAAATAATTGTCATGGGCAAGGATTTCGACGATCACCTTAACAAGCTTGAAGAGGTACTAGAACGTATTCAAGCAGCCGGACTGAAAGTGAGTCCGAAGAAATGTTCGCTCTTCCAAAACGAGGTGAAGTACTTGGAACATGTGGTGACTGCAGAAGAAGTCCACACAGATGAAGAGAAAATCTCAGCGGTTAAGGAATGGCCGCGGCCGAAGAATCTTCATGAGTTAAGGTCATTCCTGGGACTTTGCACATATTACAGGCGATTCATCCCAGGATTTGCAAACGTTGCCAGTTCGCACGAGCTCACCAAAAAGAATCGGCCATTCAAGTGGGAAGCCGCAGGAGGAAGCGTTCATTCACCTGAAGGAATTGCTCTGCAGTGCGCAGATCCCTGCATATCCTGTCCCGGGAGAAAAGTTTATTTTGGACACCGATGCGAGCGGACATGGAATTGGAGGAGTACTCTCTCAAATGATTGACGGGCGAGAACGGGTCATCGCTTACTACAGTAGGATCCTATCGAAGCCGGAAAGGAACTACTGTGTAACTAGGAGGGAGCTTTTGGCCGTGGCTGACTGTGTCAAGCATTTCCACAAATATCTCTATGGCCAGGCTTTTCATCTTAGGATGGACCACGCAGCGTTGAGGTGGCTGCTGCAGTTCAAAAACCCGGAAGGCCAGCTTGCTAGATGGATAGAGAGAATCCGGAATTACGACTTCAGTATCGAACACCGGAAGGGAAGCAGTCATGGAAATGCCGATGCATTATCGAGGCGACCTTGCGATGTTCAATGCATACATTGTTCGCGAGCCGAAACCAAGGAACAGGTCACCGACATCCGTCGTTTCCATGTGCTGCCAGAAGATTCCTGAACTGTCGAAAAGGTCGAAAGGAAGCAGCGAGAAGATGCTGATCTGGCAGTCATCATCGACTACCAAGAACGACGTTTTCGACCAAGTTGGCAGCAAATATCCAGTGAAAGCCCAATCGTGAAAGCTTACTGGGCTCAATGGCAGAGTTTGAAGCTGAATAACGGTTGCCTCTACCGCAGTTGGGAAAGTGAGGACGGGAACATTGTAAACGATCTGCTGGTAATTCCAAAAGGGCAAATCGACGAGGTCATCCGAGAATACCACGAGGGACCAAGCGGGGGTCATCTTGGTGTTAACAAGACTGTAGAAAAGATCAAGAGACGTTTCTACTGGGTAGGATGCCATGAGTCGGTTACGCGTTTCATTCGCAGGTGTGAACAGTGTGCGAAGGCAAAGGGTCCAATAAGGAAAACTCGAGGAAATATGCAGCAGTACAATGTTGGAGCACCGTTCGGACGTATCGCAATGGACATCGCCGGCCCATTCCCAACGAGCAACGCTGGAAACAAATACGCGCTGCTGGTGGTGATCGATTACTTCAGCAAGTGGCCTGAGGTGTTTTGCATCCCGAACCAGGAAGCTAAAACCATTTCGGATGCGTTCGTGAACAACTGGGTTGCGCGTTATGGAGTACCAATGGAACTGCACTCAGACCAAGGAAGGAACTTTGAGTCGTCGGTGATCAAAGAACTCTGTGACATGCTAGGTATCAGGAAGACGCGGACAACACCATTACACCCACAATGTGATGGCATGGTCGAAAGGTTCAACCGGACGATTGAAAAAAGGCGTCGTCGGAGATCAGAAGGACTGGGATGAACATCTTCCCCTTTTCTTAATGGCATACCGTTCGGCACAGCACAATTCAACGGCAACAACACCCGCCGAAGCCATTTTTGGAACTGATCTCCGACTTCCATCGGACTTGAAGTTCGGCGTGGTACTACCGACAACTAGTGGCAGGGAGGACTTCGTAACCGAAAAGAAGGAACAGCTGAACTCCATCCATCAGTTCATCCGGGAGCGACTGAACTTGGTCAGCGATAAAACGAAGGCGCGATACGACTTGAGGGCGAATACTTCTGGATTTGAGACAGGACAATTGGTATTGCTGTACAACCCACAACGAAAAAAAGGCTTGTGCCCCAAATTGCAATCAGCCTGGGACGGACCATATGAGGTCATCAAGAAACTTAACGACGTGGTGTACCGAATACAGCAGACGGGAAACAGACGGGCGAAGTATAAAATTGTCCACGTAGAGAGGTTAGCGCCATATTACGGAGAAGGATTCAATCGCTTGTTCGAGGACGAACAAGTTTAGGAGGAGGGCAGTGTTGCGGAGATACAAACCGACGGTTAAGTTCAAATTTCGCTGTCGAAGTTCGAAAGCTCTCTGGAAGCGGCGATTGGAATGATGTCAACTTCCAATGTCGTAATGCTAATTGTCAGTGCATTCTAGAGATTTCCGAAGGGGAACTTTCAGCGGCGAACATTCGAGAAGGTGGACCGAGAGCTATATAAGCGCGAACACTCGCCCTCGACATTCATTCAGTTTGTGGTATTTACCAGCGTGTGACAAGTCGGTGTGATCAAACAGTGTGAAACTAAAAACTTTCAATAAAGGGTTGTTTGTGTAATAAAGTTTAAAGTGGATAGTATTGGATGATAAATAAAAGTGGTGAAGCTACACAGATAATTGATCTGTGGTGAAAGAAATAAAAGTGTGTGTGTTTTTACTCGGATAAAAAGGACAATTGTAGTTTATCGCAATCCAGTGGTGCGAACCCTATTTGGTGTGGGGATTGAATAAATTCGTAACAATATGTATCCATAATGACTGCTGTCCAAGTGACAGTAGGCCTGAAGGGCATTGGTATAATCGTTGGGTGCTTTCGCTGAATGACCCTTTTTTGCACCTTGGTGACGTCATAGTCTCAAGCACGAGGGGTTTCGATGAGGAACAGGGGTTCGATGAAGCGGAATTGCCGGCTGATTTTTGACAAAAGAGGGGTCTATATACTAGGAATGACAGTTTAGTAATATTTTTATTTGATAATAAATGGCTTAAAACTAAAAAGTAAATTAAGAGAAAAGGAGCAAAGGAAATGAGAAAGGTAATGGGAAATAAAGGAGGCAGGATTACAGGATATTAGAAACAATATAAGGAATAGGTGTGGGAAAGTAGTATTTAATACAGAGAAGAAAAATGGATTGGGACCATAGATTTAAAGCGCGTGGTGTTAGTAATGCATCTGATATTAATAGGCAAAGAGTTCCATAATTTGATAGCATGGATAAAGAATAGACGGGATGAGTTAAGACAACGATGACGTGGTGGAATTAGAGTGTGTGTTCTAAGTGAACGAGAAAAGGTAATTTTGTTATACAGATACACTGGAGTTTTATTCATAATAATGTTATATGGGAAAATGCAATTTCTAGCGTCAATGAAGTGGTTAAGAGAGGTTCCTAGCAAGCCTCTAGCGAACTTAGATACATGGTCATATCTGCGCAAGTTATAGATATACCTTATTGCATCGTTGAACGCTACTTGCAGCTTATGTTGAGATAAGGAGTCAAGAGAGCACCGTGGCGCAGTGGGTGGTGTGTTGGCCTCTGACGCCGATGACACGGGATCGAATCCCGACACAGCCATGTCATCGAACGTGTTTTTCACGGTGTTTCTCCTCAGCGGGGTTCTGACAAAACCCCCTGTAGTAAAATTGTCATGAAAAGCTTCTCGAAATTCGCCGTTCGGAACCGGCAATAAACTGTAGGTCCCTTTCACCTATGGGAAAATGAAACCACACACAACATGGGTGATTGAGAGAGAAGCTCGGCTCAGGTCCTTCATGGACTGTAACGCCAACATACATACATACAAGGAGTCAGGATTACTTTAGAAAACCTCAGCATAGGTAATTACGGGCAAAATTAAAGTAGTAACAAGTTTTCGCCTGGTGTTAGTAGGAGGGAAGCTTCTGGTTAACCAGAGCTTACGAAGACATCCATAAATACGTCTTATGATATTGTTTGTGTGGTTGTATGCTGCCAGTTTACAATTTATGACAAAAACCAAGGCTAGTTACATTTTCAACGAATTCAAGTGTGTAAGCAGAGAGTACAAGATCCTGTCCAGCGTATTGTGTGAACGTCTAAAACCATTTTGCACCGCACTAATCGGCAGCTACCAGTGCAGCTTCCAGCCCGGCAAATCAACTATAGACCAAATTTTCACACTTCGACAAATCCTGGAAAAGACCAACGAGTTTCGAATCGATACACACCATCTTTTCATCGATTTCAAAGCCGCATACGACAGCATTCATCGTGAAGAACTGTTTGGGGCGATGGCCGAATTCGGGATCCCGGTAAAACTGATCCAGTTGTGTCGCGCCACGCTAAAAAACTCGCGATGCACCGTGCAACTCGGTTCTAGGACCTCGGAACCATTCGAAACATGCACCGGATTTCGGCAAGGAGATGCGCTGTCATGTGACTTCTTCAACCTGGTGCTGGAGCAGATAGTGCGACGGGCAGGCGTCAACAGAGAAGGCACTATCTTTTACAAGTCCATCCAGCTGCTAGGATACGCGGATGATATCGACCTCATCGCGTGTTCTCGCCGTGGCATTATAGAAGCATTCACGGCGATTGAAGAACAGGCGAAAAGAGTTGGTCTTAAGATCAATGAGGACAAAACGAAATACATGCTGTCAAGCGAAAACCAATCCGTCGCTCACCACCTGGAGCAAAATATAACAATTGACAGCTACGATTTCGAGGTAGTTAAGGAGTTTGTCTACCTCGGGCCAAACGTAAATTCCACAAATGACACCACAGTGGAGATCCGGCATAGAATCGCCTTTGGCAACCGCTGCTACTTGGGCTTGTCCAAACAACTGGAGTCAAAACTCCTCACTCGAAAGACCAAAGTCATGCTTTACAAAACGCTCATTCTGCCAGTCTTGCTGTACTGAGGCGAAAGCTGGACGATAAGCAGGACAGCGGAGCTGATTTTGGGTTCTTTCGAAAGAAAAATTCTGCGCCGGATTTTTGGTCCTGTTTGTGAGGAAGGTGAATGGAGAAGAAGACACAACCGCGAACTCTACGAGCTGTACCAAGATGTGGATGTAGTCCGGAAGGCAAGGATCCGTCGACTACACTGGCTCGGCCACATCGAGCGCATGGACATCAACGCTCCAGCTAAGAGGGTCTTCGACTCCGCGCCTCCTGGTTCGAGAAGAAGAGGAAGACCGAACCTCCGGTATAAAGACCAAGTAATCGCGGATGTAAGACATCTTAATCTTGACAACTGGAAGCAGCGTGCCCGGGACCGTCAAGGATGGAAGGCAGCTATAGCTCAGGCTCAGATCCTCCATGGATCGCTGGCCTGATAAGTAAGTAAGGAAGAACAGAGAGTACGATATTGGGAAAAGATTTGAAATGTATTATTCCATTTGAAATTGGAATTACCTGCGACTTCCTCGAATTCAAGAGCAATCCATTCGTCACGGACCAATTGTAAATACTAGCAACGCCAACATTTAATTCGGGAACTAACCCAGTTGTATCGTTCATAGGCTTGGATAAATACAATTGGACATCGTCCGCATATAGGTGAACAGCAGAATATTTACAAACAGACGGTAGGTCATTAACAAACATGCAAAAAAGGAGTGGACCTAAGCTTGAGCTTTGTGGAACACCCTGCAAATAAGTCGCAAACAACGACTCTCTGGAATTTATCAGACAAAAAACTACTTATAAGGCTCACTGCACTTTCACCAAAAGTGAAAAAATGTTTCAACTTCCAGCAAAGGACTTTGTGGTTAACCTTGTCAAAAGCCTTAGAGAAATCAAGTAGGCAGAGAAAAGTAAAAAAAGTATCAAACGCCTATCTAATGTCTTCTAAGATGTTTACTATCGCCGTGGAACAACTGGGGTGGGTTCCAAAACCAGATTGTCCCACGAAAAGAAAGTTATTGATTGACAAGTGTTTTTGAAGCTGTTTAGCTATTAATTTCTCGAAGCTTTCGACAGACAAGGTAAGATGCTTATTGGTCTAAAATCAGGGGCAGTGGTTGGATTTGCTGTTTTACCAACAGGAACCACTCGAGCTATTTTTCAGGATTTGGGAAAGGTGGAAGTAGTGATACAGTGGTTCAGAATATGGGTTAAGTGAGATATTATATAAGGCAGGATCCGCTTTACAAGTCGTATGGGTAGCCCGTCTTCACCAACAGAGTTTGATTTTATAGACCTTATACGATTTATAACTTCAATTCTGCTGACGGTGTCTAATTCGAAGTTCATTATTCTGGATTGAATAAGGTCTTCAGTAAAATTGAAATTATTTTCCCCATAAATACTTTCTAAAAAAAGTTGTTTAGTAGATCTGGATTAATTTCACATTTAGAATTAGTTTTATTACCCGAGATCCCAATTTGTGGATATTGACTGTTTTGATAGGTACAAAATCATGAAATAATCCAGCAATAATCCCTTGAAAGTGGTTTAGCTTAACATTAGGATCATTATTAAGATGACAGTTTCCTCATGGAGCAGATAAAACCGCAGATTGAAGGCCAGCAAGATTTATTGACTTATAATCATTATACGTAAAGGACGAAGGGACAGCTGAGTAGTTGAAGTGAATATTGTGAGCACAAAAAGGTAAGCTCATGATCCGAAATACAGTCAAGAGACAGTTGGTCGAAGAGAAGAACAGATGAAGGGTCTAATACTAGGGCCAGATCGAGGAGGCTGGGAGTGCAATCAATAGCAAAACGAGTGGGGTGGTTACCGTTGCATATGTGAAGTCCTAAAGAAGATGCGAAGTTTCTTAATTGAAAGGCACGAGATTCACTTTTAAGCAAATCAGTATTAAAGTCTCCATAGACAATAACATGTTCATACTGAGCTGAGAATTCAGAGAGAGTATCGAGGAGAGCAGCTGCGGTCTGGAATATATGCACATGCAATTAAACATTTAGATGAACCATCATGTAATTCAGTAATTAAGAACTCAGAATTCAAACTAGTTGATTTACAAATGACTTTGCATTTAAGACAGGATTTATAATAAATAGCTACCCCACCTTCTATTGTAAGAGTTATCCTATCATTTCTGCAAATACTATAGTTAGTTATATTATACTGCAAAACAGAAATTACATTTTTGAACCAAGTTTCACAGACACAAATAACATCGACGCAAGAATTTGAAAATATATACTTTAAATAATCTAATTTATTTTGGTTAAGACTACGTGCAATTCCTCGTTGAGAATTGCCTGATGCCATACGACTTGAGTGATGGTTGCAGGTATGTTTGAAGTATATTGTGTAAACTGATATAACTTTTTTCTTTGTTTGTTTCTTCACTTGTAGATTTCTTGCTATTGGTACTCCCGTTTGTTGATATGGCATGAACCATTTGAGAAATTCGGGAACAGGCCACCACATGTCTTTGCTGATGAGTTCCCCTGGTGGATGTCCTGATAAAGCGATGTCGGCGGGATTTGTCTTTCACATTTCAAGTGACATTTTATTACAGACAATTTACATTTTACCATAGACAATTTGTTTTTGAGTAATGTTACCATCGTATAAATATTGACAAATAGTGACATTAATATTTATACGATACTAACGTCACTCAATTTTTTTGCCTTCCCGGAACCCCTCCACTAACATTTAAACTTTTTGGTATGGTATTAAAGTTCAAATTGACTCTTAAGTATTATTACGAATCTTTTGTATGGGAATATAGAGAAGCGTTTTTTTTTTCAGGCAATTTTTTAAATTTTTCTCTCCGTAAGAACCATCCTCGTACTTCAAGGAATATTATAAGAAAAGAATTAGCGAAATCGGTTCAGCTGCTCTTGAGATTTGCGCTTAGCAACACATTCAGCGATTCATTTTTATATTATAGAAGATAGAAGATATATTATCTATATATTAATACGTGAAGCAGAAACTTTGTACCCCTTTTTACGGAAATCGCGTGGACGGAGGAGTATGAAATTTCGCACACTTATAGTTTATATATAGAAGGAGTGCCGAATGCTAATATTTTTTTTAAATTATGCATAAAAAATACATTTAATCAATAAAAAAAATATTACACACACTACCATGTATTTGACACACACCCTTTTGTTCATCTATATATTAATGTATGTAACGATGGCAGACAACCACTGCCTATCGTTCTACTCTACGCACACACCCACACATCACTGCCTGCGGATTCTCCGATCAACAAAAACAAAGCGCAGGCAACAAAAAATAACAGGAAATAATTCGGGTTGTAAAATGTATGATTGGACAGAACAAATTTGTTTTCCCTCCTTTTTCTTCTTGCTGGTTCAAAGATCTTTTTCTATTTTTTATTATTGTGGTGGCTACTAAGAAGAAGTGAATTGGAGAGATACATTTAAATGTGCACGAAATGTCATTCCAAAAGTATTTTATAGTTATGATTGTGGATTAATGGATTCAGAATGCAGGTTTTGCAATGCGAAACATTTTGAATCTGAAGTCACTTTAGGTGACAGAACTGCATTCACTTCATGTTGTCATAAGGGTAAAGCAATATTACCGCCCCTTAGTCAAAATGAATATTTTAAATCATTGTATGATGGACTTATTTCAAATGAACCTTCAATAAAAAGTAAGTCAAAAAATTATTTTGAAAATGTTCGCAAATACAATTCATCATTTGCTATGGTTAGCTCAGAAGCTAAAGTTTCGGAGGCAGTTACAAGTGGAGTGTATCATTTCAAAATACATGACCTTTTTAGGGTTCCGTACCCAAAGGTAAAACGGAACCCTATTACTAAGACTTCGCTGTCCGTCCGTCCGTCCGTCCGTCCGTCTGTCACCAGGCTGTATCTCATGAACCGTGATAGTTAGACAGTTGAAATTTTCACAGATGATGTATTTCTGTTGTCGCTACCACGACAAATACTAAAAACAGAACAAAATTAATTATACATATACATAATTACAAACAACCAATAATAAATTGTTTCGAAAGGTTTTCGTTGTCATCTTTCGGTCAGTTCCCATTTGTGAACGGCTCGTAGTCATCCATTTTGGGAAATCAAACTCAGAGAAGGCGGATAGCCCGAGGGTACGATCAGCACTTGACACGCGAACGAGTGGAGTTCAGCCCGCAGAAGGTCAGAATTTTTTTTTTTTTGTGTTCCTAGTAGCACATGAGGGAGAGTGGGCAAAGAACTCGGAGAGAAATCTTCGGCGAAGTACTCGGAGAGTGATCTTCGGGGAAGAACTCCGGTACGGTTTTAAGCAGTTCCCGGTACGCGGCCGTACCGTGTGTCCTATTGCCCACGTTGGTCGCGGATATCACGTTCGTTGTATAAGGTACTGAAATCACAAATTTGCGTGTCGTGATTGGTGATGCGGGCTAAGTAGTTGGTCAGAAGAGTTTCGGTACCACTGTTCGAATACTCATGCTGCGGTTTATTTGATTTTTTGGACAGTGAATTCCTTTTTTTTTATTTTACATATATTTTTTTTTTTATTTATTTCGACTTTTTTTTATTGACATACGGTGTAGGGTAGTTTTAAGGAATAATTGTAAACCTAGATTAAGTTAGGTTAAGGATATTAAATTTGTGACATATTGAATTGGAAACGATTACGGTGTTTTTTTTTCTTTTGCGTGGGATATTTCGCGAGTCTCGTAGCAAATTCGCGATTCTTGCTTCGGGTAAGTAGGCGTGAGGGCGATCGCGTGGCGCCATTGCTCACGACCAGTCCTCGCAGCTGGCCTAGCATCCCTTTCGCACGACGTCGCGGCAGGTGGAGAGGAGCAAGTGAGCAAGAGGAGCAAGCGATCTTGCACACATACGAACCGATACGTACATACGTGCATAAGCATCACATACGTGCATACACTCACACATCTGTACGCTATGTATAAGTATACATACATACATACATATGTACATTACGAAGTAGAGTTGGGTAGTTCCGGACATGTATAGTTCACGGAACTATGTCCTCTCTCGGACACATGTCCTCTCGTTCCGCAATTTGAACGAAATGAGTTCCATAGTTCCATTCAACCCTTATTCATCAATCACATATGTACAAAACGAAAAAAAAAAACATAAATGCAACGAACATGCTTCTCATACGGTATGAGTTATACCCCGTAGTTTTCAAGAAACCCAAAAGTATGGAGATGTGGCGATAAAGCTCGAACAGTTGGTGTACACTGTACAGCACACTTGAACTGAAATGGAGAAAAGAAATGAAAGAATATAATGCCTGCACCGCATTTCGTGAACGAATGTCATACATGTGTATGTATGCATTCAGGTCCGGACATGGACATGGTTTGCTAGTTCCATATCGGTGCGATAATACATTTAGTTCCGGACATGGACATGTTTTTGCTAGTTCCATATCGGTGCGAGTATACATTTAGTATTTTAAAACGGGTAGAGATTGCAGTGCATACTGAGATGGAATAATTATCTTATAGCCCCATTTAGATACTGTTTCAAATATATTGAATGGTCTTTCCAACAAAGTTGTTGGTCCAATATAACACCTAAATATTTAAAACTGTCCACGTGTTCAATCAAGAAGCATTTTTCAAACATTCTTGATTGTTGAATACTATATCTTCAAGAACAAATCGATTGCACAATGGTGCATGATAATATAAGGGAAGGTCTCTGAAAACTGTACCATTGATATTAAATATCATGTACTTCGTTTTGTTGCTAATTATTAGTTTATGATAATTAAACCATCTCCTTAACATATCTAGGTCATTATTAACATCTGCAAAACTATCAATTAAGTTAGTGTTTGAGTGGAAAAGAGATGTTTCATCAGCAAAGGCAGTTATTTTGCCTTTAAAAGGTTGTAAGAAAAACGAATTAACATAAATTAGAAAAAGGATTGGGCCCAATACTGCTCCTTGGGGAACACCCATATTTAAGGGTGTGAGAATAAAATGTCACTGATTATGTATTTCTGTTGCTGCTTTAACAACAAATACTACAGAATATAATAAATATATGTATAAATGGGGCTCCCATACAACAGACATGCTTTTTTTGCCGTTTTTATACATAATAGTACGGAACCCTTCGTGCGCGAGTCCGACTCGCACTTGGCCGGTTTTTTTTTTATCATAGATCGGGTCCAATGACTGCTGCATATGGTCGCTCACCATGTTATGAGCAATTATATTTTTATGATGTTGACACTGCTATCAATTATAGATTACGAGAACATTTTAATCAAACATGTAACAAGAACAAATGCGCACATTATCTCTCGAATTGGAACGCAGTAATTGTCGAAATCAAAATAAAGAAATTTGTATGCTTATTAAAGTAAATCATGAGATAGATCTACGCCGTTTCAATGATGCAGTTCATACTGATGTAGCAGTAATATTTAGTACAGTTGATGGTGAGCCACCTTTTGAACGAAATATGATTTTATTTTCAAAAGTTAATGGTGTCATTAAAAATATCTCAGTTTTGGATTCATCATTAGATCCTTTGGCGTATCCACTACTTTTTCCGAACGGTGGTACTGGGTGGCATATCAATATTACTCATAATGCACCAACTATAGCTAATTCAACAGCGCCCAGAAATAAATTAACCATGCTTCAGTATGCAGCCTATCGACGTGCAATTAGAGAAGATTCAGCCTGTTACACCATTCACAAAAACTATTCTTGCAGTGGATAGTTGATAGGTATGTGAGAATAGAGGGCTCAATTACAATTACATTTCATTCGACAAAATCAAACAATTCTTAGGTCTGAAGTTTACAACAATTTAACAGACTACTTAGAATCGAACACCAATACCAGTACTGTTGGCCGTAGAGTAATTTTATAATCTTCGTTCAATGGATCTCCAAGAAATATGTATTTCTGAGGCTTTACAATGAAGAAGCATCCTTTAATAGAGCTCTATTCGAAATTGATGATATTTTGAATTTTCATAATTTGTCATGTCAGATACTTGGTTTACCAGTTCCTATATACTCGCAGAGAATAGAGGAAGCAAATACTATTCATATAATAGAAGAAGAGGTGCTGTTTTGTAAGTATTGTTGCGGAGATGCAAGCGGACCGTTAAGTTCGAAAACTCTCTGGAAGCGGGGATTGGAATGATGTCAACTTCCAATGGAATTGTTAGAGCGTTCTAGAGATTTCCGAAGGGGAACTTCCAATGGCGAACGTTCGAGACGGTGGACCGAGAGCTATATAAGCGCGAACACTCGCCCTTGACATTCATTCAGTTTGTGGTATTGAACAGCGTGTGAAAAGTCAGTGTGATCAACCAAGGTGAAAAGAAAAGCTTTCAATAAAGGTTTGTGTATTGTGTAATAAAGTTTAAAGTGGATAGTATTGGATAATAAAGTTTAAAGTGGATAGTATTGGATAATAAAGAAAAGTGGTGAAGCTACACAGATAATTGATCTGTGGTGAAAGAATTAAAAGTGTGTGTGTTTCAATTTAAATAAAAAGGACAATTGTAGTTTATCGCAATCCAGTGGTGCGAACCCTATTTGGTGTGGGGATCGAATAATTTCGTAACATTTGGAGTCAGAAGTGGGATTGCGAGTAAATGAGTGGAAAGTTTATTTAAATTGTGAATTGCACAAAGTGAATTGTTAAGAGATAGAAAAAATGGTGAAATTGGAAAAGTTGACAATCGAACAACTGAAAAGAGAGCTGGATGCTCGGCAATTATCCACAGTGGGAAGTAAAGCCAACCTGGTGGAGAGATTGCGATCAGCGTTGCAGGAAGAAGGTGTCGACTGGGAGAGTTACGAATTCGTAGTGGAGAAGCCGTCGACATCAACTGAGCCAGGGTTCGATATGCAGCAAATTCTCGCGGCTATGAACGCTATGAGTGCTTCCATGAGCCAGAGACTAGAAGCAACCATACATCAAAAGTTGGAGGAAAATTCCACTTCTCTGAGTCAGAAATTGGAGGAAAATTCCACTTCCATAAGCCAGAAACTGGAGGCGACCGTACATCAAAAGTTGGAGGAAAATTCTGCTGCCGTAAGTAGAAAGTTGGAGGAAAATTCCACTTACCTGAATCAGAAGCTGGAAGAGATGCTAGAGAACTCTCGAGAAACCTTAAGAAACATCCAGCAGGCCGTCGACGATCGATTCCAGAACGTCGAGGATTAAGTTTTGGATTAAGTTTGGATTAAGTTCTAGATCTCGAAAATAATCAAGAAAAGATAATCGAGACTATGGAATCGAGGTTCGACAAGAAGGTTCTGGAACTCGAGAAAACTGTCCAGAACGTTCTGCATCAAGGAATCGTTGTACCAACTGCAGCATCGAAATTCGCAGCTCCCAACTTCGACGGCACGAGCGCTTTCAACATCTTTAAGCTCCAGTTCGAGACAACAGCGGAACGGAATCAATGGGGAGAAGAAGATCGTGTGGCCGCTCTAGTAATTTCGCTTAAAGGCGAAGCAGCTGGTGTTTTACAGACCATCCCGGAGACCCAGAGAAGGAACTACACAGCCATATGGGATGCTCTCCATCGAAGATACGGCAGTGAGCACATGCAGGAGATGCACAAGCTGGAGCTCAAAGGGCGCAAGCAGCGTTTAAACGAGACCATACAACAGTATGCTGCCGACATCAAGAGGCTATCCCATCTTGCCTACGCGGACGTTCCAGTTGATGTGGTGGAGAAACTTAAAACGGATTCTTTCATCCAAGGGCTAAGGGACCCCGATAAGCAAAGAAGTTTGATTCTCCTGCCGAAGAGATCTTTCAAGGAGACAGTTGCCAGCGCTCTCGCAGGTGAAACATCACTCTTGATATGCCGACCTTCCATCAAATTACGGCGCATATCTCAAGACCAGGATAGTTCCAGAACAACAACGGCGAGTAGGAGTGGTTCATTCCCGGGTAGATGCTACATCTGCGACCAGCAGGGGCACATTGCGAGGAACTGCCGCCTGCGAAGAAAGCGTTCGAGGTCTAGTTCGCCAAAAAGAGACCATGGGAGTGAACGCGACCGTGGAGGTGCAAAAGGTGCACCTAACAATCCGTTAAACTAAAACGAGTCAGTGCAGAGGGGCGTGCGCTGGCTCCCACACTGGAGTGGCCCAGCATTCTCGTATCCCGAATCTGTAGGGGTGCAACCAGCCTAGTCATCGAGGGAACGATGGACGGGCGAAGATATCTGCTGACGTTGGACACGGGCGCAACTCATTCAGTCATCCGAAGCGGATTGGTTTCTGACATCGAACCATTTTCCGAGGTAAGGCTTCGTACAGTAACTGGTGAGAAGGCGGAAGTTAAGGGAAAGGTCCAGAAAAGAATTACGATGGGTACCGTCGAGTTTCAGCATGATTTCATCGTTGCGGACATCACTGATGACATCATAATCGGCGTCGACTTCATGATTAGGCATGGCTTCACATTGGACCTCAACCAAAAAGTGACGAAGTATGGCAACTTGGAGCTCCCATTAACAATAGATAATGGACAGGGTAGCAAGGTCAGGCGAATAGTCGTGCAAGCGCGCCAAACAGTTCCCCCGAATGCATAAGCTGTGGTTTGGGCAAAGATAGAAGAGGATGCGGGGACAAGCCGAATGTGGGTGGTCGAACCCGACAAACGAAATCGACCCAGCGATATCATTGTTGGAAGGGCTCTGGTGGAACCCCGACAAGACCAATTGGTTCCAGTACGAGTCCTGAATCCTGCCAGCACACCTAGGACAATACACAAGGGAACAACGATCGCTCAATGCCAAGAAGCTGCCGCCGTTATGAACTGCGAAGATAAGAAACAACAGCAAATCCAGTCCAACAAAGATTTCATAAAAACAATGGTCAGAGAGTGGACGCAACATCTAGTGGAGAATCAAAAAAGTAAAGCACTCTCCCTGCTTCGTAAATATTGGACAGTTTTTGCAGATGGTAAGAACTGTGGAAGAACATCAATTGTGAAGCACAGAATAGACACAGGGGACTCTAGACCGATCCGGCAACCACCGAGAAGGGTACCTTTGGCGAAAGAAGAAGAGGTGATCAAACTAATCGACGAGATGGAAAAGGAGGGCGTGATCGAACCATCTGCAAGCCCATGGAGTTCGCCAGTAGTGCTAGTTAAGAAGAAGGATGGAAGCACCCGATTCTGCGTGGACTACAGGAAGCTGAACGACGTCACGAAGAAGGACAGCTATCCTTTACCGAGAATCGATGACACCTTGGATACACTATCTGGTGCAAAGAGGTTCTCGACGCTGGACTTGCAAAGTGGATACTGGCAAATAGAGCTTGACCAGCAAGACAAGGAAAAGACCGCGTTCACCGCCGGGGGAGAGTTGTGGCAATTCTCTGTGATGCCCTTCGGTCTTTGCAATGCACCAGCCACATTCGAGAGACTGATGAACCGGGTGCTAAGAGGACTTCACTGGAGGACTTGCCTTGTCTATCTGGATGACATAATTGTCATGGGCAAGGATTTCGACGATCACCTTAAGAAGCTTGAAGAGGTACTGGAACGTATTCCAGCAGCCGGATTGAAATTGAGCCCGAAGAAATGTTCGCTCTTCCAGAACGAGGTGAGGTACTTGGGACATGTGGTGACTGCAGAAGGAGTCCATACAGATGAAGAGAAAATCTCGGCGGTTAAAGAATGGCCGCGGCCGAAGAATCTTCAGGAGTTAAGGTCATTCCTGGGACTTTGCACATATTACAGGCGATTCATCCCAGGATTTGCAAACGTTGCCAGCAGTTCGCACGAGCTCACCAAAAAGAATCGGCCATTCAAGTGGGAGAAGCCGCAGGAGGAAGCGTTCATTCACCTGAAGGAATTGCTCTGCAGTGCGCAGATTCTTGCATATCCTGTCCCGGGAGAAAAGTTTATTTTGGACACAGATGCGAGCGGACATGGAATCGGAGGAGTACTCTCTCAAATGATTGACGGGCGAGAACGGGTCATCGCTTACTACAGTAGGATCCTATCGAAGCCGGAGAGGAACTACTGTGTAACTAGGAGGGAGCTCTTAGCCGTGGTCGACTGTGTCAAGCATTTCCACAAATATCTCTATGGCCAAGCTTTTCATCTTAGGACGGATCACGCAGCGTTGAGATGGCTGCTGCAGTTCAAAAACCCGGAAGGCCAGCTTGCTAGATGGATAGAGAGAATCCAGAGTTATGACTTCAGTATCGAACACCGGAAGGGAAGCAGTCATGGAAATGCGGATGCATTATCGAGGCGACCTTGCGATGTTGAATGCAAACATTGTTCACGCGCCGAGACCAGGTCACCGACGTCCGTTGTTTCCAGGTGCTGCCAGAAGATTCCTGGACTGTCGAGAAGGTCGGAAGGAAGCAGCGAGAAGATGCCGATCTGGCAGTCATCATCGACTACCAAGAACGAGGTTTTCGACCAAGTTGGCAGCAAATATCCAGTGAAAGCCCGATCGTGAAAGCTTACTGGGCTCAGTGGCAGAGTTTGAAGCTGAAGAACGGTTGCCTCTACCGCAGTTGGGAAAGTGAGGACGGGAACATTGTAAACGATCTGCTGGTAATTCCGAAAGGACAAATCGAAGAGGTCATCCGAGAATACCACGAGGGACCAAGCGGGGGTCATCTTGGTATTAACAAGACTGTAGAAATGATCAAGAGACGTTTCTACTGGGTAGGATGCCATGAGTCGGTTACGCGTTTCATTAGCAGGTGTGAACAGTGTGCGAAGGCAAAGGGTCCAGTTAGGAAAACTCGAGGAAATATGCAGCAGTTCATTGTTGGAGCACCGTTCGAACGTATCGCAATGGACATTGCAGGCCCATTCCCAACGAGCAACGCTGGAAACAAGTACGCGCTAGTGGTGATCGATTACTTCAGCAAGTGGCCTGAGGTGTTTTGCATCCCGAACCAGGAAGCCAAAACCATTTCGGATGCATTTGTGAACAACTGGGTTGCGCGTTATGGAGTACCGCTGGAACTGCACTCAGACCAAGGAAGGAACTTCGAGTCGACGGTGTTCAAAGAACTCTGTGACATGCTAGGTATCAGAAAGACACGGACAACACTATTACACCCACGATCTGATGGCATGGTCGAAAGGTTCAACCGGACGATGGAGGAATACTTGAGAAAAGTCGTCGTCGGAGATCAGAAGGACTGGGACGAACATCTTCCCCTTTTCTTAATGGCATACCGTTCGGCACAGCACAATTCAACGGCAACAACACCCGCCGAAGCCATTTTTGGAACTGATCTCCAACTTCCATCGGACTTGAAGTTTGGCGTGGTACTACCGACAACTAGCGGCAGGGAAGACTTCGTAACCGAAAAGAAGGAACAGCTGAACTCCATCCATCAGTTCATCCGGGAGCGACTGAACTTGGTCAGCGATAAAACGAAGGCGCGATACGACTTGAGGGCGAATACTTCTGGATTCGAGACCGGACAATTGGTATTGCTGTACAACCCACAACGGAAAAAAGGCTTGTGCCCCAAATTGCAATCAGCCTGGGATGGACCATATGAGGTCATCAAGAAACTCAATGACGTGGTATACCGGATACAGCAGAGGGGAAACAGACGGGCGAAGTATAAAATTGTCCACGTAGAGAGGTTAGCACCATATTACGGAGAAAGGTCCAATCGCTTGTTCGAGGACGAACAAGTTTAGGAGGAGGGCAGTGTTGCGGAGATGCAAGCGGACCGTTAAGTTCGAAAACTCTCTGGAAGCGGGGATTGGAATAATGTCAACTTCCAATGGAATTGTCAGAGCGTTCTAGAGATTTCCGAAGGGGAACTTCCAACGGCGAACGTTCGAGACGGTGGACCGAGAGCTATATAAGCGCGAACACTCGCCCTTGACATTCATTCAGTTTGTGGTATTTAACAGCGTGTGAAAAGTCAGTGTGATCAACCAAGGTGAAAAGAAAAGCTTTCAATAAAGGTTTGTGTATTGTGTAATAAGGTTTAAAGTGGATAGTATTGGATAATAAAGTTTAAAGTGGATAGTATTTGATAATAAAGAAAAGTGGTGAAGCTACACAGATAATTGATCTGTGATGAAACAAAGAAAAGTGTGTGTGTTTCAATTTAAATAAGAAGGACAATTGTAGTTTATCGCAATCCAGTGGTGCGAACCCTATTTGGTGTGGGGATCGAATAATTTCGTAACAGTATTATGAAGCTACAAATATTGATCAGCGTAATCTCATTGATCAAGTGATTCGTGAAATTTTGTATCATGATACAGGATCCAATGTTTTTTGTTTAACCGCTCATGCAGGTTGTGGCAAAACATTCACCCAAACAGCAATTATTCACAAATTGAATTCGCTTAATCTTCGTTGTATTGCAACTGCGTTCAGTGGCATAGCTTCAACTTTATTACCTGGAGGTAGGACTCTACACAAGGTGTTTAAATTGCCCATACCCATTTTAGAAAATTCTGCACCAAATATTACTGCAAACAGTAGCGATGGTCGCTACATAAATTCATTATCATTGATAATTATTGATGAAGTTTCGATGTGCCCTTTGCAAGTGCTGAAAATCATAGATAGATTATTGCGGTATCTATGCGATGAAAATGATAATCATAAACCATTTGAAGGAAAAACGATACTTCTGTGCGGTGATTTTCGGCAAATCTTACCAGTTATCCCACATGGATCACGTGGAACTTTGATTGAAAATTGTGTCACAAGTTGGCATGAATTTCTTTATTTTCATAAAGTTACGTTTAATCGAAATATGAAATAGAATTTGTAGAATTCTTAAAAAAATTGGTAACGATGAAGCCCCACATTTCCCTCAGTTTGGTTAAAATGTTATCGAAATACCTCAACAATTAATAGGAGATAAAAATAATATTATTGATGAGGTGTATGGAAATATTTCCGAAAACATACTCACAGAAAATATATTGAACTCCGTTATATTAGCACCTACAAATGATGATTGTACTTTGATAAATACTGCTATACTTAATCAAATTCCTGGTGAACAGCGAACGTAGTATAGCTATGTATGTATGATAAAATAATTTGTGATAATGACAATGCCACCAATAACTATCCGGTAGAGTTTTTAAATTCTTTGACTATTAGTGGTTTACCACCACAGAAGTTAGTATTGAAAGTTAATTGCATCGTTTTGCTAATCAGAAACTTAAACAGAAAGGAAGCATTAGTCAATGGAACAAGAATGCGCATCAAATTTATGCATCGAAATGCAATTGATTGCGAAGTTTTAACTGGGACCGCACGCAGTAAGAGAATTTTGATTCCACGTATAAATTTAACATACTCCAGAACTATTTTACCATTTAATCTTCAAAGAACTCAATTTCCTATAATACCAGCATTTGCGATGACAGTAAATAAGTCTCAAGGACAAACATTCGAAAATATTGGAATTTTATTGAATCGGCCAGTTTTTACACATGGGCAATTGTATGTCGCAGCAAGTAGAGTTCGATCATTCGACGGTTTGAGATTTTATATTTCCGAATATAACGGTCAAGGACATTTAGCAAACGATGAAAGAGTTTTTACAAAAAACATCGTTTACAGAGAAGTTTTGTATCATTAAGTAAATTATCGAAATATGTACATATGTCAAGTTCAATGGACAGCATTTTTTTATCGGATTGTTTTTATGTTTCAATAAAAAAAAATAAAAGAAGTGTTCTTTATTTTAATCATTTGGATTTTTTTATTTAAATTTCATATAGTTTGTTTGAAAAAATTAGGCAAATTAACAGTGTAACCTTGGTGAAATCTGTAATTATAGAAGTATCTATAGTCTTTGACAATAGAATCTTGATAATATTTAAACAAGTTAAATTAATTATGGTCGAATTTCGACCACTGGGCGACCACTAGTAGAAGATAAATGGCTTAAAACTAAAAAGTAAATTAAGAGAAAAGGAGCAAAGGAAATGAGAAAGGTAATGGGAAATAAAGGAGGCAGGATTACAGGATATTAGAAATAATATAAGGAATAGATGTGGGAAAGTAGTATTTAATAGAGAAAAGAGAAATGGAGAAGGACCATAGATTTAAAGCGCGTGCTGTTAGTAATGCATCTGATATTAATAGGCAAAGAGTTCCATAATTTGATAGCATGGATAAAGAATTGACGGGATGAGTTAAGACAACGATGACGTGGTGGAATTAGCGATCGACGCCAGACACTCCTCCTGTATTCTCGACGTACGAACCTTCCGAGGGGCCAACACCGACTCGGACCACTACCTTGTTGTAGCGAATGGTACGAATGAGGATATCAAGAATGCTTAGGAGTCGAGTAGGACAACGTATGTTTGACGTCGGAAAGCTACAATCGCAAGAGACTGCCAGAATCTTTGCCGATCGTGTCTCCTCCAAGCTCTCTCAAAATTCGCCCACAGCAGCACAAACAAAAGAACAGGAATGGGCGCATTGCCAGAGCGCCGTCAGAGACGCTGCCTCAGAGGTGCTGGGTTTCAAACCGCCACCACCTAGAAACCCCTGGTTCGATGAACAATGCGAACAAGCCCATGCAGCAAAACAAGAGGCATATAAAGCCATGCTGCAACGACGGACGAGAGCTGCTTGCGAAATCTATGAGCAGAAGAGAAGAGAGGAAGACACGCTTTTCAGAAGAAAGAAGAGAGAGCACGGAAAGCGTGAGATCGAGGAGATGGAGAGATGCTTCCGCAGGAATGACGCCCCTAAGTTTTACAATAAGGTAAAACGAACATGCCATGGCTACAAAGCCAGAGCGGCGGCCTGCAGGGATGAAAATGGAGAACTGGTACTAGAGTCGGAGGCGATGCTCAGGATTTGGAAAGACCACTTCTGCAGACTGTATAACGGCGATGGTAGACAAGATACCGCTGTCAAGCAGAAGGAGCCATTCGTAATGGACGACAATGAAACAGAATTTAGTCCACCCGACCTAGGCGAAGTCAAAATAGCGATATCAAGACTTAAGCCTAATAAAGCTGCGGGTGCAGACGGCTTGTCTGCTGAGCTTCTTAAGGCGGCTGGAGATGAACTGGTAAGGTGCATGCACCATCTCATTTGCAAGGTATGGTCGGAGGAAAGAGCATGCCCGACGAATGGAGTATCAGTATCGTTTGCCTGCTCCATAAGAAAGTGGGCCAACTATAGGGGAATAAGTCTCCTTAACATCGCATATAAGATCTTCTCTGCCGTATTGTGTGAACGCCTGAAACCGTTTGTGGATACCCTGATCGGCTCTTATCAGTGTGGTTTCAGGCCAGGTAAATCCACAATAGGCCAAATATTTACGCTACGGCAGATCTTAGAGAAGACCCAGGAACACCAAATCGACACTCACCACCTCTTCGTCGATTTCAAGGCTGCATATGACAGCGTATAGAGATGAGCTATACAAAGCCATGTCTGGTTTTAACATCCCTGCCAAACTCGTGACAATGGAGAATTCTCACTGCTCTATTAAGGTCGGTAATGAGCAAACCGAGACATTTGATGTTAAAAAAAGATTTAGGCAAGGTGACGCGCTGTCAACTTTTTCAACATCGTGCTTGAAAAGATCGTGCAAGAGTCACTGGCCAACACAAGAGGTACGATTTATTTCAATTCTACTCAGTTCCTTGCGTACGCCTACGACATTGACGTGATTGGACGGACACAGCGAGACGTCATTGAGGCATTTGTCTAGGATGGGTCTCAAGGTTAATGAGGGTAAAACCAAATATCTGCTTTCATCTAAAAGCCATGGGCGGATATAACTGAGAAATTATCTATATTGTGTAACAAATCTAGGTTTTCATACTGACCATCAGCTTTTGATGTTTTCTATGTCACAAAGGAATTCAAACACTAAAATGAAGCAATGGCAAGCATCATTTATTTATTTATTATTCATTTTCTCCAAGAAACGTTATACGAACCAGATCCTACTAATGTGGTAACTGTCGCACTTTCTAGTCATAGTCTTGAAAATATGTCCGATACACAATCGGAACACAGACAGCATTCAGCACCAAGTAGTCGTGAGTAGTAATGATCATATAGGCATAATACAGAAACCAATGAACCAGTTCTTACAACAAAAAACAAATTAGGATAAATAAAGCAAATGGAGTGAGACACGACATGCTAATTCTTTTTCATAATAAAATTGGGCATCTTATACATATGTAGAATATAAAGAAATCAATGATGTTATATCTTTGGTCAAGGAACACAGAAAGCCGGGCACAGTTGCAATTTTGCAACATCCGAATTTATATATGATATAAAGCAAGTTCTGAAGAACAATCTTAATAACAAATTTATTCAAGCTAAGTTCTTTCCGAACGATATAACTAATAAAGAAAGTCCATTGGATATCATAGAAAATACTCACAATAGAGCTCACAGGAACGCTAGAGAAAGTCATTGAACAATATTATTGGCCCAATATGCTCCAAGAATTTGAGCATTTTTCGAAGACGTGCGAAACCTGCAATACCAACAAATATGATCGATACCCTAAGAAGTGTTCGATTGGTGAAGCTCCCATTGCTTTAAGCGAGGGCGAGGCGAGTGTATGCACATTGACGTTATGTACACTAAAAACCTAAAGTGTCTAACATGCATTGGCGCATACTCCACATAACTTACAGTTAAACCAATCGAAAATCTTCGAGATATGCCAACTAAGGTATTAAAACTAATTCAGCTCTTCCCAAATTATAAGAATATTACATGCGATAATGACACTGTATTCACATCTGTATTGCAAAGATCTAATATAACAATATATCATACACCACCCAATCATAGTGAGAGCGCTGTGGCGCAGTGGGTAGTATGTTGGCCCCTGACGCCGCTAAAACAGACATGCCATCGAACGTGTTTTCACGGCGCTTCTTCTCAGGGGGGTTCTGACAAAACCCCCTGAGTATAATTGCCATGAAAAGCTTCTCAAGCTTCATGAACTGTGACGCCAGCATACATATATACCACATTAAACGGACAAATAGAAAGACTCAACAGTACTATTCAAGAAATAGGCAGATGCTCAAAATTAGAACATTCTTTATTGGAACCGACAGAAATATACTGTGGCGGTTAGATGTAACTGATGTAAAATAAAACTTCTCTTCTTTGTCTGAAAATTCTTTAACATTTTTATTGAACTCTCACTATAAATCCACTCAAATCTCTCGCTGCAAATATGCAATACTAAAGTGCTCGAACGAATTACTACGGACTATAACCAACTCGGAATTTACCGTAGTGCAATTGTAATCATCACCGACTGTTGAGCGGAAGGTTTGTAATTCAAAATCTGTCCATAGCCAAGAAATACAATTCCTATACGGAAAAATTCTGCGGCACAGTTCTTGCGAATGGGAAGTAATCAGAATACTGATGAAACAAAACGCTCACAGTATATGGTCACTTCAAATTCATACTCTATACGTGCAGTTCTAACATAATACCAAAATAGCATGGACCATTTGCTGAGAACTACTTGCTACTACAACCACACCTGGAGAGTAGTGAACGAACATCTATGACCCAAAAACCATCTACACTCCGCCCAGGTTGTGTGACAAAACATAATAAGAATATTACTATTGAACCTCCGCGAATCATAAAAAAAAAGTTATTATGATAGGAAATAGTTATAGAGAGTAATGACAGGAGACGTCAGATGTCGCTAAGGTTTTCTAGCACACCTCAGAACTATCCTGATGGATAATCTGGGGTAAAAACATGAGTGCGGGGCAGCTGCAGGATGGAATTGCAGTGGTATAATCGAAACGTGGGATATAAATGACAAACGGTGTTTAGCGGGAAATTTTAAGCTTTAAAATTCGAATGTTCGAAAACCATGGTGAGATAGATGAGGAAGGCATCATTCGATGTGCATTTTTCGCGGTTGAGCAATATTTGAAAGTAGATGAATCGTTGGTTCGTGCGTTTCGCGATTTTTGTACCCACTTCAATCTACACAGACTGAGTGATGGTCCGAGCATGCAACCTATCTGATCGTGGATGCAAAGGTGTAGACAAGAAGGGACAATACTGAACAGAACTTCTCCGGGACCATCAACATCAGCAACGCTGGAACATGTCGCTCAAATTCGACACGGAATTACGAGAAATTCGCATACTACCCTCTCCTGGCATCGCTTCATATTCACCTTCTGTCATACCCTTTTACTTAGGAGGTGTTGCCATCGTTATACTAGCCCTTCCTTAAGCTTGTTCGCCCCAGACTAGAGTATCATCTTTACTTCAGTGGTACTTATGCAGCCGATTTTTCAGCACAAATTTCAGCTCCCTTCTTTGTCCCCGCTGAATTCTGTAAACTACATCATTGATTCATGTCAATATGCGGTAGGAGCCTCCCATTCTTGTTGCAGCCTGGGTGATTTCCCTTTTTCCCAATGGAGATTGAATAGCCATACCAAATCGTGTTTCTGGCACCCCTGCGCTGATGCCTCTGGGTCGTACCTGGTCTTCATCCGTTCGCTCGCTATGTTGATTTTGCTCGAGTTCTTTAATGGATGTCGAAAATACTTTCTCTAAGGTCCGTAACGTAATCTTCTATGAATTTACTTCACTAGGCAACCCCACAGTGTCAACAAAATAATTTCGTCTGGGGTATAGCCCGTCGTTGAGGAAAGTGCCGATCCCAATCCCGGTGGTAGTTATCCACTACATTGTTGTAAACACCCTACCATTCCATCCGACTGCGGGTGAAGGGTTGTCATCCTGTTTTGTTGCTCTCGAACAACTGGAATATTTTGGGCTGGAAGTTACTTCCCTGGACGCCAAACCTGCTCACCCAACCTGTTAACGATTTACTCCACAACAGTCTTCGCTTCTTGGTTGGAGATGGCGAATGCTTCAGGCGACTTACTGAATATACCGGTTGCCATTGTCAATTTCCGGGAACGGGCCTGCGATATTAGCGCCTCTTTTTTCACATTAGAACTTTTGCCGGCTGCACACGTGATGCATTTTCGGCACCAGTTCTCGGCGTCATCTCTTGCATCGAGCCAATATAATCCTTCTCTTATCTTCTCTTAAGGCCTTGTTTACTCTTTAATGACTAACCGATATGCATATCCTGTTCCTTTCAGCGCGGTACAAGAAGCTACATCCTGAATGTTTTCCCGTCTGGAATTTCCCATTTTCGTTTAAGACAATATGCTTTCAGAATAGGGCTTCGGCCGTCGGGTTTTCCCATGCGCTTCTTTCACGCCAGTTTGGGCTCGATATCCGCATCTTCCTTCTGGCTATTTCGGATTTCTTCTATGCTCCGGCCAGGACTTGGTTCGGCTCTTACTGCTTAAATGGACGCACCATCCTTCTCTTTCCTTTGCGCGCAATGCTCGCAGTCGACTTTACACGGCCTGCCATCGGTCAATCCATCTCGCAATTTCTCCCTCGGGATGCTTGAACTGCAGCAACCATCTCAAAGCCGCATGGTCCGAACGCAAAAGGAATTTCTGTCCATACAGGTATTTGTGGAAGTGTTTCGTTGCCAGAATTACCGCCAAGGGTTCTCGTCAGGTCACGCAATAGTTGCTTTCTGGCTTGGAGAGCACCTTGCTGAAGTAAGTGAGCACCTTTTCTTTGCCATCATGCAGCTGGGAAAGAACTGCCCCAATACCCACATTACTAGCGTCAGTGTCTATGAAAAGCGTTTTTTCCAGCGTAGGATAGAAAGTTCCAAGCTGCCTCTATACTAGCTGGTTCTAAAACCAGTTGGACTTCTGGTTTACAACTCTGGGGTTGCACCAAGCCAAGTAATTCTAACGTCATACAGACGTTTCAAAATAAGGTACTTTGAGCCAATGTCAATGCACCGTGGTATATTAGAAACAAGGATATCCACCGAGATCTGAGTATCGTTACTGTGGAAAAGTAAAAGAAAAATTTCGCAGAGAACATAAACGTGAGCTACTTGAACAAAATGTATTCCGCCGTCTTCAGAGGACTAAACCTCTTGACTTACCGCGATGAACTTTAACCGCACGAACATAGCGGAAATTGCAGGAACCTTAGCTGGAATGTTGCCTGCCAAATGCGAGCGCATCGAGAACGGATATTGCTTGATAAGTAAAATGACTTAGTTGCAGAATAAATTCGCTTCGAAGGGAGGTGATTTTAGTGAGTAGAAATCTCACACTACTATGGGTACGCGTTTACCATCCTCATAGCATCTTTAGAAAATTTTCACTTGCCGTCGTGAAAACAAAAAAACCAAATCTATTCGTGGCAGAGGGTAGCTGTTCATTTTGGTAACTTCATTCAGCCTTCGGTAGCATACACAAAATCGTGTACTGCCTTTTTTCCAAAACGGAGCTCTGGATTTGTCCTTCTTTCTCCATTCGGAGACAATCTTCGCGACTTCTGCTTGTTTTGCCAATGGCATTTGTCAAGGTGATAGCCGAATCGGTCTTGCCGAATCGGTGTTTACGCAATGCTCTACTAGGTGGGTTCGACCACCTTGATCTTCGGGCTCTATTCGGAAAAATCAGTGGCCTCCAGAATCACCTTCCAAACGTGTCCAGAGTACTGTCCATACATTTGGTGGCAGGTTTACGTCCTTGTTGATTACGGACTTCAGGCTGACGTCAGTTTTTCTCTCGTACTGCATTGGAACGCATGAAAGAAGTTCAGACCTGCCAGCGAACTTCTCCTTAAGCTTTTGTCAATTTCCCAGTTACGGTCTTTCGACAGCAGCAGCTCGTGTTATGCAACCACGATTCCTGAACTAAGTCCCTCCTTAAAATGGAAACCGTGCCTCCAGTTTCGATTGAAGATAGGAACTTGTCTCTACAGTTTAACTTTTATTGCAACGCCTGGTTTGTGAGACTTGAGGAGCATAGTGGACAGGATGGGACTTATTGTAATTCCAGCTGGGTACCAATCTTTCTGCAGTGTTTTGTCGACGCTCAGCATTTATTCTTATAACACAACATTCCTCCGTTGATAATTGCCCTACGCGATGAATAACATGGGATGCTTAGTCTGCTGCTTTCATCGTAAGGGCAAAAGCCAAAGCCTCAGCTTGTAGTTTCGTTCCGATCATCCGCACTGCCATTTGAAGTTTACCATCGGTAATGGCCTGAATAAGGGCCTCGATTGCCATTTCGTCGATAATCTCGCGATTCGGTATGAGAGATGTGCCAGACGCTCCAAGTCCGCTTGTAACTGCTGAAGTGTTTCGCCTTTCATTTGTGTTCTTCGGCGTAACTGAACCCTATATAGGTGGCCGTCGCCAAGTCGCATCTCCATGCCCTTTGCCGCCTTATCCTCGTCGTTCCAATTATGTATTCACTTAAGCAGCTTGGAGTTGTTTCTTGAATATTGGCTGCATTTCCGTTCTTTTCGGACTCTCAATAGTACTTACTCGAACCTTCTGGTTCTTCACATATCCCAGTTCTTACGCGAACTCCTTCAACTTCAGCTCAACCTTTTCTTCAACGCCATATGCTTGTTGATTTCTTGGAATTTGTTCTCGAGAATGGTTTTGTGTTTATCGAGTTTTGCATCTAGAGAGTTCTTGATCTCTTCTAGTCTCGTACTCTAATCATCAAACTTGGCATCTAAAGTTTGTTCATCCAAAAGAGACTTTTGCTCATCGAGCTTGTCTGTGAGCAGCTTCATCATTGCCATCATGTCGGTCAGCAACAATCAGCTCCTTCTTTAGGCCCGAAATCTGGAGATTTATCTTATTTAATACACTAAATGAACTGCTGCTAGATTTTCTAATTTTCGGCCAATTTTGACTTCAGCAGTATTTTTCTCAGTTTTCAGTTACGTGCACTTGTATTTTACGTGCAATAAAGAAGTTATATTCTAACCGCCGGTAGAAATCGCCATAAAACAGTAGGTGCCTTTCACCTGTGTGAAAAACAAATCTCATACAGCAAGGGTGATTGAGAGAAGCTTGGCTCTGGTCCTCCATAGGCTGTAAAGCCACCAAAACAACCATTTGAAACAAGGGCCATAGGCTAAGATAATGAAGAATTAACAGGAAATAATGAAATACTAAAATGTGAAGGAAAAATCAACATCGTCATAAAATGTAAAAAAGGAATAAAAAATACCATTTGTAAATCCAATATAAATGAGCGGTTTATCTAAACTACTGAACAATCAGCAAATCAAGTGTTAAACGGAGTACATTTAGAATTTGAGATCATCAAAGACAGCAATATTTTCTCAAAGGACAGCACACAGTCCGTAATCGAACAATCAATGCCGTCCGCATCGTAATCTTCAAAAACGAAACCATAAAATTCGATGAGGCGAATTGAAATTGAGCAACTTTTGAAACCATAAACGAGCTGTCAAAGATAGATAGATAAGTAGCACTATCATGTCCACTGCGGAACAAGTAGTATTAATCATAAAAACGTCAATCTTACCAATCATGTTACAAGGGACTCAAAATGACATAAGCGACCTTAGAGTAAGACGAGAAGTACCGCAGGTAACTTATTGAAGAAAGGGGGGAGTTAACACACTACCCGTGCATTCACAAACAGTCATTAAAGAAAAAACTTCACGCACCCGACCTTTCGGTCTGTTATCAGATTGGCTGTTATTAGCCACATCCATTATTTCGTGACAACGTCTATTATACGATTTTATGAATGAGGTATAAATATTATATATTCAACAATTAGATATAATTCTTTTACTGATTTCAATGTTTTATTTTCATATTACGGTATTATACATGTATTAAATTGAATAAGACAATTTTATACTCAAACGTTTAACTGTTCTTTATTTCTAATATTCTATTAACAATAGGTCTATGATATGATTTTATTTGATTTAATTCCACTAAACGACGCCGAATTTTTTTATCTGACATGTTGATAATTCTCGCGGGAGCTCACTACTACATACTCGCTAGGCCACACCTACTCACACGGTTAGTCTACATTTTTCTGCGTTTTTTTGCGTTTCGGCATCCCATATTTTAGCGCTAACCGATTTAATAGACGTTGTCACGTCAAAAGTAATAAAAATAAAAAATCCACAACAGTCCTTTCCTCAAACCTCAAATTCTCACACTTTAATCTTATCTTATGTCTGACCCCAACGAAAATATATATAACGATAATAAATGTAAAAAAAAGATATGCAACCCTACGCAATGGCATCGTTCCCACGCTACACGCAACCAGACAAGATGTATAAGCCAGCAGCAAAATTCTCCGGGAGCTCCAGTCTAGTCGCAGCCGAATCCAGGTAATGTCTTTTAATTTGCAGGAGCTCCAGTCCAGTCGCAGCCGAATCGATTCCAGTTCATTCTTCAGCCCTTTCTCCGAGCGATTCATGCAGTGTGAAGTACTAATTTTTAGTACAGTAGTAATAATAAAGTTGAAAAAAACAAACCAGGTAGTGTCTTTTAATTGGCTAATGAAAATAGCCAACATCAATTACTCCCCCTTAAACTTAACTCTCTAGGTGGTAACGTAATTACGACGCAAGGGTTCTTTGATACCGAAGTTAAAGTAGGGAAGATCACGCTAGAAGCTGGTTCCAAAATGAACAGGAGGGGGATATGTTTTTCCAAATGATCATAATTATCTATGAGAATGTCTCCGAATGTCACAAGACACTAAATAAACAGACAGAAAAAAACAGACTACAACTCATTTGGGTGCCAGGCCACGTAAACCATGAAGGCAATGGCAGGCCGACATACAAGCTAAGAAAAATGCTCAAGTACCTTTCACACGGCCTTCCCCCCTTTACGGTTTCAACAACACAAACCTATACCTACATAGTTGGATCATAAAACAAAGGAATCAGTTTTGGAACAAACAGGAGGGTGTTAAACACTCAAAAAAATGTTAGCCAACTGTGTAGGAAATCACATCCCCTGTAGTTTTTGTCACAAACAAGAGCGGAGCCTTTCATCTAGATCCTGGGCGCATCACCACCAGGTTGAGTTTTCCCCACGCTCGATCTAGTCAA
Source organism: Eumerus sabulonum (assembly GCA_951905685.1). Classification (NCBI taxonomy): domain Eukaryota; kingdom Metazoa; phylum Arthropoda; class Insecta; order Diptera; family Syrphidae; genus Eumerus; species Eumerus sabulonum. The sequence continues at coordinate 111,894,861 of OX645060.1, forward strand.
TGAGTTTTTCCATGTGCCAATACAGGAAGGCTCACGAAGAAAAAGATCAGTCATAACCGAAAATCGACAATACTTATTTCTCAAAGTTCCATTCGGAATTTGCAATTCATCGGCAATCTTCACTAAACCTTGTCAGCCGTTTTTAGGAAATTGATCAAAGATGGTGTTGTAAAAGTATACGCAGAAGACCGAGTTTGGAGGATTCGACACTGTGGTGCAAGTAATTAATCAATAATGCCCCGAAAAGGAGCACTAAGGAGTCGCCATTTAGAATTTCGATTCGAATAGAAATTAACGTTGTTGAAGTTTCTAGATTTTCCCTTGAAGAGGAAATGATGGAATTAGACGACGAAAGAAGACAAATAAGACAAGAAGCAAAGAATAATTAATGACGATCCAACATGGAAATCGAGATTATTTCAACAAGAAACAACAAGGTACCATACGTGGCACCCAGTTCAAAATAAGGTTTAAAGCTGAAATCTGAAAAAAGTTGTATAAAATAGCAAGACTCTATGAGACCTATATGAGATACACCCCGATGGGCCCCGCACGACTAGAATATACACATATATATATATATATTCATATATATGCGAATATCTACTTATATGTGTGCATGGGTCTGTATGTGCGTTTGGGGGAGTGTGCGTGGGTTTGTGTTTTTGATAACAAAAACAAATATAGTCTGTAACCCGAAAATCTACATCCGTACGTACATACATGCATATGTACATACGTCTGCATACAAAAAATTGAGTTAAATATCAACTAACAGATATGTCACACTTATAACGAAAGGAATAATTGGTCATGCACGATCTAAACATTAGCTACGTATCACATATGTACTTGAATGTAACTTACTTTTACGCTCTAGTGAAGGAAATGTTTACACAATGCATTTCCCAAAACACAAAAAAGTTTCTTAGTAAAACATACAATTACGACTTTTGATGAAAAACAAGGAATTGAATTTCACAATCCGAACTAGTAATATACAATTAGTTTTACTACTCCATGACAAAACTGACTGACTGGCTTTGGAGTATTTTTAAGGATTAAATAAGCAACTGTTTCAATGGGAAGACATGACCATAACGCTTCCATCAAATCGGTACTACGGGATAGAGAAATATTACAAGAGATACAAAGCCTGCGCAGTGCATTACATTAATAGCAGATACAGGCACACACGTATCAATTTAAGGCTTACTTTCTGTAGACATTTTCTTAATAATAAATGTACATATATTAAATGTAAATACAAAGTAGTCGAAGGATTAGGTATAAAAATATTGTTACGAATTTATTCGATCCCCACACCAAATAGGGTTCGCACCACTGGATTGCGATAAACTACAATTGTCCTTTTTATTTAAATTGAAACACACACACTTTCCTGGTTTCACCACAGATCAACTATCTGTACAGCTTCACCACTTTTCTTTATTATCCAATACAATCCACTTTAAACTTTATTATCCAATACTATCCACTTTAAACTTTATTACACAATACACAAACCTTTATTGAAAGCTTTTCTTTTCACCTTGGTTGATCACACCGACTTGTCACACGCTGTTTTATACCACAAACTGAATGAATGTCGAGGGCGAGTGTTCGCGCTTATATAGCTCTCGGTCCACCTTCTCGAACGTTCGCCGTTGGAAGTTCCCCATAGGAAATCTCTAGAACGCTCTGACAATTCCATTGGAAGTTGACATCATTCCCATCCCCGCTTCCAGAGAGTTTTCGAACTTAACGGTCCGCTTGCATCTCCGCAACACTGCCCTCCTCCTAAACTTGTTCGTCATCGAACAAGCGATTGGACCCTTCTCCGTAATATGGTGCTAACCTCTCTACGTGGACAATTTTATACTTCGCCCGTCTGTTTCCCATCTGCTGTATCCGGTATACCACGTCATTGAGTTTCTTGATGACCTCATATGGTCCGTCCCAGGCTGATTGCAATTTGGGGCACAAGCCTTTTTTCCGTTGTGGGTTGTACAGCAATACCAATTGTCCGGTCTCGAATCCAGAAGTATTCGCCCTCAAGTCGTATCGCGCCTTCATTTTATCGCTGACCAAGTTCAGTCGCTCCCGGATGAACTGATGGATAGAGTTCAGCTGTTCTTTCTTTTCGGTTACAAAGTCTTCCCTGCCGCTAGTTGTCGGTAGTACCACGCCGAACTTCAAGTCCGATGGAAGTCGGAGATCAGTTCCAAAAATGGCTTCGGCGGGTGTTGTTGCCGTTGAATTGTGCTGTGCCGAACGGTATGCCATTAAGAAAAGGGGAAGATGTTCATCCCAGTCCTTCTGATCTCCGACGACGACTTTTCTCAGGTATTCCTCCATCGTCCGGTTGAACCTTTCGACCATGCCATCAGATTGTGGATGTAATGGTGTTGTCCGCGTCTTTCTGATACCTAGCATGTCACAGAGTTCTTTGAACACCGACGACTCGAAGTTTCTCCCTTGGTCTGAGTGCAGTTCCATTGGTACCCCATAACGCGAAACCCAGTTATTCACGAATGCATCCGAAATGGTTTTGGCTTCCTGGTTCGGGATGCAAAACACCTCAGGCCACTTGCTGAAGTAATCAATCACCACCAGCGCGTATTTGTTTCCAGCGTTGCTCGTTGGGAATGGGCCTGCGATGTCCATTGCGATACGTTCGAACGGTGCTCCAACATTGTACTGCTGCATATTTCCTCGAGTTTTCCTTACTGGACCCTTTGCCTTCGCACACTGTTCACACCTGCGAATGAAACGCGTAACCGACTCATAGCATCCTACCCAGTAGAAACGTCTCTTGATCTTTTCTACAGTCTTGTTAACACCAAGATGACCCCCGCTTGGTCCCTCGTGGTATTCTCGGATGACCTCTTCGATTTGTCCTTTCGGAATTACCAGCAGATCGTTTACAATGTTCCCGTCCTCACTTTCCCAACTGCGGTAGAGGCAACCGTTCTTCAGCTTCAAACTCTGCTTTCACGATTGGGCTTTCACTGGATACTTGCTGCCAACTTGGTCGAAAACCTCGTTCTTGGTATCCGATGATGACCGCCAGATCGGCATCTTCTCGCTGCTTCCTTCCGACCTTCTCGACAGTCCAGGAATCTTCTGGCAGCACATGGAAACGACGGATATCGGTGACCTCTTCTTTGGTTTCCGCGCGTGAACAATGCTTGCATTCAACGCCGCGAGTTCGGCTCGTTAATGCATCCGCATTTCTATGGCTGCTTCCCTTCCGGTATTCGCGTGCTCTCGCTTGTTCTCCTTTTCGCGAATCAAACTTCGAACACCTTCATCGCAGATGACAATTTCTCGCCATGTGCCCCTGCTCGTTGCAGATATAGCATCTGCCTGGGAACGGGCAGCTCCTACTCACCGTTGTTTCTCTGGAACTACGCCACAATTTGCTGGAAGAACGCTTTCTCCGCAGACTACAGTCTTTTGCAATGTGCCCCTGCTGGTCGCAGATATAGCAGCTACCTAGGAACCAGCGACTCCTACTCACTGTCGTTGCTCTGAAATTACGTCGCAATTTGCTGAAGGAACGCTTTCTCCGCAGACGGCAGTTCCTCGCAATGTGCCCCTGCTGGTCGCAGATGTAGCATCTACCCGGGAATGAACCACTCCTACTCGCCGTTGTTGTTCTGGAACTATCCTGATCTTGAGAAATGCGCCGTAGTTTGATGGAAGGTCGGCATATCAAGGGCGATGTTTCACATGCGAGAGCGCTGGCAACTGTCTCCTTGAAAGATGTCTTCGGCAGGAGAATCAGGCTTCGTTGCGTGTTGGGGTCCCTCAGGCCTTGGATGAAAGAATCCGTTTTTAGCTTCTCCACCACATCAACTGGAACGTCCGCGTAGGCAAGATGGGAAAGCCTCTCGATGTCAGCAGCATACTGTTGGATGGTCTCGTTTCCACGCTGCTTGCGTCCTTTAAGTTCCAGCTTGTGCATCTCCTGCATGTGCTCACTGCCGTATCTTCGATGAAGAGCTTCCCATATGGCTGTGTAGTTCCTTCTCTGGGTCTCCGGGATGGTCTGTAAAACACCAGCTGCTTCGCCTTTAAGCGAAATTACTAGAGCGGCCACACGATCTTCTTCTCCCCACTGATTCCGTTCCGCTGTTGTCTCGAACTGGAGCTTAAAGATGTTAAAAGCGCTCGTGCCATCGTAGTTGGGAGCTGTGAATTTCGATGCTGTAGTCGGTACGACGATTCCTTGACACTGAACGTTCTGGACAGTTTTCTCGAGTTCCAGAACCTTCTTGTCGAACTTCGATTCCAAGGTCTCGATTATCTTTTCTTGATTGTTTTCGAGATCTAGAACCTTCTTGTCGAACCTCGATTCTAGTGTCTCGATTACCTTTTCCTGGTTACTTTCCAGATCGAGAACCTTCTTGTCCAGTGTCTCGATTTTCTCTTCGACGTCTTGGAATCGATCGTTGACAGCTTGCTGGATGTCTCTCAAGCTTTCTCGATTGTTCTCTAGCATCTCTTCTAATGTCTCCAGCTTCTCTAGTTTCTGCCCTATGGAAGTGGAATTTTCCTCCAACTTTCTACTTACGGCAACGGAATTTTCCCCCAGTTTTTGATCTAATTTCTGGCTCAGGGAGATGGAATTTTCCTCCAGCTTTTGATCTAATTTCTGGGATATGGAAGCACTCATAGCATTCATAGCTGCGAGAATTTGCTGCATATCGAATGCTGGTTCACTGGATGTCGACGGCTTCTCCACCCCGAACTCGTGATTCTCCCAGTCGAAACCTTCTTCCTGCAACGCTGATCGCAGTCTCTCCACCAGGTTGGCTTTACTTCCCACTGTGGATATTTCCCGAGCATCCAGCTCTCTTTTCAGTTGTTCAATTGTCAACTTTTCCAATTTTACCATTTTCTCACTTTTGCAATGATTCAGTTCACAACTCAAATAAAGTTTCACTCGTTTACTCGCAATTACACTTCTGACACCAAATGTTACGAATTTATTCGATCCCCACACCAAATAGGGTTCGCACCACTGGATTGCGATAAACTACAATTGTCCTTTTTATTTAAATTGAAACACACACACTTTTCTTTGTTTCACCACAGATCAATTATCTGTGTAATGTCTCCAGCTTCTCTAGTTTCTGCCCTATGGAAGTGGAATTTTCCTCCAACTTTCTACTTACGGCAACGGAATTTTCCCCCAGTTTTTGATCTAATTTCTGGCTCAGGGAGATGGAATTTTCCTCCAGCTTTTGATCTAATTTCTGGTTCATGGAAGCACTCATAGCGTTCATAGCCGCGAGAATTTGCTGCATATCGAACGCTGGCTCAGTGGATGTCGACGGCTTCTCCACCCCGAATTCATAACTCTCCCAGTCGACACCTTCTTCCTGCAACGCCGATCGCAGTCTCTCCACCAGGTTGGCTTTACTTCCCACTGTGGATAATTGCCGAGCATCCAGCTCTCTTTTCAGTTGTTCGATTGTCAACTTTTCCAATTTCACCATTTTTTCTATCTCTTAACAATTCACTTTGTGCAATTCACAATTTAAATAAACGTTCCACTCGTTTACTCGCAATCCCACTTCTGACACCAAATGTTACGAATTTATTCGATCCCCACACCGAATAGGGTTCGCACCACTGGATTGCGATAAACTACAATTGTCCTTTTTATTTAAATTGAAACACACACACTTTCCTGGTTTCACCACAGATCAACTATCTGTACAGCTTCACCACTTTTCTTTATTATCCAATACAATCCACTTTAAACTTTATTATCCAATACTATCCACTTTAAACTTTATTACATAATACACAAACCTTTATTGAAAGCTTTTCTTTTCACCTTGGTTGATCACACCGACTTGTCACACGCTGTTTTATACCACAAACTGAATGAATGTCAAGGGCGAGTGTTCGCGCTTATATAGCTCTCGGTCCACCGTGTCGAACGTTCGCCGTTGGAAGTTCCCCATCGGAAATCTCTAGAACGCTCTGACAATTCCATTGGAAGTTGACATCATTCCAATCCCCGCTTCCAGAGAGTTTTCGAACTTCGACAGCGAAATTCGCACTTAACGGTCCGCTTGCATCTCCGCAACAATATTGTTAAGGACTTAAAGGACGCAAGCAGCGTGGAAACGAGACCATCCAACAGTATGCTGCTGACATCGAGAGGCTTTCCCATCTTGCCTACGCGGACGTTCCAGTTGATGTGGTGGAGAAGCTAAAAACGGATTCTTTCATCCAAGGCCTGAGGGACCCCGACACGCAACGAAGCCTGATTCTCCTGCGGAAGACATCTTTCAAGGAGACAGCTGCCAGCGCTCTCGAATGTGAAACATCGCTCCTGATATGCCGACCTTCTATCAAATTACGGCGCATATATCAAGACCAGGATAGTTCCAGAACAACAACGGCGAGTAGGAGTGGTTCATTCCCGGGTAGATGCTACATCTGCGACCAGCAGGGGCACATTGCGAGGAACTGCCGTCTGCGGGGAAAGCATTCCTTCTGCAAATTGTGGCGTAGTTCCAGAGAAACAACTGTGAGTAGGAGCTGCCCGTTCCCAGGTAGAAGCTAAATCTGCAACGAGCAGGGGCACATGGCGAGAAATTGTCATCTGAGAAGAGGGCGTTCGAGGTTTGATTCGCGTAAAGGAGAACAAGCGAGAGCACGCGAATACCAGAAGGGAAGCAGCCATAGAAATGCGGATGCATTAACGAACCGAACTCGCGGCGTTGAATGCAAGCATTGTTCACGTGCGGAAACCAAAGAAGAGGTCACCGATATCCGTCGTTTCCATGTGCTGCCAGAAGATGCTTGGAGTGCCGAGAAGGTTGGAAGAAAGCAGCGAGAGGATGCCGATCTGGCAGTCATCATTGACTACCAAGAACGAGGTTTTCGACCAACTTGGCAGCAAATATCCAGTGAAAGCCCAATCGTGAAAGCTTACTGGGCTCAATGGCAGAGTTTGAAGCTGAAGAACGGTTGCCTCTACCGCAGTTGGGAAAGTGAGGACGGGAACATTGTAAACGATCTGCTGGTAATTCCGAAAGGACAAATCGAAGAGGTCATCCGAGAATACCACGAGGGACCAAGCGGGGGTCATCTTGGTGTTAACAAAACTGTAGAAAAGATCAACAGACGTTTCTACTGGGTAGGATGCCATGAGTCGGTTACGCGTTTCATTCGCAGGTGTGAACAGTGTGCGAAGGCAAAGGGTCCAGTTAGGAAAACTCGAGGAAATATGCAGCAGTACAATGTTGGAGCACCGTTCGAACGTATCGCAATGGACATTTCAGGCCCATTCCCAATGAGCAACGCTGGAAACAAGTACGCGCTAGTGGTGATCGATTACTTCAGCAAGTGGCCTGAGGTGTTTTGCATCCCGAACCAGGAAGCCAAATCCATTTCGGATGCATTCGTGAATAACTGGGTTTCGCGTTATGGAGTACCAATGGAACTGCACTCAGACCAAGGGAGAAACTTCGAGTCGTCGGTGTTCAAAGAACTCTGTGACATGCTAGGTATCAGAAAGACGCGGACAACACCATTACATCCACAATCTGATGGCATAGTCGAAAGGTTCAACCGGACAATGGAGGAATACCTGAGAAAAGTCGTCGTCGGAGATCAGAAGGACTGGGATGAACATCTTCCCCTTTTCTTAATGGCATACCGTTCGGCACAGCACAATTCAACGGCAACAACACCCGCCGAAGCCATTTTTGGAACTGATCTCCGACTTCCATCGGACTTGAAGTTCGGCGTGGTACTACCGACAAATAGCGACAGGGAAGACTTCGTAACCGAAAAGAAAGAACAGCTGAACTCTATCCATCAGTTCATCCGGGAGCGACTGAACTTGGTTAGCGATAAAATGAAGGCGCGATACGACTTGAGGGCGAATACTTCTGGATTCGAGACCGGACAATTGGTATTGCTGTACAACCCACAACGGACCTCATATGACCTCATATGGTCCATCCCAGGCTGATTGCAATTTGTGCCCCAAATTGCAATCAGCCTGGGACGGACCATATGAGGTCATCAAGAAACTCAATGACGTGGTATACCGGATACAGCAGATGGGAAACAGACGGGCGAAGTATAAAATTGTCCACGTAGAGAGGTTAGCACCATATTACGGAGAAGGGTCCAATCGCTTGTTCGAGGACGAACAAGTTTAGGAGGAGGGCAGTGTTGCGCAGATGCAAGCAGACCGTTAAGTTCGAATTTCGCTGTCGAAGTTCGAAAACTCTCTGGAAGCGGGGATTGGAATGATGTCAACTTCCAATGGAATTGTCAGAGCGTTCTAGAGATTTCCGAAGGGGAACTTCCAACGGCGAACGTTCGAAACGGTGGACCGAGAGCTATATAAGCGCGAACACTCGCCCTTGACATTCATTCAGTTTGTGGTATAAAACAGCGTGCGACAAGTCGGTGTGATCAACCAAGGTGAAAAGAAAAGCTTTCAATAAAGGTTTGTGTATTGTGTAATAAAGTTTAAAGTGGATAGTATTGGATAATAAAGTTTAAACTGGATAGTATTGGATAATAAATAAAAGTGGTGAAGCTACACAGATAATTGATCTGTGATGAAACAAAGAAAAGTGTGTGTGTTTCAATTTAAATAAAAAGGACAATTGTAGTTTACCGCAATCCAGTGGTGCGAACCCTATTTGGTGTGGGAATCGAATAAATTCGTAATAATATTAAATATTAGGTATAAAAATATGCTTGCATGAAGTCAGTAAGGTATTTAAGAGCCAGTTTTTCAGCATTTCTGTCGGATATAAGATAAAAGGCAAAGCAAAAGGCTTATTTATTCAAATTTAATTAAAGACTGAAAAGGAAATATGGGAATCTGGCTTTTGCAATTGCATTCGTTTAACTGACGTTTCTGTTTTTTTTTTTTTGCGTAGGTAGGTGAAAATCTTCATAAGATCCATTAAAAACATCTTCCAATAAGAAGACCTTAAGGTAATAAGTCTTCCACACAGCACCCAGTCGTGAGACTAATCAGCAATTTTTATAAGCGCGTACATGTTGTAATTTAATAAAATAACCGCAAGTTGATTATCTCTTCTTTTGTCATCATCATCATCTTATTCGCACAATCTCCTTTGGTCCTTTGGTTCTCCTTCTTCTTAACGGGTGCTACAGTTCAGGGTGAACCTGGGCCTCAACCAACATGCCCCTCCAACTAGCACGATATTTTGCTAACCTTTTCCATTGCCACATACCCAGTTGGCTAAGGTTTCCTTCCACCTATGTGCGCCATCTTAAGCGCAGCCGTCCTCTGTTTCTTCATCCCTCGGGCTTGAAACACTCTCCGGGCTGGAGTTGTGGTGTCCATTCGCTCTACATCGCCTATCCTTCTAAGCAATGAATCCGTAGACGCCTGACTAGACTCATGTCGCTGTACAGCCCGTAAAATTCGTGGTGGAATCATTTCCTCCATCCCCCGTCTGCGTTTATGGGCCCAAAACTCACGTGCAAAATCTATCTCTCGAATCGACCAAAGACTTCCTTATCCGCTTTTGATAATGTCCTTGCCCCTACGTCGTACAGCAGGACCGGGATGTTAAGGGTCTTGTATAGAGTCAACTTTGTTGTTCGGGAGAAGGCTCTATTACTCATTTGTCACCTGAGCTCAAAAAAACAGCGATTGGCAAGAGTGATTACGCGCTTGATTTCGGAACCGACGTTGTTGTTCCAGGTCACTGCGGAGCCAAGGTAGATGAAGTCCTTAATTATCTCAAACTCATATCTACCAATACAATTGTTCTGGCCAAGACGTCGGTGGTCAGCGTCCTTTTTTGATGATAGCATATATTTAATTTTGCCCTCGTTTTCTGCCAAACCGATTTGCGACGCCTCTGCCTCAATACTCGTAAACCCCTCATTGACATCTCCCTGTGTCCTTCCGATTATGTCAATGTCATCGGCGTATGCGAGGAGTTATGAAGACTCGAAATAAATTGTGCCTCTTGTGTTAACCAGTGATTTTTGCACAATCAGTTCTAAAACGATGTTGAAGAAATCACACGACAGCGCATCGCCCTGCCTATATTTTTTTTACATCAAAATTATCAGTAAAGTGTTCCCCGATTCGGATGGAGCAGCGAGTATTGCACAAAGTCATCCTGCATAGTCTGACGAGTTTGTATAGCTCGTCTCTAATTACGCTGTCTTATGCGACTTTGAAGTCGACATAAAGGTGGTGAGTATCGACTTGAAATTCATTGTTTTTTTCCAGGATCTGCCGTAATGTGAAGAATTGTTCGATGGTGGACTCCCTTGGCCTGAATCTGCACTGATAAGGATCTATCAGCTTATTTACAAAAGGCTTCAGGCGTTCACACAAAACGGCAGAGAAGATTTTGTAGGCGACGTTAAGGAGACTTATTCCTCTGTAGTTGGCGCGGTTAGAGGGGTCTCCTTTCCTGTGGATCAGGCCTACGATGCTCAGACTCCATTCCTCGGGCATGCTTTCCTCTGACCATATCTTACAGATGAGCTGGTGCATGTCCCTAACCAGGTCATCCGTACTTGACCTGAAGAGCTCAGCAGACAGTCCATCTGCGCCAGCAGCTTCATTCGACTTGAGGTTCGATTAGGCGACCTTATCTTCGTCTAGGTTAAAGGGACGGAATCCTCTGCGGTCTTCATCATTAAGAAACGGACCATTCAGCCTTACAGCGGAATATTGAGTAACATCGCCGTTGTAGAGTTTGCAGAAGTGGTTTTTACATGTTCTCAACATCGCCTGCGGTTCTACTACTAGGTGTCCGTTCTGGCTTTATAACCTTGGCATGTTCGCTTTATCTTTCGAACACCATCTGCAGTAACACCTCTCCAGATCCTCAATCGCGCGATTCTCGTGCTCTTTCTCCTTTCTTCTGAGAAGCTTATGCTCCTCCCTTCTTTATAACTCATAGAGCTCATGAGCTGCTCCTGTTCTTCGATGCAGCGAGGCTATGTATTCCTCCTGCACTCGTCATAGAACCAGGTGTTTCTTCGTGGTGGAGCCCTGAAGCTCAAAACTCCTGATGCAGTGCTTTTCAGGGCTTGTTTGCAAAAATTCCACTGTTATTCTATTGGCAGCGTGAAGGATTGAGGTGTACTGGAGAGCATAGGGGAGACGCGATCGGTAAAAGCACGAGCTGTTTGTGGCGATAGTAGCTTTCCGACGTCATAACTTTGATTCCTTACTCTACTCCTCTGCGTTCGTGATATCCGTAGACGCATCTTGGCTATTACAAGATAGTGGTTCGAGTCGATATTAGCTCCTCAGACAGTTCAAACATCAAGAATAGTGGAGGAGTGTCTGACGGCGATCGCGATGAGATCAATCTTGTTATTGATTGATTGATCTTATGACTGCCAGGTGCTTTGTGTATATCGAGGTGCGGGAAACGCGTGCTGGCTGGCTAGAAGGAAACTTCGCTCCGTAGCTAGATCAGTCAGCCTGTGTCCGTTATCGGATGTGGTATCGTGTAGGCTATGTTTGCCGATGACTCGTTCAAAGATACTTTCCTTACCCAGCTTAGCATTGAAGTCGCCTAGTACAATTTTGATGTCGTCGCTGGGAGTTTGGGCATACGTTCTGTCTAGGAGATCATAGAACTGATATTTGGTGGGGTCATCCTTGTCTTCCGTGGGGACGCAGATCAGGCTAATGTTAAAAATTCAGCCATGATACGGATCCTTTTAGACGTTCGCTCACATGTCGAAAGCTTAGTACTTTTTGCCTTAGTCCACCTCGAACAGAAAATCCGTATTCGAACAATCGTTGTCTTCTCTCCTTATAACAGTCGCCATAGTAGATGTCGCAGTTTTTCATCCGCTCTGTACCCGGTCCATTTATCGCATTTCCCGGAGGGTAGTTCAGTCCGTTTCATAACGGTCTAGGACGCCCGCAAGTTTAGGGACCCAACATTACACGCACCGAGCCGAAGATCATTGTCCTTTTTTGTTTTTTTCAAGAGTCGTCAACATTGTGGCATGTGGTCTCTCGGAGCTTGTAGATTTCTTACCAATTGTCTACGTCCAGCATTACACTCAGTGCCCTACTACATCTTCTTCTTCTTAGTGGGCGCTACAGTTCGCTAGTCTTTTCCATTGCCGCACACCCAGTTGGCTGAGGTCCCCTTCCACCTGTGTGCGCCATCTTTAATGCGGCCGTCCTCTGCTTCTTCGTCCCTCGGGGTTGGATTCAAGGACTCTCCGAGCTGGAGCTGTGGTGCCCATTCGCTCTACATGGCCCAGCCCTCTTAGGCGTTGAATCCGTAGACGCCTGACAAGACTCATGTCGCTGTACAGCCCGTAAAGTTCGTGGTTGAATCTTCTCCTCCATCCCCCGTCTGCGTTTATGGGCCCAAAACTCACGCGCAAAATCTATCTCTCGAATCGACAAATGATTTCCTTATCCGCTTTTGATAGTGTCCATGCCCCTGCGTCGTACAACAGGACCGGGCTGATAAGGGTCTTATATAGAGTCAACTTTGTCGTTCGGGAGAGGACTTTATTACCCAGTTGCCTCCTGAGCCTAAAGAAACAGCGATTGGCAAGAGTGATTCTGCGTATGATTTCGGAACTGAAGTCGTTGTTCCAGGTCACTGCGGAGCCAAGGTAGACGAAGTCCTTAACTACCTCGAACTTATATCTGCCTATACAAACGTTCTGGCCGAGACGTTGGTGGTGAGCGTCCTTTTTTGATGACAGCATATATTTAGTTTTGCCCTCGTTTACCACCAAACCAATTTTCGCCGCCTCCATCTCAATACTCGCAAACGCCTCATTGACATCTCGCTGTGATCTACCTATTATATCAATATCGTCGGCGTATGCAAGGAGTTGCGAGGATTTGAGATAGATTGTGCCTCTTGTATTGGCCAGTGATTTTTGCACAATCATTTCCAATATGATGTTGAAGAAATCACACGACAGCGCGTCGCCCTGCCTAAATCCTTTTTTAACATCAAAACTATCGATAAGGTGTTCACCGATTCGGATGGAGCAGCGAGCATTCTCCAAAGTCATCCCGCATAGTCTGACGAGTTTAGCAGGTATGTCAAAGGTAGACATAGCGTTGTATAGCTCGTCTCTAATTACGCTGTCGTATGCGGCTTTTAAGTCGACAAATAGGTGGTGAGTGTCGACTTGAAATTCATTGGACTTTTCCAGGATCTGCCGTAGTGTGAAGATTTGGTCGACTTCCCTGGCCTGAATCTGCACTGATAAGGATCTATCAGCTTATTTACAAAAGGCTTCAGGCGTTCACACAAAACGGCAGAGAAGATTTTGTAGGCGACGTTAAGGAGACTTATTCCTCTATAGTTGGCGCAATCAGAGGGGTCTCCTTTCTTGTGGATCGGGCATACGATGCTGAGACTCCATTCCTTGGGCATGCTTTCCTCTAACCATATCTTACGGATGAGCTGGTGCATGCTCCCAAACCAGGTCATCCCCAGCTGCCTTGAAGAGTTCAGCAGACAGTCCGTCTGCGCCAGCAGCTTTATTCGACTTGAGCTTCCATATGGCAATCCTAACTTCGTCGAGGCCAGGGGGGGGGGCGGAATTCTCTGCGGTCTCCGTCGATTAGAAATGGATAATTCAGCCTGACAAACATCGCCGTTATACAGTCTGCAGAAAAGGTTTTTCCATATTCTCAGCATCGACTGCGGTTCTACTACAAGGTGTCCGTTCTCATCCCTGCAGGCTTTATAACTTTGGCATGTTCGCTTTATCTGTTGATAAAACTTTCGAACGTCACGCCTGCAGTAACACCTCTCCAAATCCTCAATCGCGCGCTTCTCGTGCTCTTTCTTCTTTCTTCTAAGAAGCTTATGCTCCTCCCTTCTTTTTAAGTCGTAGAGCTCACGAGCTGCTCTGGTTCTTTTATGCAGCGAGGCCTTATACGCATCCTGCTCCGCTGTATGAATCCTCCTGCACTCGTCATCGAACCAGGTGTTTCTTCGTGGTGGAGCCTTGAAACCCAAAGCAGAGCTTTTCAGGGCTTGTTTGCAAAGGCTCCACTGCTATTCTATTGGTAGTGTGGAGGATTCAGGTGTATTGGAGAGCTTAAGGGAGACGCGATCGGTAAAAGCACGAGCGGTTTCTGGCGATAGTAGCTTTCCGACGTCATAACTTTGTATTCTTACTCTACTCCGTTGCATTCGAGATATCTGTAAGCGCATCTTGGCTACTACAAGATAGTGGTCCGAGTCGATGTTAGCCCCTCGGAAAGTTCGAACATCAAGAATAGTGGAGGAGTGTCTGACGTCGATCGCGATGTGATCAATCTGGTTGGTAGTCGATTGATCAAAAGGCCGCCAGGTGCCTTTGTGTATATCGAGGTGCGGGAAGCGCACCTGGCTAGAAGGAGATTTCGCCCCGTAGCAAGATCAATCAGCCTGTGTCCGTTATCGGAGGTGGTGTCGTGTAAGCTATGTTTGCCGATGACTCGTTCAAAGATGCTTTCCTTACCCAGCTTAGCATTGAAGTCTCCTAGTACAATTTTGATGTCATAGCTGGGACATTGGGCATACGTTCTGTCTAGGAGATCGTAGAACTCATCTTTGGCGGAGTCATCCTTGTCTTCCGTGGGGGCTTGGACGCAGATCAGGCTGATGCTAAAAAATTAAGCCTTGATACGGATTGTATGAGGCGTTCGCTCACATGCCGAAAGCTTAGGACTTTTTGCCTTAGTCCACCTCGAACAACAAATCCGCATGCAAACAATCGTTGCCCTCTTTCCTTATAGCAGTCGCCGTAGTAAATATCGCAGTTTTTTATCCGCTTTATACCGGGTCCATTCCATCGCATTTCCTGGATGGCGGTGATGTCCGCTTTATAGCGGTCTAGAGCGTCCGCAAGTTGTTCGGCTGCACGTGGCCTGTTTAGGGACCTAACATTCCACGTACAAAGCCGAAGATCATTGTCCTTTTTTCGTTTTTTGCAAGGTTCGTCAACATAAATCCGGTTCGTTATATCCGAGGCTTGTGGTTGTTTCGGAGTTTGTGTTTTTTTTTTACGGTTACGGATTACTAGGCCGTAGCCCAACCGACTAATCCTTCTTTTTGCGCAGGAGGCTCGCCATTCGCCCTTCCCCATCTGCAATTTCCATAGAAAATCTCCAGATGGCACCACGAGGAGGTGGGGATAGGACTTACTAACAGTGCCGAAAGATGTTCGACTGCGGTGGCTCTACTCGCTTTTTAGCAGGCCAGCATCCGTCGGATAGATGCTACCCCTACGAGGCCTTTGTTAGTCCATATACTATATGGACATAACATACGTTATTTTAGTGATCGCTTTACTTAGTGACACTCAAAATCACGTGCATTTAAAAACAAAACGAATGCGTATGTAAGCAAACAGTGAAACCAATCATAAACAAACTGAGTACGTAAAGTAGTAAGAGTAGTGAACGAACATCGACGAACCAAGTCTCTAGAGACGCGAGTCTCTAAAAAAAAAACACAAATTTAAATAAATAAGCTTATATCAACGTGGAGTGTTTGACTCTCCGCGATATACTCTTCTCCCTGTCATTTAAGGGGAAGGCACGGTACCTCTGATGTACAACATTTGGTGGCAGCGGTGGGATCCACGAAAAGGATTCCGCTACGAATATATATATACGAGTTTGAAACTCGATGCGTTTCTGGGGCTATACACCAGAAAGTCAAAAGTGAAAAAGTGATAAAGTGACAAAGTGAAAAAGACCAGGAGTAATCAGCTGACAGCCAGCAGAAGCAACAACCAACAGCAGCGGCAGAAAGAACAACAACCGAGAGCAGCAGCAGAAAGAACAACAGCGAGAGCAACAGCAGAAGTAATAACACCATTAAACGTAAATATTGTCATTAATATTAGTTTTATTTAACATATAGCTCTTGTTACTTTTGATTCTTCACCGTCTGCGCGAACATTTTTGAACATCTTTACCCAACGCAACGCCCAAACTTCAGAGCGATTCAAAGCCCTACCCTTCTTTATCCAATACACCGACTCCATTATACTTTCCGAAACATCCACCATGGATCTTGCACTTCGGCGCAGAACCAGCTTCTGGCCGCCAAGCAAAACACCAGAGAAATGATCAAAGAATATGGTGACATACTCTCTTCGTTATTTCTCGCACTTGACTCATCCCGTACGATAGTCCATATGATAAAGCCGTCCAAGATTTCCTTGTCCAGGAAAACTACAGACTTGTTTTGCAAACATTTGAAGATGGAATTACGAATTGTAGTTTAAGATTGCTGGTCAAAGCCCACAATGCTTATCAATTAAAAGAGGCCATATCTTACGCCATCGATCAATCCCTCCGCGTAAATCACGACAACTTCTTTTCCACATTTTCGACAAGAAACAACACAACTCGACCCATCTGTCAGACCTGCAATAAAACAGGCCACACTTCGGCAACCTGTTATCGGAACAGCAATATGCCAAATTTCATTACCCGTCCCATTAAGCATGAAGCACAGTGCAACCTGCAAACAATTCGATGCGGCTATTGCAACAAACCCCATCTCACGGAAAATAAGTGCCGGGTCAAGATGTCTCACTGAAGACAGAACCACCAAGTATCTCGATACTCAAATAATCATCAACCTCACTTTCAGAACCGCAGTAGCCGATATCTGGGTTACGTAAGTCGACTGGTTAACTTTCATCATGTACAATAACGTCCCCATACACTGAACAGCAACACGGGAAGCGACCTCCGTCGGGAGGACGAAAACGGCAACTCACCCCGGCTAACAATCCAGGCCGATAATAATTTGTAATAATAATAATAATAATAATTTGTCAATGATACAAGTCCCTTCCGAGGATGGAAAATACGGAGATCTAATCATAGACACTGGTGCTGAAATCAAGATCATGTGAAGCTCCACCAATTCGCCTTTACTAAGTAGAGATATAATAATATCCACTTTGAGCAGTGAAAAGGTGACAAGTTCCAACAGGACCACTGAAACCTTGCTTTTCCAAATGGAAAGAGATTCAATTAAAATATCACACCCCCTTCACATCCTGGACCACCAGGCCCAACAAAACTTCGACGGTATAATTGAGAACGACTTTTTAATAAAATACAAATGCTCCAATAACTACCGCGAACATTTCTTAATCATTAATCCCTTTGTATCTGATATTATCCCTCATAATATCAGAAAGCAACTTATAATAACCTCTAAACGATATAAAGAAGTTAACCCCTTAGAAAAAAGTCAAGGGGCCATACCTTCGGGGATAGTACCTACAGGTAATGCTGGAAAATATGATACCAGCGCCAAACAGTGCGAACTTAGGCGACCAAACCCTAATTCAATTACCGGCAAACTCCAGTTTGCAACCTAGACCCATTTGACAGACAGATTTTTGTTCCTCTTATTGTGAACCATGCTTGAATATATAAACGCACACAGCAAACAAAACTTAACGAGTACATGTATACTAACACAAATACCTTACTAATATATTGCATATAAGAAGTTGTATAAAAACACAAGAATATATGAAATAAATCCCCTTCTTGTCTGAACCGCGGTTTTGTAAGTTTCTTTATAATTCCTAACACCTCTACTATTAACACACTATACCATAACGACACTGGAGTAGAAACATAATCAAAATGGGAACCGACATCTGACTCCGCAACTCAAAACGGACCAGAAATCAAACAAAAGTACCCCGAACAAACAAAGAGTAGACCAACTCGCGTAAGCTTCAAAATTTGACGGATAACCTTGATGGGATGATTCTTGTATCACCTGAGGAAACCCTATTAGAAAGCCCAGCCAAGTGTGAAACTAAGTTAAGCAAAAGACTGTGGTTACACAAATTCCGGCAGACAACGAGACTAAGACGAAAGAAACCTTAGCAGATCATAAGACCGAGATCAACAATACCAAATAGAGAAAAGTAAATAAATCCTTCATTATTTTAAAACAAAAGAGCCAACAGGTAGCTGAAATTCCATTTAACCAATTAACCCCGTCTGAAATAATAACAAAGAAACAGCAAATGATTCCAGGGGTTTACCTAGGCGAGGCATTAGCCAAACCTAATAACGCAAAAATGAAGGTACTTCTAACGAACACTTTGGAAACGGACCAAAAAATCAATATTCACACAATCAATTAAGAGTGGAATGATCTTAATAATTTCAAGATAATCAGAGAGGAAAAACGAAAAAAACTCCTTAACAAACCGACCAGGTAAACCAGAGTCACTAATTGAATTAGACTACTGTAATGACGAGGAATAAAAGGTCGATCCTTAAAACCTGTCGTGAATATAATGACCTGTTCCATATCGAAAGGGATCACCTGTCATATGCAGACTCAGTACGATACAAGTAAGTAACCGAAGAAGGCTCCCAGAAAACCAAAAGAAGGAAATCCGTAAACAGGTTAATGAAATGGTGGAAGAGGGCATAGTACAACCAAGTTATAGTGCATGGAATTCGCCCTTGCTTCTAGTTTCCAAGAAATCAGTCAAAGATGGTTCAAAACGTTGGAGGATAGTCGTCGATTTAAGGAAACTAAATAAATTGACTTAGAGGGCATGGGCTCGGACATACAGGGTAAAGTTGTTGATTGCTCTCAACCTGGCGAGATGCCAGCAACGATCCCTGTTCAAATGCCCGGGTCAAGTTGACATACGGCCTCCTCGCGGCGCCCTCTGGATAGCCTCCTCAACAACTGTATGCAGCGAAAAAAAAAAACCCGACCAGAATGGCGGTTTTGCGGTGGGCTAACAATCCGCCCACGTAAAAAAAACTTAAAGTTATGAATGAGCAAGATGCCTCGGATACACGGACGGATACTCGACGACGACAACGCACGAAAAAGGAACACGATTTGCGAGTATGCTCCTGGAAAGTCAGAACCCTGTACACTCCCGGAGCTGCTCATAAACTAGAAAGAATCCTTACGCAGTACAAGGCGGATATTACTGCGGTCCAGGAAATACGCTGGATAGGAAACGGAATGATTAGGAAGACATTTGAGATGCGGATTTGTCGTGGGAAAGCGTTTAAGGTCGAAGGTCATCAACTTTAAACCTATAAGTGCTCGCCTGGCTGTGATCCGCATCAGAGGCAGATTTTATAACATCAGCCTTATATGTGCACACGCCCCTACCGACGAGGCTGAAGACCCTATCAAAGAGGACTTCTATGACCTCCTGGACAACGCCTACGGAGCTTGTCCGGAGTATGATGTAAAAATCGTGCTCGGGGACTTCAACGCCAAAATCGGTAAGGAAAACACCCTTGGCGGAGTGATCGCAAGGCACTCGTCAAACATCCTGGATGTGCGAACATTCAGAGGGGCAAATGTCGACTCTGACCACTTCCTCGTAGCAGCAAGATTCAGAGCTCGACTGTCCAATGTCAGAAAGCTGCACCAGCCCATCAGCAGGAGGTTCGACATTGGGCGCCTGAGCACACCGGAGATTGCCAGAGTCTACAGGGAGCAGCTGAGCGAAAGACTCTACGGTATGCCTACGTCGAACACAAATATATGTGGCTGCATTACCGCTCAGCCATTCAGGAAGTAGCCGAAACCACCTTAGGATACCTACCACCCCCGACAAGAAACCCGTGGTATGATGGCGAGTGTGAGCAGAAAAAGGCAGCAACCGACGAGGCGCAAGAAGAGTACCGAGCCAGAAGAAGGGAGGAGAAAAAACTACTGCGACAAAAGAAAAGAATCATCGCAGCCTCCCAGCTCAAAGATATCGAGGAGTCTAGGGATAAACATAAAATACGAGCCAGATGGCTTGCCATCAGAGCTCTTCAAGGCTGGCGGCGATGTTCTGGTAAGGAGCATGCACCAGATCATCTGCAGAATTTGGGAAGATGAAAGCATGCCCGACGACTGGAATACCAGCTCTATTTGCCCCATCCACAAAAAAGGCGATCCTACCTCTTGCAAGAACTATAGAGGTATATCCCTGCCCAATGTCGCATACAAGATCCTGTCCAGCGTATTGTGTGAACGTCTAAAACCATTTTGCACCGCACTAATCGGCAGCTAACAGTGCGGCTTCCGGCCGCGGCTTCACACTTCGACAAATCCTGGAAAAGACCAACGAGTTTCGAATCGATACACACCATCTTTTCATCGATTTCAAAGCCGCATACGACAGCATTCATCGTGAAGAACTGTTTGGGGCGATGGCCGAATTCGGAATCCGGGTTAAACTGATCCAGTTGTGTCGCGCCACGCTAAAAAAACACGCGATGCACCGTGCAACTCGGTTCTAGGACCTCGGAACCATTCGAAACATGCACCGGATTTCGGAGATGCGCTGTCATGTGACTTCTTCAACTTGGTGCTGGAGCAGATAGTGCGACGGGCAGGCGTCAACAGGGAAGGCACTAACTTTTACAAGTCCATCCAGCTGCTAGGATACGCGGATGATATCGACATCATCGCGTGTTCTCGCCGTGGCATTGTGGAAGCATTCACGGCGATTGAAGAACAGGCGAAACGAGTTGGTCTTAAGATCAATGAGGACAAAACGAAATACATGCTGTCAAGCAAAAACCAATCCGTCGCTCACCACCTGGGACAAAATATAACAATTGACAGCTACAATTTCGAGGTAGTTAAGGAGTTTGTCTACCTCGGGGCAAACGTAAATTCCACAAATGACACCACAGTGGAGATCCGGCATAGAATCGCCCTTGGCAACCGCTGCTACTTCGGCTTGTTCAAGCAACTGGGGTCAAAACTCCTCACTCAAAAGACCAAAGTCATGCTTTACAAAACGCTCATTCTGCCAGTCTTGCTGTACGGAGCCGAAAGCTGGACGATAAGCAGGACAGCGGAGCTGATTTTGGGTTCTTTCGAAAGAAAAATTCTGCGCCGGATATTTGGTCCTGTCTGTGAAGAAGGTGAATGGAGAAAAAGACACAACCGCGAACTCTACGAGCTGTACCAAGATGTGGATGTAGTCCGGAAGGCAAGGATCCGTCGACTATACTGGCTTGGCCACATCGAGCGCATGGACATCAACGCTCCAGCTAAGAGGGTCTTTGACTCCGAGCCTTCTGGTTCGAGAAGAAGAGGAAGACCGAACCTCCGGTATACAGACCAAGTAATCACGGATGTAAGACATCTTGGTCTTGACAACTGGAAGCAGCGTGCCCGGGACCGTCAAGGATGGAAGGCAGCTATAGCTCAGGCTCAGATCCTCCATGGATCGCTGGCCTGATAAGTAAGTAAGTAAGTAAACGAATTGACTCTTGAAGATGCCTATCCGCTACCAAACATAAACGATATTTTGATCAATTAGGAAATTCAAAATACTTTAGTATGCTTGACCCAGCCAAAGGGCTCCACCAAATGGACGAAAAGGACAAAAGTAAGATGCCATTCAGTATCCCGTTTGGACATTGCGAGTACAATCGTATGCCATTCGGACTTAAAAATGCCCTGGCTACATTCTAGAGGTTGATAAACAACGTATTAATGGGATAACAATGCATTGAATGTTTTGTTTACGTAGATGGCATCGTCATCTATGGATACGATCTGCACGATCATAACACACGACTCATTAAGGTTCTTAATCGCCTTCGAGAACATCGTTTGAAATTCCACTCTGAGAAGTGTCATTTCATCCGAAAGGAACTTATACCTTGGACATGTCATTTCCGAAGAGGGAATTAAACCAGATCCCGAGAAAATCAAGGCAGTAAAAACATTTCCGGTACCAATGGAGCCAAAAGATATTAAAGCATTCCTCGGTTTCGTGGGATACTACAGAAAATTTATTCCTATTTTTGCAGATCTGGCCAAACCTCTAACAAAACAATTGAGGAAAAACGTTATTTTTAAGAGGGATGCTTTTTGTGATGAGTCGTTCAGGAAACTAAAAGAACAAATTATAAAACCCCCTATTCTCACTTACCCTGACTTCAGCAAAGAATTCATTATCACAACAGATACAAGCGAGATAGCATTAGGAGCAGTAATCTCCCAAGGTCCAATAGGAGAAGACAAACCAATCTCTTTCGCCAGCCGCACCTTAAACGACGCAGAGAAACGATACACGACTTCCGAAAAGGAGTTACTTGCCATTACTTATGCCCTAAAACAATTCCGGCCGTACATTTTCGGAAAAAAATGTACAATATGCACTGACCATAAGAATTTATTATGGTTAATAGGACAAAAAAAGTGTGTTGGACTCTGACGCACGATGAGCGAGTTCAGACCCTGATAACACCACCGCTATCGAATGTTTATTTCGCGGCGTCCCTCCTCGGCGGGGTACTGGCAAAATCCCCCGTAGTATAACTTGCCTAGAAAAAGCTTCTCGACTCACGCCGTTCGGAATCGGCATTAAATTGTAGGTCCCTTTCACCTGTGTGAAAAATTGAATCACACACAACATGGGTGATTGAAGGGAAGCTTGGCTCTGGTCCTTCATGGGCTGTAACACCACCAAAGAGAGCGAAAGAGGACAAAAAAAACCAACTTCAAGGAGGATGGAGGAATATGAGTTTAAAATGGTACACAAATCAGGCAAAAGAAACGTCATAGCCGACGCTCTTAGTAGCATACGATTGGCAGATAAAGAGGAGAGTAAGGTACTGGTAACCACCAAAAGTCAACAACAGATTCTCAACGTGGAAAGCAAAGACCCTAACGTAGCAATAAACACGAATACTCACTTCACTGCAAGTTTGAATTTTTTTTTTTTTTTTTCGCGAGGGTAGGTGAAAATCTTCAAAAGGCACTATGAGGACCGACAGCGTGTGTTCATAGAAGTGTGAGATTCCTACTCACTAATAACTCCTCCCTTCAAACGTATTTTTAGTGTTAGACTACAACTGAGCTCTTGAACTCATCCAGTAGTTTTTTATTCACATCAGAGGAGAAAAGAAAAAAAAAAAACGATACAGATACGATGCAGAGCTCGCCAGTTCACGCGAGTAACTATTTATTTATTATCGCGCTAAATCGAACGGTTTGGTTCTTTGTCGACGGCGGCGCAATAAATCATCTTCATCTAAAATTGGAATTACAGCGTTATTAGCGTGTTCCTCTAGTCATCGCTTGTGTGTACGAGCAAAATCTCTAGCTGCGTTGGCGATTTCTAGATCTCTGTGGATATCCTCATTTCGCAGATACCACGGCGCATTAACAATTGCCCGTAATACTTTGTTTTGAAAAGTCTGCAGGAGCTCAGCATTACTCTTTTTGGTACAATCTCATAAGCAGTTTGTTATAAATACTGAACTTGGAATACTTTCCTAATAGCCAGTACAATTCCCGATACCTGTGTTCGAGTTCTCCACGTTTTTTCTTAACGTGAGTTTTCCGTTTTAATTACGCATCAAGTGTCATTCCGAGATACTTCGCCTCGTTTGTGAACGGAATTTGCGCAGCGTTTGTGAAAACTGGTAAGATATTTATTTTTCTGTAGGTAAAGTCAACGTGAACAGATTTGGTTTCATTAAGCGCGATCCGCCAAACATTTGTCTAATCCTTACACGATCTACAGCATAATGTTACGAATTATTCGATCCCACACCGAACAGGGTTCGCACCACTGGATTGCGATAAACTACAATTGTCTTTTTTATCCAAAATAAAACACACACACTTTTCTTTGTTTCACCACAGATCAACTATCTGTACAGCTTCACCGCTTTTCTTTATTATCCAATACTTTAAACTTTATTACACAAACAAACCCTTATTGAGAGCTTTTATTTTCACACCGTTTAATCACACTGACTTGTCACACGCTTTTCAATACCACAAACTGAATGAATGTCGAGGGCGAGTGTTCGCGCTTATATAGCTCTCGGTCCACCTTCTCGAACGTTCGCCGTTGGAAGTTCCCCTTCGGAAATCTCCAGAACGCTCTGACAATTCCATTGGAAGTTGACATCATTCCAATCCCCCGCTTCCAGAGAGTTTTCGAACTTCGACAGCAAAATTCGAACTTAACCGTTCGTTTGCATCTTCGCAACACTGCCCTCCTCCTAAACTTGTTCGTCCTCGAACAAGCGATTCGATCCTTCTCCGTAATATGGTGCTAACCTCTCTACGTGGACAATTTTATACTTCGCCCGTCTGTTTCCCATCTGCTGTATCCGGTATACCACGTCATTGAGTTTCTTGATGACCTCATATGGTCCGTCCCAGGCTGATTGCAATTTGGGGCACAAGCCTTTTTTCCGCTGTGGGTTGTACAGCAATACCAATTGTCCGGTCTCGAATCCAGAAGTATTCGCCCTCAAGTCGTATCGCGCCTTCATTTTATCGCTGACCAAGTTCAGTCGCTCCCGGATGAACCGATGGATGGAGTTCAGCTGTTCTTTCTTTTCGGTTACGAAGTCCTCCCTGCCGCTAGTTGTCGGTAGTACCACGCCGAACTTCAAGTCCGATGGAAGTCGGAGATAAGTTCCAAAAATGGCTTCGGCCGGTGTTGCTGCCGTTGAATTGTGCTGTGCCGAACGGTATGCCATTAAGAAAAGGGGAAGACGTTCATCCCAGTCCTTCTGATCTCCGACGACGACTTTTCTCAGGTATTCCTCCATCGTCCGGTTGAACCTTTCGACCATGCCATCAGATTGTGGGTGTAATGGTGTTGTCCGCGTCTTTCTGATACCTAGCATGTCACAGAGTTCTTTGAACACCGACGACTCAAAGTTTCTCCCTTGGTCTGAGTGCAGTTCCATTGGTACTCCATAACGCGAAACCCAGTTATTCACGAATGCATCCGAAATGGTTTTGGCTTCCTGGTTCGGGATGCAAAACACCTCAGGCCACTTGCTGAAGTAATCGATCACCACCAGCGCGTATTTGTTTCCAGCGTTGCTCGTTGGGAATGGGCCTGCGATACGATCGAACGGTGCTCCAACATTGTACTGCTGCATATTTCCTCGAGTTTTCCTTACTGGACCCTTTGCCTTCTCACACTTTTCACACCTGCGACGAATGAAACGCGTAACCGACTCATGGCATCCTACCCAGTAGAAACGTCTCTTGATCTTTTCTACAGTCTTGTTAACACCAAGATGACCCCCGCTTGGTCCCTCGTGGTATTCTCGGATGACCTCGTCGATTTGTCCTTTTGGAATTACCAGCAGATCGTTTACAATGTTCCTGTCCCCACTTTCCCAACTGCGGTAGAGGCAACCGTTCTTCAGCTTCAAACTCTGCCACTGAGCCCAGTAAGCTTTCACGAGTGGGCTTTCGCTGGATATTATGACTGCCAGATCGGCATCCTCTCGCTGCTTTCTTCCAACCTTCTCGGCACTCCAAGCATCTTCTGGCAGCACACGGAAACGACGGATATCGGTGACCTCTTCTTTGGTTTCCGCACGTGAACAATGCTTGCATTCAACGCCGCGAGTTCGGCTCGTTAATGCATCCGCATTTCTATGGCTGCTTCCCTTCCGGTATTCGCGTGTTCTCGCTTGTTCTCCTTTTCGCGAATCAAACCTCGAACGCCTTCTTCTCAGATGACAATTTCTCGCCATGTGCCCCTGCTCGTTGCAGATGTAGCATCTACCTGGGAATGAACCACTCCTACTCGCCGTTGTTGTTCTCGAACTATCCTTGTCTTGTCGTTCTTGGTAGTCAATGATGACTGCCAGATCGGCATCTTCTCGCTGCTTTCTTCCGACCTTCTCGACAGTCCAGGAATCCTCTGGCAGCACATGGAAACGACGAATGTCGGCTCGTGAACAATATTTGCATTCAACATCACAAGGTCGCCTCGTTAACGCACCCGCATTTCTATGGCTGCTTCCCTTCTGGCATTCGCGTGCTCTCGCTTGATCTGCTTTTGGCGAATCCGACCTCGGACGCCTTCTTCCCAGACGGCAAATTTCTCGCCATGTGCCCTTGCTGGTTGCAGATGTAGCATCTACCTGAGAACGGGCGGCTCCTACTCACCGTTGTTGCACTGGAACTACGCCACAATTTGCTGGAAGAACGCTTTCTCCGCAGACGACAGTCTTTTGCAATGTGCCCCTGCTGGTCGCAGATATAGCAGCTACCTGGGAACGAGCGACTCCTACTCACTATCGTTGCTCTGGAATTACGTCGCAATTTGCTGAAGGAACGCTTTCTCCGCAGGCGGCAACTTCTCGCAATGTGCCCCTGCTGGTCGCAGATGTAGCATCTACCCGGGAATGAACCACTCCTACTCGCCGTTGTTGTTCTGAAACTATCCTGGTCTTGAGATATGCGCCGTAGTTTGATGGAAGGTCAGCATATCAAGAGCGATGTTTCACATGCGAGAGCGCTGGCAACTGTCTCCTTGAAAGATGTCTTCGGCAGGAGAATCAAGCTTCGTTGCGTGTCGGGGTCCCTTAGCCCTTGGATGAAAGAATCCGTTTTTAGCTTCTCCACCACATCAACTGGAACGTCCGCGTGGGCAAGATGGGATAGCCTCTCGATGTCAGCAGCATACTGTTGGATGGTCTCGTTTCCACGCTGCTTGCGTCCTTTAAGTTCCAGCTTGTGCATCTCCTGCATGTGCTCACTGCCGTATCTTCGATAAAGGGCTTCCCATATGGCTGTGTAGTTCCTTCTCTGGGTCTCCGGGATGGTCTGTAGAACACCAGCTGCTTCGCCTTTAAGCGAAATTACTAGAGCGGCCACACGATCTTCTTCTCCCCATTGATTCCGTTCCGCTGTTGTCTCGAACTGGAGCTTAAAGATGTTAAATGCGCTCGTGCCGTCAAAGTTGGGAGCTGTGAATTTCGATGCTGCAGTCGGTACAACGATTCCTTGACGCTGAACGTTCTGGACGGTTTTCTCGAGCTCCAGAACCTTCTTGTCGAACCTCGATTCCATAGTCTCGATTATCTTTTCTTGATTATTTTCGAGATCTAGAACCTTCTTGTCGAACCTCGATTCTAGTGTCTCGATTCTCTTTTCTTGATTATTCTCGAGATCTAGAACCTTCTTGTCGAACCGCGATTCTAATGTCTCGATTCTTTCTTCGACGTCCTGGAATCGATCGTTGACTGTCTGCTGGATGTTTCTTAGGCTTTCTCGATTGTTCTCTAGCATCTCTTCTAATGTTTCCAGCTTCTCTAGTTTCTGCCCTATGGAAGTGCAATTTTCCTCCAACTTTCTACTTACGGCAACGGAATTTTCCTCCAGCTTTTGATCTAGTTTCTGGCTTAGGGAAGTTGAGTTTTCCTCCAACTTTCTACTTACAGCTGCGGAATTTTCCTCCAGTTTTTGACTCATGGCATTAAGAGCCGCGAGAATGTGCTGCATGTCGAACGCTGGCTCAGTAGATGTCGACGGCTTCTCCACCCCGAATTCGTAACTCTCCCAGTCGAAACCTTTTTCCTGCAACGCTGATCGCAGTCTCTCCACCAGGTTAGCTTTACTTCCCACTGTAGATAATTCCCGAGCATCCAGCTCTCTTTTCAGTTGTTCGATCCCACACCGAACAGGGTTCGCACCACTGGATTGCGATAAACTACAATTGTCTTTTTATCCAAAATAAAACACACACACTTTTCTTTGTTTCACCACAGATCAACTATCTGTACAGCTTCACCGCTTTTCTTTATTATCCAATACTTTAAACTTTATTACACAAACAAACCTTTATTGAGAGCTTTTATTTTCACACTGTTTGATCACACTGACTTGTCACACGCTTTTCAATACCACAAACCGAATGAATGTCGAGGGCGAGTGTTCGCGTTTATATAGCTCTCGGTCCACCTTCTCGAACGTTCGCCGTTGGAAGTTCCCCTTCGGAAATCTCTAGAACGCTCTGACAATTCCATTGGAAGTTGACATCATTCCAATCCCCCGCTTCCAGAGAGTTTTCGAACTTCGACAGCGAAATTCGAACTTAACCGTCCGTTTGCATCTTCGCAACAATAATGTAGTTTGACATTTGTTTCTTCAACCGTTTTACCTATTGCCAAGATGGCAGTGTCATCGGCAAGCGCTGCTAACACAGTGCCTTCTGTCTGTGGTATATCACGAGTATGAAATAGATATAATAGCGGACCTAAAACACTTCTCTGCGGTTCACCGACCGTTATCGCCTTCAGCTCGGAATATTCATTTCCGTGTTTAGGTATTTCGAGGTTAAGTAGTCGATCGAAAATAAGTCGATTCGTTTGGCTTTGTTCTTCAAGCTTCGCAGGAATAATTGACAAAACGTTTGCCATGAGGTCTAATTTTTCGGCACTTCTCGTATGTGTGGGCGCCGTAATTTGGGCATAAGTTTTTGAACCTTGATGTAGCGGTTTTTTATTTGTCAGTGTCTTCTGGCTGGTTCCCGATACAGCAAATTGAGCTTTATCTTCCTTTGTTTGGCGAATCGGTTTCAAAACCTCAGTTTTTTTGTGATTTATTTCGAGACTGTTCGCATTCGCCAGACCAGGAGGTTTTGTTTTCGCGGTTTGTGACTTATCCCGTCTCCGTAGTTCTTTCGTTACTTCACATCCCCGATAATAAGCCGGGTGCTTTCCCTTACAGTTGATGTGTATTGCAGGGGATTGGGTCAAATATTGACCGGCGCACTTTACGCAGCTTGGATCTCTTTGCAATAGGTTTACGTATGGTTAAAACCTTGGCAGCGCTTGCATTGAGGAATTAACGACCTATTCTGTCGAGGTGGTTCGATTTTAACGACAGTGTCTGAGATCGTTTTGATGCCGTAGACTTTCTCTCGATCTTCGGTTTTTTCGAACGTTATTCTGAATAAGGGAAGACCGCGTTTGACTGCGGATTCTTTCCCGTTTATCTTATTCTTTTCATGTGCGAGAATGTTTACCGCACCTGTTATTTTGAAACCTTTGGCTTTCACGTCCGCGATGACGTCGTCTTTTTTGCGAGAGGGGTGCAGTCCCCTAGCTACTACACGGATGGGTCGGTCAAAGTTTTGAGAAACGAGACGATAGCTATCCGGCTCGTTGGCTTTCATAGTCGACGTGTCATTATTTCGCGGCATTATTAGATAATCACTGGATGGTAGTGATTGCAAAATTGCGCGCAATTTATAATAATCCGCGATTCCAAACACATTTATCGGTGGCGGTGAGGGTGGCTTCGATTTTTTTGCTCGAAAATTTGATCGCTGCACGTACCAGGCGCTAACTTAAGTCTTACTTTTTCGCTGTTTGACACTGCTATTGAATCGGTGCGTATAACTTCGGGCGATGACGCCGCCTGCCGTTTTTTGCTCGCTCGTTTTTTCTTAATATCCAGTCCGTTCCACGACTCAGTTCTTCTTCGTCCGTGTGATAACTTGTAATATCCGGACGGGTAAAGTTTGAATATTATCGAAAAAACGGATCGAATATTTTAAAACAACAAGGCCTCATTCAAAATTATACCCCTTTCTATTATAAAATGTCCTCATGGAGAACTGTTACGAAAACGATTTCAGGATTTCTTAAAACCTCAAATCCTAATCAACTGTCTCATTAGCAATTTCTTTGCCACCTAGCGGAAATAACCAATATGAAATAAAAACGACAATACGCACTAATTTTAAGCAAGAACATATGAACATATACATACACATTGATACACGAATGATACTAGACAAACCAGAAAACATAGCACGAATACCACAAGTCCACTATCGGCGGGCACCAAGGAATAACACGCACTTTAAAACGTATAAAATAAACATACTATTTGGCCTACCATCACACGGGATACGATAGAGTACATCCGAAAATGCGAGTCGTGTGGGAATAATAAGTCGTCCAGAAGTACGAGAATACCTTTAAAAATGACAACCACAAATAAGACACCTTTCAAGCAAATGGCTTTAGACATTGTGGGTCCACTACCCGTCAGTTACGACAACAATAGGTACATATTAACTTTCCAAGACGACCTAACAAAATTTAGCGAAGTCATCGCAATACCCCGTGCAGAAGCCAACACAATAGCTCGTATTCTAATAGAAGGAATAATTCCTGGAATGAATTCCTGATTCAATATAAACAGATCAAGATACGAACTTCCTCAGTAACCTCTTCAAAGAAGTGTGTAAAATATTGAAAACCAAAAAGTTGGAAACTTTCCCGTATCATCCTCAGACCAACGGCGCACTTGAAGGCAGCCAAAAGACATTAGCAGAATATTTAAGATACGAGAAGCAGGACCCGCTCACTTGGGACACTTGGTTCCACTATTCCATGTTCGATTACAATAGGACCCCGCACACTAGCACGTCTTATAGCCCACACGAACTTTTGTATGGTTATCCCGCAAAAATACCCAGTTCACTTACCAGGAACCTCCAAATTTTGTACAACTATGACAACTACGCAAGCGAACTTAAAGCTCGACTACGGCATGGCTTTAAAATTACCCGAGAACAACTGTACGATAAAAAATAAAACACGAAGCTATACTACGACAAAAATAGCAAAACAAAGGTTTTTAACGTAGATGACAAAGTTCTGATGAAAAATCAGGTAAGACGAAATAAGTTTTCTACTTTATGGGAAGGACCATACGAGGTGATCAAAATTCTGTCGGACGAAAACACAGTAATACAAGTCGGCAGAAAGTCTAAGCTCATAGACAACAACTTGCAACTTCTACAAGAATAACACGATCCAAATCAAACCAAACAATCAAAGTAGTCCACTAACAGCCTCCCACCTTTCACACTGTACACACCAAATTTGTCACAAGATAACCACCACTACATGTAAGCACTTTTCAGATCATGTTACGCACCCTGACACTGACACACTCATTTCAATGCTCGTCTCAGTTATCCACGGTGGTGTCAAGATCGAACCAATATACCCTTATCCAGGTTTATACTTTGAGGAAATAGGAAGCGCAGAACTCTACCATGATTGGAAACTCATCGTATTTTACGACCTCGAGCTGTTTATAAAGTCCTTAGCTCACGCTACTGAGTACGTAGTCAAAATTAATAACTTATGCGAACATCTCAAGGATCACGAACATTTCGGAAAAATCTGTGATGGAGCAGTTACTGAAATAAACCACCTAATGATGGAAATACAAACAAAATACAAATTACTAAACCCTAGCAAAAGAAGCCCAAGAGCTCTACTCAAGACGACGCTAAATTCTATGACAAACAAATCGAACTTTCCAAAAAGAACACAAAACAATTATTATCCCTCACACAGAAACAGACGATACTACTAGAAACCACAAAAATGTGTTTAGCAAATCGGAACAAGTTATTTTCACCATAAATGCTCTGATGAAATAGCCAGTTGCATTCCGCCCCTTCAAAACTTCTCCCGCGATACACATCTCTCCCAGAATGCCCATGAATCCACTCTGAAGCCCGTTTTCGGTCGTACTGTCAAATACGGAGATTCTTTCTTCAACCGAACCACACGAATGTGGAACGCGTTACCTCGTTCGGTCTTCCCCCCTCAATACAATATGCAGACATTTAAGACCAATGTCAATAGGCACCTCCTCTCCCCCTCCCTGTTACCTTCTGCTCGCACAACGTTTAACGTTATAAGGCCTTAGTCTTGAGTGCGCGTGTGTCCATAAAAAAAAAATTATAGCAATCAATTTGAAAAAAGAAAAAGCAACAGACATCTTGACTTACACCATCCACGATCAGAAGCTATCACTATCAGGATCACGAACATTTCGGAAAAATCTGTGATGGAGCAGTTACTGAAATAAACCAATGGAAATACAAACAAAACACAAATTACTAAACCCTAGCAAAAGAAGCCCAAGAGCTCTACTCAAGACGATGCTTAATTCTATGACAAACAAATCGAACTTTCCAAAAAGAACACAAAACAATTATTATCCCTCACACAGAAACAGACGATACTGCTAGAAACCACTAAAAATGTGTTAGCAAATCGGAACAAGTTATTTTCACCATAAATGCTCTGATGAAAAAGCCAGTTGCATTCCGCCCCTTCAAAGCTTCTCCCGCGATACACATCTTTCCCAGAATGCGCATGAATCCACTCTGAAGCCCGTTTTCGGTCGTACTGTAGAATACGGAGATTCTTTCTTCAACCGAATCACACGAATGTGGAACGCGTTACCTCGTTCGGTCTTCCCCCCTCAATACAATATGCAGACATTTAAGACCAATGTCAATAGGCACCTCCTCTCCCCCTCCCTGTTACCTTCTGCTCGCACAACGTTTAACGTTATAAGGCCTTAGTCTTGAGTGCGCGTGTGTCCATAAAAAAAAAATTATAGCAATCAATTTGAAAAAAGAAAAAGCAA
Source organism: Eumerus sabulonum (assembly GCA_951905685.1). NCBI lineage: Eukaryota > Metazoa > Arthropoda > Insecta > Diptera > Syrphidae > Eumerus > Eumerus sabulonum. The sequence continues at coordinate 111,927,131 of OX645060.1, forward strand.
CAGACATCTTGACTTACACCATCCACGATCAGAAGCTATCACTATCAGGATCACGAACATTTCGGAAAAATCTGTGATGGAGCAGTTACTGAAATAAACCAATGGAAATACAAACAAAACACAAATTACTAAACCCTAGCAAAAGAAGCCCAAGAGCTCTACTCAAGACGATGCTTAATTCTATGACAAACAAATCGAACTTTCCAAAAAGAACACAAAACAATTATTATCCCTCACACAGAAACAGACGATACTGCTAGAAACCACTAAAAATGTGTTAGCAAATCGGAACAAGTTATTTTCACCATAAATGCTCTGATGAAAAAGCCAGTTGCATTCCGCCCCTTCAAAGCTTCTCCCGCGATACACATCTTTCCCAGAATGCGCATGAATCCACTCTGAAGCCCGTTTTCGGTCGTCCTGTCAAATACGGAGATTCTTTCTTCAACCGAATCACACGAATGTGGAACGCGTTACCTCGTTCGGTCTTCCCCCCTCAATACAATATGCAGACATTTAAGACCAATGTCAATAGGCACCTCCTCTCCCCCTCCCTGTTACCTTCTGCTCGCACAACGTTTAACGTTATAAGGCCTTAGTCTTGAGTGCGCGTGTGTCCTTAAAAACAATTATAGCAATCAATTCGAAAAAAGGAAAAGTAACAGACATCTTGACTTACACCATTCACGATCAGAAGCTATTTCTCGAAATAGAATCATTAATCTCAGTTGTTACATTAATTATTATACGATATCAAAACACAGTTAATGACATACTAGACATACTAGACAAGACCAAATAAATTCCGCCCTGTTACAAAGAAGCAGGAGATTCCAAATGGTATGAGACTGCCATTCGTCGCTAATAATGAAAACATCCTCTATTTATACCAAACTTGTACCACAAGCGTAGCTATTCGACCAGGAAAGATCATTTAGGAATTCAAAATACGCCTCCCATTAATAGATAACTTCCGCATCTACAAGATTATACCCCTTCGAACCCGATATAATAACCAGTTCGTATTCGTACAGCCTTCAATTCAATTCTTGCTTATCAATTATAGAAAATACCGTTATTCAGATTTATAGAGTGAAGAATAAGCAAATTGCAAATATTTAAATGAGAAATTTCTTTGTTCTTTAACACACCCCTTATTCTACACGGACACTAACAACCTAAAATGCGAAACCCAATTGTTAAAAGGCAATATCATCCTCCCAATAATGTCTGCGAACTAAGACAATCATCGTCCTCGACGGTATGGATCCAGCTTTCTCAACCAAACACATGGCTATTTTCATCCCTAAGCAAATGCATGGTCGACGTAATATGTGGGGAAAACGCAACAACGTATACCTTAACGAATACTTGAAATACAAGAAAACTGCTACCGAAAATCGAAAGAATTCACAATACAGGCAGTTAGTGGGAAGTCTTCAATTCTTACCAACTCCTATGTTCCCCCTTTGAATATCTCACGTATTATCTCTAATAACTTGGCCAACTATTCATCCGACATAGCAGTCATGAGATTTTCCAGGCAAAATGATTTGAAATTAATGTCATAAGGCATAAATGTCCTAAAAAACAAAACCACTACTGACATTGGACAAGCATAATCTGCACCATTACTCGGTAACCTATACGATAGTAGCATCAATACTAATCCTATTTTGCATTAGATGCTATCAAATCTACACGGTCAATAAAAACGAAACCCATGACAAAAATAAAATCCACAAAGTCACGAACAAAACTGAACAGACTTCGCAAATAGACATAAAACCTGCGACTCCCGAATTTAGGTTGAGTATTTTAATAGACGGTTAAGGGAACAAAAGATACACATACAGATGTAAAAAAAAATATGTACATATACATATATCCATATAATTTGTTTTTTCCTTCACAATTAAGAAAAATATTTTTGTGGCAATATTCCTTACGTATATAAAATTATATATATATATCCTACCAAACATGTCTTCTTGATTAGCATACGTATATCGCCCACTAATGTAGTAATATAAAGTCCTACTAATTACAAAAAACATGCATATGTACGTATTATAAGTCCTACCAACTATTCAAATATTTCCTATGTAAACAAAAAATAAATACATAATTTCAAATTTTCACACATATGTATGTACATAGGTATATATAATCTTGTTAGCGTATCTCGTCTATATAATACAATACAATATAAGCCTTATCAAAAACAAATCAAAAAAAAGTGCATACATATGTAGGTATACATCTTTTATGTTCTCTATTATAATACCTACTTAAATCTGTATGTAACCAATATGAATCTATCTATAGTCGAAATTCAACTAAAATTTTGTCAACTTCTCCTCTCAATCCTCTCCTTTATGTAGGAAATTCAACCTCTTTAAGGCATAATTTCCTCCCTTTAAGGAGAGCGGGATGTAGTGAATACACTACGTGTACCTATACCGCATACCAACACCACAGCTAGCCAATCCATGACCACGATCAACCAATTGTCTACGCCCAGCATTACACTCAGAGCCCTACTACTTGGTTCGAGCTTGACCTACATACATATCTGGGGGCACGGCAGTGCCCCTGCCAAGTCGAGCAAAAAAGCGGCACGGCCGTACCATCCATTTCTCGTAACATAATAGGCCATTTTCGACCCCCTATAACTTCGTTGTGGATAAAACTAGAAGTCTGACTTTTCATTCAATTTGAACCAGTGGTTTAAGAATTATAACTAGTCAAAGTTTCTTAATTTTGTCACTCACTGACTGACTCACTGACTGACTCACTGACTGACTGACCGATCATCAAAGGTCTAAGGCACTTCTAGCAGACGTAGAAGCTTCAAATTTGGAACACAACTAGTGTTAAGTGTATAAATCAAGGCAAAACTAAAATATTTTGCAATTTCGGTTCAGTTTTCTAGATACACCAATTTTAAGTTTTCTAGATACACCAACTGCATAAATAATCAAATAAATTGAACCGCGGGATGGTTTTTAAAAAAGAAAAATCTTTATTGGCAGAGAGAATTGAACTGCTCGCTGGCTTTTGAACTACTACTTGCTAGCTAGTATTAAACAACGGAAAGTTACTTCGCTTATCGTAGGCTCAGGTATCCTGCATGCATCGTACTCGTGTCGCGCAATATTGTTTAGTCAGCTTTTGAATGTGCCCGAAACTCCAACTTGAGCTCGGGTGTCCGACGCGTGAAGCTATGCTTCGAAAGAGAATGGAATAGGAGAAAATATGCGATGATGATGCAGGTGATTGCACCTATGTTCATGTCGCGAATATTGAAGGTCGTAGCGACCCGCTGGGATATGTAACCTCTCCCCCCTTAAATTGAACATTCTCCTGAATTTCATTAAGCCGGTGGGTATTTTGGTTTATTGCTTTAAGGGATACTTTTAATTTCTTATTTCTTTTCGATAGTTTTGTAATTAGAATTAAATTTATTATTAAGATGCAGAATACGGTTGAGCTTACGAAAAAGCTTACATTTTTATGAGATTTTAACAGCTTAATATGTTCTATGTTTACAATATTCCTTTGGATTATGTCTTCAAATTTTAGTGATTTTGTAAAATTATAACTTATTTCGTCTGAGTAATAAAATCTTTCTTTAAATTATGTATTACTATTGCTAAACGTTTCATTCAATATCTTAATTGTACAGTTGTTGAACACTATTAGATAATTTCCATTTAATTTTATCTTTCTATCATCACATTGATTTATTATTACTTGTTCTCTCATATTTTTACAAATTATAGTGCTGTCATCTATTTTCTTAATTTCTATCAAGGTGTTTTCTATAAGCTTACAATTTCCGCTTGTAATACAATTATTCATAGGTTTTAAATCACTTTGATATTGCGTCTTATCATCATACATATATTTGGTTTGATTTATTTCTACAATGTATTGGTCGTTTATTATTATTTCTGTTTTATTCTCTGTGGGTATGGCAGTAATCAACTTCATGTCTACTAATTTGTAATTGTTTGGTATTTTAACTGCAAGTATTAGTGTATCTACTTTGTATTTTAAAAGTCCTACCTTAACATTTTTTAATTTATAAAAGTCCAGTTTCGTATTGTTAGTCTCCGTTGCGGTCAGCATGCTAGGGTGAACTAAACCATGCTTAACTAAGGCTATATTATCTATTATTTGATTTATTTTTTCGTCTAACATTTTTATTTTCATAAGCTGATCTGTCTTTAGTTGTTGTAATATGATTCTCTTTTCTTTTTCAGTCAATTCCTCATGTGCCCTAGCTAGTTCTTTTCTGTCTGATTCTATGATATATTTCAATTGGGTTATACTTTTATTAAAATAAGAATTAATTTCGACTTGCATATTTATATTATCTATGGTATTTTCCTCATTTTCCTCTACTATCTTCAAGTGGTCTGTTATTTCTTGTCGGTCTGTATCGTCCATGGTCCCAAAGAGCCATTTTTGAGCTGTCCCAACGATGTTGACTAGTCCTCGTTTCTGTCTTGAGCTATAACCTGGTTCTATGGCAGTTATTTTTGCATATAGTGTTTCTATCCCTTTTCTAATAACCATGTCTGTCCCGATCTGTAGCTTTTTTGTGTTGTCTTCTAGTACTCGAACTGTCTCTCTTATCTCTCTATTATTGACAATGTGTAATATAGTCTTGGCATCCTCGATTATTTCCGTCTGTCCCATATAACCGTTGTCTGTTATGAGTTGGTTTATTGTCAATGTTGCTGTAGTTTCATGCGTCATCAGTGTTGTCAGTGTGAGGCATACTAACAATATCATCTGCAAATTTCCGTGGTCGTTTTATATTAATGGGATGTTCTCTATCAAGTTTTTTCAACCTATACCTAGGTTGGTTTTTATAATAATTTCGCTTATAATTTTTAACTGGTATTACCTGTCTTGTTTCCCTATATTCTTCCCTATTCTGATTCAATTTTCTAATTCTATTTTCCTTTTCTATTCTTATTAATTTCGCCAATGTCGCCACATCTGCGAACATTTCTTCCTCTGGAGTCATTCTCAATGTGGAATGGTATCGATTATTATAATTGCTTACTGCTCTGTGTATCTTTTGAATCAATGTTAAATCTAGGTGTCTGATTGGTACTAATTTTTCCTGTAAAGTTGAGTGAAATCTCTCAATGTCACTGTTGCCTGTGTGTGTATTGGGTTTAGTTAAATGTAACTCTACCTGTTGTTCTCTTAAGAATTCCTTAAAGTTTTCTGTGTTAAATTCATTATCAGCGTTAATTTTGTCTGGTTTCCCAAATTTTGAGAAATGTTCTTCTAAGATTTCTATTTTCTTTGTCCAGTTTCTATTAGCTAAAAGATAGACGTATGCTTTCTTGGTTAGTTTATCGATCAAGGTTAGGAAGGTTTGTTTCTTAAAATAATATACATCCATGTGGAGTATTTGATTTGGCCTAGTAGGTGTTTCACTTATTTCAAATTTCGCTCTAATCGGTTTTCGCTCATATTTCGTCTCGATACACACTCTACAGTTGTTTATAATTTTGGTGATTTCTTTAACCAAGTTGGGATAGTATATTTTATTTTTTAAACTGTGGTACGTTTCTATAATGCCACTATGGAGACTTTCCTGTGTGTGATACAAGGATATTTGTTTTTGTGCCTCTTCTAGACTTTTTATCTCTTGTGCTCTTAGTGTTACCTTAATAAATTTTATCTGCTTATCATGGCTAAATAACTCTATTAGTAGTTGCTGTATCTTATTGTATTCGTGATCAGATAATTCTGTAAATATTCCTGTAATACCTGGCTTAATATACCTTCGTAATACGTCAATCCAGTATTCCTTTCCCCTAGTCATATCAATGGAAATGATTCTTCTTTCTATTTCTATTTCGTGATCTACAGAGTTGGACAATATTAATTGGGTCTTAAACTTGTTGACTACAGTCTCCTTAATTGGTATATGATCTAGTTGCTGTTCATCCTCGAAATGTACTGGTGCATTATCTGATAGGTTATTTACTGACTCATTAGATATACTATTCTTACGATTTTCTTCTGGTATTCTACTAAGGAAATCAGCTATTTTGTTTTCTTTCCCTTTTAGGTACTCGATGTCGAACTGATACTCCTGTAATTTTAAAAGCCACCGCTGATTCCTCTGACTAAATTCCTTTCCTGTATATTTTTTATTCAAGTATTTAATTGGTAAATGATCAGTAATTATTTTGAATTTTCTTCCCCACAAATAGGGTCTATAGTAAGTCACGGCCCAAACGATCGCCAAGAACTCCTTATCGGCAACAGAATAGTTCTTTTCGTGATCATTTAAAGACCGGGACGCGTAGCATACTGGCTGACCTTCCTGCATCAGCACTGCTCCTATAGCATAGTTGCTTGCGTCCGTGAATAATATGAAAGAATTTTCGAAATTGGGAAATTTTAATATGGGGTGCCTACTGATGTTTAATTTGAGCGTCTCAAAAGCTTGAATATACTCAGGGTCGTTAACATTGATCTTCCTGTCTTTTTTTAGGTACTTAATCATTGGGTGAGCTATTTTTGAATAGTCCTTAACAAATTTCCGGTAATACCCTGTTGCTCCAAGAAAACTTTTTAATTGTTTCTCGGTTTTTGGTAGCTGGTATTCCTGATGGGGTTGGGTTTCATCCCCTCTGCGGTTAATACATGCCCTAGAAATCCCGTATCCCTTTTCATGAAGGAACATTTATCAAATTGAATTTTTAAATTATTCTCAGCAAGTCTTTGGAAAATCAATCTTAGCGATTGTAGATGTTCTTTTAGGCTGGTTGAAAAAATTAAGATGTCGTCTAAATAGACGACACAAATTTTATTCACGTATTCTCTAAGTATATTGTTCATTAACCGCTGGAACGTAGCGGGTGCATTTTTCAACCCAAAAGGCATTCTAAGGTATTCATAGAGGCCATTAGGTGTTACAAATGCTGTTTTGGCTATATCAGCGGGGTGAACCTTTATTTGGTGGTAACCCTTAGCAAGGTCGATGGATGAAAAATACTGAGCTCTTCCCAATTTATCTAATATACTGTTACGAATTTATTCAATCCCCACACCAAATTGGGTTCGCACCGCTGGATTGCGATAAACTACAATTTTCTACGTTTTCCCAATTAAAAACACACACACACTTTTATTTCTTTCACCACAGATCAATTATCTGTGTAGCTTCACCACTTTTATTTATTATCCAATACAATCCACTTTAAACTTTATTACACAGTACAATCCACTTTAAACTTTATTACACAGTACAATCCACTTTAAACTTTATTACACAATACACAAACCTTTATTGAAAGCTTTTCTTTTCACCTTGGTTGATCACACCGACTTGTCACACGCTGTTTTATACCACAAACTGAATGAATGTCAAGGGCGAGTGTTCGCGCTTATATAGCTCTCGGTCCACCTTCTCGAACGTTCGCCGTTGGAAGTTCCCCATAGGAAATCTCTAGAACGCTCTGACAATTCCATTGGAAGTTGACATCATTCCCATTCCCGCTTCCAGAGAGTTTTCGAACTTAACGGTCCGCTTGCATCTCCGCAACACTGCCCTCCTCCTAAACTTGTTCGTCATCGAACAAGCGATTGGACCCTTCTCCGTAATATGGTGCTAACCTCTCTACGTGGACAATTTTATACTTCGCCCGTCTGTTTCCCATCTGCTGTATCCGGTATACCACGTCATTGAGTTTCTTGATGACCTCATATGGTCCGTCCCAGGCTGATTGCAATTTGGGGCACAAGCCTTTTTTCCGTTGTCCGGTCTCGAATCCAGAAGTATTCGCCCTCAAGTCGTATCGCGCCTTCATTTTATCGCTGACCAAGTTCAGTCGCTCCCGGATGAGCTGATGGATGGAGTTCAGCTGTTCCTTCTTTTCGGTTACGAAGTCTTCCCTGCCGCTAGTTGTCGGTAGTACCACGCCGAACTTCAAGTCCGATGGAAGTCGGAGACCAGTTCCAAAAATGGCTTCGGCGGGTGTTGTTGCCGTTGAATTGTGCTGTGCCGAACGGTATGCCATTAAGAAAAGGGGAAGATGTTCATCCCAGTCCTTCTGATCTCCGACGACGACTTTTCTCAGGTATTCCTCCATCGTCCGGTTGAACCTTTCGACCATGCCATCAGATTGTGGGTGTAATGGTGTTGTCCGCGTCTTTCTGATACCTAGCATGTCACAGAGTTCTTTGAACACCGACGACTCGAAGTTTCTCCCTTGGTCTGAGTGCAGTTCCATTGGTACTCCATAACGCGAAACCCAGTTATTCACGAATGCATGCGAAATGGTTTTGGCTTCCTGGTTCGGGATGCAAAACACCTCAGGCCACTTGCTGAAGTAATCGATCACCACTAGCGCGTACTTGTTTCCAGCGTTGCTCGTTGGGAATGGGCCTGCAATGTCCATTGCGATACGTTCGAACGGTGCTCCAACATTGTACTGCTGCATATTTCCTCGAGTTTTCCTAACTGGACCCTTTGCCTTCGCACACTGTTCACACCTGCGAATGAAACGCGTAACCGACTCATGGCATCCTACCCAGTAGAAACGTCTCTTGATCTTTTCTACAGTCTTGTTAACAGCAAGATGACCCCCGCTTGGTCCCTCGTGGTATTCTCGGATGACCTCTTCGATTTGTCCTTTCGGAATTACCAGCAGATCGTTTACAATGTTCCCGTCCTCACTTTCCCAACTGCGGTAGAGGCAACCGTTCTTCAGCTTCAAACTCTGCCATTGAGCCCAGTAAGCTTTCACGATTGGGCTTTCACTGGATATTTGCTGCCAACTTGGTCGAAAACCTCGTTCTTGGTAGTCGATGATGACTGCCAGATCGGCATCTTCTCGCTGCTTCCTTTCGACCTTCTCGACAGTCCAGGAATCATCTGGCAGCACCTGGAAACAACGAATGTCGGTGACCTGTTCCTTGGTCTCGGCGCGTGAACAAAGTTTGCATTCAACATCGCAAGGTCGCCTCGATAATGCATCCGCATTTCCATGACTGCTTCCCTTCCGGTGTTCGATACTGAAGTCATAACTCTGGATTCTCTCTATCCATCTAGCAAGCTGGCCTTCCGGGTTTTTGAACTGCAGCAGCCATCTCAACGCTGCGTGGTCCGTCCTAAGATGAAAAGCTTGGCCATAGAGATATTTGTGGAAATGCTTGACACAGTCAACCACGGCTAAAAGTTCCCTCCTAGTTACACAATAGTTCCTCTCCGGCTTCGATAGGATCCTACTGTAATAAGCGATGACCCGTTCTCGCCCGTCAATCATTTGAGAGAGTACTCCGCCGATTCCATGTCCGCTCGCATCGGTGTCCAAAATAAACTTTTCTCCCGGGACAGGATATGCAAGAATCTTCGCACTGCAGAGCAATTCCTTCAGGTGAATGAATGCTTCCTCCTGCGGCTTCTCCCACTTGAATGTCCGATTCTTTTTGGTGAGCTCGTGCAAACTGCTGGCAACGTTTGCAAATCCTGGGATGAATCGCCTGTAATACGTGCAAAGTCCCAGGAATGACCTTAACTCATGAAGATTCTTCGGCCGCGGCCATTCCTTAACCGCTGAGATTTTCTCTTCATCTGTATGGACTCCTTCTGCAGTCACCACGTGTCCCAAGTACTTCACCTTGTTCTGGAAGAGCGAACATTTCTTCGGGCTCAATTTCAATCCGGCTGCTTGAATACGTTCCAGTACCTCTTCAAGCTTCTTAAGGTGATCGTCGAAATCCTTGCCCATGACAATTATGTCATCCAGATAGACAAGGCAAGTCCTCCAGTGAAGTCCTCTTAGCACCCGGTTCATCAGTCTCTCGAATGTGGCTGGTGCATTGCAAAGACCGAAGGGCATCACAGAGAATTGCCACAACTCTCCCCCGGCGGTGAACGCGGTCTTTTCCTTGTCTTGCTGGTCAAGCTCTATTTGCCAGTATCCGCTTTGCAAGTCCAGCGTCGAGAACCACTTTGCACCAGATAGTGTGTCCAAGGTGTCGTCGATTCTCGGAAAAGGATAGCTGTCCTTCTTCGTGACGTCGTTCAGCTTCCTATAGTCCACGCAGAATCGGGTGCTTCCATCCTTCTTCTTAACTAGCACTACTGGCGAACTCCATGGGCTCGCAGATGGTTCGATCACGCCCTCCTTTTCCATCTCGTCGATTAGTTTGATCACCTCTCCTTCTTTCGACAAAGGTACCCTCCTCGGTGGTTGCCGGATCGGTCTAGAGTCCCCTGTGTCTATTCTGTGCTTCACAATTGATGTTCTTCCACAGTTCTTACCATCTGCAAAAACTGTCCAATATTTACGAAGCAGGGAGAGTGCTTTGCTTTTATGCTTCTCCACTAGATGTTGCGTCCATTCTCTGACCATAGTTTTCAAGAACGGTTTGTTTTTCTGGATTTCCTGATGTTTCAATTCTTCGCAGTTCATAATGGCGGCAGCTTCTTGGCATTGAGCGATCGTTGTTCCCTTGTGTATCGTCCTAGGTGTACTGGCAGGATTCAGGACTCGTACTGGAACCAATTGGTCTTGTCGGGGTTCCACGAGAGCCCTTCCAACAACTATATCGCTGGGTCGATTTCTTTTGTCGGGTTCGACCACCCACATTCGGCTTGTCCCCGCATCCTCCCCTATCTTTGCCCAAACCACAGCTTCTGCATTCGGGGGAACTGTTTGGCGCGCTTGCACGACTATTCGCCTGACCTTGTTACCTTGTCCATTATCCATTGTTAATGGGAGCTCCAAGTTGCCATACTTCATCACTTTTTGGTTGAGGTCCAATGTGAAGCCATGCCTAATCATGAAGTCGACGCCGATTATGATGTCATCAGTGATGTCCGCAACGATGAAATCATGCTGAAACTCGACGGTACCCATCGTAATTCTTTTCTGGACCTTTCCCTTAACTTCCGCCTTCTCACCAGTTACTGTACGAAGCCTTACCTCGGAAAATGGTTCGATGTCAGAAACCAATCCGCTTCGGATGACTGAATGAGTTGCGCCCGTGTCCAACGTCAGCAGATATCGTCGCCCGTCCATCGTTCCATCGATGACTAGGCTGGTTGCACCCCTACAGATTCGGGATACGAGGATGCTGGGGCACTCCAATGTGGGAGCCAGCGCATGCCCCTCTGCACTGACTTTTAGTTTAACGGATTGTTAGGTGCACCTTTTGCACCTCCACGGTCGCGTTCACTCCCATGGTCTCTTTTTGGCGAACTAGACCTCGAACGCTTTCTTCGCAGGCGGCAGTTCTTTGCAATGTGCCCCTGCTGGTCGCAGATGTAGCATCTACCCGGGAATGAACCACTCCTACTAGCCGTTGTTGTTCTCGAACTATCCTGGTCTTGAGATATGCGCCGTAGTTTGATGGAAGGTCGGCATATCAAGAGCGATGTTTCACATGCGAGAGCGCTGGCAACTGTCTCCTTGAAAGATGTCTTCGGCAGGAGAATCAGGCTTCGTTGCGTATCGGGGTCCCTTAGCCCTTGGATGAAAGAATCCGTTTTCAGTTTTTCCACCACATCAACTGGAACGTCCGCGTAGGCAAGATGGGATAGCCTTTCGATGTCAGCAGCATACTGTTGGATGGTCTCGTTTCCACGCTGCTTGCGTCCTTTAAGTTCCAGCTTGTGCGTCTCCTGCATGTGCTCACTGCCGTATCTTCGATGAAGAGCTTCCCATATGGCTTTGTAGTTCCTTCTCTGGGTCTCCGGGATGGTCTGTAGAACACCAGCTGCTTCGCCTTTAAGCGAAATTACTAGAGCGGCCACTCGATCTTCTTCTCCCCATTGATTCCGTTCCGCTGTTGTCTCGAACTGGAGCTTAAAGATGTTAAATGCGCTCGTGCCGTCAAAGTTGGGAGCTGTGAATTTCGATGCTGCCGTCGGTACAACGATTCCTTGACACTGAACGTTCTGGACAGTTTTCTCGAGTTCCAGAACCTTCTTGTCGAACTTCGATTCCAAGGTCTCGATTATCTTTTCCTGGTTATTTTCGAGATCTAGAACCTTCTTGTCGAACCTCGATTCTAGTGTCTCGATTCTCTTTTCTTGATTATTCTCGAGATCTAGAACCTTCTTGTCGAACCGCGATTCTAATGTCTCGATTCTTTCTTCGACGTCCTGGAATCGATCGTTGACTGTCTGCTGGATGTTTCTTAGGCTTTCTCGATTGTTCTCTAGCATCCCTTCTAACGTCTCCAGCTTCTGGCCCAGGGAAGTGGAATTTTCTTCCAACTTTCTACTTACGGCAACGGAATTTTCCTCCAACTTTCTACTTACGGCCGCGGAATTTTCCTCCATCTTTTGACTCATAGCATTAAGAGCCGCGAGAATGTGCTGCATATCGAACGCTGGCTCAGTGGATGTCGACGGCTTCTCCACCCCGAATTCATAACTCTCCCAGTCGACACCTTCTTCCTGCAACGCCGATCGCAGTCTCTCCACCAGGTTGGCTTTACTTCCCACTGTGGATAATTCCCGAGCATCCAGCTCTTTTTTCAGTTGTTCAATTGTCAACTTTTCCAATTTTACCATTTTCTCACTTCTGCAATAATTCACTTCACAACTCAAATAAAGTTTCACTCGTTTACTCGCAATCCCACTTCTGACACCAAATGTGACGAATTTATTCAATCCCCACACCAAATTGGGTTCGCACCGCTGGATTGCTGGAGTTCGAAAACTCTCTGGAAGCGGGGATTGGAATGATGTCAACTTCCAATGGAATTGTCAGAGCATTCTAGAGATTTCCGAAGGGGAACTTCCAACGGCGAACATTCGAGATGGTGGTCGGAGAGCTATATAAGCGCGAACACTCGCCCTCGACTTTCATTCAGTTTGTGGTATTAAATAGCGTGTGACAAGTCAGTGTGATCAAACAGTGTAGAAAATAAAAGCTCAATAAAGGTTTGTTTGTGTAAAGTGGACAGTATTGGATAATAAATAAAAGTGGTGAAGCTACACAGATAATTGATCTGTGGTGAAAGAAATAGAAGTGTGTGTGTTTTTATTCTTTCAAGAAGAACAATTGTAGTTTATCGCAATCCAGTGGTGCGAACCCTATTTGGCGTGGGGATTGAATAAATTCGTAACATTTGGTGTCAGAAGTGGGATTGCGAGTAAACGAGTGAAACTTTATTTGAGTTGTGAAGTGAATCATTTCAAAAGTGAGAAAATGGTAAAATTGGAAAAGTTGACCATTGAACAACTGAAAAGAGAGCTGAATGCTCGGGAATCATCCGCAGTGGGAAGTAAAGCCAACCTGGTGGAGAGACTGCGATCAGCGTTGCAGGAAGAAGGTTTCGACTGGGAGAATCACGAGTTCGGGGTGGATATGACGTCAACATCCACTGAGCCAGCGTTCGATTTGCAGCACATTCTCGCCGCTCTGAATGCTATGAGCCAGCAATTAGATCAGAAGTTAGAGAAAAATTCAACTTCCATAAGCCAGAAACTGGAGGCGACCGTAAATCAAAATTTGGAGGAAAATTCCGTTGCCGTAAGTAATTCTCTGAGTCAGAAACTGGAGGAAAATTCCATTTCCTTGAGCCAGAAACTAGAGAAGCTGGAGACGTTAGAAGAGATGCTAGAGAATAATCGAGAAAGCTTGAGAGACATCCAGCAGACAGTCAACGATCGATTCCAGGACGTCGAAGAGAGAATCGAGACACTAGAATTGAGGTTCGACGAGAAGGTTCTAGAACTCGAGAATAATCAGGAAAAGAGAATCGGGACACTGGAGTCGAGGTTCGACAAGAAGTTTCTAGATCTCGAAAATAACCAGGAAAAGAGAATCGAAACACTGGACAAGAAGGTTCTGGAACTCGAGAAAACTATCCAGAACGTTCAGCATCAAGGAAGCATCATACCGGCTGCAGCATCGAAATTCACAGCTCCCAACATCGACGCCACGAGTGCGTTTAACATCTTTAAACTTCAGTTCGAGACAACAGCGGAACGGAATCAATGGGGAGAAAAAGATCGTGTGCCCGCTCTAGTAATTTCGCTTAAAGGCGAAGCAGCTGATGTACTACAGACCATTCCGGAGACCCAGGGGATCAATTACACAGCCATCTGGGATGCTCTCCGAAGATACATACGGCAGTGAGCACATGCAGGAGATGCACAAGCTGGAACTTAACGGACGCAAGCAGCGTGAAAACGAGACCATCCAGCAGTACGCTGCCGACATCGAGAGGCTGTCTCATCTAGCCTACGCGGATGTTCCAGTTGATGTGGTGGAGAAACTAAAAACGGATTCCTTCATCCAAGGGCTAAGGGATCCCGATACGCAACGAAGCCTGATTCTCCTGCCGAAGACATCTTTCAAGGAGACAGTTGCCAGCGCTCTCGCATGTGAAACATCGCTCTTGATATGCCGACCTTCCATCAAATTACGGCGCATATCTCACGACCAGGATAGTTCCAGAACAACAACGGCGAGTAGGAGTGGTTCATTCCCGGGTAGATGCTACATCTGCGACCAGCAGGGGCACATTGCGAGAAACTGCCTCCTGCGAAGAAAGCGTTCGAGGTCTAGTTCGCCAAAAAGAGACCAGGGGAGTGAGCGCGAACGTGTAGGTGCAAAAGGTGCACCTAACAATCCGTTAAACTAAAACGAGTCAGTGCAGAGGGGCATGCGCTGGCTCCCACATTGGAGTGCCCCAGCATCCTTGTATCCCGAATCTGTAGGGGTGCAACCAGCCTAGTCATCGAGGGAACGATGGACAGACGACGATATCTGCTGACGCTGGACACGGGCGCAACTCATTCAGTCATCCGAAGCGAATTGGTTTCTGACATCGAACCATTTTCCGAGGTAAGGCTTCGTACAGTTATTGGTGAGAGGGCGGAGGTTAAGGGAAAGGTCCAGAAAAGAATTACGATGGGTACCGTCGAGTTTCAGCATGATTTCATCGTTGCGAAGATCACTGATGCCACCATAATCGGCGTCGACTTCATGGTTAGGCATGGCTTCACATTGGACCTCAACCAAAAAAGTGATGAAGTATGGCAATTCGGAGCTGCCATTGACAACAGATAATGGGAAGGGCAGCAAGGTCAGGCGAATAGTCGTGCAAGCGCGCCAAACAGTTCCACCGAAAGCAGAAGCTGTGGTTTGGGCAAAGATAGAAGAGGATGCGGGGACAAGCCGAATGTGGGTGGTCGAACCCGACAAACGAAATCGACCCAGCGATATCAGTGTTGGAAGGGCTCTCGTGGAACACCGACAAGACCAACTGGTTCCAGTACGAGTCCTGAATCCTGCCGGGAAATCCAGACCACCAAAGCCTTTTGGAAAACAATGGTGAGAAAGTGGACGCAACATCTAGTGGAGAAGCAGAAAAGTAAAGCACTCTCCCTGCTTCGCAAATATTGGACAGTTCTTACAAATGGTAACAACTGTGGAAGAACATCAATTGTGAAGCACAGATTACACCCAGGGGACTCTAGACCGATCCGGCAACCACCGAGGAGGGTACCTTTGGCGAAAGAAGGAGAGGTGATCAAACTAATTGACGAGATGGAAAGGGAGGGCGTGATCGAACCATCTGCAAGCCCATGGAGTTCGCCAATAGTACTAGTTAAGATGAAGGATGGAAGCACCCGATTCTGCGTGGACTATAGGAAGCTGAACGACGTAACGAAGAAGGACAGCTATCCTTTACCGAGAATCGACGACACCTTGGACACACTATCTGGTGCAAAGTGGCTCTCGTTGCTGGACTTGCAAAGTGGATACTGGCAAATAGAGCTTGACCAGCAAGACAAGGAAAAGACCGCGTTCACCGCCGGGGGAGAGTTGTGGCAATTCTCTGTGATGCCCTTCGGTCTTTGCAATGCGCCAGCCACATTCGAGAGACTTATGAACCGGGTACTAAGAGGACTTCACTGGAGGACTTGCCTTGTCTATCTGGATGACATAATTGTCATGGACAAGGATTTCGACGATCACCTTAAGAAGCTTGAAGAGGTACTGGAACGTATTCAAGCAGCCGGATTGAAATTGAGCCCGAAGGAATGTTCGCTCTTCCAGAACAAGGTGAAGTACTTGGGACACGTGGTGACTGCAGAAGGAGTCCATACAGATGAAGAGAAAATCTCAGCGGTTAAGGAATGGCCGCGGCCGAAGAATCTTCATGAGTTAAGGTCATTCCTGGGACTATGCACATATTACAGACGATTCATCCCAGGATTTGCAAACGTTGCCAGCAGTTTGCACGAGCTCACCAAAAAGAATCGGCCATTCAAGTGGGAGAAGCCGCAGGAGGAAGCATTCATTCACCTGAAGGAATTGCTCTGCAGTGCGAAGATTCTTGCATATCCTGTCCCGGGAGAAAAGTTTATTTTGGACACCGATGCGAGCGGACATGGAATCGGAGGAGTACTCTCTCAAATGATCGACGGGCGAGAGCGGGTCATCGCTTACTACTGTAGGATCCAATCGAAGCCGGAGAGGAACTACTGTGTAACTAGGAGGGAGCTTTTAGCCGTGGTCGACTGTGTCAAGCATTTCCACAAATACCTCTATGGCCAAGCTTTTCATCTTAGGACGGACCACGCAGCGTTGAGATGGCTGCTGCAGTTCAAAAACCCGGAAGGCCAGCTTGCTAGATGGATAGAGAGAATCCAGAGTTATGACTTCAGTATCGAACACCGGAAGGGAAGCAGTCATGGAAATGCGGATGCATTATCGAGGCGACCTTGCGATGTTGAATGCAAACATTGTTCACGCGCCGAGACCAAGGAACAGGTCACTGACATCCGTTGTTTCCAGGTGCTGCCAGAAGATTCCTGGACTGTCGAGAAGGTCGGAAGGAAGCAGCGAGAAGATGCCGATCTGGCAGTCATCATCGACTACCAAGAACGAGGTTTTCGACCAAGTTGGCAGCAAATATCCAGTGAAAGCCCAATCGTGAAAGCTTACTGGGCTCAATGGCAGAGTTTGAAGCTAAAGAACGGTTGCCTCTACCGCAGTTGGGAAAGTGAGGACGGGAACATAGTAAACGATCTGCTGGTAATTCCGAAAGGACAAATCGAAGAGGTCATCCGAGAATACCACGAGGGACCAAGCGGGGGTCATCTTGGTGTTAACAAGACTGTAGAAAAGATCAAGAGACGTTTCTACTGGGTAGGATGCCATGAGTCGGTTACGCGTTTCATTCGCAAGTGTGAACAGTGTGCGAAGGCAAAGGGTCAAGTTAGGAAAACTCGAGGAAATATGCAGCAGTACAATGTTGGAGCACCGTTCGAACGTATCGCAATGGACATTGCAGGCCCATTCCCAACGAGCAACGCTGGAAACAAGTACGCGCTAGTGGTGATCGATTACTTCAGCAAGTGGCCTGAGGTGTTTTGCATCCCGCACCAGGAAGCCAAAACCATTTCGGATGCATTCGTGAATAACTGGGTTTCGCGTTATGGAGTACCAATGGAACTGCACTCAGACCAAGGGAGAAACTTCGAGTCGTCGGTGTTCAAAGAACTCTGTGACATGCTAGGTATACGAAAGATGCGGACAACACCATTTCATCCAAGGTTCAACCGGACGATGGAGGAATACCTGAGAAAAGTCGCCGTCGGAGATCAGAAGGACTGGGATGAACATCTTCCCTTTTTCTTAATGGCATACCGTTCGGCACAGCACAATTCAACGGCAACAACACCCGCCGAAGCCATTTTCGGAACTGATCTCCGACTTCCATCGGACTTGAAGCTCGGCGTGGTACTACCGACAACTAGCGGCAGGGAAGACTTCGTAACCGAAAGGAAAGAACAGCTGAACTCTATCCATCAGTTCATCCGGGAGCGACTGAACTTGGTCAGCGATAAAATGAAGGCGCGATACGACTTGAGGGCGAATACTTCTCGATTCGAGACCGGACAATTGGTATTGCTGTACAACCCACAACGGAAAAAAGGCTTGTGCCCCAAATTGCAATCAGCCTGGGACGGACCATATGAGGTCATCAAAGAAACTCAATGACGTGTTATACCGGATACAGCAGATGGGAAACAGACGGGCGAAGTATAAAATTGTCCACGTAGAGAGGTTAGCACCCTATTACGGAGAAGGATCCAATCGCTTGTTCGAGGACGAACAAGTTTAGGAGGAGGGCAGTGTTGCGGAGATGCAAACGGACGGTTAAGTTCGAGTTTCGCTGTCGAAGTTCGAAAGCTCTCTTGAAGCGGGAATTGGAATGATGTCAACTGTCAACGGCGTAATGCTAATTGTCAGAGCATTCTAGAGATTTCCGAAGGGGAACTTCAGACGGCGAACATTCGAGAAGGTGGACCGAGAGCTATATAAGCGCGAACACTCGCCCTCGACACACTTTCAGTTTGTGGTATTGAACAGCGTGTGCCAAGTCAGTGTGATCAAACAGTGTGAAAATAAAAGCTCTCAATAAAGTTTAAAGTGGATAGTATTGAATAATAAAGAAAAGTGGTGAAGCTGCACAGATAATTGATCTCAGTTGTTCCTTCTTTTCGGTTACGAAGTCCTCCCTGCCGCTAGTTTTCGGTAGTACCACGCCGAACTTCAAGTCCGATGGAAGTCGGAGATCAGTTCCAAAAATGGCTTCGGCTGGTGTTGTTGCCGTCGAATTGTGCTGTGCCGAACGGTATGCCATTAAGAAAAGGGGAAGATGTTCATCCCAGTCCTTCTGATCTCCGACGACGACTTTTCTCAGGTATTCCTCCATCGTCCGGTTGAACCTTTCGACCATGCCATCAGATTGTGGGTGTAATGGTGTTGTCCGCGTCTTTCTGATACCTAGCATGTCACAGAGTTCTTTGAACACCGACGACTCGAAGTTTCTCCCTTGGTCTGAGTGCAGTTCCATTGGTACTCCATAACGCGAAACCCAGTTATTCACGAATGCATCCGAAATGGTTTTGGCTTCCTGGTTCGGGATGCAAAACACCTCAGGCCACTTGCTGAAGTAATCGATCACCACTAGCGCGTACTTGTTTCCAGCGTTGCTCGTTGGGAATGGGCCTGCAATGTCCATTGCGATACGTTCGAACGGTGCTCCAACATTGTACTGCTGCATATTTCCTCGAGTTTTCCTAACTTGACCCTTTGCCTTCGCACACTGTTCACACTTGCGAATGAAACGCGTAACCGACTCATGGCATCCTACCCAGTAGAAACGTCTCTTGATCTTTTCTACAGTCTTGTTAACACCAAGATGACCCCCGCTTGGTCCCTCGTGGTATTCTCGGATAACCTCGTCGATTTGTCCCTTTGGAATTAGCAGCAGATCGTTTACAATGTTCCCGTCCTCACTTTCCCACGTTTGATTCTCTGGAACTACGCCGCAATTCGCTCGAGAAACGCTTTCTCCGCAGACGGCAGTTTCTCGCAATGTGCCCCTGCTGGTCGTAAATGTAGCATCTACCTGGGAACGGGCGGCTCCTACTCACCGTTGTTGCTCTGGAACTATGCCGCAATTTGCTGGAAGGACGCTTTCTCCGTAGACGACAGTTTCTCGCAATGTGCCCCTGCTGGTCGCAGATGTAGCATCTACCCGGGAATGAACCACTCCTACCCGCCGTTGTTGTTCTGGAACTATCCTGGTCTTGAGATATGCGCCGTAGTTTAATGGAAGGTCGGCATATCAAGAGCGATGTTTCACAGGCGAGAGCACTGGCAACTGTCTCCTTGAAAGACGTCTTCGGCAGGAGAATTAAGCTTCGTTGCGTGTCGGGGTCCCTCAGCCCTTGGATGAAAGAATCCGTTTTCAGTTTCTCCACCACATCAACTGGAACATCCGCGTAGGCAAGATGGGATAGCCTCTCGATCAAGCAAGAATCTTTTGGATTAAGGCGACGCATTCACTCTACTTTTCCAAGAAATTTAAAAAACTCCCGGCTTCAATATGGCTGAAATCAAAAGGTCCGCTCTACCGTCTCACACCATTCATCGATTCGCAAGGCATCCTTTGAGTTGGCGGGCGGCTTCGCTATGCAAAAATCGATCCAGATATGAAGCACTCAATAATCTTACCCAGGACCTCACCATTAACTACATTGGTTTTGGACCACACTCACAAATCTACCTTACACGGTGGCGTTCAACTCATGCTGACTACATTAAGACGACAATACTGGGTCATTGGTGGTCGTATACGTCATCGGGCAGCTAATTCAAAACAAATCATGGGTCAACTACCACCTCTTCGAACGCAAGGATGTCGGCCATTTCTACATGCAGGTGTAGATTATGAAGGGGCATTTACAATCTAGACATGGAGAGGCAGAGGTGCAAAAACTTATAAGAGCTTTCTTATAGTCTTCGTATGTTTCGCGTCGTCAGCTGTTCACTTGGAACACTCCACCGACTATTCGATAGAAAGATTCCTAGCGCTTACAAGCGTTTTACAATTCGCCGTGGTATCTGCTCAACCTTATCAAGCGACTGTGGTTCGAATCTTATCGGAGCTGATGCTGAACAGAGGAAACTCTTTGACGCTTTGACCCTGCATCTAAGGATCTTCAAACTTTGAGTAGCTTTCTCGCAAATGATGGAACTAAGTGGAAGTTGAATCCACCAGGAGCTCCTCACTTTGGAGGTAAATGGGAGGCAGCCGTTAAGCCCGTCAAGTTTCACATAAAGAGAGTTATTGGGGAAGCTATCTTAACATATTGTTACGAATTATTCGATCCCCACACCAAATAGGGTTCGCACCACTGGATTGCGATAAACTACAATTGTCCTTTTTATTAAAATTGAAACACACACACTTTTAATTCTTTCACCACAGATCAATTATCTGTGTAGCTTCACCACTTTTATTTATTATCCAATACAATCCACTTTAAACTTTATTACACAGTACAATCCACTTTAAGCTTTATTACACAATACACAAACCTTTATTGAAAGCTTTTCTTTTCACCTTGGTTGATCACACCGACTTGTTACACGCTGTTTTATACCACAAACTGAATGAATGTCGAGGGCGAGTGTTCGCACTTATATAGCTCTCGGTCCACCTTCTCGAACGTTCGCCGTTGGAAGTTCTCCTTCGGAAATCTCTAGAACGCTCTGACAATTCCATTGGAAGTTGACATCATTCCAATCCCCGCTTCCAGAGAGTTTTCGAACTTCGACAGCAAAATTCGAACTTAACGGTCCGCTTGCATCTCCGCAACACTGCCCTCCTCCTAAACTTGTTCGTCCTCGAACAAGCGATTGGACCCTTCTCCGTAATATGGTGCTAACCTCTCTACGTGGACAATTTTATACTTCGCCCGTCTGTTTCCCATCTGCTGTATCCGGTATACCACGTCATTGAGTTTCTTGATGACCTCATATGGTCCATCCCAGGCTGATTGCAATTTGGGGCACAAGCCTTTTTTCCGTTGTGGGTTGTACAGCAATACCAATTGTCCGGTCTCGAATCCAGAAGTATTCGCCCTCAAGTCGTATCGCGCCTTCATTTTATCGCTGACCAAGTTCAGTCGCTCCCGGATGAACCGATGGATAGAGTTCAGCTGTTCTTTCTTTTCGGTTACGAAGTCTTCCCTGCCGCTAGTTGTCGGTAGTACCACGCCGAACTTTAAGTCCGATGGAAGTCGGAGATCAGTTCCAAAAATGGCTTCGGCGGGTGTTGTTGCCGTTGAATTGTGCTGTGCCGAACAGTACGCCATTAAGAATAGGGGAAGATGTTCAACCCAGTCCTTCTGATCTCCAACGACGACTTTCCTCAAGTATTCCTCCATCGTCCGGTTGAACCTTTCGACCATGCCATCAGAATGTGGGTGTAATGGTGTTGTCCGTGTCTTTCTGATACCTAGCATGTCGCAAAGTTCTTTGAACACCGACGACTCGAAGTTCCTTCCTTGGTCTGAGTGCAGTTCCATTAGTACTCCACAACGCGTAACCCAGATATTCACGAATGCATCCGAAATGGTTTTGGCTTCCTGGTTCGGGATGCAAAACACCTCAGGCCACTTGCTGAAGTAATCGATCACCACTAGCGCGTACTTGTTTCCAGCGTTGCTCATTGGGAATGGGCCTGAAATGTCCATTGCGATACGTTCGAACGGTGCTCCAACATTGTACTGCTGCATATTTCCTCGAGTTTTCCTAACTGGACCCTTTGCCTTCGCACACTGTTCACACCTGCGAATGAAACGCGTAACCGACTCATGGCATCCTACCCAGTAGAAACGTCTCTTGATCTTTTCTACAGTCTTGTTAACACCAAGATGACCCCCGCTTGGTCCCTCGTGGTATTCTCGGATGACCTCTTCGATTTGTCCTTTCGGAATTACCAGCAGATCGTTTACAATCTTCCCGTCCTCACTTTCCCAACTGCGGTAGAGGCAACCGTTCTTCAGCTTCAAACTCTGCCACTGAGCCCAGTAAGCTTTCACGAGTGGGCTTTCGCTGGATATTTGCTGCCAAGTTGGTCGATAACCTCGTTCTTGGTAGTCAATGACGACTGCCAGATCGGCATCCTCTCGCTGCTTTCTTCCAACCTTCTCGGCACTCCAAGCATCTTCTGGCAGCACATGGAAACGACGGATATCGGTGACCTCTTCTTTGGTTTCCGCACGTGAACATTGCTTGCATTCAACGCCGCGAAGTCGGCTCGTTAATGCATCCGCATTTCTATGGCTGCTTCCCTTCCGATATTCGCGTGCTCTCGCTTGTTCTCCTTTTCGCGAATCAAACCTCGAACGCCTTCTTCTCAGATGACAATTTCTCGCCATGTGCCCCTGCTCGTTGCGGATGTAGCATCTACCTGGGAACGGGCAGCTCCTACTCACCGTTGTTTCTCTGGAACTACGCCACAATTTGCTGGTAGAACGCTTTCTCCGCAGACGACAGTCTTTTGCAATGTGCCCCTGCTGGTCGCAGATATAGCAGCTACCTGGGAACGAGCGACTCCTACTCACTGTCGTTGCTCTGGAATTACGTCGCAATTTGCTGAAGGAACGCTTTCTCCGCAGACGGCAGTTCCTCGCAATGTGCCCCTGCTGGTCGCAGATATATCAGCTACCTGGGAACGAGCGACTCCTACTCACTGTCGTTGCTCTGGAATTACGTCGCAATTTGCTGAAGGAACGCTTTCTCCGCAGACGGCAATTCCTCGCAATGTGCCCCTGCTGGTCGCAGATGTAGCATCTACCCGGGAATGAACCACTCCTACTCGCCGTTGTTGTTCTGGAACTATCCTGATCTTGAGAAATGCGCCGTAATTTGATGGAAGGTCGGCATATCAAGAGCGATGTTTCACATGCGAGAGCGCTGGCAACTTTCTCCTTGAAAGATGTCTTCGGCAGGAGATTCAGGCTTCGTTGCGTATCGGGGTCCCTTAGCCCTTGGATGAAAGAATCCGTCTTTAGTTTCTCTACCACATCAACTGGAACATCCGCGTAGGCAAGATGGGATAGCCTCTCGATGTCGGCGGCATACTGTTGGATGGTCTCGTTTAAACGCTGCTTGCGCCCTTTAAGTTCCAGCTTGTGCATCTCCTGCATGTGCTCACTGCCGTATCTTCGATGTAGAGCATCCCATATGGCTGTGTAGTTCCTTCTCTGGGTCTCCGGGACGGTCTGTAGAACGTCAGCTGCTTCACCTTTAAGGGAAATTACTAGAGGCCACGCGATCTTCTTCTCCCCATTGATTCCGTTCCGCTGTTGTCTCGAACTGAAGTTTAAAGATGCTAAATGCACTCGTGCCGTCGAAGTTGGGAGCTGTGAATTTCGATGCTGCAGCCGGTACGATGTTTCCTTGATGGTGAACGTTCTGGATAGTTTTCTCGAGTTCCATAACCTTCCTATCCAGTGTCTCGATTCTCTTTTCCTGGTTATTTTCGAGATCTAGAACCTTCTTGTCGAACCTCGATTCTAGTGTCTCGATTCTCTCTTCGACGTCTTGGAATCGATTGTCGACGGCCTGCTGGATATTTCTTAGGCTTTCTCGATTGTTCTCTAGCATCTCTTCCAGCTTCTCATTCAGGGAAGTGGAATTTTCCTCCAACTTCCTACTTACGGCAGCGGAATTTTCCTCAAGTTTCTCCAGTTTCTGGCTCAGAGAAGTGGAATTTTCCTCCATCTTTTGACTCTTAGCATTAAGAGCCACGAGAATGTGCTGCATATCGAACGCTGACTCAGTGGATGTCGACGGCTTCTCCACCCCGAATTCATAACTCTCCCAGTCGACACCTTCTTCCTGCAACGCCGATCGCAGTCTCTCCACCAGGTTGGCTTTACTTATAATTTGAAAAGTTGACCATCGAACAACTGAAAAGAGAGCTGGATGCTCGGGAATTATCCACAGTGGAAAGTAAAGCCAACCTGGTGGAGACCCTGCGATCGGCGTTGGAGGAAGAAGGTGTCGACTGGGAGAATCACGAGTTCGGGGTGGAGAAGCCGTCGACATCCAGTGAGCCAGCATTCGATATGCAGCAAATTCTCGCGGCTATGAACGCTATGAGTGCTTCCATGAACCAGAAACTAGAGAAACTGGAGGAAAATTCCACTTCTCTGAGTCAGAAACTGGAGGAAAATTCCACTTCTCTGAGCCAGAAACTAGATCAGAAGCTGGAGGAAAATTCCGTTGCCGTAAGTAGGTAGTTGGAGGAAAAGTCCACTTCCCTGGGCCAGAAGCTGAAGACGTTAGAAGGTATGCTAGAGAACAATCGAGAAAGCCTAAGAAACATCCAGCAGACGGTCAACAATCGATTCCAGGACGTCGAAGAGAGAATCGAGACACTAGAATCGAGGTTCGACAAGAAGGTTCTAGATCTCGAAAATAATCAAGAAAAGAGAATCGAGACACTGGAGTCGAGGTTCGACAAGAAGGTTCTAAATCTTGAAAATAACCAGGAAAAGAGAATCGAGACGCTGGACAAGAAGGTTCTGGAACTCGAGAAATCTTTCCAGAACGTTCAGCCTCAAGGAAGTGTCGTACCGACTGCAGCATCGAAATTCACAGCTCCCAACTTCGACGGCACGAGTGCGTTTAACATCTTTAAGCTCCAGTTCGAGACAACAGCGGAACGGAATCAATGGGGAGTGGAAGACCGTGTGGCCGCTATAGAAATTTCGCTTAGAGGCGAAGCAGCTGGTGTTCTACAGACCATCCCGGAGACCCAGAGAAAGAACTACACAGCCATATGGGAAGCACTTCACCGAAGATACGGCAGTGAGCACATGCAGTAGATGCACAAGCTGGAACTTAAAGGACGCAAGCAGCGCGGTAACGAGACCATCCAGTATGCTGGCGACATCAAGAGGCCATCTTGCCTACGCGGATGTTCCAGTTGATGTGGTGGAAAAACTGAAAACGGATTCTTTCATCCAAGGGCTAAGGGACCCCGACACGCCACGAAGCTTGATTCTCCTGCCGAAGACATCATTCAAAGAGACAGTTGCCAGCGCTCTCGCATGTGAAACATCGCTCTTGATATGCCGACCTTCCATCAAACTACGGCGCATATCTCAAGACCAGGATAGTTTCAGAACAACAACGGCGAGTAGGAGTGGTTCATTCCCGGGTAGATGCTACATCTGCGACCAGCAGGGGCACATTGCGAGAAACTGCCGCCTGCGGAGAAAGCGTTCCTTCAGCAAATTGCGACGTAATTCCAGAGCAACGACAGTGAGTAGGAGTCGCTCGTTCCCAGGTAGCTGCTATATCTGCGACCAGCAGGGGCACATTGCAAAAGACTGTCGTCTGCGGAGAAAGCGTTCTTCCAGCAAATTGTGGCGTAGTTCCAGTGCAACAACGGTGAGTAGGAGCCGCCCGTCCTCAGGTAGATGCTACATCTGCAACCAGCAAGGGCACATGGCGAGAAATTTGCCGTCTGGGAAGAAGGCGTCCGAGGTCGGATTCGCCAAAAGCAGATCAAGCGAGAGCACGCGAATGCCAGAAGGGAAGCAGCCATAGAAATGCGGATGCGTTAACGAGGCGACCTTGAGATGTTGAATGCAAATATTGTTCACGAGCCGAAACCAAGGAACAGGTCATCGACATTCGTCGTTTCCATGTGCTGCCAGAGGATTCCTGGACTGTCGAGAAGGTCGGAAGAAAGCAGCGAGAAGATGCCGATCTGGCAGTCATCATTGACTACCAAGAACGAGGTTTTCGACCAACTTGGCAGCGAATATCCAGTGAAAGCCCAATCGTGAAAGCTTACTGGGCTCAATGGCAGAGTTTGAAGCTGAAGAACGGTTGCCTCAACCGCTGTTGGGAAAGTGAGTACGGGAACATTGTAAACGATCTGCTGGTAATTCCAAAGGGACAAATCGACGAGGTCATCCGAGAATACCACGAGGGACCAAGCGGGGGTCATCTTGGTGTTAACAAGACTGTAGAAAAGATAAAGAGACGTTTCTACTGGGTAGGATGCCATGAGTCGGTCACAAATTTCATTCGCAGGTGTGAACAGTGTGCGAAGGCAAAGGGTCCAGTTAGGAAAACTCGAGGAAATATGCAGCAGTACAATGTTGGAGCACCGTTCGAACGTATCGCAATGGACATTGCAGTCCCATTCCCAACGAGCAACGCTGGAAACAAGTACGCGCTAGTGGTGATCGATTACTTCAGCAAGTGGCCTGAGGTGTTTTGCATCCCGAACCAGGAAGCCAAAACCATTTCGGATGCATTCGTGAATATCTGGGTTACGCGTTGTGGAGTACTAATGGAACTGCACTCAGACCAAGGAAGGAACTTCGAGTCGTCGGTGTTCAAAGAACTTTGCGACATGCTAGGTATCAGAAAGACACGGACAACACCATTACACCCACATTCTGATGGCATGGTCGAAAGGTTCAACCGGACGATGGAGGAATACTTGAGGAAAGTCGTCGTTGGAGATCAGAAGGACTGGGTTGAACATCTTCCCCTATTCTTAATGGCGTACTGTTCGGCACAGCACAATTCAACGGCAACAACACCAGCCGATGCCATTTTTGGAACTGATCTCCGACTTCCATCGGACTTGAAGTTCGGCGTGGTACTACCGACAACTAGCGGCAGGGAGGACTTCGTAACCGAAAAGAAAGAACAGCTGAACTCCATCCATCAGTTCATCCGGGAGCGACTGAATTTGGTCAGCGATAAGATGAAGGCGAGATACGACTTAAGGGCGAACTCGTCTGGATTCGAGACAGGACAATTGGTATTGCTGTACAATCCACAACGAAAAAAGGCTTGTGCCCCGAATTGCAATCAGCCTGGGATGGGCCATATGAGGTCATCAAGAAACTTAACGACGTGGTGTACCGAATACAGCAGACGGAAAACAGACGGGCGAAGTATAAGATTGTCCACGTAGAGAGGTTAGCGCCATATTACGGAGAAGGATCCAATCGCTTGTTCGAGGACGCACAAGTTTAGGAGGAGGGCAGTGTTGCGGAGACACAAACCGACGGTTAAGTTCGAGTTTCGCTGTCGAAGTTCGAAAGCTCTCTTGAAGCGGGAATTGGAATGATGTCAACTGTCAACGGCGTAATGCTAATTGTCAGAGCATTCTAGAGATTTCCGAAGGGGAACTTCAGACGGCGAACATTCGAGAAGGTGGACCGAGAGCTATATAAGCGCGAACACTCGCCCTCGACACACTTTCAGTTTGTGGTATTGAACAGCGTGTGCCAAGTCAGTGTGATCAAACAGTGTGAAAATAAAAGCTCTCAATAAAGTTTAAAGTGGATAGTATTGAATAATAAAGAAAAGTGGTGAAGCTGCACAGATAATTGATCTCAGTTGTTCCTTCTTTTCGGTTACGAAGTCCTCCCTGCCGCTAGTTTTCGGTAGTACCACGCCGAACTTCAAGTCCGATGGAAGTCGGAGATCAGTTCCAAAAATGGCTTCGGCTGGTGTTGTTGCCGTCGAATTGTGCTGTGCCGAACGGTATGCCATTAAGAAAAGGGGAAGATGTTCATCCCAGTCCTTCTGATCTCCAACGACGAACTTTTTCAAATATTCCTCCATCGTCCGGTTGAACCTTTCGACCATGCCATCAGATTGGGTGTAATGGTGTTGTCCGTGTCTTTCTGATACTTAGCATGTCACAGAGTTCTTTGAACACCTACTACTCGAAGTTCCTTCCTTGGTCTGAGTGCAGTTCCAGCGGTACTCCGTAACGCGCAACTCAGTTGTTCACGAATGCATCCGAATTGGTTTTGGCTTCCTGGTTCGGGATGCAAAACACCTCAGGCCACTTGCTGAAGTAATCGGTCACCGCCAGCGCGTATTTGTTTCCAGCGTTGCTCGTTGGGAATGGGCCTGCGATGTCCATGGCGATACGTTCGAACGGTGCTCCAACATTGTACTGCTGCATATTTCCTCAAGTTTTCCTAACTGGCCCCTTTGCCTTCGCACACTGTTCACACCTGCGAATGAAATTTGTGACCGACTCATGGCATCCTACCCAGT
Organism: Eumerus sabulonum; assembly: GCA_951905685.1. Taxonomy (NCBI): domain Eukaryota; kingdom Metazoa; phylum Arthropoda; class Insecta; order Diptera; family Syrphidae; genus Eumerus; species Eumerus sabulonum. Next base: position 111,955,564 of record OX645060.1, read on the forward strand.
AGAAAAGTCTCTTTATCTTTTCTACAGTCTTGTTAACACCAAGATGACCCCCGCTTGGTCCCTCGTGGTATTCTCGGATAACCTCGTCGATTTGTCCCTTTGGAATTAGCAGCAGATCGTTTACAATGTTCCCGTCCTCACTTTCCCACGTTTGATTCTCTGGAACTACGCCGCAATTCGCTCGAGAAACGCTTTCTCCGCAGACGGCAGTTTCTCGCAATGTGCCCCTGCTGGTCGTAAATGTAGCATCTACCTGGGAACGGGCGGCTCCTACTCACCGTTGTTGCTCTGGAACTATGCCGCAATTTGCTGGAAGGACGCTTTCTCCGTAGACGACAGTTTCTCGCAATGTGCCCCTGCTGGTCGCAGATGTAGCATCTACCCGGGAATGAACCACTCCTACCCGCCGTTGTTGTTCTGGAACTATCCTGGTCTTGAGATATGCGCCGTAGTTTAATGGAAGGTCGGCATATCAAGAGCGATGTTTCACATGCGAGAGCACTGGCAACTGTCTCCTTGAAAGACGTCTTCGGCAGGAGAATTAAGCTTCGTTGCGTGTCGGGGTCCCTCAGCCCTTGGATGAAAGAATCCGTTTTCAGTTTCTCCACCACATCAACTGGAACATCCGCGTAGGCAAGATGGGATAGCCTCTCGATCAAGCAAGAATCTTTTGGATTAAGGCGACGCATTCACTCTACTTTTCCAAGAAATTTAAAAAACTCCCGGCTTCAATATGGCTGAAATCAAAAGGTCCGCTCTACCGTCTCACACCATTCATCGATTCGCAAGGCATCCTTTGAGTTGGCGGGCGGCTTCGCTATGCAAAAATCGATCCAGATATGAAGCACTCAATAATCTTACCCAGGACCTCACCATTAACTACATTGGTTTTGGACCACACTCACAAATCTACCTTACACGGTGGCGTTCAACTCATGCTGACTACATTAAGACGACAATACTGGGTCATTGGTGGTCGTATACGTCATCGGGCAGCTAATTCAAAACAAATCATGGGTCAACTACCACCTCTTCGAACGCAAGGATGTCGGCCATTTCTACATGCAGGTGTAGATTATGAAGGGGCATTTACAATCTAGACATGGAGAGGCAGAGGTGCAAAAACTTATAAGAGCTTTCTTATAGTCTTCGTATGTTTCGCGTCGTCAGCTGTTCACTTGGAACACTCCACCGACTATTCGATAGAAAGATTCCTAGCGCTTACAAGCGTTTTACAATTCGCCGTGGTATCTGCTCAACCTTATCAAGCGACTGTGGTTCGAATCTTATCGGAGCTGATGCTGAACAGAGGAAACTCTTTGACGCTTTGACCCTGCATCTAAGGATCTTCAAACTTTGAGTAGCTTTCTCGCAAATGATGGAACTAAGTGGAAGTTGAATCCACCAGGAGCTCCTCACTTTGGAGGTAAATGGGAGGCAGCCGTTAAGCCCGTCAAGTTTCACATAAAGAGAGTTATTGGGGAAGCTATCTTAACATATTGTTACGAATTATTCGATCCCCACACCAAATAGGGTTCGCACCACTGGATTGCGATAAACTACAATTGTCCTTTTTATTAAAATTGAAACACACACACTTTTAATTCTTTCACCACAGATCAATTATCTGTGTAGCTTCACCACTTTTATTTATTATCCAATACAATCCACTTTAAACTTTATTACACAGTACAATCCACTTTAAGCTTTATTACACAATACACAAACCTTTATTGAAAGCTTTTCTTTTCACCTTGGTTGATCACACCGACTTGTTACACGCTGTTTTATACCACAAACTGAATGAATGTCGAGGGCGAGTGTTCGCACTTATATAGCTCTCGGTCCACCATCTCGAACGTTCGCCGTTGGAAGTTCCCCATAGGAAATCTCTAGAACGCTCTGACAATTCCATTGGAAGTTGACATCATGCCAATCCCCGCTTCCAGAGAGTTTTCGAACTTAACGGTCCGCTTGCATCTCCGCAACACTGCCCTCCTCCTAAACTTGTTCGTCCTCGAACAAGCGATTGGACCCTTCTCCGTAATATGGTGCTAACCTCTCTACGTGGACAATTTTATACTTCGCCCGTCTGTTTCCCATCTGCTGTATCCGGTATACCACGTCATTGAGTTTCTTGATGACCTCATATGGTCCATCCCAGGCTGATTGCAATTTGGGGCACAAGCCTTTTTTCCGTTGTGGGTTGTACAGCAATACCAATTGTCCGGTCTCGAATCCAGAAGTATTCGCCCTCAAGTCGTATCGCGCCTTCATTTTATCGCTGACCAAGTTCAGTCGCTCCCGGATGAACCGATGGATAGAGTTCAGCTGTTCTTTCTTTTCGGTTACGAAGTCTTCCCTGCCGCTAGTTGTCGGTAGTACCACGCCGAACTTTAAGTCCGATGGAAGTCGGAGATCAGTTCCAAAAATGGCTTCGGCGGGTGTTGTTGCCGTTGAATTGTGCTGTGCCGAACGGTATGCCATTAAGAAAAGGGGAAGATGTTCATCCCAGTCCTTCTGATCTCCGACGACGACTTTTCTCAGGTATTCCTCCATCGTCCGGTTGAACCTTTCGGCCATGCCATCAGATTGTGGGTGTAATGGTGTTGTCCGCGTCTTTCTGATTCCTAGCATGTCACAGAGTTCTTTGAACACCGACGACTCGAAGTTTCTCCCTTGGTCTGAGTGTAGTTCCATTGGTACTCCATAACGCGAAACCCAGTTATTCACGAATGCATCCGCAATGGTTTTGGCTTCCTGATTCGGGATGCAAAACACCTCAGGCCACTTGCTGAAGTAATCGATCACCACTAGCGCGTATTTGTTTCCAGCGTTGCTCGTTGGGAATGGGCCTGCAATGTCCATTGCGATACGTTCGAACGGTGCTCCAACATTGTACTGCTGCATATTTCCTCGAGTTTTCCTAACTGGACCCTTTGCCTTCGCACACTGTTCACACCTGCGAATGAAACGCGTAACCGACTCATGGCATCCTACCCAGTAGAAACGTCTCTTGATCTTTTCTACAGTCTTGTTAACACCAAGATGACCCCCGCTTGGTCCCTCGTGGTATTCTCGGATGACCTCTTCGATTTGTCCTTTCGGAATTACCAGCAGATCGTTTACAATGTTCCCGTCCTCACTTTCCCAACTGCGGTAGAGGCAACCGTTCTTCAGCTTCAAACTCTGCCATTGAGCCCAGTAAGCTTTCACGATTGGGCTTTCACTGGATATTTGCTGCCAACTTGGTCAAAAACCTCGTTCTTGGTAGTCGATGATGACTGCCAGATCGGCATCTTCTCGCTGCTTTCTTCCAACCTTCTCGACAGTCCAGGAATCTTCTGGCAGCACCTGGAAACAACGGATGTCGGTGACCTGTTCCTTGGTCTCGGCGCGTGAACAATGTTTGCATTCAACATCGCAAGGTCGCCTCGATAATGCATCCGCATTTCCATGACTGCGTCCCTTCCGATGTTCGATACTGAAGTCATAACTCTGGATTCTCTCTATCCATCTAGCAAGCTGGCCTTCCGGGTTTTTGAACTGCAGCAACCACCTCAACGCTGCGTGGTCCGTCCTAAGATGAAAAGCTTGGCCATAGAGACATTTGTGGAAATGCTTGACACAGTCAACCACAGCTAAAAGCTCCCTCCTAGTTACACAGTAGTTCCTCTCCGGCTTCGATAGGATCCTACTGTAGTACGCGATGACCCGCTCTCGCCCGTCAATCATTTGAGAGAGTACTCCTCCGATTCCATGTCCGCTCGCATCTGTGTCCAAAATAAACTTTTCTCCCGGGACAGGATATGCAAGAATCTGCGCACTGCAGAGCAATTCCTTTAGGTGAATGAACGCTTCCTCCTGCGGCTTCTCCCACTTGAATGGCCGATTCTTTTTGGTGAGCTCGTGCAAACTGCTGGCAACGTTTGCAAATCCTGGGATGAATCGCCTGTAATACGTGCAAAGTCCCAGGAATGACCTTAACTCATGAAGATTCTTCGGCCGCGGCCATTCCTTAACCGCTGAGATTTTCTCTTCATCTGTATGGACTCCTTCTGCAGTCACCACGTGTCCCAAGTACTTCACCTGGTTTTGGAAGAGCGAACATTTCTTCGGGCTCAATTTCAGTCCGGCAGCTTGAATACGTTCCAGTACCTCTTCAAGCTTCTTAAGGTGATCGTCGAAATCCTTCCCCATGACAATTATGTCATCCAGATAGACAAGGCAAGTCCTCCAGTGAAGTCCTCTTAGCACCCGGTTCATCAGTCTCTCGAATGTGGCTGGTGCATTGCAAAGACCGAAGGGCATCACAGAGAATTGCCACAACTCTCCCCCGGCGGTGAACGCGGTCTTTTCCTTGTCTTGCTGGTCAAGCTCTATTTGCCAGTATCCGCTTTGCAAGTCCAGCGTCGAGAACCACTTTGCACCAGATAGTGTGTCCAAGGTGTCGTCGATTCTCGGTAAAGGATAGCTGTCCTTCTTCGTTACGTCGTTCAGCTTCCTATAGTCCACGCAGAATCGGGTGCTTCCATCCTTCTTCTTAACAAGCACTACTGGCGAACTCCATGGGCTTACAGATGGTTCGATCACGCCCTCCTTTTCCATCTCGTCGATTAGTTTGATCACCTCGCCTTCTTTCGCCAAAGGTACCCTCCTCGGTGGTTGCCGGATCGGTCTAGAGTCCCCTGTGTCTATTCTGTGCTTCACAATTGATGTTCTTCCACAGTTCTTACCATCTGCAAAAACTGTCCAATATTTACGAAGCAGGGAGAGTGCTTTGCTCTTATGCTTCTCCACTAGATGTTGCGTCCATTCTCTGACCATAGTTTTCAAGAAGGCTTTGTTGGTCTGGATTTCCCGGTGTTTCTGATCTTCGCAGTTCATAATAGCGGCAGCTTCTTGGCATTGAGCGATCGTTGTTCCCTTGTGTATCGTCCTAGGTGTACTGGCAGGATTCAGGACTCGTCCTGGAACCAATTGGTCTTGTCGGGGTTCCACGAGAGCCCTTCCAACAATTATATCGCTGGGTCGATTTCGTTTGTCGGGTTCGACCACCCACATTCGGCTTGTCCCCGCATCCTCCCCTATCTTTGCCCAAACCACAGCTTCTGCATTCGGGGGAACTGTTTGGCGCGTTTGCACGACTATTCGCCTGACCTTGTTACCTTGCCCATTATCCATTGTTAATGGGAGCTCCAAGTTGCCATACTTCATCACTTTTTGGTTGAGGTCCAATGTGAAGCCATGCCTAATCATGAAGTCGACGCCGATTATGATGTCATCAGTGATGTCCGCAACGATGAAATCATGCTGAAACTCGATGGTCCCCATCGTAACTCTTTTCTGGACCTTTCCCGTAACTTCCGCCTTCTCACCAGTTACTGTACGAAGCCTTACCTCGGAAAATGGTTCGATGTCAGAAACCAATCCGCTTCGGATGACTGAATGAGTTGCGCCCGTGTCCAACGTCAGCAGATATCGTCGCCCGTCCATCGTTCCCTCGATGACTAGGCTGGTTGCCCCTCTACAGATTCGGGATACGAGGATGCTGGGGCACTCCAATGTGGGAGCCAGCGCATGCCCCTCTGCACTGACTCGTTTTAGTTTAACGGATTGTTAGGTGCACCTTTTGCACCTCCACGGTTGCGTTCACTCCCATGGTCTCTTTTTGGCGAACTAGACCTCGAACGCTTTCTTCGCAGGCGGCAGTTCTTTGCAATGTGCCCCTGCTGGTCGCAGATGTAGCATCTACCCGGGAATGAACCACTCCTACTCGCCGTTGCTGTTCTGGAACTATCCTGGTGTTGAGATATGCGCCGTAATTTGATGGAAGGTCGGCATATCAAGAGCGATGTTTCGCATGCGAGAGCGCTGGCAACTGTCTCCTTGAAAGATGTCTTCGGCAGGAGAATCAAACTTCGTTGCGTATCGGGGTCCCTTAGCCCTTGGATGAAAAAATCCGTTTTAAGTTTCTCCACCACATCAACTGGAACGTCCGCGTAGGCAAGATGGGATAGCCTCTCGATGTCGGCAGCATACTGTTGTATGGTTTCGTTTAAGCGCTGCTTGCGCCCTTTGAGTTCCAGCTTGTGCATCTCCTGCATGTGCTCACTGCCGTATCTTCGATGGAGAGCATCCCATATGGCTGTGTAGTTCCTTCTCTGGGTCTCCGGGATGGTCTGTAAAACACCAGCTGCTTCGCCATTAAGCGAAATTACTAGAGCGGCCACACGATCTTCTTCTCCCCACTGATTCCGTTCCGCTGTTGTCTCGAACTGGAGCTTAAAGATGTTAAAAGCGCTCGTGCCATCGTAGTTGGGAGCTGTGAATTTCGATGCTGTAGTCGGTACAACGATTCCTTGATGTTGGACGTTCTGGACAGTTTTCTCGAGTTCCAGAACCTTCTTGTCGAACCGCGTTTCCAGTGTCTCGATTATCTTTTCTTGATTATTTTCGAGATCTAGAACCTTCTTGTCGAACCTTGACTCCAGTGACTCGATTCTCTTTTCTTGATTATTCTCGAGATCTAGAACCTTCTTGTCGAATCTCGATTCTAGTGTCTCGATTCTCTCTTCGACGTCCTGGAATCGATCGTTGACTGTCTGCTGGATGTTTCTTAGGCTTTCTCGATTGTTCTCTAGCATCCCTTCTAACGTCTCCAGCTTCTGGCCCAGGGAGGTGGAATTTTCCTCCAACTTTTGATGTACGGTCGCCTCCAGTTTCTGGCTTATGGAAGTGGAATTTTCCTCCAACTTTTGATGTACGGTCGCCTCCAGTTTCTGGCTTATGGAAGTGGAATTTCCCTCCAACTTTTGATCTAATTTCTGGCTCAGGGAAGCACTCATAGCATTCATAGCCACGATAATTTGTTGCATATCGAACGCTGGCTCAGTGGATGTCGACGGCTTCTCCACACCGAATTCATAACTCTCCCAGTCGACACCTTCTTCCTGCAACGCCGATCGCAGTCTCTCCACCAGGTTGGCTTTACTTCCCACTGTGGATAATTCCCGAGAATCCAGCTCTTTTTTCAGTTGTTCAATGGTCAACTTTTCCAATTTGACCATTTTCTCACTTTTGCAATAATTCACTTCACAACTCAAATAAAGTTTCACTCGTTTACTCGCAATCCCACTTCTGACACCAAATGTTACGAATTATTCGATCCCCACACCAAATAGGGTTCGCACCACTGGATTGCGATAAACTACAATTGTCCTTTTTATTAAAATTGAAACACACACACTTTTAATTCTTTCACCACAGATCAATTATCTGTGTAGCTTCACCACTTTTATTTATTATCCAATACAATCCACTTTAAACTTTATTACACAGTACAATCCACTTTAAGCTTTATTACACAATACACAAACCTTTATTGAAAGCTTTTCTTTTCACCTTGGTTGATCACACCGACTTGTTACACGCTGTTTTATACCACAAACTGAATGAATGTCGAGGGCGAGTGTTCGCACTTATATAGCTCTCGGTCCACCATCTCGAACGTTCGCCGTTGGAAGTTCCCCATAGGAAATCTCTAGAACGCTCTGACAATTCCATTGGAAGTTGACATCATGCCAATCCCCGCTTCCAGGGAGTTTTCGAACTTAACGGTCCGCTTGCATCTCCGCAACAATATTGTTACGGATTTATTCAATCCCCACACCAAATAGGGTTCGCACCGCTGGATTGCGATAAACTACAATTTTCTACGTTTTCCCAATTTAAAACACACACAAACTTTTATTTCTATCACCACAGATCAATTATCTGTGTAGCTTCACCACTTTTATTTATTATCCAATACAATCCACTTTAAACTTTATTACACAGTACAATCCACCTTAAACTTTATTACACAATACACAAACCTTTATTGAAAGCTTTTCTTTTCACCTTGGTTGATCACACCGACTTGTCACACGCTGTTTTATACCACAAACTGAATGAATGTCGAGGGCGAGTGTTCGCGCTTATATAGCTCTCGGTCCACCATCTCGAACGTTCGCCGTTGGAAGTTCCCCATAGGAAATCTCTAGAACGCTCTGACAATTCCATTGGAAGTTGACATCCTTCCCATCCCCGCTTCCAGAGAGTTTTCGAACTTAACGGTCCGCTTGCATCTCCGCAACACTGCCCTCCTCCTAAACTTGTTCGTCCTCGAACAAGCGATTGGACCCTTCTCCGTAATATGGTGCTAACCTCTCTACGTGGACAATTTTATACTTCGCCCGTCTGTTTCCCATCTGCTGTATCCGGTATACCACGTCATTGAGTTTCTTGATGACCTCATATGGTCCGTCCCAGGCTGATTGCAATTTGGGGCACAAGCCTTTTTTCCGTTGTGGGTTGTACAGCAATACCAATTGTCCGGTCTCGAATCCAGAAGTATTCGCCCTCAAGTCGTATCGCGCCTTCATTTTATCGCTGACCAAGTTCAGTCGCTCCCGGATGAACTGATGGATAGAGTTCAGCTGTTCTTTCTTTTCGGTTACGAAGTCTTCCCTGCCGCTAGTTGTCGGTAGTACCACGCCGAACTTCAAGTCCGATGGAAGTCGGAGATCAGTTCCAAAAATGGCTTCGGCGGGTGTTGTTGCCGTTGAATTGTGCTGTGCCGAACGGTATGCCATTAAGAAAAGGGGAAGATGTTCATCCCAGTCCTTCTGATCTCCGACGACGACTTTCCTCAAGTATTCCTCCATCGTCCGGTTGAACCTTTCGACCATGCCATCAGATTGTGGATGTAATGGTGTTGTCCGCGTCTTTCTGATACCTAGCATGTCACAGAGTTCTTTGAACACCGACGACTCGAAGTTTCTCCCTTGGTCTGAGTGTAGTTCCATTGGTACTCCATAACGCGAAACCCAGTTATTCACGAATGCATCCGAAATGGTTTTGGCTTCCTGGTTCGGGATGCAAAACACCTCAGGCCACTTGCTGAAGTAATCGATCACCACTAGCGCGTACTTGTTTCCAGCGTTGCTCGTTGGGAATGGGCCTGCAATGTCCATTGCGATACGTTCGAACGGTGCTCCAACATTGTACTGCTGCATATTTCCTCGAGTTTTCCTTACTGGACCCTTTGCCTTCGCACACTGTTCACAACTGCGAATGAAACGCGTAACCGACTCATGGCATCCTACCCAGTAGAAACGTCTCTTGATCTTTTCTACAGTCTTGTTAACACCAAGATGACCCCCGCTTGGTCCCTCGTGGTATTCTCGGATGACCTCGTCGATTTGCCCTTTTGGTATTACCAGCAGATCGTTTACAATGTTCCCGTCCTCACTCTCCCAACTGCGGTAGAGGCAACCGTTCTTCAGCTTCAAACTCTGCCATTGAGCCCAGTAAGCTTTCACGATTGGGCTTTCACTGGATATTTGCTGCCAACTTGGTCGAAAACCACGTTCTTGGTATCCGATGATGACCGCCAGATCGGCATCTTCTCGCTGCTTTCTTCCAACCTTCTCGGCACTCCAAGCATCTTCTGGCAGCACATGGAAACGACGGATATCGGTGACCTCTCCTTTGGTTTCCGCACGTGAACAGTGCTTGCATTCAACGCCGCGAGTTCGGCTCGTTAATGCATCCGCATTTCTATGGCTGCTTCCCTTCCGGTATTCGCGTGCTCTCGCTTGTTCTCCTTTTCGCGAATCAAACCTCGAACGCCTTCTTCTCAGATGACAATTTCTCGCCATGTGCCCCTGCTCGTTGCAGATGTAGCATCTACCTGGGAATGGGCAGCTCCTACTCACCGTTGTTTCTCTGGAACCACGCCACAATTTGCTGGAAGAACGCTTTCTCCGCAGACGGCAGTTCCTCGCAATGTGCCCCTGCTGGTCGCAGATGTAGCATCTACCCGGGAATGAACCACTCCTACTCGCCGTTGTTGTTCTCGAACTATCCTTGTATTGAGATATGCGCCGTAATTTGATGGATGGTCGGCATATCAAGAGCGATGTTTCACATGCGAGAGCGCTGGCAACTGTCTCCTTGAAAGATGTCTTCGGCAGGAGAATCAAACTTCGTTGCGTGTCGGGGTCCCTTAGCCCTTGGATGAAGGAATCCGTTTTTAGTTTCTCCACCACATCAACTGGAACATCCGCGTAGGCTAGATGAGACAGCCTCTCGATGTCGGCAGCGTACTGCTGGATGGTCTCGTTTCCACGCTGCTTGCGTCCTTTAAGTTCCAGCTTGTGCATCTCCTGCATGTGCTCACTGCCGTATCTTCGATGAAGAGCATCCCATATGGCTGTGTAGTTCCTTCTCTGGGTCTCCGGGATGGTCTGTAGAACGTCAGCTGCTTCACCTTTAAGGGAAATTACTAGGGCAGCCACACGATCTTCCTCTCCCCATTGATTCCGTTCCGCTGTTGTCTCGAACTGGAGCTTAAAGATGTTGAAAGCGCTCGTGCCGTCGAAGTTGGGAGCTGTGAATTTCGATGCTGCAGCCGGTACGACGCTTCCATGATGCTGAACCTTCTGGATAGTTTTTTCGAGTTCCAGAACCTTCTTATCCAGTGTATCGATTCTCTCTTCGACGCCCTGGAACCGATCGTTGACTGCTTGCTGGATGTCTCTCAAGCTTTCTCGACTGTTCTCCAGCATCTCTTCCAGCTTCTGATTCAGGGAAGTGGAATTTTCCTCCAACTTCCTACTTACGGCAACGGAATTTTCCTCCAGCTTTTGATGTATGGTTGCTTCTAGTCTCTGGCTTATGGAACTGGAATTTTCCTCCAACTTCTGATCCAGTTTCTGGGATATGGAAGCACTCATAGCATTCATAGCTGCGAGAATTTGCTGCATATCGAACGCTGGCTCAGTGGATGTCGACGGCTTCTCCACCCCGAATTCGTGACTCTCCCAGTCAAAACCTTCTTCCTGCAACGCCGATCGCAGTCTCTCCACCAGGTTGGCTTTACTTCCCACTGTGGATAGTTCTCGAGCATCCAGCTCTCTTTTCAGTTGTTCAATTGTCAACTTTTCCAATTTTACCATTTTTTCACTTTTGCAATAATTCACTTCACAACTCAAATAAAGTTTCAATCGTTTACTCGCAATCCCACTTCTGACACCAAATGTTACGGATTTATTCAATCCCCACACCAAATAGGGTTCGCACCGCTGGATTGCGATAAACTACAATTTTCTACGTTTTCCCAATTTAAAACACACACAAACTTTTATTTCTATCACCACAGATCAATTATCTGTGTAGCTTCACCACTTTTATTTATTATCCAATACAATCCACTTTAAACTTTATTACACAGTACAATCCACCTTAAACTTTATTACACAATACACAAACCTTTATTGAAAGCTTTTCTTTTCACCTTGGTTGATCACACCGACTTGTCACACGCTGTTTTATACCACAAACTGAATGAATGTCGAGGGCGAGTGTTCGCGCTTATATAGCTCTCGGTCCACCATCTCGAACGTTCGCCGTTGGAAGTTCCCCATAGGAAATCTCTAGAACGCTCTGACAATTCCATTGGAAGTTGACATCCTTCCCATCCCCGCTTCCAGAGAGTTTTCGAACTTAACGGTCCGCTTGCATCTCCGCAACAATATTGTTGCGGAGACACAAACCGACGGTTAAGTTCGAATTTCGCTGTCGAAGTTCGAAAGCTCTCTTGAAGCGGGGATTGGAATGATGTCAACTGTCAACGGCGTAATGCTAATTGTCAGAGCATTCTAGAGATTTCCGAAGGGGAACTTCCGACGGCGAACATTCGAGAAGGTGCACCGAGAGCTATATAAGCGCGAACACTCACCCTCGGCATTCATTCAGTTTGTGGTATTGAACAGCGTGTGACAAGTCAGGGTGATCAAACAGTGTGAAAATAAAAGCTCTCAATAAAGGTTTGTTTGTGTAATAAAGGTTAAAGTGGATAGTATTGGATAATAAAGAAAAGTGGTGAAGCTGCACAGATAATTGATCTGTGGTGAAACAAAAAAAGTGTGTGTGTGTTTTCATTCGGATAAAAAGGACGATTGTAGTTTATCGCAATCCAGTGGTGCGAACCCTATTCGGTGTGGGATCGAATATTTTGTAACAATATGAAGAATTTTCGACACTATTGACACAAATCGAATCCGTCCTCCACTCACGACAAATCTTCCCGATATCTGAAGACCCGGATGATCTGCATGCTCTCACTCCAGATCATTTTATCATCATTGCATTAAATACAATCCCTGAACCATCTCTAACTCATCTACCACAATCAAGACTTTCACGTTTTCAACTAATACGAGAAATGCTTGACGGATTCTAGAAACGATGGTCGACGGAGTATATGCAACGTCTACAAGAAGTAATAAAGTGGCATCATCCATCTCCTAAGATCAAAGTAGGTTCACTTGTTATACTTGTGGACGAACGTTATCCTTCATCAAAATGGCCCCTTGCTCGTGTAATCGATACCCATCCCGGAGCGGATGGATTCGTCCGTGTAGTCACCATCAAGACTCAGGCCAGTACTCTAAAACGCCCTATTTCAAAACATTGTTTATTACCAGAATCATCGACTATCGACAAGAATCGCATCGACAATCAAGATCAAGAGGTTTCAACGCCTAAGCTAATGATATGTATTATGTCAAAAAGATAGTTCAGTTTGAATAAAGCTATTGATGTGTTACCACCAATGATGGAAAAAATCTCTTGCATCTATAAAAGAAACCTCTGCATTTCGCGGCATTCGCTGAGAAGAATGAGGGGTCATTCCAACTAATATTCTATGTGACACACATAACCAGGATAGCAAGCCTTTCGTCTTCTAAGATGCACGGCCATCCGTGGATAAATAATGACTGCAAGCCGCTGGTACGCTTGGACAACAAAAGGCAGTGTGTTTTGTAAGCATTAAATTCCACAGTATTCTTTTTTTCTAATACAACCATGTCGTTAACGAAATGTAATGAGCGTAACATACGCATGAACTCCCATTTAAGAGGAATTTCCTCCTCAACAAATGGCAGTCTTAATGATTATCAGTTCTACCAACCCGCTGATTCCTGTCTAGCAGATGCAATAAGGCATTGAATGCACAGGACCAGACGTGAGCATTAAACTCTAATTAAACTTTCAGAATGTAGCCAGATCCAAGGATGAGAAAAATGTCTTGCATTTTTATAATAGTCCTTGGGCATTTCGCGGCATTCGTTGCGAAAAATGAGTGGTCGTTCCAACTAAGACTGTACGTGATACACATAACCAGGATGGAAAGCTTTTCATCTTCTAAGATGCGGGACCATCCGTTGATAAATAATGGCTGCAAGCTGCTGGTACGCTCAGACGACAAAAGACAGTGTGTTTTGTAAGCATTCAATTCCACTGTTTTTTTTTTGTTTCTAATACAACGAAGTTGTTAACGAAATGTGGACCAGACGGGGGCATTCATCTCTAACGTAACTCTTAGAATGTAGCCAGATCCAAGAATGAGAAAAATTTCTTGCTGCATTATTATAAGAAGCCTCGGTTATTCGCGGCATTCGTCGCGAAGAATGTGTGGTTATTGCCACTAAGATTTTATGTGACACACATAACCAGGATGGAAAGCTTTTCGCCTTCTAAGATGCGGGACGATCCATTGATAAATAATGGCTGCAAGCTGCTGGTACGCTCGGAAGACAAAAGGCAGTGTGGTTTGTAAGCATTCAATTCCACGGTTTTCTTTTTTTTTTCTAATACAACGATGTTGTTAACGAAAAGTAATGAGCATGACATACTCTTGAACTCCCATTTAAGAGTAAATTCCTCCTCAACAAATGGCAGTATTAATGATTATCAGTTCTACCACGCCACTGATTTCTGTCTAGCAGATGCAGTAAGGCATTGAATGCAGAGGACCAGACGTGAGCATTAAACTCTATTTTAACTTTCAGAACGTAGCCAGATCAAAGGATGAGAAAAATGTCTTGCATTATTATAATAGCCCTTGGGCATTTCGCAGCATTCATTGCGAAAAATGAGTAGTCGCTCCAACTAAGACTGTACGTGACACACATAACCAGGATGGAAAGCTTTTCGTCTTCTAAGACGCGGGACCATCCGTTGATAAATAATGGCTGCAAGCCGCTGGTGCGCTCGGATGACAAAAGACAGTGTGTTTTGTAAGCATTCAATTCCACGGTTTTCTTTTTTTTCTAATACAACGATGTTGTTAACGGAATGTAGTGAGCGTAACATTCGCATGAACTCCCATTTAGGAGGAGTTTAGTCCTCAACAAATGGCAGTATTACTGATTATCAGTTCTACCACGCAACTGATTCCCGTCTAGCAGATGCAATAAGGTATTGAATGCACCAGACCAGGCGTAAGCATGAAACTCTAACTTAACTTTTAGAATGTAGTCAGATCCAATGATGAGAAAAATGTTTGCATTACTTTAAGAAGCCCCGGAATTTCGCGGCAGTCATTGCGAAGAATGAGTGGTCATTGCAACTAAGATTGTACTTGACACACATACCCAGGATGGAAAGCTTTTCGTTTTATAAGATGCAGGGCCATCCGTGGATAAATAATGGCTGCAAGCCGCTTGGACACTTGGACGACAAAAGGAAGTGTGTTTTGTAAGCATTCAATTCCACTGTATGCTTTTTTCTTTTACAACGATATTGTTTACGAAATGTAATGAGCGTAATATACGCATGAACTCCCAATTAAGAGAAATTTCCTCCTCAACAAATGGCAGGATTCAGTGCTACCAAGCGACTGAATCCTGTCTAGCAGATGCAATAAGGCACTGAATGCACAGGACCAGACGTGAGCATTAAACCCTAATTTAACTTTTAGAATGCAGCCAGATCCAAAGATGAGAAAAACTTCTTGCAGCATTTCGACACATTCGTTGCGAAAAATTAGTGGTCGTTCCAACTAAGACTGTACGTGACACACATAACCAGGATGGAAAGCTTTTCGTCTTCTAAGATGCAGGGCCATCCGTAGATAAATAATGGCTGCAAGCCGCTGGTGCGCTTGGAAGACAAAAGGCAGTGTGTTTTGTAAGCATTCAATTGCAACTTATTCTTTTTTTTCTAATACAACGATGTCGTTAACGAAATGTACTGAGCGTAACATACGCAAGAACTCTCATTTAAGAGGAATTCCCTTCTCAACAAATGATTAAGGGATTGAACGCAGAGAACCAGACGGGAGCATTAAGCTCTAATTTAATTTATAGAATGTAGCCTGATCAAATTTTTTTTTGTTTCCTTTTTTTTGTTATTGAAGTGTTATAGAATTGACAACATTTCCTTGTACTACAACTAGTTAACACTAATGAGTAGTTTACGTTTGTTATATATTACATTACAGATGCATAGTATTTTACGTTAAACAAGTACACGTTCCCAATTAGCTCGTGTGGTTTAATTCGCTTTAGTCTTCGAGTAATTTCAGTTGTATCGCAAAGTTTTGCTGCTTCCTGGTTAATATGTCGTTCAAGTCTTGAGTAATGGGCTGTTGCGAATTCGCGGATCGTTTCTTCTACGGTTTTAACCTTAAGGTCGCGATGTAAGTCGTAGTTTCTGACATACCCTGAAGCGTTTACTAAACATCTTAAGACTTTGTTTTGGAAGCGCTGAATTATTTCTATGTTATTTTTAGCGGCACACCCCCAGAGTTGAATGCCATATGTCCATATAAGGCTTAGTGTTTGTTTATATATAAGAAGTTTGTTATGTGTTGATAGAATAGATCTTCTGCCAATTAGGCAACCGAGTTTTCCCAGCTTCATATCAAGCTCTTCTTTTTTCATTTTTATATGTTCTTTCCATCGTAGCTTAGCGTTCAGATTCATTCCTAAGTATTTTGCGTTGTTGGAATATGGAATTTGTATTCGTTTAACAAAGATTGGAATATTGAATTGAATCTTTTTGTTGGTGAAATTAACATGTATGGATTTCATGCTACTTAGCTTTGTTGTTCCAGTCAGATATAATATTTACAGCATTTTGTAAGGTTTGAGTTGATTCTACTTAATTTTTACCAACCGAGAGAATAGCAGTATCATCAGCAAACGTAGCAAGTGTGCAATTTGAAAAGGTTGGCATGTCTTTTGTGAACAGTATATACATTGCTGGTCCTAGTATGCTTCCTTGGGGAACACCGGCTTTAATCGCTTTCATCGCAGAATAAGCATCTTCTTGTTTTATTCGGAAATACCTATCAGTGAGATAGGATTCGAGAATTATCGAATATTCTCTAGGAAAAAGAGTTTCGAGTTTATAGATAAGGCCTTCACGCCATACTTTATCGAACGCTTGAGCGACGTCCAAGAATATTGAAGAACATATCATTTTATTTTCAAGGACTTCTTCGACAATGCTGGTGATTCTATGTACCCGCTCAATGGTAGAGGGACGGTCTCTAAAACCAAATTGATGAGCCATAAATGACTTAAGTCTCGTCAGGAGGATCTTTTCGAATATTTTTGAAAACATGGGCAGCAAGGAGATTGGCCTGAAGGATGACATTTCGTGCAAATCCTAACCTGGCTTGGGAATCATAATAACCTCTGAAACTTTCCAATAGCAGGGGACATGCTTTAGGCGCAAGCAAGCATTTAAAACTGTTGTTAATTTAATCTTAGCTCTAGTTGGTAGGTTTTGTAATGGCTCAGCAGTAATAAGATCATAGCCAGGTGACTTTTTCCTCTTAAGATCTTTTTGTATAATATTTTCTACCTCCAATTGTCTGACTGAAGGAACTGACTGTTGCTCGATTATCGGCCATATTATTTCTTGTTGTCTCTCATTGAGTTGAAATGCATTGGCCAGATGCTCGGCGAATGCTTCTTCTTTTTCAGGGTTGCTTTTGGCCCATGAATTATTTACTTTTATTGGTGGCTGTGTTGAATCGGACGTTTAAGATTTTTAGTTATTTTCCACAGTGAGAATCCGGTCGATTTGTCGGCTGTTAGTTGGCATAATTTTTGGTAAACTGCTTTATTTTTATGCTCATTTAATTGGTAGCGAATTATTTCTGTAAGCTTATTTAACTGTGTCTTGTACAGAGGGTATCTTGTTTGTTGTCATGTTTTCCTTAATTTTCTCTTCTCAGATATTAAATCAAGTATTGATTTCGGATAACTATAACCGACTTCTTTCTTTTTTATCTGAGGAGTACTTTTCCAAGCGGCTTTTTGTATTTGTTCCGTAAAATCTAATACATACTTCATCTTCTAGTTGGTTTTTATTACATAGCATTGTGTTAATTTAAATTCTGTTCTAATAGTGCTTGAAAGTAGTTTCAGTCTGTAAATTTATTTACAAGGTAAGAGTTTCTGTTTTTCATATTTACCCTGTCATTAAATATTAGATATACTGGTGAGTGATCAGAATTCAAATCTTTTCCTCCTTTAATATGAAGTACATTTCTGGAAACTTGTTTTATAATAAAAAAGTCGATCAGGTCTGGAATTTTCTTTCTATCTGTTGGCAAGTACGTTGGCTTACCAGTTGACATGGGTTCACAACCTTCTTCTCGTATCGCTTTAAGTAGTTCATGACCTTTTGTTGTTATTAGACGAGATCCCCATTGCGTATGTTTTGCGTTAAAGTTGCCACCCATTATGAATCGGTTTTTGTGTTTTTGTATCAAAAATTTATACTGATCCGAGCTAATTTTATGTTTTGGAGGACTATACACCGACGTTAATAACAATACATTTTGTTCTGCCTTAATTGATATCATGCTTGCCTGGAATTCGTCGGTTCATAACTGGTATTCTTCAAGGTGTTCGATCGTTTGCCTGACAATAATCGCACTACCCCCTCGTGCTTTATTGTATGGATGATTTGTACAATATGTGTCGTAATTTCTGATTTTGAAAATTAATTGATTGTAAGACGAGTTTCCGAAATCAAGCACACATCTATTTTCTCTATCTCAAGCACTGCTTGCAATTCGTTTTTATGCTTTAGTAGTCAATTTGCATTCCATAACATTATTTTTAAGGACTTAATCATTAGTTTTGATTTGCAAATATTCGTCAACCCTATCTAATCGTCTGTTTAAGGATATAATGAGCTCCTCTTGTTTGTCCAGTTTGTTCAATATTTTTGTTAAAACGTTTGCATCTTCTTTTTCCGTGCAGTTGCTTGTTTTGTTGGAGCCTCGTACTACCTGTGCAAAATTTAGTGTATGTTCATTTACCTGGGCATTAAGGTTCTTTTTCTCTCTCACACTGGTGACGGTGACTGGTGAAGGATTTTCGTTTTTCGATTTTGTATTAGTTGCAATGTTTCTTATTTTCTGCAATTCTTTTGCAACCATCCAGCCACGATAATTAGCTGGATGTTCTTTGTCACAGTTGTAGCATTTGGGTAATTCTTCAGGAGTTTTAATACATTTAGCATGGTGATCACCAGCACATTTCACACATCTTGGTAACATAGAACAGTAGTTTTTTGTATGTCCAAAACTTTGACAGTTTTTACATTGGGGGATGAGCCTCGACGATTTAACCGGTTCAACTTTCACAATTGTATCTAGAACTTTGGTGATTTCACATATTTTTTTGATATCCTCTGTTGGGTTAAAACTAAGTAGGAACATATTGTTACGAATTTATTCGATCCCCACACCAAATAGGGTTCGCACCACTGGATTGCGATAAACTACAATTGTCCTTTTTATTTAAATTGAAACACACACACTTTTAATTCTTTCACCACAGATCAATTATCTGTGTAGCTTCACCACTTTTATTTATTATCCAATACTATCCACTTTAAACTTTATTATCCAATACTATCCACTTTAAACTTTATTACACAATACACAAACCTTTATTGAAAGCTTTTCTTTTCACCTTGGTTGATCACACCGACTTGTCACACGCTGTTTTATACCACAAGCTGAATGAATGTCAAGGGCGAGTGTTCGCGCTTATATAGCTCTCGGTCCACCGTCTCGAACGTTCGCCGTTGGAAGTTCCCCTTCGGAAATCTCTAGAACCCTCTGACAATTCCCTTGGAAGTTGACATCATTCCAATCCCCGCTTCCAGAAAGTTTTCGAACTTAACGGTCCGCTTGCATCTCCGCAACACTGCCCTCCTCCTAAACTTGTTCGTCCTCGAACAAGCGATTGGATCCCGAATCTGTAGGGGTGCAACCAGCCTAGTCATCGAGGGAACGATGGACGGGCGACGATATCTGCTGACGTTGGACACGGGCGCAACTCATTCAGTCATCCGAAGCGGATTGGTTTCTGACATCGAACCATTTTCCGAGGTAAGGCTTCGTAGAGTAACTGGTGAGAAGGCGGAAGAAATGTTACGAATTTATTCGATCCCCACACCAAATAGGGTTCGCACCACTGGATTGCGATAAACTACAATTGTCCTTTTTATTTAAATTGAAACACACACACTTTTAATTCTTTCACCACAGATCAATTATCTGTGTAGCTTCACCACTTTTATTTATTATCCAATACTATCCACTTTAAACTTTATTATCCAATACTATCCACTTTAAACTTTATTACACAATACACAAACCTTTATTGAAAGCTTTTCTTTTCACCTTGGTTGATCACACTCACTTGTCACACGCTGTTTTATACCACAAACTGAATGAATGTCAAGGGCGAGTGTTCGCGCTTATATAGCTCTCGGTCCACCGTCTCGAACGTTCGCCGTTGGAAGTTCCCCTTCGGAAATCTCTAGAACGCTCTGACAATTCCCTTGGAAGTTGACATCATTCCAATCCCCGCTTCCAGAAAGTTTTCGAACTTAACGGTCCGCTTGCATCTCCGCAACAATATTAAGTGGATCTTCTGTGTTCCATTTTAATTTATTTAGAGCACTAATTGCTTTGAAGCCCTGGTATTGTAAGTCCGCAACGATCATTTCTGGAGCACAACTATAGTGAAGATTTTTAATTATTACCTTCATTTGTCTTGTTTGTTTATCCCCGTATGAGTTTTTTTTTTTTTTTATTTTTTAATCAATATTCTTAGACTACTATACACAAGCGAAACTAGAATATACAAATTAAAAACACAACAAGTTGGCAATAGATAATATGTGCTAAGAATACGTAGTGGCATTCTTATTTAAAATACAAATAGTGTTGAATGCCACATCAAAATGATTTTAAATGCATATGTGAAAATTTATATATGGAAGTGATTAGATATGGGGAAATACATTTTCCCCCATATAAACAAAAGAAAAAAAGAAAAAAAAAAAAAAAAAAAAAAAACAAAAAGATTAAGATACGTAGGACAGCAAAACTTCAATTTGATTGTGATCGAAACCAAGAAGCCAATCTTTGACTTTGTTTAGGAAAGAGGTTCGTGTTCTAATTGCGCGAATCGAGATAGGTCGACGATTAAATAGTTTATGACTAACGATGGGATAAAAGCCTCTAAAATGGG
The DNA here is from genome assembly GCA_951905685.1 of Eumerus sabulonum. Taxonomy (NCBI): domain Eukaryota; kingdom Metazoa; phylum Arthropoda; class Insecta; order Diptera; family Syrphidae; genus Eumerus; species Eumerus sabulonum. Next base: position 111,975,969 of record OX645060.1, read on the forward strand.
TGGTTCGGAATGAAGGTAGGTTCACTAGGAACTCGAGGTTGCTGCGTAGGCTGCGGAAGTCAGAGATTGGACTTTGCAAATAACCACCTCTCATAAAAAAGATTTTTGACACCTTGTAGTAGTACAAATGTCTAACTGGCAAAATGTTCAGTTTTCTAAAAAGCTCCATGGAATCGCTAAGACGAGAAGCACCACTAATCGTTCTAATAGCGCATTTTTGCAATACAAGCAGAGGCTGAATTTTTGTGCAATAGGCACCGCCCCAGCATCCCAGTCCATATTGCAGTTTAGAGTGAACTAACCCGAAGTAAACAGTTTTTAAGCTGTCATTTGAGCAGTATTTACGAAGATGGAACAATCCACGGATTGAAGAACGAAGATACTGTTTGAGGTTTGAGGTGTGATCGGACCAATTCATGTTTTGATCAACGATAACTCCTAGGTATTTGTAATTTCTAACGATGTTAACTCTAAAACAGTTAGTGTGACATGCTGCATCCTTGCTAAACACAGATATGGATGAGGCGTCGTAACAAGTGCAAGTCGACAATTTGAAAAGATTACAATCGGCAGCATGGAAAATGAAATCAAAATCCGGAGCGTCTTGCAATCTAAGGCTGAAAAACATTAGTTTAGTCTTGTTACTGGCGATAAGTTTATGATGGGCGAACCATGATCTCAGTAGGTGCAAGTCATAGTTAATATCAGCAACTAACTGAAGGTGGCTAGCGGAACAAGGAGTTAATGTAAACAAGGAGTTAATGTAAACAAGGAAGAGAGTAGGGCCCAAAACAGACCCCTGGGGAACACCTAGTTCAACAATCCTATTATCACTGACGCAGTCTCCAATTTTAACTTTTTGTTTTCTATCTTTGAGATACGATACCAGCCATCTGTAAATGAAGCCTCGAAAACCAGCCCGATGCAATTTATTCAAGAGGATGCTATGGTTTACCATATCAAAAGCCTTTGTTATGTCAACAAACAGACTGGCACAGCTTTTTTTCGAGTCTAGGCCTTTGTTTATGAGCGCGCAGAAGTCCACAAGTGCATCTTCAGTAGATAGTCCTGCCCTAAAGCCATACTGCAGCGGGCTGAGAAAGTTGATTCTCTTCAAGAACGCCAGAATTCTACGCTGCATCGCTTTTTCAAAAACTTTTGATATAGCGGAAAGTAGTGAGATAGGCCTGTAGTTATTTATTTCTCTCTTGTTTCCTTTTTTAAAGACTGGTAGAACGTTTGCACATTTTAACCTGTCGGGAAAGATTCCAGTAGCAACACTTAGGTTAAAAAGAAATGCGAGGACATCTACTATATTCAGAGCAATACGCTTTAGTATGTAGTTAGATAGACCATCATCACCACAGGAAGCCGAACGATTGAGTTAGTTAATTAGAGACAAAACTTCAGACCCAGTGATAGACTCAAAGAAGAAACTGTCTCCACAAACCGGGTCCTCCACCAAATTCCCTGCTGCACAATAAGGGCAATAGGTGTTTTTTATTATGCATCCGTATCAGTATCCGGATCACGATTTACATGCATTACAATAACAACACGTGATCCAAATTTTATCTGGATCAACTTTTGTGATCCGAAAATTAGTTCACACTATTTCCCATTGGGTTCGCATTAAAATTAGGAAGGTCATTGCCTGATGAACATATAAAATTGTGACCCTGATTTGATTAAAAAGTTTTCCCTTCAGTATGAACTAATTGCACTCATAACACTATAAAATGTGTGTATTAATTTAAATTTGTAAGATCCTTGAGTGAATTGGAGATATATTTCCCCCAATTAGTGTATATCGATAAAAATTATCATCATCAGCATTGAATCAATCGTATCAAATTTTTATGAAAAGAAAAATTTTCTTTGTCATGGCAATTCCACACTTCAATTTAAATAGCAGCTGCTTCGATTTTCAATTTGTTTATTTTGTTTTCAAGTGTCAGATCCTTGACAGAACGAAATGTCAAGAACGCTACTCGTTGATCTGCTACTCAATGATCCGGACTGTTTTATTTTGCCCATGATCCGGATACTGATACGGATGCATAATAAAAAACACCTAATATACAGAACTAGGACTGGAGGCGGGCATCTTGCCAACCGAAACAAAGAAATCGTTGAAGATATTAGTTACAGTTGTAGCATCTTTGACTAGAGAGTCGTCAGCTATCAGTTCGATGGTTGAAGATACATTAAAAGTATTGCGGCTCAATATGCTATTGACAACTTTCCATGCCTTTTTGGGGTTATTTTGTGCATTTCGCATTTGCGTGAGATAGAACCTGTCACGACACAAACGAATTTCATGGTTCACTTTAGAGGATAGATTTTTGAACCGGATCCACAGAGCAGAATTAAGAGGATGTAATGCGCATTTCTTATGCAGCTTGTTTTTCAACTTAATTTTTTTTAAGAATGTATTGACTTATCCAGGGCTTCAGTTTTATTTCCGACTTTCTCCGCAGATAGCGAACGGTAGATACACTTAAGTGAGACTGCAGTATCTCTAAAAAGGAATTATAGGCCAAAGAGGCATTATTTTCCACATAAACAGCCTCCCAGTTTTCAAAACGTAGTCTGAGATTAAGGGAATCAAATCTTACTTTTGTTAAGGTGCGAATGGTGACAGTGACTTTGTGTACAAGCACTTTTATGCCTCTGAGCAAAATACCAGTCATGCAGTGATCCGTGATGTTGAGATCAGGATTAACACCGTTGCATTGATTAGGAGATATGGTGGAAAATCGACCAAATACATGGTCCAGACAGGTATTTGAAGAAGGTCTCGTTGGCTCATTCACAAAGGAGGTAAGACCATGTTCGGCTATAAGGTTCGAGAGTGATTCCGAGACTGTGTTAGTAGCTAAGATGTCAATGTTCAAGTCACCTAAGATAACAAGATTAACTACCTTGGTTTTTGACAGAAATAGGGTCAGTTCGTTTAAAAATGATTGAGGGCCGTGAAATTGCAGCCTATATATACACACAAAGTTAAAAAGCTCCTTACTTATCTTGCAGCTAATATGAATTACATCTGCAGTCATAAAACTATGATAGGAAACATTAACTTGAAGGGAGTCACGAACAAATACCCCCACTCCGCTTGCCGAATAGGATTCATTTGTACGGGCATGAAAGTTATACCCGGGAATTGAATAATCGTTACTTTCACACGCATAAATCCATATTTCCGAGACAAAGACTAGATCGGGTAGAAATACTAACGCTTCCAGATTACACACCAATAGGTCAAAGTTTTGCCGCAAACTACGTATGATTTGATGAACCACAAAAAAGGAGTTACCCATATCAGAATCACAATTATTTAAACTATCATTTACATTATGTATCATAGAGGTAGAATTGTTACTAGAAGGATCGAAGATGTCATTAGGATTAAACATCTTTAATGATACTGAAAAATGAAATGGATTTAATCGCCCAAGGTTATTAAATCATCAAACGATCTAATAGCAACAATTTCACCTTTTTCAACTTTTCTCAACAAAATTTGTGAATTCTGGAACCATAAATATTTATGATTTTTTTCGGTTTTTAGTTTCTTGGTTTCCATAAATAATGCTCTATTATATTTAGTTAGACAGTGATTGATATATATTCTATTACGAGAATTTGGAACAAATATCGATGAGTTTAATTTCTTTGCTGCTGTCTTCTTGCTTTTCATAATCTTACTTTTTAGATCCAGCGAAGAGAGATGTATACAAAGAACATCTTTGCCGTTGGTGCTGTTGCTTGAAATGTTGCCGTTTGCATTTGTTGACAATGTTTTTCCCATACTTTTGACAATGCATTGGTGAATGTCAGCAGCTGAGACAGGAACCTCCAAAGCTTCACGAAAAATTGTATGTGCACATTCGTGCGCATTGTTGTTGTTAAGTCCAGGTATGCCCACAATCTCGATGACATTCTCCACTTTCTTTTGTTCTTCCCAATTGAGTTTGCTCTCCAAAGATGCGACCCTCTTTCTCAGCTTGGTGTTGTCATTTCTTAGCTGTTCAAGTGTGGTGAGAAAGTCGCAGTTAATTTTCTTTAGAGACAAAATCTCATCGCAGAGCAATTGTAGCGTTATGGAAGTTGATGAGTGTTGCGGACCACCCGGGGCAGGAGAGGTGTGAGGGGACTTATTTGGCTCTTCGTGGGTAGATTCATTGTCCGTTCGAGGTGAAGAGCGAATTTGCAGTGTATGTTTTGTTCGCTGTTTGGACGTAGTTGATGTAGTTGAGCCCGTTTTTTTCACTGTCGCTTGCTGCTGCTCTATGCGGGCTTTGTTTGTTGCACCACTAGATGTTGTTTGAGGTTGCATAGGTGCAGTTTATTGTTGCATGGATTTCCGACGGAAAGTCATACAATTGTCACAACGATATGGTACGCCGTTGGTGCTCATGTATTCAAAATCAGCTGGGGTTATTTTCACACAAAAACAATGAAAATAAGACTCACAGTCCGAACAAGCAACCTTCAGATCACGGTTGCGTTCAATTTTTTTGGTGCACAGGGGGCAATACATCGTGTACGAGTAAACAAAAAAAAATACAAGGCAAATAGCTACTAAAAACGAGATTACTTGGTTGAAAATTACGACACTCGAGTAGAAACACGTCTAATCACTTCCACTTCAGTCTTTTGATATACCAAGATATTTTCGAATCTAGCAAAACTTGTGTTATGTTCCGACAATCGTTAACATCGTATACATGGGGTGGCCGTGGTGCAATGGTTAACATCATCGACCGCCGAGCGGAAGGTTTATGGTTCAAATTCGCTTCATAGCCAAGAAAAAGTAATTCCTATACGGACAAAAAGTATGCAACGCAGTTGTGAATGGAAAGTGACCAGACGTACTGCTGCAGGCATAACACTCACAGTATATGGTCAACCGAAATTCATCCTCTGCGTATGCAATACTCAAGTGCTTGAACGAATTACTACGGACTATATCCAACGCGGAATTTGGTCGGCTCTCGTCCTATCTATGTCTAGGACAACCACCCCTGAGAGTAGTGAACGAACATCAACGACCCCAACCACTGCACTCCGTTCAGGTTGTGTGTGTGAACACATCATAAGAGAATATAAAAACTCTTGAACCTGCGCGATCTCTATAAAAAAAAAAAAAAAACATTTAATTTGTAGACATCGTTTTCGATTAATCTAATAACAAATTCCCCTTTAATATGTTTTTTGAGTAGAGAATATAGCTGATGGTAGTTCGAGATACTTGTGGTGATACTTCAGGTGATGACAAAGCTTTTTTTTTTTTTTGTTTGGCCTTGCTTGTTTTGTTTGTTATTTAATATCTATTTTTTGTTTATCTACAGTCACAAGTGTTTATGTAATGTTTTCCTTAGATTGTAGATTTCTTTTTTCTTGATTTGATTGGTTTAATGAATGTCGATCCCCACCACCTGATCTAATGATAAAAAAAAATTCTTGCATCTATATATGAAGCCTCGGCATTTAGCGGCATTCGGTGCTCAGAATGAGTGGTAATTTCAACTAAGATTGTATTTGACACACATAACCAGGATGGAAAGCTTTTTGTCTCTTAAGATGCAGGGCTATTCGTGGATAAATAATGTCTGCAAGCCGCTGGTACGTTTGGACGACAAAACGACAAAAGGCAGTGTGTTTTCTATGTATTAAATTCCACTGTATTCTTTTTTTCTAATACGATGTTGTTAACGAAATGTAATGAGCGTAACATACGCATGAACTCCCATTTAAGAGGAATTTCCTCCTCAACAAATGGCAGTACATATCAATGATTATCAGTTCTACCACGCTACTGATTTATGTCTAGCAGATGCAATAAGGTATCGAATGCACAGGACCAGACGCGAGAATTTAAGTATAACTTAACTTTTAAAATGTAGCCAGATCCAAGATTGAGAAAAATTTCTTGCATTATTATAGGAAGCCTCGGTATTTCGCGGCATTCGTTGCGAAGAATGAGTGGTCATTGCAACTATGATTGTACTTTACACTCATAACCAGGATGGAAAGCTTTTCGTTTTCTAAGACGCAAGGCTATCTGTGGATCAAAATGGCTCCAAGTCGCAGGTACGTTTGGACCACAAAAGGCAGTGTGTTTTGTAAGCATTAAGTTCCACTGTATTCTTTTTTTCTAATACAACGATGTTGAATGCGCCCAGTATAAACTTGATGTAAAATTCCGCCGCTCACTTCGCTACGTATGTTTGACAACCAAATAAAAAAACTCACTTCCGTTCAACCAAACGACGGCACGTACACAACCCTTTTTGCTGGCGATATTCACCTAATCAGATCCTCACAGCGACATTTTTGATTCGTTCACGCGACCATAAGAAGGCGCATTCATTGGTCAAAATTCACTTCCAGTAGGAAATCAGCGGTGGAACAGAACGTTGGAAACGCAGTGGTTGTAAAACCGGCAATTGCGAAGTCAGCGGTTGAAGTCGAAGGAGGTACCCAGGTGCCTTTGGAGCGGGGTAAGCTAAACGGGCGAATACGGTAGCGACATAGATGAAGCGAGGAAGAGATTTCAGCAATAGGAATCATTTGAGTAAGTGCAAATAGCCATAGACTGATGCTATCAGAGGAGGAAATTCTAAATGAGGCAAAGGCAAGGGAGGAGATAGAGGGAAAACATTATAACATAAAGGGGTGGTGTTTAAAAAAAATGGGTAGTAGTCACCATGTAGCCGAATCCACTAGACTTCCGAGCGAAACAGAAGCACCAAGGGCCACAGGTGAAACCGATGAGACTGTCAGGCAATTAGCAGATAATCAGGCGTCCATTACGGCCGTACTCTCGACCCCTTCCAGTAGCAATAGTTTAGTAGAACTAAGATGCCCCACGACCATCCGAAGTTACCTGCAACGATTAGAGCGAAATCGTTTGATGGAAATTATAGAGAATGGCCCACCTTCAAGGATTTATTCAAAACCATTCATCGCGAGTCCGAAAATTGCAATATCTGAAATTATCCCTGAAGGGTGATGCTGCAACAGTGCTTAAACACGGATATTAATTACAATCAGGCCTGGGAAGATTTATATGCCATGTTTGATAAAGAGCAGGTTATTGTGGAAGCTCATATAAAGGCGATTATGGAGCAACCTGAGATAATTTCCCAACCAACCGCTGCTAATATACGTAGGCTTTATAATACTTCTCACGAGTCTGTAACTGCATTAAGGTCACTTGGTGCTCCCGTAGTGCATTAGGATGCTTGGTTAATTTACGTCATCTCAGCAAAACTAGACCCAGTGTCAAGAAAATTATGGGCACGATGTTCAGCGTTGACTGAAAAACCAACCTTTAAGGCATTGCTCGAGTTTATATCAACCCGCAGTTCGAATTGGAGAGCGTTGCAAGTGGAAGGATACCACAGGGTTCAGGCAGTAGATCAAATCGTCGTTCGGTCTGTACAGCTATCTCGGTTTCATGTTCCATGTGTAAAGGCTCACATTTTGTAGCAACGTGTCCTCAGTTCATAAGTTTAGATCCAATTGGGAAGCGTAGTTTAATATCGCAATGGGGCTTATGCTACATTATCTCAACTCAGGCCATTGTTAAGTCGTGCAATTTAGGAAATTGTAGAGAGTGTACGGCCCGCCACCACACACTGATTCATACCGATATTAAAAATGGGGGAGGAATCCCAAATTAGATCGGAGGAGCCAGCGATAAATAACAATGAAGGAAGGAGGCAGGTGCCACGGAAAAATGGGTCACTGGCGGTATTGCCCAGGAGAATCGAAGAAAGGAAGGGAAATAAAAGAGGGTACAAACTTTTATCCACTGCAGTGGTATTGGTGCAAAACCAATGGGGAGAATTCAAGCCATGCAGGGTTTTGCAGGATTCAGGATCTCAGGTGACATTGATCACCGAATCATGCGCGAAATTTCTGGGCCTTTAGGTAGGAAATGCAACTTAACAATAGCGGCTGTTGGCGACTCTGAGTCGAAGGCACGGGGCCTAGTAGAACTGAGGATTAAATCTCGAAAAACAGACTTTTCTGTCACGTCTCCAGCGATCATTTTGGGGAACATAACTAAGCAACTACCACCACAAACGGTGTACTATAACGGACCGTTCCAGTTAGCCAGGTAAGACTTAGCCGATCCTTATTTCGAGAAATCAGGCCCCATAGACATTTTTTTGAAGGCAAGCATTTTTTTTAGAGCTATAACAGGGGGTAAGATTTACGACGAAGGCAATAAGGTTATCGAGCAGAATACAGAATTCGGATGGGTTTTAGCCAATGAAGACGAGGAGGCAAGCGGCCAGAAAATATGTCGACAGATGGGTTGAAGACAATGTTGGAGAGGTTCTGGAAACTAGAGGAACCTCAGCCCACAGCGCGATATTTAAACGATGACCATCGAGCTAGGGAGGTTTGTAGTTAGGTTGCATTTTAAAGGAGTTCCAGATCTGCAGGGAAATTGAAGGCTGATGGCTGAGCAGAGACTTAGGTCAATGGAAAGGCGATTTCTGAGCGATTCAGATCTGCAACTGATGTACACAGAGTTCAGGACTGAATATCTAAGTCTAGGCCACATGCTTGAAATAACCGGGGAACGTGCTCAGGATTCGAAAGGAGGATACTTCTTGCCCCACCATGCGGTAATGAAACCTCACAGCTCGACAACCCGCTTGCGAGTGGTATTTGAAGCAGCCTACAGCTCTCCTGGTAGAAGATCCCTTAATTCTCAATTGCTAACGGTACTACAAAATAATTTGGTCACTATTTTATTGCAATTTAGGCTCAATCATGTTGCGCTTAGTGCCGACATAGCAAAAAAGTACAGACAGGTTTTAATTGAACCACTGGATAGGCGATTTCAGCGGATCCTGTGGAGAGGAACAACCAATGAGCCCATCAGGACCTTTGAATTGTCAACTGGCACCTATGGTACAGGTCCAGTTCCATTTTTGGCAATTAGGTGCTTAAAACAATTGGCGGAGGACTCTCGCAAGGATTTTCCGCTTGCATCATCAATGATAAGTAACTACTTTTATATGGACGACTTCATAGCGAGCTGCGATTGTGAGGAATCAGCAAAGTACCTTGTTGAGTACTTGTCTATGCTGTTGCAAAGGGCGGGCTTTAATTTGCATAAGTGGGCGTCGAACTCAAAGGACCTTCTTGCCGACATTCCCTTGGAAAAATGAGAGCCCACTTGGACATGGTCTATCGATTCGAATCAACCAGTTAAAAGGTTAGGTTTACTTTGGCCCCCTGTTACGGATTCTTTCAGTTTTGAGGTTAAGGTAGAGCGGATTTCTCTCTATTCCAAGCAAAATCTTTTGTCAGAAGCTGCTCGAGTCTTTGACCCGTTGGGTTTCTGAGTACCTTTTTTTTATTTATTTTTTTTTTTATTACTTTTTTTATGTTTTTTATTTATTTTTTTTTTTTTTTATTTATTCATTACATCATTACATAATAATGTCAATACAGAGCAATAACATTTGAGTATTAACTTACGAATGAATCCTGCGCCCCAAACAGTACAAGAACAAAGAACAGGCCTCAAACAATCTCCTCGAATTGAAGACAATGATAAAACAACAAGTGACACAAATAGCAAACATGATGAATGTACTTACGGTACTAATAACAAACATTAGCAATTAAACATTAATATGGACGAAATTAAAATTTATATCTGGAACGCGAACGGAACTCTGTGGAAATTCTGCTTATCTCAGAAACCCATTTTACAGACAAAAACTACTTTCAGATATCCAAATTCAAAACGTACCAGACAAATCATCCTGACAACAAAGCGCATGGGGGCTCAGCGATACTAATACGACAGAAAATTAAATCGCTCGAGCTCCATTATTACAAAACTGACCATATGCAAACCACCACTATTCAAATTGAAGACTTATATGGACCACTTAATATATCCGCACTTTACTGCCCTCCAAAACACATAATAACAATAGAACAATACAAACAATATATATGTACTCTAGGAAAAGATTTATTGCAGGAGGGGACTGGGGCTCAAGAATAACAAATAAGAAGGGTACGACACTACTTAGAACGTTAAACTCAAACAATATAAGCTTAAGCTTCCTGAGCACAGGAGAACCAACCTACTGGCCCAGCGACATTAACAAGAAACCTGATCTAATAGACTTTTGCATTTATAAAAATATTCAGAGAACAAACTTAACAGCTAAAACCTGTCTTGACCTCTGATCCGACCACTCATCGTAACTTACCAAACTAAAGTCACCCCAACCATGAACAATACTCGACTTTGTAACAAAAAAAAACTGACTGGAGTACATTCAAAGACGTAATAGAATCAGATTTTCTTACAAATATTCCTCTGAAAACCCCTGACAACATAGAAAGTGCTATCATACACTTAAACGACACAATACTCTTGGCAGCGAGCAGATCCACACCTCAACTAAAACCTAAGAAGAATCTGATGTATACCCCGCCACACATTCTGACGAAAATCAAACAAAACAGAAAATTGAGAAAACAATGGCAAAGCAATAGATCGCCAGAATTAAAAACGAAACTTAACCAAGCCACGAAAGAAATCAAGGAACTCTTACAAAACTTCAAGAATAAATGCCTAAATGAATACCTTTCAAATCTGACTCCTACTCCACAAACAAATTATTCATTTTGGAAGGCAACAATAAAGCTAAAAGTGACGGTTTCACATCAACCACCCAACCTAACTCAAAACAAAACGTGGTCTAGATCTAACTTAGAAAAGGCTACAACACTAGCGACGTTCTTTGCCAAAACCTTTACAAACGAAAAAGACAAAAAAAACCACAACTTAAACTTTGAAAACAGTAATGAAAACATTTTGATTAAACCGACCACTACAAATGAACTAAGGTATCTCATTAAATATAAAACCAAAGCCAAGAAGAGTACTGGCTATGACCTAATAAGTGGACAAATTTTAAAAGAATTACCAGACCATGACTTAATGTTTATAAGAAATATTTTTAATGCCATATTACGACAGCAGTACTTTCCTAAAACCTGGAAAATTGCAGAAGTAAAAGCTATCCCCAAGCCAGGTAAAGACCCAACAAAAGCTAATAACCATCGACCCATTTGCTTACTACCAGTAATCTCAAAACTATTGGAAAAGATTATACACGCTAGACTTCAACCACTACTTGACCAAAACAAAATTGTACCCAACCACCAATTCGGACTTAGACAACAGCACTCAACAATCCAACAGATACCTCGAGTCACAAATAAGATCTCACGGGACTTAGAAAATAATAAATATTGTTCCGCAGTATTTCTTGACGTATCCAAAGCTTTTGACAAGGTTTGGCACACGAGACTACTTTACAAACTAAGCAAAATATTACCACAAAACTTTTATTTTTTATTAAAAAGCTATATTGAACGAAGACTCTTCTACGTGAAGTATAACGACGAATGTTCCAAGCTATTTAGCGTCTCAGCCAGGGTCCCTCAGGGAAGTGTACTTTTGCTGACGATACAATCATACTAAAAGCTAACAAAAACCAAACTTGCGCAACCCAAAAACTACACGAGCATCTCGACAACACAATTCAGTGGTTCACAAGATGGGGCATTGAAATTAACGAAGAAAACACAGTACATGTGACTTATACACTAAAAAGAATTGACAATACACCCTGTTCAAACTTCATGTCAATAAATGTAGTAAATCTAAATGTCTTGTTAAATTGTAAATTGGTATAATGAATTTTTATGTCAAATGAACATTATGGTTTGTCCCAAAACTATAAACCATGTAATTGGGAACGAATAAAGGATCGTTGATTTTCATTTTTTTCATAGTGGTTTTAAAATATTTAATTTTAAAATACTGCGATAGTTCGCAAGAAACACTAAATAGTTGAGTAAATAGTTGAGTCCCCAAAACGCTGGTGGACATATTTTTGGTGCCGAAACCCGGGACAGTTAAACCTCATCGTGATCCAGAGAGGAGAAGTATATATATATATATATTGCCGATATATAACGGACCTGCGACTAACGGAAGAAACGGAAGAACGGAAACTTCTACGTGGGATCAAAGTCCAAAATTACTTGTGAGTAAAAAACCGCAAATAATCGTACGACTTAAAATTACAAAAAAAAAAAAAAAGAAAAATAATATCGTTGCTGTTTTAATTCAATCTGGAGATCGCTTAAACATTTCAAAATTGTCACAAAATTATTGATTGTGAATAACCCATTAGTAGGTTGCTGTCCTTGCTAATTATAGTTGCTAGATTCATTCGCTTTAAAGAATAAATCAGACTTCATAGCACGACAAATCGTTGATTGGATACATAATAGATCCATAATGTCGGTAGAGTCTGAGGAAAGGTTTGGTGAACTTACTGCGGAGGGTGAGGAGTTGTTGGAAGCGAAAGGGTTAGATAAGCAACTGTCAAAGACTTTGTCAGAGTTGAAGGTACTTAGATCTTCAACGAAAGGCAGCATAACAAGAAAATAATTATTAGTAAGGGCTCTTCGATATCTGCTACTGAATTAGAAGAACTTTATGTAACTACAAAAACAAAAATTGTTTCGTTGTTGTCCGAGTTAAAGGGTAATACATTAGTAGGCGATAGTTTCAATACAACGTTCATGCCTCAACAACCAGTTTCGCGGTCTAAGTTAGAGCGTATACGATTGCCGATATTTTCTGGAAAATTTTCGGAGTTTCCGAATTTCATAGGCATTTTCACGAGCTTAGTTGACAAGGATGAGACGTTGGATAATTTACAGAAATTTAATTATTTGAAGGGGTGTTTATCCGGAGCAGCCTTTAATTCAATAAGAGAGTTCGAATTAACTAGCTTGAATTATCCAAAGGCGTTAGATCGTTTAAAAAAGAGATTTGATAGCAAAACTATGCTTTTTCAAGAACATCTCAATGGCATTTTAAATATTCCTAAAGTTTCCAAAGGTTCTGCAGTTCAACTGCGGAACTTAGAAGATAAATTCAATACTCATATTGCCGCAATGCTATCAATTGGTAGCTATCAAAATATTACGGACGCTTTGTTGATTTCTTTTGCTTGTTGATGTTGATATGAGAGCTAAGTGGGAGGAGTTAGTAAATCATTCCAAGCTTCCATCGTGGGAAGAATTCGCTGATTTATTGGATCGTCGATGTCAGATGTTAGAAGCGGTAGAATTGAAGCTTCATAAGCCGGATGCAAATAGTAGTCATCAGGGTAATCGTTCTCACTTTCGATCAAATAAACTTGGTAAAACATTGGCTTCTCAAACAACGCTTACGGCACAAGGAACATGTTGTGAATATTGCTCTTCAAATCTTCATAGCATAACAGATTGTTCGAAATTCAAGGAATTGCCAGTTTTAAAGCGATTTCAAGAAGCAAAGCAACGTGTTCTGTGCATCAATTGCCTTATAAAAGGTCACTCCGTTAAAAGGTGCCAAAGCTCCAAAATGTAGTATTTGTTTGTTACCTCATCACAATTTGTTGCACAGATTCAGTAAAGGTCATGCAGACGAACCCACTGTTTCAGGAAACATATCGCTTATTTCCAGTAAATTTAAAAAAATTTCCTCCCAAGTGATATTGGCTACGGCAATGGTTTATATTAAAGATCCTGCGGGCCATTTTCATCCCGTTCGAGCACTTTTAGACTCGGCTTCCCAATTAAACTTTATTACGGAAGATATGGCACAAAGATTAAAATTGAATAAGGTCAAAACTAGTACATCCGTTTCTGGTATAGGAAGACCCAATGCTATTGTGAACTTCAAAACAGAAGCCGTTTGTAAGTCAAGCATTTCGGATTATGAACTTGAGCTTGAGTTACTTGTTTTAAAACGTATCACCAACGTGCATCCGGAGAGAGAATTAGACATTTCGCAATGGCGCATACCATCAAACATTCCTTTAGCAGATCCGCACTTTAATCGTCCGAATCGTATTGACCTTCTTATAGGGGCCGATAGCTTCTTTCAGTTATTATGCGTAGGCCAGATAAGAATTGGTCCTAATCTACCTCTCCTTCAAAAAACACTATTGGGTTGGATAGTATCTGGGAAGTACGATAAATCAGAAGTTCCCAATGCTCCATGCACACTTGTGTCGTGTTCGGACTTTCAAGATGCTTCTCTTACGGAGGTTGTAAAGAAGTTTTGGGAAATAGAGGAGGTAGATAACAGGCAGAATTTGTTGACGAAGGAAGAAAAGATTTGTGAAGAAGCATTTCTGAAAGGCGTACAGAGGGGAAACGACGGTCGGTTTATAGTAAATTTGTTGTTCAAACCAAATCCAGGTGAATTGGGAGATTCACTAAGCCATGCAAAAAGAAGAGTTTCAAGTCTCGAGAACAGATTGCGGAAAAATCAGGGAGTCAAGGAACAGTATGCAGCATTTATGAAGGAGTATGAAGATTTAGGACATATGGAAGAAGTTCGTTCCGACCAACTTTCTGAAATAAAATTTTTTGCTCCGCATCAATTTGTTCTTAGGCCAGATTCGCATTCGACAAAATTGAGAGTAGTTTTTGATTGCAGTGCTAAAACTACTTCTAACCTATCGTTGAACGACCTACTGCTCAAAGGTCCGACCATACAGGACAGTTTGTATGACATTATTTTACGTTTTCGATCTCATAAATTTGTAATCACTGCAGACATATCGAAAATGTATCGTCAAATATTGGTTCACAAAGAGGATCAAAATTATCAGTGTATTCTTTGGAGACCGAACGAAGGGGAAGATTTAAAAGCTTATCGCCTTAAGACAGTGACCTATGGTACTACTTCCGCTCCATTCATCGCAACCAGATGTCTCAAATATTTAGCCGATGCTAACAGAAAGCAAAACCCTTTAGGAGCTCGCGTAATAGAGGAAGACTTTTATATGGATGACATGATTACAGGCGGAGACTCGTTGGATGCCATCTATAGAATTTATAATGAAGTGAGGCATATTCTTTTGACTGCAGGATTCGACTTAAGGAAATGGTGCAGTAATGATGCAGGTATATTGGCCAAAATTGGAGACTGTCAGCATGACAATCTTTCTTGGCGGATAAATGATAAAGACATTATCAAAGCCTTAGGGATTGTCTGGAATCCGTCTGAGGATGAGTTACAGTATATAAAACCTAATTTCAGCTGTAATAAATCCATTATGAAAAGAGTAATTTTATCAGAAATCTCCCAAATATTTGATCCCTTAGGGCTAATAAACCCAATAGTTGTAAGAGGCAAAATCATTATGCAAGATTTGTGGATATCAAAAAATAAGTGGGATGAATCTATACCTGAAAATATATACTCTCAGTGGCAAGATTTTCGGAAAGAGATAGCTTTAGTGGATAAGATTAAATTGCCAAGGTATATTTTTATATTGTCTTCCAATCTTTGCAGAATCGAATTGCAAGGTTTCGCCGATGCTTCTCTTCGCGCTTATGGTTGTTGTCTATATGTAAGATCAATAGATGCACAAGGAAACGTAAAGTGCATGCTACTTACTGCTAAGTCAAAAATTGCACCCATAAAAAAAAATCACTTCCCCGTTTGGAATTGTGCGCAGCGTCATTGCTCGTAGACTTGGTATTAAAAGTAGTATCGAATTTAAATTACACCATCGACGATATTTACCTGTGGACAGATTCAGAGATAGTTCTTCGTTGGATTTCAGCATATCCGTCCACTTGGGAGGTATTCGTTGCGAATAGGGTTTCCAAAATACAATCCGACTTGCCGTCAGCTATTTGGAAGCATGTTAATAGCAAATCCAATCCAGCGGATATTGTATCTCGCGGAGCTTCCGTTTCAGAGCTTATCAAAAGTTATTGGTTTCGAGGGCCACCATATCTTTAGCAGTCAGAAGAAAATTGGCCACATCAAAGGAATTTTTCTGCCATAGCGCACGCCGAAGGTCTTAGACAGGTGGCCCTACTTTCAAATGCGACTCCGTTGAAAGGAATTGAAGAGGATTTAATTCGATTTAATAACTTTAAAAAAACTAATAGGATTTTTGGTTATATTATGCGGTTTTACTATAATATTAAATATCGAAATGCCAAATGCTCTAACTCCGCCTCCGAGAATTACAGGACATCAATCGTACCTCTCACCCCTGATGAATTAGAAGATGCTTTATTGCGCATCATTTGGAGTATTCAGCGTGACCATTTCCGGGAGGAAATTGAGGAATTAAAGAGATTTGAAAAGATCAGCCCGAAAAGCATCATCAAAAACCTCAACCCTTTCCTTGATGATAGCAGTGAATTGAAACTCGTTAGAGTGGGCGGGCGTCTGCAGAACGCGGACTTACCTTATAACTCAAAATTTCCTTTGCTCCTTCCTAAAAATTCCCCTTTTGTTAAGAATCTCGTTGTTCATTTGCACAAAGCGAATTATCACGCAGGTCCTCAAGCCTTGATAGCCTTCATAAGACAGCGTTTTTGGATCGTTAACGCTCGACAGCTTGCAAAACACGTCGTTAATAGATGCCTTCACTGTTTTCGATATAGGCCGAAATTAATGCAGCAAATAATGGGCGATTTACCAGCGGGCAGAGTAAACGTAGCCAGACCATTCGCAAAGACGGGAGTCGATTTTTGTGGACCTTTTCATATATCCCAGAAGCGTCGAGGATACTGCAGGCTCAAGGCGTATATTGCCGTTTTTGTTTGCTTTGCAACAAAAGCATCTCATTTGGAAGTAGTTTCCGACTTGTCTACGCAGGGTTTCATAGCGGCGTTAAAAAGATTTGTTGCACGAAGGGGCTTGTGTGAGGATATCCATTGCGATAATGGAACTAATTTCGTTGGAGCCCGCAACGAGTTAAAGGAGCTTCGCAAGACATTCTTGGAGCAGCAGGCTCAAAACCACATTTCATCCTGGTGTGCTGCCCAACGGATCCGTTTCCTTCATATACCACCAAGGTCTCCACATTTCGGAGGCCTATGGGAAGCAGCTGTAAAAACGGCCAAGGCGCATCTTTTTCGCACGGTAAACCAAGCGTACTTAACCTGTGAGGAATTTTCGACGGTAGTAGCCGAGATAGAAGGCATTATGAATTCTCGCCCTTTGTATTCTATGTCCTCTGACCCAAGTGATGAATCGGTTCTCACACCAGGTCATTTCTTAATTGGTGCGCCTCTAAATTCTATTTCAGAGCCAATAGTGGAGCAAAGGGTTCCACTTGCAAATCGTTGGCGAAGACTTACCCAGATTAAGCAGCACTTTTGGTCCAGATGGTCGAAGGAGTATTTGTTGGAACTTCAACGCCGTACTAAATGGATGACAGCAGCAGAGGATGCAAAGGTGGGAATGCTGGTGCTCATTTTCGAAGACAACCTCCAACCGCAACATTGGTTATTGGGGCGAATTGAGCGAGTCATACCCGGGGCAGATTCGAAGATAAGAGTAGCTGATGTCAGAGTACGAGGATCTATCATGCATCGGCCAATCCACCGTCTGGCTCCACTTCCAATTGATTGAAAAGTCACTTAACGTAGGACTCTTCAAGGCGGGCAGAATGTTCAAACTTCATGTCAATAAATGTAGTAAATCTAAATGTCTTGTTAAATTGTAAATTGGTATAATGAATTTTTATGTCAAATGAACATTATGGTTTGTTCCAAAACTATAAACCATGTAATTGGGAACGAATAAAGGATCTTTCGAACTACGGTTCGTTGAGAGGATTGTTGAATTAACCGCCAAAGGAGACGGATCGTTGATTTTAATTTTTTTCATAGTGGTTTTAAAATATTTAATTTTAAAATACTGCGATAGTTCGCAAGAAACACTAAATAGTTGAGCCCTCAAAACGCTGGTGGACACACCCCCTTTAACAATAAATGGAACACACATTAAAACTAGTGACTGCGCCAAGTACCTCGGAATGTATATCGACAGGAAATTGACATGGAAACAATATATACAAGAAAAGCGTAACCAAACAATACAAATTCCGAAAATGTTACTGGATGCTTGGAAAGAACTCCAGACTATTAATTGACAATAAGCTACTTATATACAAGACAATTATAAAACCCATTTGGACTTATGGACTTCAACTATGGGGAACAGCCAAAAACTCCAACATACACAGATTACAATGCACACAGAACAAAATATTACGGATTTACACCTAAAAACTGTGATAGAGGAATTAAAGTCTACTCAGCGCCAAGCATGAACTAAAAATCTTACTGCATACAAATCACAAAATACGTACGATCCCCATTTACGAACGACTGCAAAAACGACGACTAAAACGACTTCGACCAACAGACCTAGTTCGTAGGTTTACATGAAAACTGGAGCAGGCCCCCAAAATTTCTCAGGGGACAACAACGTGCAACAAGAGATCTTCTCTGGCGACAACAACGAGCGACTAGAGGCGCTCTGAGTGAATAAAACCTCCAACGCTTCGGGTAGACTAAATCCTACCTGTGCCACTACTTCATCAGAGAAACAGCTGTAAAGGACATTGGTCCTACACTGCACTTATCTCCTTTTTTGTTTCCTTTCTCCGGTAATATGGTGCTAACCTCTCTACGTGGACAATTTTATACTTCGCCCGTCTGTTTCCCATCTGCTGTATCCGGTATACCACGTCATTGAGTTTCTTGATGACCTCATATGGTCCGTCCCAGGCTGATTGCAATTTGGGGCACAAGCCTTTTTTCCGTTGTGGGTTGTACAGCAATACCAATTGTCCGGTCTCGAATCCAGAAGTATTCGCCCTCAAGTCGTATCGCGCCTTCATTTTATCGCTGACCAAGTTCAGTCGCTCCCGGATGAGCTGATGGATAGAGTTCAGCTGTTCTTTCTTTTCGGTTACGAAGTCCTCCCTGCCGCTTGTTGTCGGTAGTACCACGCCGAACTTCAAGTCCGATGGAAGTCGGAGATCAGTTCCAAAAATGGCTTCAGCGGGTGTTGTTGCCGTTGAATTGTGCTGTGCCGAACGGTATGCCATTAAGAAAAGGGGAAGATGTTCATCCCAGTCCTTCTGATCTCCGACGACGACTTTTCTCAGGTATTCCTCCATCGTCCGGTTGAACCTTTCGACCATGCCATCAGATTGTGGAAGTAATGGTGTTGTCCGCGTCTTTCTGATACCTAGCATGTCACAGAGTTCTTTGAACACCGACGACTCGAAGTTTCTCCCTTGGTCTGAGTGCAGTTCCATTGGTACTCCATAACGCGAAACCCAGTTATTCACGAATGCGTCCGAAATGGTTTTGGCTTCCTGGTTCGGGATGCAAAACACCTCAGGCCACTTGCTGAAGTAATCGATCACCACTAGCGCGTACTTGTCTCCAGCGTTGCTCGTTGGGAATGGGCCTGCAATGTCCATTGCGATACGTTCGAACGGTGCTCCAACATTGTACTGCTGCATATTTCCTCGAGTTTTCCTAACTGGACCCTTTGCCTTCGCACACTGTTCACACCTGCGAATGAAACGCGTAACCGACTCATGGCATCCTACCCAGTAGAAACGTCTCTTGATCTTTTCTACAGTCTTGTTAACAGCAAGATGACCCCCGCTTGGTCCCTCGTGGTATTCTCGGATGACCTCTTCGATTTGTCCTTTCGGAATTACCAGCAGATCGTTTACAATGTTCCCGTCCTCACTTTCCCAACTGCGGTAGAGGCAACCGTTCTTCAGCTTCAAACTCTGCCATTGAGCCCAGTAAGCTTTCACGAATATTTGCTGCCAACTTGGTCGAAAACCTCGTTCTTGGTAGTCGATGATGACTGCAAGATCGGCATCTTCTCGCTGCTTCCTTCCAGGCAGCACCTGGAAACAACGGATGTCGGTGACCTGTTCCTTGGTCTCGGCGCGTGAACAATGTTTGCATTCAACATCGCAAGGTCGCCTCGATAATGCATCCGCATTTCCACGACCACGGCTAAAAGCTCCCTCCTAGTTACACAGTAGTTCCTCTCCGGCTTCGATAGGATCCTACTGTAGTAAGCGATGACCCGCTCTCGCCCGTCAATCATTTAAGAGAGCACTCCTCCGATTCCATGTCCGCTCGCATCTGTGTCCAAAATAAACTTTTCTCCCGGGACAGGATATGCAAGAATCTGCGCACTGCGGAGCAATTCCTTCAGGTGAATGAACGCTTCCTCCTGCGGCTTCTCCCACTTGAATGGCCGATTCTTTTTGGTGAGCTCGTGCAAACTGCTGGCAACGTTTGCAAATCCTGGGATGAATCGCCTGTAATATGTGCAAAGTCCCAGGAATGACCTTAACTCATGAAGATTCTTCGGCCGCGGCCATTCCTTAACCGCTGAGATTTTCTCTTCATCTGTATGGACTCCTTCTGCAGTCACTACGTGTCCCAAGTACTTCACCTTGTTCTGGAAGAGCGAACATTTCTTCGGGCTCAATTTCAATCCGGCTGTTGAATACGTTCCAGTACCTCTTCTAGCTTCTTAAGGTGATCGTCGAAATCCTTGCCCATGACAATTATGTCATCCAGATAGACAAGGCAAGTCCTCCAGTGAAGTCCTCTTAGTACCCGGTTCATAAGTCTTTCGAAGGTGGCTGGCGCATGGCAAAGACCGAAGGGCATCACAGAGAATTGCCACAACTCTCCCCCGGCGGTGAACGCGGTCTTTTCCTTGTCTTGCTGGTCAAGCTCTATTTGCCAGTATCCACTTTGCAAGTCCAGCGTCGAGAACCACTTTGCACCAGATAGTGTGTCCAAGGTTTCGTCGATTCTCGGTAAAGGATAGCTGTCCTTCTTCGTGACGTCGTTCAGCTTCCTATAGTCCACGCAGAATCGGGTGCTTCCATCCTTCTTCTTAACAAGCACTACTGGCGAACTCCATGGGCTTGCAGATGGTTCGATCACGCCCTCCTTTTCCATCTCGTCGATTAGTTTGATCACCTCGTCTTCTTTCGCCAAAGGTACCCTCCTCGGTGGTTGCCGGATCGGTCTAGAGTCCCCTGTGTCTATTCTGTGCTTCAGAATTGATGTTCTTCCACAGTTCTTACCATCTGCAAAAACTGTCCAATATTTACGAAGCAGGGAGAGTGCTTTACTTTTTTGATTCTCCACTAGATGTTGCGTCCACTCTCTGACCATTGTTTTTAAGAAGGCTTTGTTGGACTGGATTTGCTGTTGTTTCTTATCTTCGCAGTTCATAACGGCGGCAGCTTCTTGGCATTGAGCGATCGTTGTTCCCCTGTGTATTGTCCTAGGTGTACTGGCAGGATTCAGGATTCGTACTGGAACCAATTGGTCTTGTCGGGGTTCCACCAGAGCCCTTCCAACAATGATATCGCTGGGTCGATTTCGTTTGTCGGGTTCGACCACCCACATTCGGCTTGTCCCCGCATCCTCTTCTATCTTTGCCCAAACCACAGCTTCTGCATTCGGGGGAACTGTTTGGCGCGCTTGCACGACTATTCGCCTGACCTTGCTACCCTGTCCATTATCTATTTTTAATGGGAACTTCAAGTTGCCATACTTCATCACTTTTTGGTTGAGGTCCAATGTGAAGCCATGCCTAATCATGAAGTCGACGCCGATTATGATGTCATCAGTAATGTCCGCAACGATGAAATCATGCTGAAACTGGACGGTACCCATCGTAATTCTTTTCTGGACCTTTCCCCCAACTTTCGCCTTCTCACCAGTTACTGTACGAAGCCTTACCTCGGAAAATGGTTCGATGTCAGAAACCAATCCGCTTCGGATGACTGAATGAGTTGCGCCCGTGTCCAACGTCAGCAGATATCGTCGCCCGTCCACCGTTCCCTCGATGACTAGGCTGGTTGCACCCCTACAGATTCGGGATACGAGGATGCTGGGGCACTCCAATGTGGGAGCCAGCGCACGCCCCTCTGCACGGACTCGTTTTAGTTTAACGGATTGTTAGGTGCACCTTTTGCACCTCCACGGTCGCGTTCACTCCCATGGTCTCTTTTTGGCGAACTAGACCTCGAACGCTTTCTTCGCAGGCGGCAGTTCCTCGCAATGTGCCCCTGCTTGTCGCAGATGTAGCATCTACCCGGGAATTAACCACTCCTACTCGCCGTTGTTGTTCTGCAACTATCCCGGTCTTGAGATATGCGCCGTAATTTGATGGAAGGTCGGCATATCAAGAGCGATGTTTCACATGCGAGAGCGCTGGAAACTGTCTCCTTGAAAGATGTCTTCGGCAGGGGAATCAGGCTTCGTTGCGTATCGGGATCCCTTAGCCCTTGGATGAAGGAATCCGTTTTTAGTTTCTCCACCACATCAACTGGAACATCCGCGTAGGCTAGATGAGACAGCCTCTCGATGTCGGCAGCGTACTGCTGGATGGTCTCGTTTCCACGCTGCTTGCGTCCGTTAAGTTCCAGCTTGTGCATCTCCTGCATGTGCTCACTGCCGTATCTTCGATGAAGAGCATCCCATATGGCTGTGTAGTTCCTTCTCTGGGTCTCCGGGATGGTCTGTAGAACACCAGCTGCTTCGCCTTTAAGCGAAATTACTAGAGCGGCCACACGATCTTCTTCTCCCCATTGATTCCGTTCCGCTGTTGTCTCGAACTGGAGCTTAAAGATGTTAAATGCGCTCGCGCCGTCAAAGTTGGGAGCTGTGAATTTCGATGCTGCTGTCGGTACAACGATTCCTTGATGCTGAACGTTCTGGACAGTTTTCTCGAGTTCCAGAACCTTCTTGTCGAAACTCGATTCCAGAGTCTCGATTATCTTTTCTTGATTATTTTCGAGATTTAGAACCTTCTTGTCCAGTGTATCGATTCGCTCTTCGACCCCCTGGAAACGATCGTTGACGGCTTGCTGGATGTCTCTCAAGCTTTCTCGATTGTTCTCTAGCATCTCTTCTACCGTCTCCAGCTTCTGGCTCAGGGAAGTAGAATTTTCCTCCAGTTTCTCTAGTTTAGAGAAGTAGAATTTCCCTCCAACTTTCTACTTACGGCCGCGGAATTTTCCTCAAGTTTCTCCAGTTTCTGGCTCAGAGAAGTGGAATTTTCCTCCAACTTTCTACATACGGCAGCGGAATTTTCCTCCAGCTTTTGATCTAGTTTCTGGGCTATGGAAGCACTCATAGCATTCATAGCCGCAAGAAATTGCTGCATATCGAACGCTGGCTCAGAGGATGTCGACGGCTTCTCCACCCCGAATTCGTAACTCTCCCAGTCGACACCTCCTTCCTGCAACGCTGATCGCAGTCTCTCCACCAGGTTGGCTTTACTTCCCACTGTGGATAATTCCCGAGCATCCAGCTCTTTTTTCAGTTGTTCGATAGTCAGCTTTTCCAATTTCACCATTTTCTCAATCTTTTAATCGTTCACTTTTTGCAATTCACAATTTAAATAAACGTTCCACTCGTTTACTCGCAATCCCACTTCTGACACCAAATGTTACGAATTTTTCGATACCACACCGAATAGGGCTCGCAACACTGGATTGCGATAAACTACAATTGTCCTTTTTATTTAAATTGAAACACACACACTTTTAATTCTTTCACCACAGATCAATTATCTGTGTAGCTTCACCACTTTTCTTTATTATCCAATACTATCCACTTTAAACTTTATTACACAATACACAAACCTTTATTGAAAGCTTTTCTTTTCACACTGGTTGATCACACCGACTTGTCACACGCTGTTTTATACCACAAACTGAATGAATGTCAAGGGCGAGTGTTCGCGCTTATATAGCTCTCGGTCCACCGTCTCGAACGTTCGCCGTTGGAAGTTCCCCTTCGGAAATCTCTAGAACGCTCTGACAATTCCATTGGAAGTTGACATCATTTTAACTCTATCTTTAAGATATGTTTTGAACCAGTTATGTATTGTTCCCCTAAATCCAGCACTATATAATTTGTCTACCAAAAGCCTTTGTTATGTCTATGAATAGGGCCATAGTAGTCACTTTTGTTTAACCCTTCATGAAGCTGACTGCACACTCTAAGAATAGCGTCCTCTGTTGATAAGCCAAATTGATTACATGAAAATAACTTATTTTTCTCCAAGAAATGAAGCTTTCTCTTTTTGATATCTTTCTCGAGTACTTTTGAAAATTTAGGTAATAACGATATGGGTCTGTAGTTTGACACATCTTTTTTGTTACCTTTCTTAAAAAGTGGAATTACCTCTGCGGATTAGTGGATTTGGAAAACATCCATTATTGATACTTAGATTAAATATTTTTTTATTAGAATACTTGATACACCCTCACTTGTGCAAGCATTTTTGTTTTTTTAAGTTCATAATGACTCTATAGATTTCAAGAGAATCAATTGAATCACACACAAAACTATTATTTTGAACACTGTCAGCAATAAGATTACTATCTAAACAACAGTTACAGGAATGGCAGGGTTCTATAGATGGCTCTAGTAGTTCTGAGATTTCAATAAAATGTTTATTTAGTGTATTGGAGATTGCTTCTGAACCTGTTATTAGAGTTCCATTAACTTCCAAAACATTTATTTCTTCAGGTTGTTTATATTTACCCAAAATACTATCTATAACTCTCCATTCATTTCTGCTATTTCCACTTGCCCTTTCAAATAAGTTTAAGTAGTAATTATCTCGTGTTTCTTTAACTTTTACAGTAACCATTTTACAAAGCTTTTTATAGTATTTATTCAGCCTTTGATTATAAGGATATGCATATCTATTTCTTTTTCTTATAAGATTTAGAAGATCATTTGATACCCAAGGTTTTAAGTGTCTATTGCGATTTTTTATGGTCGAAGCTTTTCTAGTACTATGTTGTATATACTTGTGTAGAATCGATAGGAATGTCTCAAATTCACTGGAAGGATCATTTTCGTTATACACCGATTCGCAAAACTCGTATGAGAGGTATTCTTTTAGCAAGTCATAGTCTATTTTTTGTAACGTTTTACGAGATGTAATTTTGGGATTTTGGAATGAATTTACACTAGTACTGAAAGAAGTCATATGGTGGTCCGTAATTGCGTAGTCATGAACTGCTCCTTTGACGATTCTTGCAAACTGTTATAAAAATGTGGTCAATACAACTTTCAGATGAATTACTAACTCTAGTTGGATCATTTTACAGGGCGCCGTGGCGCAGCGGTTAGTATGTTGGACTCTGGCGCACGATGAGCGAGTTCGGATCCCGATAACACCAACGCCATCGAATGTTTATTTCGCGGCGTCCCTCCTCGGCGGTGTGCTGGCAAAACCCCCCGTAGTATACTTGCCATGAAAAAGCTTCTCAACTCACGCCGGCATTAAACTGTAGGTCCCTTTCACCTGTGTGAAAAATAAATCACACACAACATGGGTGATTGAGAGAAGCTTGACTCTGGTCCTTCATGGGCTGTAACGCCACCAAAGAAGAAAAAGTTGGATAATTTACAATACTTTTTTAAACCGTTTGAAGCCATTAAAAGCAAATAGTCCTCGGTGTCTTTATCGGAGTGATCGAGAATATTGATATTGATGTCACCTAAGACAATCAAATTTCTAGCCTTAGTCTCTTTTAAAATCTGGTCTAGATCTTTCAATAACACAGTTTTATTTACCTGTATTGATTAACTACTGGATTTTACTGCAACATTTGTGGCAAGGAGTTGGTTGGGACGATCAAATCCCTTTACGATTCATTGAAGGTTGGGATTAGGTAGGTAGGTAGGTAGGGTCGTAGCCTTCCCAGAATTGAGAAGAACGCACTTAGGCCAAGGAGGCCCGTTGTGCAGCTACGAGGGGGTTTTATCCCCCTATTCGTGGAACCATCTAGTGCTTCTTAAGAAGTTAAGAAGATTAAGTATCCCTACTTTCTGAACATCTGTCAGATCGTTAAGGAAGTAAGAGCCTAGGTAACGCTTCCTTATATTGCAAAAAGCTGGACAGGCGCATAGAAGGTGGTGAATGGATTCGACCTCCTCCTCGTCCTGACAGCTTCTGCAGAAGTCATTTGGAACTATACCTAGTCTTTGTGCGTGACTGCCAATGAGGCAGTGACCTGTGATGACACCGATGACTTTGTAGATGTCAGTTCTTTTTAGGGAGATTATACTCCTTGTGCGCTGACTGTCAAGCCGAGGCCTGATTTACCTGGTGATGACGCAGGTATGTCCCTGGGTCCATCTCAGGTTCGTCTCGGCCCTGGCGAGATTGGTCAGATTATGTTTAATGGTTGTAAGGGGTACTCCCTCACAAGCCACGATTGATTGTAGCGTCGTTCCTTGTTTGGCGAGTATGTCGGCTTTCTCATTACCTGTAATGCCGCTGTGTCCCGGTACCCAGATAAGCTGTATATTGAACTGTTCTGCCATCTCGTTGAGAGATCTGCGACAGTCGAGACTAGATTTTGATGAGTACACATAGGACTCCAGCGACTTTAAGGCAGCTTGACTATCTGTAAGGATGCGAATATCTGTGGTGGATATTACGTTCCACTTCAGCCAAGATAAAGCCTCTTTTATTGCCGACAGTTCCGCCTGGAAAACGCTGCAGTGGTTTGGTAATTTTAGAGCTTTATATAGCTTGAGTTGTTTGCAGAAAACTCCACAGCCCACCCCGTCTTTGGTTTTAGACCCGTCGGTGTAAAAACCCACACAGTTTCTGCGGGGTTGTGTTTGGCGAGTCCAGTTCTTCCTGTCCGGATAAATCGTCGTGAATTTTTTGTCCAAGATTATGGTGGGTTCTGTGTGGTCCAGGTTTTCTGCCAGAGTTGTCCTGTTTTGCAGGATGGATGAGTGGCCGGTGACATAGCTCGCCCATTTCGAGTTGGCTTTTAGTCTTATGGCCGTGTGTGTGGCAATTTGCTTACCGAAAATATCGAGTGGTGTGAGGTCTAGTATCATGTTATTCGCAGCCGTTGGTGTGGACCTGAGGGCCCCGGTAATGCACATACATGCCATCCTTTGTACATTCTCGAGTTGTTTATGGTATGTTGTCTTGTCTAGTGCAGTCCACCAGACTAACACTCCATACAGTAATATGGGTCTGACGACCGTAATGTAGAGCCATAGGGTGATTTTGGGGTTAAATCCCCATTTTTTTCCTAGAGCTTTTTTACATGTGTAGAGAGCAATTGTTGCTTTTTTTGCTCTTTCGGTTGTATTACTCTTCCAAGTTAGTTTCCTATCGAGTATAATGCCTAGGAATTTGGCACTAGGGGAATAGGTTAACCTGGTATCGAGCAGAGTGATAGGGCAGTATTCCGGGATTTTGTGCTTTTTGGTGAATATCACGAGCTCAGTTTTCTGGGGATTAATCCTGAGCCGCTGCTATGCGCCCATTTGCACAGGAATGAGAATGCCGTTTGCATGCGGTCATTCAGTGTGGATAGGTATTTACCTGAGATTGAGATGGCAACGTCATCGGCGTAGGCAACAACGTCCAGGCCTTCTTTCTCCAGTTTGATCAGTAGTTCGTTTACAACTACATTCCAGAGAAGAGGTGAGAGGACTCCACCTTGCGGGGTACCCTTGGTAGCTACTCTGGTAGTCTCTAGGCTTCCCCACTTAGAGTGAATCTTGCGTGTTAATAACAACTCGCTGATCAGCCCTATCAGAGTCCTCTCCACCTTTAGCTTTTCTAGCCCTTCTATTATTGCTTTCGGAGTGACGTTGTTAAAGGCGCCCTCTATGTCTAGGAAGGCTGTTAGCGTATATTCTTTGAGATGGATTGATCTTTAGATTTTCCTCACTAATGAGTGAAGAGCTGTTTCGACCGATCTACCTTTACAGTAGGCGTGTTGTGCCTTAGAAATTAGGGAGGGATCCAGGCTGTGCCGTATGTGTAGGTCTATCAGCCTTTCTAAGGTTTTTAGAGCGAAGGATGATAGACAGATCGGCCTTAGATCCTTAGGGGAAGTGTGAGAATTCCTGCCGGCCTTGGGGATGAAGATTACCTTTGCGCACTTCCACTTTTCTGGAATATGACTCCAAGCTAGGCATCCTTTAAAGATTATCTCTAGCCATGGTATAGTCCATTTCATAGTTTGTGTTAGTTCGATTGGGTAAATTTCATCTGGACCTGGCGATTTGTAGGGCTTGAAACTTTTTAATGCCCATATAATTTTCTCTCTGGAGATAATATGTTCGTACTGCCCTGCTACGGCAGAGGAGTTCTGAGTTCCTCGCGAGTGCACTGAGTCTTGCGATTCACAGCAGCCAGGGAAGTGCGTGTTGAGGAGAAGATTTAAAGTTTCTTCCTCGGATGTTGTCCAAACTCCATTTGCTATGAGGCAGTTAGGAGATTGTGGAACTTTCGAGAGTATTTTCCTCAGTCTATAGGCGTCTGAGATTTTCTCCATGTTGTTGCAGAAGATCTTCCAAGACAGCCTTTGTGCTTTCCTCAGGTTTTGTTTGTACACCTTGAGTGAATTTTTGTATAGGCTCCAGTCACTGTCGTTACTTGTGTTCTTTGCTTTATTAAAGAGCTTACGACAGGCTTTGCGGAGCTTGCTTAGATCTGCGTTCCACCAGGGAGGGTAAGATTTTTTTTCCTGATTTGTGGGTTGCGCAGCTGTTGGCCCTTGCGTTGCCCAATGTGGTTGTTAGAGTATCGACCATAAGGTCTACATCTAACGTGGTCCGCGGGGTGTCAGGGGTCCTACCAATTATAGAGTTGCCAATGAAGGCTCTATAACGCTCCCAATCGATTCTTCTTGGGTTACAGGATGAGTCAATTGGGGTTGGGACCATGTAGGCTAGGTTGAAAACCAAGTAACGATGATCTGAGAAGGAAACCTTCCATTCTCTTATATTATCAATGATGGAGGGGGATGCTAGAGTTAGGTCTAGTACCTCCCTACGATTTTTCGTAATAAAAGTGGGTGTATGACCCTTGTTACAGATAAGAAGGTTAGCGGTTAAGATGAATTCAATAAGCCACTCACCTCTTTCGTTTGTGTCGCTGCTGCCCCAAATCGTGTGATGCGCATTCGCATCCGCACCGATAAGGAGCCCAGCTTGGTGATTCGACGAGTCCTTGACCAGTCTATTTATTTCGTCCGTAGGATGGACTCTTCTTGCGCCATGTATGTGGACGCTATCCATAGTTTGAGCCCGGGTGATTGGATTGCAATCACTGTTGTGTCTGGGCAGCTGTAATTTGGAAGGTAAGCATTTAAAGATTTCTTTGCAAGTATGCAAGTGCGGGGCTTACCTTCTTTTTGTGAAGCAAATAGATTGTAGGCTGGAGTACTTAGTCCACGAACCCTGTGTTCATGCACCCAAGGTTCCTGGATTAAGGCTATGTCTTCTTCTCCTTTGGCCAGCCTGAGAAGAAGGTTTGCGGATGCCGCTTTGGAATGGTGGAGGTTAATCTGAATTATTTTAAGCATCATGGCTGCTATTAATTCGATCTGCCTCCACCATGGTGGCGTTGAGGTCTTCTAGATCTGAGTCCAGAAGATCGTCTTCCATCGGCGAGCTAGTGGAATAGTCCTCGCTTCCGGAGTCGAGCAATGACTCCTGATCTTAAATGACCAGGGATGTTGCTGGGGTTTCAGTTTCTACCGGCGCAGGGCCCTTGCTTCCTGAGGGGGTTGGGGGTTCCTGCACCGTAGAGCTACTGTTACTGACCTCGGTGTTAACCGTGTCTGTGTTGCCGGATGGTGGCATTTCCTCATCCTTTTTGTAAATATTTAGTTTGACTTTTTTGAAGCCAAACCTGATGTGGTAGTCGCATAGGGCCAGAGGTTCCAAGGCTTCACAATTCAGAACAATGATTGCCTGTCTTGATCGACCCTTCGGTTCCTCCAGCTTCGCGACTCTCCAATCTCCTGTTGGGAGATTGGGATTGCAATAGTTGATTGTCTCAACTATTTCTAGAGGGTTGTCTGGTGCAAGCGGGAGCCAGCATCTAGCTCGCGGTCGTTTAGGGATTTGGTCCTTAGTGATGACCTTGAGCCTAGCTCCCTCCCAAATTTCCCCTATTTCGGCAACTGTTGCCTTCAGAAGATCAACGGATCTTTCGTCGGCACAGCTTATTAATTTGACCCTGCCTTGGTACCATCCAGCGTCGTCGCAGATGGGCGGTGGTCCAGGGTTCTTTCTTGTGACTTTGAGGAAGTTTGTCGATAACGCTTGGTCGACATCCTTCCATTTTTCGGTCGTCATTTTGCCGTCCGGGTCGCTATCATCTATGATTGCGACCGTTAGGCACTCCCTCGCAACCTCACCGAAGGGCTTTGATAGCTTGGCCAGTGTTCCCAGCCTAGCTTTCTTAGCCTCCCGCTTTGGTTCCTCGGGGGACGATCTGGGCCTCTTGGCCTGTCCTTTCTCCTGGGCTAAGATTCCTGTCGCCCAGGTTACAGACTCTTTGTCTTTTTCAGACAAGTCGGTTTTATGGCCCCATCGTTTAATGATTGTCAAGGCCTTGGCCATAGGCCTTGGTCGATGGGTTGATTTTCCTGTCGGAGCGGTTTGATGGTTCTCCGATCGGAGTCTTTACCGCTTTGGATGTGGAGGGAATATCATCCCCTTCCGGTTTTTTACGAGGTCCGGACTCATTGTTTGTTTGTTGTTTATTTTGTTTATGCATGTCCCACGAGTTGCGGAGAAATAAATGTCCACCTGGGCAGAGATCCGCAATACCCAGGTAAGGCTGGCTGATCCGGAGGGCGCCAGGTATCCGGATACACCGTTTGCGACTGAGCTATTTTTGGTCTGGGCTCTCAGCCTGGTCGACATCTCGGCACGGTACGGTTAACACCTTATGTCCAGCCCAGGGGATGGGGAGTGGATAGGTAGGATGGGAGTGTGATGGGATAGATGGATTGGGATATGATTTGGGTTTGTGAAGGGAGTGACGGGGATGATTATCCTTTGGTGAGAAGCCCCCACACCACGGCAAGGTAGATAATCAGGTGGGGGAAGGTTGGGATTGGTTATAATCAGTTTGGTAGCAGCGAAGGTCAAGGTGGCTCCCTTGAATCAGGTTCTAGTAATTGCACGGTTGGAACTATGTGCTGCGAGTCTATTGGCGAAACTTCTTCTTAAACTAAGAGATATAGAAGAATTTCGTAATCTCCCGTTTTATGGGTGGACGGATTCAAGCATAGAGTTACATTGGCTTAATAACCATCCAAGGAAATTTGCTAGTTTTGTGGCAAATCGTATTTCAGCACTAACTAGGAGCATTCCAGCTAAACGATGGCGTCACATAAGGCGAGAAAGCAACCCAGTGGATTGTGCATCGAGGGGGGGTGAAGGTGAGTGTCAATTAATGACGAACGATTTGTGATGGAATGGGCCTAGTCTGCTTCGCAGCGAACCAATTTCAGCGGTGTATTTTCCATCATTTACGGGCGATAAAAAACAATTAGAAGAACGAAGGGTAGTACTGGCCGCCTTTGAGGACGAAGCATGCGAAACTTTCGGATTACAAAATTATGTTAGCTTGAATTAAACTAACACATACATTTGTAACATTAACGTAACTTTGTTAAACTTGACTGAAATCTTTGTAAGAATTGAATTGATTTAAATGTAATGAATTATAACACTAATTTTATTGTCTTGATGTAATTTTAACATTGAATTTGAATGTAATTAATTATTATAATTGAAAATAACTTGTCAGTATTTCAACGCGGGCGGAATGAACGCGCCCAGTGTAAACTTGATGAAAAATTCCGCCGCTTAACTCGCGCAGAATGTTTGACAACCAAATAAAAAAACTCACTTCCGTTCAACCATAAGAGAGATGGCAATATTCATCTCAACTAATCAGATCCTCACAGCGACATTTTTTATTTGTCCACGCGACCATAGGAAGCCGCATTCAGATGTTGTTAACGAAACGTAATGAGCGTAATATACACATGAACACCCATTTAAGAGGATTTTCCTCCTCAATAAATGGCAGTATTAATAATTATCAGTTCTACCATGCGACTGAATCCTGTCTAGCAGATGCAATAAGGTTTTGAATGCACAGGACCAGGCGTGATCATTAAACTCTAATTTAACTTTTAGATGTAGCCAAATCAAAGGATGAGAAAAATTGCATGCATTATCATTAGAAGCCCGGCATTTCGCGGCATTCGTTGCGAAGAATGAGTGCTCATTCCAACTAACATTGTATCTTGCGCACATAGCCAGGATGGAAAGCTTTTCGTCTTCTAAGATGTAGGGCTATCCGTGGATAAATAATGGCCGCAAGTCGCTGGAACGCTTGGACGACAAAAGATGTGTTTTGTGAACATTAAATTCGACTTTTTTTTTTTTAATACAACGATGTTGTTAATGATATTTAATGAGTGTAACATACGCCGCGACTCACTGTTACAGCGAAGAGGAAGGTCGCAAGGTAGTGAATATATACAAGCTGAATGTACTCTCGTCAGCGATTGGACAGGAAAGCTTGGTTATACTTAATTCTACGATATCCAATAAAATACATCTCCATTTTTCTTTTTTATTTTTATTCTTTTCGTAGACACAACAAAATAAAAGCTCTAATTTAAAAAAAATATATAGTTTAAAACAATTTTAGCGACGATATCGATACCGTTTAAAATGAAACCATAATTGAAATATATTGTTGTGAAATTGACAACGAAACCCTCTTTTGTAACTAAACTCCCATTCTCGATTTACTATTTTAAAAGCAATATCTTCATAAGGTGGTCCCGTATGGAATCTCAAAACCGCAAAATCCTTATTGTCCGAACATTGTGACTATAAAAAAAAAATATTATTTGGCAGGTTACAGGTATATACTATAACAATATTTCTATTATTACCAAAAAGTATTGCGGTGTAGAATCTTTATTTATTAGATCTGGATAAAATATATTAAATTTGTAACCTTGTACAATTTTCGGAGGCGGATTATCCATATCATAGTGTGTTTGGTTATATTTGTTCCACTCAAACCCCGTGTGAACTCGATTGAAGTAACGAGGTTTCCGGGGTCTATATTTATCAGACCATAAATAAATCTGTGGCTCCAAGTCCGTTTGGACAGCAAACTCTGCTTCGTCACTTTGCATTGCTTTACTAGCCTCTCGATGCAAATTCAATTCCACTTGCGAAATAGATTCGTCTTCATTTTTCTCAAATAGTAATTTTCGCAAAGTCTCTAAATCTCTTTCCGCTAGTTCAGGTGAAATTGTCTGAACGCTATTATTAAGATCTTGTAGTGAAACATAAAGCGGACTATAACTTCCTTCCTTATACATTTGTATCGGGCATGAATACAATGAATTGTTTGATTCGCTTTTATCTTTACTCTCAACATTCAAATTTAAAAGAGATTTAGATGTTTGGTGTACTTTTTTAGCCTTCAAATTCTGTTCTACAAATGATGTTTTTTTTAAAAAGGCAAGTTTCTGTTTCAAACTGGCTTGGTGCTTTTCACGTAATCTAGCTCGGGCCAAATGTGCCCTTAACTGCAACAACAGACTTTCCCAATAACTAATATCAACACCGCCATTCTGATTATTTATTTTCTTTTCAACTTTCTTCATTAATTCTTCCAGCTGTAGTAACGTTTTACCTGAAGATGTCGAAATTAATGAGTTAATTAATATAAACAATAGATTTGATTTTGTGACTTATACCTACATATGTACACACAGTCACAAAAGTAAGTATACACCCAAGCTAATAACCTAAGAAATCACAAGAAAAAAATTATTTAGTATGAATTCCTTCTCACTGTACCATACGTGTGTTGCTTATTATGCGTACAACTGTCTTGCAGCAAAATAACTGCAGATTTGTAGTTCCTTTGTGTTCCAATCGCATTTTTTGCAACCATGTTCGAAAAAACACGTCACAAAAGTAAGTATACAGCTGTTAAGCTTCTTAGTGGCACGTCGATCAGCAACAAATTTCTCTCGTGTTTTGTGTGAATTTTAATTGAAATTCATAATTATTAGAAAGGGGAGTAAAAATAACTAGAATTTGCCGATTTCAGCTTAAATTATTTTTGCTATAGCTAGAAATGGCACCATGAGGTAAGGAGCTTCCGACAGAATTGAAAAAGTTAATTCTTAAGCACTATAATGAAGGGAAATCGATCCGCAAAGTGGCAGAACTTCTTGATAAAAGCCCGGCAACTGTTAAAAAAATAATAGAAAAATATAGAATATTTGGAATGATTGAGAATTTTGTTCATAGTGGACGGCCACGTACATTCACTGAACAAGAAAGCCGCCTAATTATTCAAAAGTGAAGAAAAACCCAAAAATAAGCGCTCCTACATTGCAAGCGGAGATAGGAGAAGAGATGGGTAAACAATGTAATCCCCAAACCATCCGCCGTGTCTTGCACGACGTCAGCTATAGTGCTCATGTCATTAGAAAAAAACCATACGTTAGCAAGGTCAATCGCCAAAAGCGACTTGAATTCGCTAAGAGTCACATTCAGAGGGAAATGGATTTCTGGAATAACGTTACATACTCAGACGAAAGTAAGTTTAACATCCACGGTTCAGATGGACGCGACAAGGTATGGAGGAAACCGAACACAGAGTTAGATCCGAAGAACATGGCTGGGACCGTGAAGCATGGGGGTGGAAAGTTATGGTTTGGTGGTGCATGGCAGCATCCGGCGTGGGAAAGTTGGTGTTCATTGAGAACACAATGAATCGAAACGATTATTTAAACATTCTCAAACATAATCTCCATCAGGGTGCGCAAAATTATGTTTGGAGGGGTCATTCATTTTCGAACAGGATAATGACCCAAAGCATACTTCGCTTATTGTAAGGGAATGGTTACTATATAATGTGCCAAAACAGCTCAAAACACCACCTCAGTCTCCGGATTTAAATGTTATCGAGCATTTATGGGACCATTTGCAGCGCCAAATCCGAAAACGCGAAATAAATACCAAAGCCGAGCTTAAGGCCATTCTCGAAGAAGAATGGGGAAAAATAAGCCCGGAGATAACTCGAAAGCTTGTTGCTTCAATGGCATCAAGGTTAAGCGCAGTAATTAAGGCAAAAGGATAACCAACTAGATACTAACAATAGTATATTGTGGCGGATTCCTGTTTTTTTTTTACTAGTGTATACTTACTTTTGTGACTAAAATATGAACTGTATTTTCCTTTTTTCTCAATAACTTATTTATTAATTGTTACTTTGTTTTTATTGTTTGTTTCTTGAAAAGAGTATACAATTTATAAAAAAAATGTATATGCAATATATTTCCTAAAACGTATTCAGTTTTTGTTACTTGTCAATTTAAAGCTTCAGGTCATGGTGTATACTTACTTTTGTGACTGAGAGTATACATATATTGTTGGAAAATTTATAGAAACAAGACATTTATGTGATATTTAATGGAAAAAAGGAACAAAAACAAAAACATAAGTCAAACACATGTTACTTAATCCAGTACATTGTAATTCAAAATTGCAGCCACAAAATATTTAATAAAAAAGTGAAAATATTAAAAGGATGACAATTCGTATGCTACTTGGATCGTTAGCCCGGAAAAAGTAATAGAAACAATTAAATTCTATTTTAAGAGTGTACCAAAAAGTTTTATATTGTTTTACACTTGATCGTAGGGATTGATTGATTGATGCATTGATCGTTGCATTGGTTAGACGTCATCTTTTTCGGCTCTCTCTTTTACACCGTTTATCTTTTTAATCATATTCTTTATCGGTTAAATTTAATTGTACATCGATAAATTTTATTCGGCGCTTTAATTTATCATCTTGGAATTTATCCTTCGCATTTACTTTCTAATAACAACGTGTATTAGTTTTGTTCTTTGCTTTGAACTGTGCATGACGATTGGTTTTCTTGCCTTTGAGCATCATTGTTGACCTTCACTCAACCTTCCACGGGTCTCATTTCTTGCTCAACAGTATCAACGTCCAGTTCCTAGTGCAAGATCGCTTTGGCCTTCTCTATCATCCGTGGAATACCAGGTCTTTCTACTTCTTCGCCCAAGTGAGTACAACTTTAGTGTATGTTCTGCCGCTAATGCAAACCTGATACTCACCACACCATTTGTATTTATTTCTTCCTTAAACCATATATCATCATATTCATCCACCTCATCGTCAAGCCGAGCTTTTGGTGGAATCCTGTTCTAAACTTTAACGCAGAGTTGCCATTGTATTTTTATTTGGATATGAGTACCACAAAAAGTACCCCAAATTGCTACGTTTGTGGAAAGAACACGAATGACGTAAGTATTTCGTGCGGCGTCTGCCTTGATACGGCTCATGCAAAACGCCTAGGTCTAAAAGGAAAGGACGCCGATAAGATCATCTCTACACCCGGCATATGTTTTTATTGCATAAAGCACCGAAGCATCTCACCTGATGCCCTGCACTGGAAAATTATTAAGTTACAAAAAGTCTTTAATAGAATGTCGATGTTATTCTCGGAATTGCAGGAGGTGTTTAACTTTGACGTCAGCAGCGGCAACAAATTGATTGAAGGGTTTTGTTCCATGGATAGCATCTTTCAACAAAATCAATTGCACCAAACACGCGGCCAAAGCCCCAATATCATTCATGAACAGTCTTTGAAAATCTTATACTTCATTCACCGCAAAATCCACCAAGTGTAGTTATAACACCAACATTGACTGAACCAGTCCCTCAACTTCAACCTCATGATCATATCCAGATTCCTCAAAAATTACATCCTTCGGAAGGATCTCAATATCCGGTTCATGAAGTTCAACAGGATCCTCAACAGATCAAACAACTCCAGCTTCCTCTTGCGAAACGAACTCTTCGCTCCAACTCGCAAGATAAATCGCCATCAGGTAATATTGAACCCAACGGTGTCTCCGATAATGTAGTGGCCTGCTGTAGTATTACATCGATTCCGGCTGACAAACCACTTACTAATGAGGTGGCTCAAAATTTACACCAGCCATTGGTCAGTGATCCTAGTACTTTCTGTACTCTTAAAGTAGTTCCACCCCCTTTTGCAGTATTCTTGTCACGCCTTGAATATGGTACTAAATGCAGTGATATTGTGAATTACATGGTTATGAAAGGCATTGATACTAGCAACATAAAATGCCATAGCCTGACACCTGATAACCTTACAGGCCGCCTGACATCATCATTCAAACTTTTATCTCCAGAGCCAATTGGAAAATTGCTACTAAATCCGAGCTTTTGGCCGAAAGATATTCTTGTAAAAGAATTCATGAACAGATCCAGGAAAACTCTACCAAAAAACCGTCTAAAAAACTCAGATCTACGGATCTAACTCCTATAGCCTCCAATTTATATTACCAGAATACTGGGGGTCTTAGAACTAAACTCCGCGATGTCCTGCTCTTTTCTTCATCTTGCCAATACGACGTTATTGTATTTACCGAGACTTGGCTTACAGAGAATCATCACAACGAAGAAATGTTCAACAAGGACCAGTACGAAGTTGCCCCGCCCTAACTAATTGCGAAAGAGGTGGCGGAGTATTGATTTCGGTTTGGGCCTCCTTGCGCAGTGATGAACTCGACCTACCTTCAACATCAGCGGATTTAGATGTAGACCAAGTAGCGGTGTCAATCAAATAAATCTCTGGAAATGACGTTATCATTATTGCAAGTTATATACCACCAAGAAGTCCTTACCAGTTATATGAAGCACATATAGATAATTGTTCCTTTATCCTATGCAAGTTAAAAGATCATCAGCACGTTATCCTTCTTGGCGATTTTAACTTGCCAAACTTAATTTGGTCCTTTGAATGCGATGATTCTAGACTTCTTCCATTTAATGTTAATTTAGATTATGAGCGTGAAGTCGTTGATACTCTTGCCCAGCTTGACCTTCATCAGATTAATTATTTTGCTAATGAATTTAATCATATACTTGATTTGGTATTCGTTGATTCCGAGCTGGACATTAGTATCAACAACTCCATGATCCCACTTTTTCGTAATTCTGCTTTTCATGTAGCAATATCCATACAGTTTAAATTTTATGAATTTCTTAAACCGGGTTTCAGTAACTCTTATTTTAAATACAAGTACGCTAAAGCCAACTTTAGCAACATTTCAATTTATCTAGATAGTATGAATTGGTTAGATATTACTAATAATTGCACTTAGATAACTCCTTCAACTTATTTACGGAAATTGTTAAAATGGCAATTGATTTGTTTACTCCTAAAATGAAGTAATAGTAATAATGACCGGGAACTTCTAAAAGTTTATCGAACGTTTCAAAAACAATTTGATGTTTTAAACAAGTTTCTGTACACACAGTACGTTCTTTCAGTTGAATCTAGTTTAAAGACTAATAGTAAGCACTGCTGGAGTTTTATTTTTTTTTTTTTTTTTTTTTAGAGACTCGCGCAGGTTCAAGAGTTTTTATATTCTCTTATGATGTGTTGACACACACAACCTGAACGGAGTACAGTGGTTGGGGTCGTTGGTGTTCGTTCACTACTCTCAGGGGTGGTTGTCCTAGACCTAGATAGGACGAGAGCCGACCAAATTCCGCGTTGGTTATAGTCCGTAGTAATTCGTTCAAGCACTTTTAGTATTGCATACGCAGAGGATGAATTTCGTTTGACCATATACTGTGAGTGTTATGCCTGCAGCAGTACGTCTGGTCACTTTCCATTCTCAACAGCGTTGCATACTTTTTGGCGGTATAGAAACTACTTTTTCTTGGCTATGAAGCGAATTTGAACCATAAACCTTCCGCTCGGCGGTCGATGATGTTAACCACTGCACCACGGCCACCCCCAATATAATAGTAAAAAGCAATCCAGTGGCATTCCTGACTGTATGCGCCATAATAATATAACCTCATCTGATCTTCCAACCATCTGTAATATGTTCGCTAACCACTTTCAGTCCGTATATTCATGTGGTACTACCATACCTATAGTCCCAAGTAATAACTCAGTATACTGTGACTTCTTAAATGTCGGCAACCTAGAGTGCTCAATCCCTGAGGTTCAAATCGCCCTCTCTTTACTAAAATCTGATACAAAACCTGGTTTGGATGGTATCCCGCCAATTTTACTTCAAAAGTGCTCCTCCGCGTTTTCTGTACCACTGTGCCTAGTTTTCAACTTATCTCTCCAATCTGGAAATTTTCTAAAAGTTTGGAAGAGCACTTTTTTAACGCCTATCTATAAATCTGGATCGAGACAGGATGTTACTAACTACCGTCCCATTTGTAAAATTTCTTGTATTCCGAAGTTATTTGAAAAACTAGTTAGTGACAAACTCACACCCCTCTTAAAGAGATTTATCTCTCCGTTTCAGCATGGCTTCGTTAAAGGCAGATCTACTTCCACAAATCTTTCAACTTTCTGTTATACTGCAGTGAATTGCCTAGAGAAGGGCTCACAATTTGATGTGATTTACACTGATTTCGCGAAAGCGTTTGATCGCGTTAATCACAGTAAATTGATTTCCAAACTGAATAATTTAGGTTTTCACTCTAATTTCCTAAAGTGGATTCATTCCTACTTAAAGGATCGTATTCAGTATGTTGGCATAAACGAAACGCTCTCTTCACCTGTTTATGTTACCTCAGGAGTTCCTCAAGGTAGTCATCTAGGCCCTCTGCTCTTCCTTTTATTCATTAATGACATTCCTGACCTGTTTTCGAGTTCGCAGTGTCTTATGTTTGCCGATGATCTGAAGGTTTTTCGTGCTATACGGTCATTGGGCGACTGTATTCTGTTGCAAGAAGATCTTGAACGACTTTCCGTATGGTGTCTTAATAATGACCTCCATCTTAATGTCTCCAAATGCCAAAACCTTTCCTTTTATCGAAACCTCTCTCCAATTCCCTTTATGTACAAAATTGACAACATCCCCTTGACCATTATCTCTTCCAAAAAAGATCTAGGAGTTATTTTTGACGGAAAACTTAACTTTGGAAAGCACATTGAGTCCTTGGTTGCCAAAGGTAACCAGATGTTAGGTTTCGTACTTCGGAACTCGAAAGACTTTGAAGATCCGCATACTCTCAAGTATCTATTTTCCGCATTTGTCCGATCTCACCTCGAGTACTGCAGTGTACTTTGGAACCCATGTTATGAAGTACATTCTACCAGAATTGAGAAGATCCAGAAGCGACTTACTAGAGTAGCTGTTCGTAGACTGCGCTGGAATGTTGAAATGCCGCCTTACGAAACGAGATGCAAATTATTTGGTATCTTACCACTTTTCAGACGTAGGCAATATTTTTCTATTATGTTCATTTACGATTTAATAAACGATCATATCGATTGCCCTTTTCTTTTATTGCTAATTGGACTTTATGCTCCTGCGAGAGCTCTTAGAAATCGTTTTTTATTTTATGTACCGTACCATAGATTTAATTATGGATATAATGAACCTATTTCTAGATGCCTTATAGAAACGAACAAATATTGTAGTTTATTGGATTTTCATCTTAGTAGGGAGTT
This sequence comes from Eumerus sabulonum, assembly GCA_951905685.1. Classification (NCBI taxonomy): domain Eukaryota; kingdom Metazoa; phylum Arthropoda; class Insecta; order Diptera; family Syrphidae; genus Eumerus; species Eumerus sabulonum. Next base: position 112,016,332 of record OX645060.1, read on the forward strand.
ATTTAAACATAAATTAGGCCTGTTGTTAGGCCTTGGTGGTTATTCCTAAGTATATTCTTTGTACTAGTAATCTAACAGAACAGTGGATGTACTCATTTGATGAAATTTGAAATATAAATATTTCTTCGATTTGTTTTTGGTAACAACTTCACGCCTTAGTCCCATTGAACTAACTAGTTTAGCACAGGTTTTGGTAAGTGCACTCCATGCACTCCACTTTAGACTTTTGCTAAAAGTTCTTCTTTATTTCAGGTCCGACATCCCTGATCTTTCTCTTAAGAGTGCAATAGAGTGTCGTACGGGGACACCTGCAGGGCCATTCGATAATATTGACCTTATGTTGAAGAAAGCATTCGTTAGCCAAAGGTGAAGTATGTTTATGGTCATTGTAATGCATGAACTCCCGTTTAATAGGCATGCGCTCCTCAACAAATGGCAGCATTATAGTTTCTACTGCTTGGAAGTAGTCCACAGCACACAATTTATTCGTTTCAACCTGAGACCATGAAAGCACCCGCAAACCATTAAACTATCCCAAGCGTGTTCATTTTTTTTTCTTTTTTTATATAATATTCAGAATTCTTTGGTCGTCTAACGTACGTCTTGCCATCAGAACCAAACAAGTTTATTTTGCATAATGGAGTTGCCTCGAAATTGAAGGCGCCGTGGCGCAATAGTTAGTGTGTTGGACTCTGACGTACGATGAGCGAGTTCGGATCCTGATAACACCAACGCCATCGAATGTTTATTTCGTGGCGTCCCTCCTCGGCGGGGTACTGGTAAAACCCCCCGTAGTATAGTTGCCTAGAAAAAGCTTCTCGACTCACGCCGTTCGGAATCGGCATTAAAACTATAGGTCCCTTTCACCTGTATGAAAAATAGAATCACACACAACATGGGTGATTGAAGAGAAGCTTGGCTCTGGTCCTTCATGGGCTGTAACGCCACCAAAGAAGAAGTTGTCACCAATAAGAGATATCGCATGAACTATTTTCTATTAATCGAATCTTTAAGATAAGAATTTCTGGAGCCGGTCTTTAATGAACCTAACTCAATCACTGCATAGGACCTCCTATTTTTCTTTGTTAAAAGTCATATAAGTAATTGTACTCCCATGATATGAGAAACAGAACGTAAACACCTCAGTATTGTAAAGTTTCACTAAAATATGGAAAATTTACATATTTTATATGGTCTTCATAAAGAAATGTGACAGTGTTTAGAGAAAGTGTCACAGGATTAGTGTCGGTTGGGCCGGTCTAGCAAACCATAACCGTAAAACAGCTGATTGCTCAGGAACAAAAAATAGCCTCGGATATTGACCAACAGAGTGCTCCTTTTTACTGACCTCAAATTTAATTTATATTCCTTTTTGAGTTTCAGTACAAAAAGATGAACAGTCAAGAAATTATTGCAATCCTAATCAAGTTCAAGGAAGAACTAAAACCAGAAATAAATGAAAGTTTTAAAAAGGAATTGATTGCAGCATAAAATGCTAAAAGGGAGATTTTAACAAAAAATACTTACTTATCAGGCCAGCGATCCATGGAGGATCTGAGCCTGAGCTATAGCTGCCTTCCATCCTTGACGGTCCCGGGCACGCTGCTTCCAGTTGTCAAGACCAAGATGTCTTACATCCGTGATTACTTGGTCTGTATACCGGAGGTTCGGTCTTCCTCTTCTTCTCGAACCAGAAGGCTCGGAGTCGAAGACCCTCTTAGCTGGAGCGTTGATGTCCATGCGCTCGATGTGGCCGAGCCAGTATAGTCGACGGATCCTTGCCTTCCGAACTACATCCACATCTTGGTACAGCTCGTAGAGTTCGCGGTTGTGTCTTTTTCTCCATTCACCTTCCTCACAGACAGGACCAAATATCCGGCGCAGAATTTTTCTTTCGAAAGAACCCAAAATCAGCTCCGCTGTCCTGCTTATCGTCCAGCTTTCGGCTCCGTACAGCAAGACTGGCAGAATGAGCGTTTTGTAAAGCATGACTTTGGTCTTTCGAGTGAGGAGTTTTGACCCCAGTTGTTTGGACAAGCCGAAGTAGCAGCGGTTGCCAAGGGCGATTCTATGCCGGATCTCCACTGTGGTGTCATTTGTGGAATTTACGTTTGCCCCGAGGTAGACAAACTCCTTAACTACCTCGGAATTGTAGCTGTCAATTGTTATATTTTGTCCCAGGTGGTGAGCGACGGATTGGTTTTTGCTTGACAGCATGTATTTCGTTTTGTCCTCATTGATCTTAAGACCAACTCGTTTCGCCTGTTCTTAAATTGCCGTGAATGCTTCCACAATGCCACGGCGAGAACACGCGATGATGTCGATATCATCCGCGTATCCAAGCAGCTGGATGGACTTGTAAAAGATAGTGCCTTCCCTGTTGACGTCGCACTATCTGCTCCAGCACCAGGTTGAAGAAGTCACATGACAGCGCATCTCCTTGCTGAAATTCGGTGCATGTTTCGAATGGTTCCGAGGTCCTAGAACCGAGTTGCACGGTGCATCGCGTGTTTTTTGGCGTGGCGCGACACAACTGGATCAGTTTTACCGGGATCCCGAATTCGGTCCATCGCACCAAACAGTTCTTCACGATGAATGCTGTCGTATGCGGCTTTGAAATCGATGAAAAGATGGTGTGTATCGATTCGAAACTCGTTGGTCTTTTGCAGGATTTGTCGAAGTGTGAAAATTTGGTCTATAGTTGATTTGCCGGGCCGGAAGCCGCACTGGTAGCTGCCTATTAGTGCGGTGCAAAATGGTTTTAGACGTTCACACAATACGCTGGACGGGATCTTGTATGCGACATTGAGCAGGGATATACCTCTATAGTTCTCGCAAGAGGCAGGTTCGCCTTTTTTGTGGATGGGGCAAATAGAGCTGATATTCCAGTCGTCGGGCATGCTTTCATCTTCCCAAATTCTGCAGATGATCTGGTGCATGCTCCCTACTAGAACATCGCCGCCAGCCTTGAAGAGCTCTGATGGCAAGCCATCTGAGCCTGCGGCCTTGTTGTTCTTCAGCTTCTGAATAGCTGTGCCGACTTCTTCGATGCTGGGTGGGAGGAATACTTCAGCGGCTGGAGTTGGGATTTCCTCGGTCCCTACTACTCTCTCTTGGTCATGCTCGTTAAGCAGCTGCTGGAAGTGCTGCTTAAATACATCCACTATTCCCTGCGGGTCGGTGACAAGATTACCCTCGCAGTTTCGAAGAGCCTGGGTGCCCTTTTTGAAGCCTCCTGCAAGGCCTTTGGCTTTCTTGTAAAAGGCTCGTATTTTATGTTTATCCCTAGACTCCTTGATATCCTTGAGCTGCGAAGGTCTTTTTTCTTTTGTCGCAGTAGTTTTTTCTCCTCCCTTCTTCTGGCTCGGTAGTCTTCTTGCGCTGCCCTGGTTTTCCTCTGCAGCGCCTTTTGGTACGCCTCGTCGGTTGCTGCCTTTTTCTGCTCACACTCGCCATCATACCACGGGTTTCTTGTCGGAGGTGGTAGGTATCCTAAGGTGGTTTCGGCTACTTCCTGAATGGCTGAGCGGAAATGCAGCCATATATTATTGACATTTGTGTTCGACGTAGGCATACCGTAGTCTTTCGCTCGGCTGCTCCCTGTAAACTCTGGCAACCTCCGGTGTGCTCAGGCGCCCAATGTCGAACCTCCTCCTGATGGGCTGGTGCAGCTTACTGACATTGGACAGTCGAGCTCTGAATCTTGCTGCTACGAGGAAGTGGTCAGAGTCGACATTTGCCCCTCTGAATGTTCGCACACCCAGGATGTTTGACGAGTGCCTTTCGTCAATGAGCACACGGTCGATTTGGTTGGCGGTTCGACCGTCCGGAGATCGCCAGGTTGCTGTGTGGATTCGCTTGCGAGGAAATCTTGTGCTACTTATCACCGCATTACGAGCTGTCGCAAAGTCAGCGAGTCGGAAGCCGTTATCTGTTGTTGTATCGTGGAGGCTGTGCTTTCCGATCACTCCGTCAAGGGTGTTTTGCTTACCGATTTTGGCGTTGAAGTCCCCGAGCACGATTTTTACATCGTACTCCGGACAAGCTCCATAGGCGTTCAGCCTCGTCGGTAGGGGCGTATGCACATATAAGGCTGATGTTATAAAATCTGCCTCTGATGCGGATCACAGCGAGGCGATCACTTATAGGTTTAAGGTCGATGACCTTCGACCTTAACCGCTTTCCCACGACAAATCCGCATCCCAGTAAGTGCAACCTTTTGTGACAGCTGTAATAAATGTTGCAATTTTCTTCCTAATCATACCGTTTCCTATCCAGCGTATTTCCTGGACCGCAGTAATATCCGGCTTGTACTGCGTGAGGATTCCTTCAAGTTTATGAGCAGCTCCAGGAGTGTACAGGGTTCTGATATTCCAGGAGCATACTCGCAAATTGTGTTCCTTTTTCGTGCGTTGTCGTCGTCGTGTATCCGAGGCATCTTGCTCATTCATAACTTTTCTTTCTTTTTACAACCGCCATTCTGGTCGGGGTTTTATCGCTGCATACGTTTGTTCACCTCCCAACGGTTGTTAAAGAGGCTATCCAGAAAAAAAATACGATGAAGTAAATCGAAATGTCAATGGCGTGAAAAGGAGTATACACGAGAAAACGAATGCACTAGAAGAGAAAGTGAGAAATCTCAAAGATATAATATTTGAGCAAAGCGACAGATATGAAAAATTTAAAAGAAAGAATAATATTAGAATTTAATCTGAATCTGGTCAATCAATTGATGAGAACTAAGTTAGATGTAAACTTATCCGAACTAGAGATAAACTTGGAAAACCTAATAATAATAATAAACCGAGACCTATCGTAGTTTGACTAACATCGCAACTGAAAAAAAAATGATATCATCCAATAAAAAGAGAAACTGAAAGATACCAATCTACACATCACAAATTATCTATCGAGAACAGAAAAAGCAAAAAAAAAATTAAAGGGAGATTTGGTAGAGCAAAGGGAAAAAACCATAAACAGAAGATCGAACAATATGGGAGGAAGAAATCAAGAAGCTTAGAAAACAAAAAAATATTTAATATTTTAGGACACGGCTATGGAAAATGAAAAAAAGATGTTATGGTTTAGAACACGAATAAAGAAAATGGGAATGAATTAAATTAAACTGAAAGAAACTAAAATATGTATGTACATGAAGAACCTGAGCCGAGCTTCTCTCAATCACCCATGTTGTGTGTGATTTCATTTTCCCATAGGTGAAAGGGACCTACAGTTTATTGCCGGTTCCGAACGGCGAATTTCGAGAAGCTTTTCATAACAATTTTACTACATGGGGTTTTGTCAGAACCCAGCTGAGGAGATACACCGTAAAAAACACGTTCGATGACACGGCTGTGTCGGGATTCGATCCCGTGTCATCGGCGTCAGAGGCCAACACACTACCCACTGCGCCACGGTGCTCTCGAAAATATAGTGAAGTTAAAATAAAGAGAAAATACAATAACAAATAAAAGGGCCCTCACTTCCCGGCAGGCCTTAAACGGTTAGGGGTGCTAAGAATCCCCGGCGGGTATTTAGATATTGGAACATGGAACGTTTGAAGCATATATAGAACAGGAAAACTAGAAAATGTAATAAAAGAAGTGAAAAGACTTAAAATAAATGTCTTGGGTATAGCAGATGTACAATGGATAGGAAACGGAAATATGTCAAAAAATGGTTACACACTATGATATGCATGCTCTGACACAAATCAACCCATTTACGGAGTCGCTATACTTATTTCAGAAAAACTTAACTTAAAAAATCAATGATAGGAGTAGCTTGCCTGTCTAACCGAGTTAATTTTAATGCAAATAAAAACTAAAAAGACTGTGATGAATATAATGCAAGTGTACCCCCCAACAACAAAATGCGAGGAATCAATTATTGATGAATTCTATATACAACTGCAACAAACAATTAAGTTAACAGAAAAGAAAGAGATCATGACAATAATGGGAGATTTCAAGAATTGAAGATATGGTCGGCCTCGTTAATAAAAATGAAAGGGGACAAAACTTGACCGGGTTCTGTCAATTAAGTGAACTAGCGATCATGAACACATTGTTTAAACTCCATGGACTTCCCCGGAACATACAGCGGATTCAATAATAAGAAATCAAATAGACTACATCATTATTAACAAAAGATTTAAGAGCATGATCAAGCCACAAAAACCTACCCCATAAAAGCAAAATTTAAAATTCAACTGAAAAATCAAGTCAAAAAAAAAAAAAACCACACCGTTAAGGGACCGAGGGACCAGAAATAATGAGAGAAGAAGTTGCGAAAGTGCTAACGGAGTCCAAATGACCTTCCGAAGCTTATAGACGAAGAAAATAGACAGATACTAGTTAATCTCTTCAATACTATGTATATATACATATGTAGATACGGCATTATTCCAAATGCCTGGCTACAAACTGTCTTCGTAACGATATCGAAGAAAAACAATGCAACACAGTGTTCCGACTATAGAACACTGGCTCCGACTATGGCTCTCGTCCTATCTAGGACAACCACCCCTGAGAGTAGTGAACGAACATCAACGACTCAAACCACTGCACTCCGTTCAGGTGGTGTGTCTAAAACACATCATAGGAGAATATAAAAAAAAAAAAACTCTTGAACCTGCGCGAGTCTCTAAAACATGTCTTGCTTTGGAGATACGAATGTTAATTTTTTTTTTGTTTTGCACTTTGTTCCGAACGGATACGGCTTCATTATGTGTTTTTGTAGAGGAAAAGCATCGTCCCCAACAATGACAAATTTAAGTATACTTCCATTGCCACCAACTTTGTCGCTTGGTAATTTATTGGCTGCATCGTGAAGGATATTCCTCAAGTCACTCTGGATCAGTACACCTGGATCGTTTGTTCTTCCATTGTAACCGATGTTCACGTAAATTAGTTTGCAGTTTGCATCCGCTAGGGCAAGCAAAATAATACTATTAGAGCCTTTATAGTTGTGGTAGAATGCTCCGTCTTTTCGAAGGCTTCGAAAGGGAATATGTTTTCCATCCAAAGCACCTAAACAAATTGGAAAATGCCAGCGTACTGCAAACTCGTCAGCAATTCTCTCCCATGCCGATATTGTCGATGGAAACTAAAAATAAAATATGTTTTGAATTTTTTTGGTTTTTTTTTTTCAGGCCAGAACAACATCCACAGCGGGATTGCTCCCCAAAAAGGTCGAGAGCAAATCTCCCTTTGCTTGGTTGGGAAAGCAGGTTGTATTTGAAACCGACCAAATAGAAGATAGGCAAATTCAAAGGAAAGCATCCTGGGCAATCCAGAATATTTTACGGGAGAGTTTTGAAGAAAACATGGCGAGAAAAAAGAAAAAACAAAGAGCAACACCCCATCTACATCACTGGAAAGCTTTTCGATACAGCGTTCCCATCCACGACAAATTGCCGAATTCATTAGTGTGGAGACGATACGTCCTCCATCTGCACAGCCCAACGGAGCCAGAGGCCATTTTAACCCCGACATTTTAGAGCAGTCAATGAAGGATGTGTTCAGCGCAGACGACTTTCTTTGAGAAAAATCTACATATGTATGTACATATCTAAATAAAGAAACTTACTTTTAAATATTTGTCCTTTAAATTATTCCATATGGCTCGGCACACATCGGGATAGCTTCGCTTAAAAAAGACTGCGACAATCTTGTCTGGTAGTCTGTGCTCTTTTGTGCTTCGGCCATAGCTAAAAACCTCAGAGTTGCTGACAATTTTTCTATCGGTGAAATAGTCTCTCACAGTATTTTGTCTGACTATACCTTTTTGAACTATGGACAGTAACAAATTAAATGTCGTTTCATCCATACGCAAATAGTTCAAAAAGGATGCCTTATCATTAACGATTAGTTCTTGAGTGAGAAAACTAAAAGAACTTTGTTGTTTATATTTCCTCCAGCTTAATTCACTGTTTTTTTTTTCGTTCTCCTGTTTCAAAAATTGCTTCATTACAGATATCAAATAGCCTCATAACAATCTCTTCTACCGCAACTAATGCACAATCCAACAATTTATTAATTTCCGAATTCATTTTTAAGGAAATCAGAATTTTTCTCAAAAAATACGTTAGTTCTACTTTATCTCACGGAGACTTCAGACTGAAAAAAAAAAGCAGGCGCTCGGCTCAGGAATGTATGTCGAAGGAGGAAACTAAAAAGACGTATGACTCATCTGAGATTGGTATGTGATAGCGCTAGCTTCACGGAATGGAAATTAAAAGAGGAGATGGGAAGTGAGTCGTGCGTCGTGAGGCCGCATGTGAAAGCCGACTTAAGGATGAAGAAAGACGTTTTCGTATCCTTCGTAGATTATGAGAAAGCATTCTAAGTAGGAAAAGTATAGATATACATAAATGACAGAAGAGCGATTGAAACATGTGCACTAGGGTCAGCAAGCAAAAATGAACATAGGAGAAGAGACAGATCAAAAAGCGATTCGAAGAGGAGTATGATAAGGATGCATCCTATCACCCTTGGTTTTCAACATGTACTCAGAAGAAATATTTAAAGAAGCGCTAACAGATGATAACAGAGGAATAAAAATAAAAGGGATAAACAATATACGATATGCAGATACTAGCAAGTACATATCATAAACGAACTGAGTGACATGATGAACAGATTAAATGTTGTAAGTACCAACCATGGACTAGGAACAAACACCGCCAATACGAAATTCATGGTTTTGAGTAGGAAACAGTAAATGCAGAACTTCGAGTTCAAAGTAAACGACATAAATATAGAAAGAGTGGACGACACACCCCATCACGAAAACTTCGTTACAGCTCCGCTCTTTTTAAATTCTCTTTCCTTTTTTTATTAATAACTGTAAAGAACACTAGACAAAAGCCTCTAATAAATAGTTCGTTCACAGTGGTTACATTCTTCAACTACCAACATTTATAATTATGACATCAACCGACCATGAAAAGCCCTTTTTTCATTTAGCGTTTAGCACGGCATATGAAATCATCTCCCAACTACGGGATGGAAATCTCATATTAACAAAATCCCAAAAAGTTGCAGACATATTTATTTCGTAAAAAACAACCCTTAAACGTTTGCCATATCAAAGTTTAAATTGGCCAGTGTCTTCCAACAGGATAATGACCCCAAACATACTAGTAAGAAGGCTAAGAAATGGTTTGGGGATCATCCACTAAATATAATGGAGTGGCCAACGCAATAACCTGATCTGAAGCCCATCTTTGGGCTGATGTAAAGAAAGCAGTTTCAGGCATTATACCGACCAGCAACGAAACACTCTGGGCTGCAGGAAGGGACTCTTGGAATAATATTTCAGTCAAGAGGTGCCAGGATTCGATAAAATATATGACCATACGTTGTAAAGCTATAATAGCTAGCAAACAATAACAAAATATTAATTTTGGTGTGTAATGCACCTGAGTAAAATGATGAATTAAGATATTTATTTATTTTATTAGTTTTAAGTTGTTAAATGGGCGCCGTGGCGCAGTGGTTAGTGTGTTGGACTCTGACGCAAGATAAGCGAGTTCGGATCGTAAAGAAAAAATCATTGTGTTTTAATTGCCTGCATCAAGGCCATGTTTCAAATAAATGTGACAGTTTCGCGTTTTGCAATTCTCAACACCATTCATTAATGCATTGAAAATACAACCGCTGTTCAACCGACTGTGGACAGGATGCATTCACCTTCTTCCTCTTTGTTACACTCAGGTCCTTCATCTTCTTCATTCATTGTTAACCATTCTCTTAAATTGAATCTTGGGGGTGGCCGTGGTGCGGTGGTTAACATCATCGACCGTCGAGCGGAAGGTCTATAATTCAAATTCGTTTCATAGCCAAAGAAAAAGGAATTCCTATACGGAAAAAAGTATACAACACAGTTGTGAATGGAAAGCGACCAAACTTACTGCTACAGGCATAACACTCACTGTATATGGTCAATTGAAATTCATCCTCTGCGTATGCAATATTAACACCAAAATTGCATGAACGAATTACTGTGAATTATAACCAACGCAAAATTTGGTCGGCTCTGGTCCTATCTAGGAAAAGCCACCCCTGAGAGTAGTGAACGAACATCTACGACCCAAAACCACTGCACTACGCTCAGGTTGTGTGTGATCCTGCGCAAGACTCTCCCTCTCCCTGTTACCTTCGCTCGCACAACGTTCACAACGTCATAAAGCCTTAGCCTCAAGTGCGGGTGTAACTATACAAAAAAAAAAAAAAAAACTCATTCGTATGCATTTTTGCCAACTTCTATCGCTCGGATTCAAGATAAGCATGGAGTTTACCTGACTGTTAGACTTTTGCTCGATGCGGCAACCAATTCGAATTCCAGTCAAGGGAGTAGGATCCATATGACCATATCGGCTGGGATTACCAATGGACAAGTCTCTGTTAGGCTAATCTCGTGCCATATTTCGAAGAGCATTCAAGTTGATTGCTTTATACTTTCGAGGCTAACGTCTGTATTACCAGCTCAATCGATCGTAGATATTCCAAGTGAATTCCTTTCAACTTGCTGATCCACATTTCAATGATATCCTTTTATGAGTTTATAGGGTATTTGGCATCATTTTTGGTCCTGCAAAAGGAAAACATACAAAGATTCGCCAGCATGATTCCGAGAGTTTTTGGTTGGGTCATAGCCGGGCCTTCTCCTCAAAATACTTCGAACAGAGAAGTAACATCGTTTTGTACTACAGTGGACACAGATCAACAATTCAATCTCGAACGTTTTTGGCAGATAGTGGAAGTAAAAACTCAACCTAGATTGAGTATTGCTGAACAAGGAGGTGAAGACCATTTTTTAAACACATATGCTGATGGTCGTTATACGCGGCAAGTCCAGTCGCGTTAAAAACAAAAAAAAAAAAAAAAAGTTTTTCTTAGAAAAAAGTGGTTAGCGTTTTTTTTTTTTTTTATTTCTCAAAAACGACAAGACATTTTTGCTTCCGGTTTCCTGTTTTTAATAAGAGAATTGAATTCTTGAAAAAAAATAGTACCTAATTACATACAATTTTGAAAAAAATTAGCTTGAATTTTTATTAATATTAATTATTTTTTTTTCAAAATTTTGAGTTTGAAAATTAATTTCTCAAAAACAATTCCTTAAAACAGCTTCGCTTGAAAACAAGATGAAAGAAGAGGCTTTACAAAAAAGTATATCACGGCATTGTGGATGTAACCGTTGATTTATAATATTTTTTTTTACAAATTAAGTCAATTTTTTAGAAAATTGCTCGAATATACGACTCCCCCTCCCATACGATTTTTTTTCTCGTCTTGACTAGACCTACACGCTTTAGCTTTTTGGCACACTGCTCGTGGGGCCCCCTGTATAGTTAAACTTCCTTTTAAAACGTCAAAAAAGATTGATGTCGGTAATTCGTTTGATGTTCTCTTAATTGACTCCTTGCTGTCGAAAGAAGATTCAAATTTGATTCTCAATTGCAACAACAATATACCAAATTCATGAACGAGTATATGGCCTTAGGGCATATGGAAGAAATTCCAAAAAATGAATTAGTAACATCTACAACTGATTGTTTTTATTTACCACACCATGCGGTATTTAAACTAGACAGCAGCACGACAAAGATCCGTGCTGTTTTCGATGGTTCGGCTAAGGCTGCCAATTACACATCATTGAATGAAAACTGACTTAGTAGGTCCCACTATTCAGGAGGATATATTTTCGATTTGTTTACGTTTTCGTCGCCATATCTACACAATCACAGCTGATGTCGGAAAAATGTATCGACAGATTCGTGTCTCACAAGAACACGTCGATTTCCAACGGATAATTTGGAGAGAAGCCCCTCAACATCGACTGAAACACTTCCGGTTATTAACGGTTACTTATGGTACATCATGTGCTCCATTTTTAGCAATTCGCGTTCTGAAGCAGCATGCACTGAATTCATATGAAACTCACCCACGACCTTCTATGGCATTGCTAGAGGATTCGTATGTGGATGGTGTAGCTACAGGGGCAGATACAATCGAAGATGTGACTAATCTACAAGCTGAACTGGTAAGTTTGCTGAAGGAAGATGGATTTAATTTAAGGAAATGGTCAACGAATTCTTGGAGTATGCTGATATGCATACCAGAAGAACAACGGGAACTGTCACCAGTCGACTTCGAGCGATCTTCTTCAGTTAAGATGTTAGGTCTTCAGAGGTGTCCATCCCAAGATTGTTTTTCATATAAGGTCAAATTAGATAAATCAATGGTGTGCATAAAATGGCGTGTACTATCGGAATCGTCGCGAATCTTGCGATCCAATCGGTTTTTTGAAGAAATCACACAAAACTATCGGTAAGGCGTTCACCGATTCGGACAGAGCAGCGAGCATTCTCCAAAATCATACTGCATAATCTGACGAGTTTAGCAGGTATGTCGAAGGTAGACATAACGTTGTATAGCTGGTCTCTAATTACGCTGTCGTTTACCGCTTTGAAGTCGAAAAATGGGTGGTGAGTGTCGACTTGAAATTCATTGGTCTTTTCCAGGATCTGGCGCAGTGTGAAGATCTGGTCGATGGTGGACTTCCCTGGCCTGAATTCGCACTGATAAGGACCTATCAGCTTATTTACAAAAGGCTTCAGGCGTTGACACAAATCGGCAGAGATTTTGTAGGCGATGTTAAGAAAACTTATTCCTCAGTTGTTGGCGCAGCCAGAGGGGTCTTCTTTATTGTGGATCGGGCATACGATGCTGAGACTATATTCCTCGGGCATGATTTCCTCTGACCATATATTACAGATGAGCTGGTGCATGCTCCTAACCAGGTCATCCCCAACTGCCCTGAAGACCTACAGTCCGTCTGCGCCAGCAGCTTTATTCGACTTGAGTTTCGATATGGCAACCTTAACTTCGTCGAGGTCAGGGGGACGGAATTCTCTGCGGTCTTCGTCGTTAAGAAATGGATCATTCTGCCTGACAGCGGCATAGTCAACATTGCCGTTATACAGTCTGCAGAAGTGATTTTTGCATGTTCTCAGCATGGTGTCCGTTCTCATCCCGACAGGTTTCCTAAGGCATTGCTGAAATTCTTGCTCAAACCCGCGTGTTTTAGGTATTTTTAAACATTTTCCACACTTGTATTTAAAGGGATTTCAAAAGTCTTATTTACTTAAAAGTTTCGAAAAATAGTTAAGCAATATTGTGGTAATAGCTAAAATTTGTACTCCGGCCATACGAAAAGGATTTCGTAGAGCGGCAATCGATAGATAGCAATACAATTGGAGTGCTCTAAAAATGTGTTTTTTAATGCGCTAGAACACCTATAGAATTACCACACAATTGAGAAAAACTCCCGCACGGAATGAGAAAGCATCACAACAATGGACCGTTGGGCTGACAATATGGGCACCGAGAAAAAATGTTCTGCTGATATCATGCTTCAAAGACTGGAATAAATGATATAATATCCAAAGGCACAATTTCAAGTCACTTAGGTGAGACTAGACTTCACGAGCGAGTTTAGCGCAAGGAAGTTTTGATAACAAAAAGGCAGTTCCGTGTGTTCGTGTGTGGGGTAAACACGTATCGGAATTTTCCTCAATCCTTGTTTTTTTGTTTTATTAATTTTGGAACGTTTTAAAGAAAGATAGCTGACGAAAACTATTTTCTAAATACAAATAATCGTCTATTGTTCATTTTCATAGTGTTTTATTTTCCATATAAATAAAAAAGAAAACAAATAAATATGAATTGTATATGTACAAAAAAGGTTTAACGAAGTGATTCAAAAATTTAGTGCAATGACTGCAAAAAACTGTTTCACGCGATCTGGAATACATGAATACAAGTAAACAATAATGATAAACAAATCACTGAAAACATAACAATGGCAATTATTTTAAATGAAGTTGGGGACTTAAAACGAATAAATGTAGAATACTTGGCTAAAGTAAATACCCTCCAAGCCGAAAATACGCAACTCAAATCGACAGTAAGTGAGTTGCAAAATCGTGTAAGTGCCATAGAACACTCGAAACTAAGTAAGTCAATTGACATCTTCAATGTGCCGAATGTTAACAACTCCATCAGCTATGCAGGCCGTATTAAAAGTCATTCGTGATGGATGGATATGAACTTTAAGAAGTAGACATTGACTCTCTGGTTGTCAAAAAAAATCAATCAAAGAGGGATGCCGCTTCTCCCATTACTACTGTGTCTCTTAATCTAACTCGACAAACAACAAGAGAAAAAATCTTGGAACTAAAAAGAAAGAAGAAACAGCGACTAACAACAAAACTCCTCGACGAAAATGATGGTTCGCAGATTTTCATTAATGAAAGTATTACATACCATTTCGGATATTGTATAACGCAACAAGATCAAGATAGAAAAAAATTATAAATACGTATGGATGAGAAATGGCATCATATTTTTGCGTAAGAAGGAAGGTGATGCTGCTTTTAAGGTGAGGTGTTTTGATAACTTAACCAAATTTTAACACATGTCTACTTATATAAACGTAAAACAAAACAAAAAAAAAGAGAAATATGAACCAAAACTATTCACCTGACGCAAAAAATGATGCCCTTTCTTGCCTTCCCACTTTGCTTATCCATTAGAATATTCGTAGCATAAGAAGAAATTTTGATTTATTCTTGGCGCATTTAAACGTATACAATTGTAATGCAATGTTTATTGTATTGTCTTTACCGAAATCTGGGTTTTTGACTTAAAACTATCCAACTATAGTATTCCTGGATACGAACATTTTTTTATCGTCGTATATGTTAAAAAAGTGTAGTTACAAAAATTAGTTTGTCGAGCGCGGATACCTTAAAAATAACGTGTCGCATATATAATGATAATTTTACGATCTTATGTGTATACCGACTACATCATAATAAACCATGTATTAATGTTTTCTTAGACCAATTAAACAACTTACTTAAAGATGTAAACCGTTTGATGGTAGGGAACATAAATATTGATATTTTAAAAAATAACAACGATACATATAACTACCTGATCTTAATCATGCCGATCATTGAATACGGCGGATTGACTGCGGCGGGAGAATCTCTCACTTCTTCTGTTTTGTCATTGAAACCGCAAGTGAGTAAATGTCGATAAAAAAGTCTAAAATCCAGCCATCATTGAATACGCATTCGATCCGCACTCTATACAAATTGTGACGTTTCTCAACCGCAACACAACTGATGCGGATTCCTGTCAGCAATATGAAAAAAATTGAAAATTAAAAAAAAAAAAAAAAAATAATTTTATTTTAAATGAAGCGTTGTAAAATTTCTTTTTTTGCCTCCATTATGTACATTTCTGTTTGTGTATTGTGAGGATGGCTGTCTTCAACTTCGGTAACTAATTCTATTGATCCATGTTCCTCCTCAAACACACTCACACTCACACACACGAAAATTCTTATCCACTTAGCATTGGGTAACAAAAAATATTCTTTGTCATACTTCTTATTTTGTGACGAATATGTCGGCAATCACATAGATCTTCCTCCAAGTCGAAAAGAATTGCAATTGTGACGATAATTTCAATTTATTCCAAATTTGAAATAAATTTCTTGTACAAACCAGTACAAACAATTCAAAATGACAGAACACAGCTGATATAAAAGAAGATCGGTAATGAGGTTCTTCCGACCGATAATGTAGTGCATCCGCCGTATTCAATGATAGGGTTAAACTGCGGAGGTGAAGTGATGCGGATTGGATGAACGCCGCCGCAGTCAATCCGCCGTATTCAATGATCGGCATGAATGTCTTCCTTTGGCTTAAAATCCCTAATTATGGAACCGACAAGAATCATTGAGAGAACGCAAACATGTATTGACCATGTTTTCTGTGGAGGTGATTCGAGGACACCACATACATTATTTGCTGAAGTATCCGACCATAAAATCTCTGACCATTGTATGACAAATTTATATATAGAAACCAGTCAGACAAGCGATTCAAATAAATACATACCTTTAAAAACCAAAAATAAAATAATATATAAGAAACTAATAGAGTGCTTAAAGTCTGAGTTCTGGGAGTCTGTCTATTCAGAAAGTGATCCCTCAGTAGCTTATGATATCTTTATAAAAATACTACAAAACCATATAGAGAGCTGCACTATCAAGCAAATTACAGGAAAGTTGATTTTAAAACGTCTTAGGCCGTGGCTCAATATAAATTTGCTTAAAAAAATAAACATCAAAAATAAACTACGAAAAAAATGTAAACGGCATTCGGGAAATCAATCACTAAAAAAGCGATATCATAAAATCATAAAATAAGTGGAGCTGAAGAGAGGTTAAATTATGTCGTGACACTTACTTTGCATATAAGCTCCATAAATGCCAAGGAAACGTAAAAAATGAATGGAAAGTGCTCAGTAACATCTTAAACAGAGGCAAGGAAGAAAACGAAATTTTTAAAATTCAAGTTGATGATAGGATGATATCAGACCCAACGGATATTGCTAATAACTTTAACTTGCACTTTACTTCTATTGCACCTAAATCCAAACCATATCTTACCCATTACAGTTGCAGTTGTAATATGTTCCCAGATTTAGTTGAAGATGCTTCGATAAGTAATAGTTTTGTTTTTGATCCCTTTACACCAGCCGATATCTATAAAAGTATTATGTCCTTAGGTAATAAGAATTCTTGTACTTCCGATGGTACCCAGTTATCTCTTGAAACGTATTTCTTTCTTTGTTACTGATGTATTAAGTCACTTGTTCAATTTAAGTGTGTATTGTGGTACATTTCCTTCGTCACTGAAAAATGCTGAAGTCATTCCGTTATTTAAAAAAGGTAATAGAAACTCGATAACTTAATATAGGCCCATCTCTATACAGTGGAATCTCCCACTGCGGACACCTCCCTTAGACGGACATTTTTTTTGTATTTGTATTTATTTTTGTACTAAAATGCTTACAAAATTCTTGAATGTAATGTGAATGTAAATACTGACATATATGACCATGAAAAAGCATTTTAGAACTAACACTTTGTGGAAGCTTGTTCCAGTGGCAAGTGTTTCGAAAGTTAACATACTACATATGTAATTAAAATTAAGATGTCGAGGTGTCGAAAGAGGAAGGAAACGCGACAATGTATTAATATTTGGTGAGACAAAAATGTAGTGTGAAGACTTATCGATGTTTTTATTTTTAATAGGAATTTCATTATGGTGAGATGAAACACAATGTATTCTAAGAGGGAAGCGTAATGTGGAGAAAATATAAAAAGAAAATAAAAGAAAATTGTCGGGAATAAGATCGTTTAAGTTATAACTTGTATGAGAGTTTCCACTTCTGATTTAAAAAGCAACCATTTTTTCAAAGCTCTAAAAAAACTATGTCTGCTGTCTACCAAACTGCGTACTTCATCAGGTAATCTTATGAAAATGGCTGGCGCAATTGCTGTTATAAACCGCCTACAGTGTTCTTTTTTAACTCTAGGAACCGTAATACCTATCCTCGATCTAAAAGAATATGTATGTCTCCTGCTATCATTCATATATCCACTACGTTGGTAGAATAGTTTTAGAACCTTATATATGTACAGATGACGAAGAGGCAATATATTTGTGGAGACAAATATAGCGTGCGAAGGCTCCCATCTAGATTTGAATCTCATGATCCTGATAATCTTTTTTTGCCCTATGAAAAGGGGCTTTTAATTACTTATGCAAGCACTACCCCAGCATGTTATTGCATATTCAAGGCGGGAGTTTACGAGCAGTAATTGGTCTTAAGCACAGCTGAAGGTACTAGTTTTCGTAAAAGATATATCCTGTTTATAGCCATGTATACATATCTTTTTAGATTAGTTATATGTAGCTTCCAATTGGGTTTGCAGTCTAAAGTAACTCCAAGATTTTTAAAATTAGACACGGATTCTATGTTTATGCAGCCGTCAGTACAATTTTTATCGCAGCCGTACACGTGGTAGCTGATGCCGTTTAGGCTAAATGGGTTGGAAAGAGAAAAGGACATGACTTTGGACTTAGTGCTAAGCACCATCTTGTGATAAAAGAACCATTCACTTAGTAGTGATAGATCGAGTATTATTTGGTTTCTTATATTTTGCACACATACACCAATATATGATAGGGCCAGGTCATCAGCATAAGCAACGACATTGCCAGTGAGAGGTAGACGACAGATGGAATTTATATAAATGATGAACAGTAACGGGCCCAGAATCGAGCCTTGAGGGACGCCAACACCAGTTCCAGGCAGAGATTTACTAAGGAAATCATTTATTCGAATATGTTGCTTTCTATCCTGGAGGAAAGATCCAAGCAATTCGAGTATATTGCCCCTAAAGCCCAGCCGATATAGCTTTTCCAGAAGTAGTTCATGGCCTACTAAATCAAACGCTTTGGTCAAATCCAGGAACAGACCAGCAGTTTTTTTGTTATTGTCCAGACCGTTATGAATTAGTCTATTAAACTAATAAAATAATTACTCTATTAGAGTCTTTTGTCTTGCAGTTTTCCATATATCGCTTAACTATCTCAAGAAAACTATTGCATGCGATGGAAGGACAATCAGTCGCGTATACGTGAGACCATGTTTCTTGAGCGAGGTGTGCCTTCAATTTGTTGTAGTCTATTTTAGTAAGAATTTTAAGATTCACCTTTTGCGGGCGACTTTTATTTTCTTCCAATAGCTTGGGAAAACAAACACCAGTAGCTTGGGAAACAGACGGATATTCTGGCAACGGTACTTTTTTATTACTTGCAGTCTACAGCAAATAGTAATTCTTCTCATTTATGGAAAAAAACGTGCGTGCCAGTCCAGAGACTTTGCATTGTATGTATGAATTTTGTTAATAGGGTGAATGTCTATTTGAAGGAATGTATCTGTTTGACCTGCTTGAGTTACGATCAAACTCAAACACATAGTCCTACATAGATAAGGATTAAATACAGTTATCCTCCCGCGGACGACAATAAAACAATAAAATGTAATTGCACATACGACCCAAGGACTCGATTAATGAGCGTCTGGCTTACATCCGTTTTTCTGGGCAAACCAAAGCCGATATGTTATAAAAGCAATAGAGAAAAATAAAAATCACACTTTGTATCCGCAAGTGAAAAGTTAAGGACGTGCTTTTTTTTTCATCCTCCGGGAATCCACGACCATAATGCCTGATTCACAACACTGCGTTGGTGCGAGGCACTTTACGTGTTACGAGAAATGCCTCGACGCATGCTTTGAAAATGACAATTCAATTTTTTCGGCTGCTCCATTTCAAAGTAAACGCACACAACACAAACCACAAAATACACAGATACACATCAATACACAGCAACAGTTGTTCAAACGCACAAAAATTTTTTTGACTTTTGTCTGCTTTGGTTACGTGAGTTTACGTTTTCTCTCGCTCTCATTTTTCTTATTTCCTCTCATTTTTTCTTATTTCCTCTCATTTTTCAATGAACGTAAGCTCGCCAACGCAAACGCAGTATTTAAGACTGCCCCATTGAATTCCTTGGGTTGGAAGTCTCAGCTAGCACTAACGCAGTGTTGTGAATCAGGCATAACTCTGGCGCTTGTTTTTTTTTTAATTCGTGTGGTGGAAGCAGTTTTATTTTGTTCGGCAGTGAAGGTTTTATTCTGTATACATATTCACATTTTTGCTTTTTTTCACTCAGGTTGGTAGCATTTCTTTTTATCATTTTGCTTTATTTTATAAAAACATGTTTTCAGAATTCCACCAAAAAGGAAAACTTTAACGCTAAAAGAAAAGGTAGCCTTAATTAACTTTTCGGAAAAATATAAAAAAAAGCATACGTGAAACAGCAAGAGAGTTTCAAGTAGGAAAAACCCAGGTTGCTGACTTATTAAAAAAGAGGGATGAAATTTTAAGTGGATGGCAATCTAATTCAAGTGCAACTCACCTTAAAAGGCGCTTCGCTTCATCGAGCGGGAGCCTAGACAAAATTGTTTTTGAATGGTTTTGTGCAGCTCGAAACAAAGGGTTTCCTATTTCTGGACCCGCAATTCGATACAAGGCAGCAGAAGTTGCAAATCGTTTAGGAGTCACAGATTTTAAAGCATCTGCAGGTTGGCTGGATAAGTTTCGGAAACTTCACGGTATTTCCTACAAAAACGTGAGCGGAGAGAGTGGAAATGTTAATCTTGGGGACGTGAAAATTTTTCTTCAGAAGCTACCTACAATAACAGCCGGTTATGATCCTGACTGCATTTACAATGCAGATGAAACTGGTCTTTTTTTTCGAGCATTACCCACAAAGACAATGGCTTTGAAAGGGGAAAAATGCACAGGAGGAAAGCTTTCAAAGGAGAGGCTCACTTTTTGCACTGTGCCAATATGGCAGGAGACAAGGAAAAACTTTTAGTTATTGGAAAGTCTTGTCGCCCAAGAGCATTTCGTGGCCTCAAACAGGATCAGCTGCCTGTAGCCTGGAAGCACAACAAAAAGGCATGGATGACCCAAGAAATTATGATAGAGTGGCTGGGTTTATTCGACAAAAAAATGAATCTACAGAAGAAAAAAATGTTGCTCTTTCTTGCTTCCCATCCTAAAGACTTGAAGCTGGAAAATATAAAAGTTGTTTACCTTCCGCCAAACACCACATCGATTTTCCAGCCCTTGGATCAAGGTGTGATAAGAAATTTTAAATTTCACTACCGCTCGCTTATTTTAAAGCATCTCATTGCCCGTATGGACAGCTCACAATCCACCAGTGAGTTAAGCAAGAGCGTAAATGTCCTAGACGCTATTTTTTTATTAATAATGCGTGGAAACTGGTCACAGGAAAAACAGTTGCAAATTGTTTTAAGAATGGTTTTGGACAAAGTTTCAATCTGGAAAAAGATGAATTTGATCCTGAAGATGACTTGCCTCTTTCGAATTTAAGGGAAATTTCCAAGCTTCTTACAGAATGCAGATTGGAAGCAGAACCCGAACATTTTGTCCTAATGGATGAAACTGTAAATGTGGAAGATGACTTCGAGATAGTACCAGAAGACGTTGCAGTTCCTGGTGAAATTGTTGAAACAGAAAGTGATGCAGAGGATGATGATCAGGACCAGATAGAGCCTTCAATTAATTCATATCAAGAAGCTAACGCTGCTATTGAAAGCTTAAAAATGTTTGCGGCCAAGAAAAATGGCGGTGAGGCTGTTCAAATTTTGTTTGATCTTCTGACAAGATTCCAAAACAAATCCAAAAATGTTTCCAAAACTAAACAAACAAACATTGAGATATTTTTTTCAAAAAATACTTGAATACACAAATATATATCTACTATTTTTGTATGTGATGTAAGATAGAGGCTCATAATTCACCACCTAATAATTTGAAGAAAATTATGTGATAAAAAAAAAATGGAATTTATTTGTTTTCCGTTTTTTTTTTTTTTTTTTTTTTTCTGTTAATAAAAGAATACCTACTATATTAGTTTCGAAAAATAATGTTTTTTTTTATTTGGTTTCTCTTGAACGGACACCTCCCTTAGGCGGACAAAAAATTTTGCACCATTGATGTCCGTTCAAGGGAGATTTCACTGTACTCCCATCGTTTTCGAAACGTCTAGTATCGTTCTTAAACAAAAATCAATTCCTATGTAATAACCAATTCGGATTTCGTGAAGGTAGATCTACCGAAGACACAATTCTTAAAGTGTGTAGTGATATTTATGATAGTTTTAATAGCAATCACCCTAACTTAGTACTCTTTATAGATATGACGAAAGCTTTTGATATGGTCAATCACGATATTCTCCTGAGCAAACTGTAAAGAAGTGGATTTAGAGGTGTGATCCATAAATGGTTTTCGTCTTATTTATCAAACAGAACACAACGAGTAAAGCTTAGCGGTGTTTTTAGTAATCGGTTGTAAATGAAAACCGGTGTACCGCAAGGTTCAGTTTTGGGACCATTGCTATTTTTGATTTATACCAATTCACTTTTCTACCAAATTCTCAGCAGTCATATCATGCTGATGATATAGCATTAAGCTATAATAATACAAGTATTCTCGATTCGGTAGTCAAGTTACATTGGGACTTAAATATGCTACGACAATGGTTCGCCAAACACGAATTACTTGTAAGCAACAAAACTAGAATTATGATATGCAGTCTAAAAACATCTTATCCTCTTGACTGTGATGCTATCTTTCACTCCAGCTCTTGCACAAAAGTATCAATATCTCTTCATACCTGTGGTGATAACAATTTCCACGAGAACGTAGCTTGCAGTTCAGACTGTTTTAAAATAGAAGGGGTTGAAAGTTACATGTATCTAGGTGTAGTAATAGATAAAAATATGACCTGGGAGGCTCACGTGGAAGGTTTAAAACAATATATGCTTACTGTAAGTCGTTACATTTACCTTCTAAGAGAAAATTGTTAAAAAAAAATGTTACTAATGTTTTATTATGGTATTGTGCACTCTAAACTCCAATACGGTATCGCAAGCTGGGGCGGCACTTACAATAGTACCACCGAAGTCTTATGTACAGCTCAAAAACAGATAGTAAGAATAATAAGTAAACAAAATCGCTTAGCTCATAGTTGGCCTTTGTTCTTAGCCCTAGGTATTCTTCCTTTGCAACACCTTTACATTTTCACTTTACATTTTCAAAGTTCTCAAAGTCTTTAACATGCGTAGCGGATACTTTAATATGCTAAGAAGTTCAATTACATACGGTCTAAGAACAAATACATGTTGTGTGTGATTTATTTTTCACACAGGTGAAAGGGAACTACAGTTTAATGCTGATTCCGAACGGCGTGAGTCGAGAAGCCTTTTCACGGCAATTATACTACGGGAGTTTTTGCCGGTACTCCACCGAGGAACGCCGCGAAGTAAACATTCGATGGCGTTGGTGTTATCGGGATCCGAACTCTTTCATTGTGCGTCAGAATCAAACACACTAACCCCTGCGTCCGCCTAAGAATAAGGCTGTTAGCTGTTCGAAAAAGCAAAGGCAGCATAAGAATCCATTCCGGCTGAAAGCCAAACCGATAATAAGTAGAATAAGATAAGAAAGGCTTTTCTAGATGTTAATACATCCATAAAATACTAAATCCATATTTTACAATTTTTTTCTTACCGTCTCTAATTAGATGTCCCAACTTTTTTTCGGTGCTTTTTCAATAAATCCATTGCTTACTTTAAAAGACAACAAAAAACTAAGGATTTAAAGATTTGTTCAGTTAACAGGAAGATAACATAATGTTTAAAATTCAAATCTATTAATTATTTACGAAATTAAAATAAAATCGAAAAAGCACAGAACGATTTAAGCGTTTCTAATTAGTTGTCCGTTAATAGCTAAAAAAATCTCGTTGACCATGTTTTATCAACATTTGTTTACACAACTACCATTTGCGGAGCTTAAAATATCCGTTATCAATGAATTCGTTTTTATTAATCATGACGAGTCTGCAAGCTGTGGTTAATTAAATTTATTAATATCCTTTACTCTCGAAACATCTCCTTTGGTGGTGTTACAGCCCGTGAAGGGCCAGATTACAGCTTCTCTTTTTTTAAACCGTTTTTATTGACTAAAAATCGCAAATTTAATCAAAATTAATCCATAGTCAACCATTAAAAAAAAGGGAATTACCCATTGCTTTTTGATATTGATGACGAAAAAAAAATTGTACGGATTTGCGAAAAATTGGGTGGATTTCAACCGCGGCCAATCAAATAGCACAATAAGCGCAACAGTAGCATCTAGGAACAATGTTCTTGCATTTGGTTTTTCTACACGCAGTGATAATGGAAGTTCTTGTTAGCTCTGTTTATTGATGCTATTCAAAGTAATTGAAAAAAAATAAGTCCAACGGCGTGGACTGGTTTGTTTTCAATGAGGGTAAACAGATTGTAAGAGAATTTCGGTACCTACTCTTGGGGTAAAACAGATTTGTGAAAAGACAAATACATCGATTAAGTGTTTAAAAGCAATAGTAATAGGTACGTGAGTAAAAAGCACTAAAACTTTACGTCCATATTTCCATCCAACCGTCCATTAATCTTCTTCTCTGGTGGCGTTACAACCATGAAGAACCAGAGCCAAGCTTTTTTTTTATAGTTAAAAAAGGGAGAGAGGTAAGGAGAGGGAGAGTTTCGCGCAGGTTGATGTTTTTGACACACAACCTGAACGAAGTCCAGGGGTTGTTTGTCCTAGATAGGACGAGAGCCAACCAAATTTTGCGTTGGTTATAATTCACAGTAATTCGTTCATGCTCTTTTGGTGTTAATATTGCTTGTCTCAATCACCCATGTTGTGTGTAATTTATTTTTCATACAGGTGAAAGAAACCTACAGTTTAATACCGATTCCGAACGGCGGAAGTCGAGAAGTTTTTTTCCATCAATATAAGATCATTAATATAAAAAAAATATTTTAAATTTATTTTTTAAGCTCAAGAACAATGCCGCATACATACATATGCATACATACATATGCTCTACCATTGTGTTCGAGCCATGAATGACAATTTCAAATTTCGCCAATTTGGTTCAAGATCCTAATATCCTATAAACGATAATTCCCAATTTATAATGTTAACCTATTGTTAAATTGTTGTGAAAACTGTGCATGGTGTGAAACCTTTTCTTTGTAATTTTTATATATTCCAATTAAAAATCGAAATTACGTTACGAAATCAAATAATTTCACATAACACGTACATACCTTTCAACATGTTACTTATATCATTTGCAACGCTATGATGGATATCCGCCCTTCGTACTTTACAATTGGCCGACTCTTTATGTTTT
Source organism: Eumerus sabulonum (assembly GCA_951905685.1). NCBI lineage: Eukaryota > Metazoa > Arthropoda > Insecta > Diptera > Syrphidae > Eumerus > Eumerus sabulonum. Next base: position 112,041,110 of record OX645060.1, read on the forward strand.
TTCTGCAACTCGTCTTCTGCGATAACAGTCATATCCGACCAAAATTCATTATTATTTCCTCTTTCCAATTTTACATAAACTTTTATATCTGCCAAAAGATCCTCTAAATCTTTAACTGTTAAACCATTTATAAATGTATAGGGCTCGTGCATCTGCATTTCTATGGTGTCTTCGAAGTTTGAATTTGATACATATTGGGCCAACAAATCGATTGGTTTTGCTCGACCATCCCGGATACGTATAAAACTTCTCAATCTAGCTTGTTCAAGGTGGAATGTATCCTCTTGTTTTTCCAATTCTTCATATTGTGATGCCTCTCGGGAACGCTGCAAATTTAGCAAGTCCTCATCTCTAGATTGTCGTTCAAGTTCTCTCTCCTTACGCCTTTTTTTTACTTTCTCGAGTTCGATCTTATTTTCGATTTGTTTTTGTCGATGTATCGCTTCTACTGCGCTAGAAGCTAAATTGTGGAAACCATCTTTTTCCATCTTTTTAGACCAAACAAATGACGATGTCAAATTAGCATCTCCAAAAGGGTTATCCTGATTTGTGTAGTTTTGATACTCCGTATCCCAGCCCATTCGCTCTCGCCGACGTAGTTCTTTTTCCTGTTTTTCCTTTAATCGACGTGCGCGTTTTTCCCCAAGTGTTTCTGTTAGCTTAATTTTTTGTTTGGACGATTTCCGTTTTAAAATATCATTCAATCTTTTATCCTCCAATTTCTGTAGAAGTTGATATGGTTCGCTGAGACGTTTAGCAACATTTGCTGCACATTCTTTACGGGGCTGATCCATCTTTTAGCAGGAACAAATCAGCATCCTCTCTGATTTTTATTTTTAGAAACGAGATACAATAACCATAATAGCAAGGGATTATTCAGGTGAAAACCAGGGATAAAGAATGAGATACCAATCTATTGGCTTTGACAGGCACTTTGACAGATTGCACCTACAAAAGCGTTGCGGTTTGACGGCGGCTTGACTATGTCATTAGCACCGTTCACACCATACGATTTGTCTATACGATTTGCTTGATGACTCGTGTCTGTACTGCCAATCGTCAATGTAAACGCTCCGTACTGCAAGTCGATACGATTTGTAGTATGAAGTTCAGAATTTTCGACTTTTTCCCTTGCTTGTGTGAGTGCCCGTGTATGTGTAAAAGTCAGAAATGATACTTCCATACGTTTTTCACTTTTTTTGTGATTTCGAAGGGTGAACATCAGCGGACAAAGGCGATATCACGACGAATTTAGTGACAAGTTATGGCATTTCCAAGCTTGTAGATGTAATAATAGACCATTGTTGGCGGGATTGGTGTCTACTTCTGAGCTTCGGATATATGTATGTAGCTGGCTTAAATTGGTAGTGGTCAGCAAAACTCTAAATCTTGTGGTTATAATTCCAAAAATATTTTCTACTACACGCCACCACGATACTTCCACTTGGGAGCCGCCGGGACCGACGCCAGGCACCGAGATACCGACCGCCAGTTGCGGGGCTCCTGTTTCTCGTGGTACCAGATTATAGCTACCGGTGGAGCTTCGCGATCGCAAGGTCACTTCCAGATGAGTCCCGCAAAGCTCGAGGTCTAGCACCTCACCCTAGAAAAACTCCCAACTTTGGAGAAAGGCAGTACTCCAGCGCCTCGTCTCTTACGACAGGCATGCCTTTCATTCTCCCCATTTTGTAACAACTCGGATGTACATTTAAAAAAAAACAGGGGTAACGATATTCACGACACAAATTCTCTCTCACAAATGAAATCTATCAAACTTGCAGTAAAGTGTAAACGCCACGTACTTTTGATTGTCAAAAAAATCGTATAGACAAATCGTATGGTGTGAACGCCGCTATTCTGCCTTGTTGCGACCATTTTGCCAGGGCTTGAATCTACACATTGACGTCTTGAGACTATCGTCTCGTATAGTATCGGTGTGTATTACAAAAGCAACAACCAACCACTACGCTGATTGGTATCTCATCCCTGGTGAAAACCAGGGACCAGCATGCCAGGGATAATGAATGAGATAGCAATCTTTCGCACGGTTATTGCTTTTATGATACACACCGACACTATACATGTTATTCTCGTTTAAAAACACCGCTTTCGACTTATCATTGGGTTGGGCTCAAGCGTCGATTGGTGAGTCAACACGTTGGAACAAGGCAGAATGCCGTAGTCAAGATGCCGTCAAACTACAAAGCAATCTGTACGTGGAATCTGTCGAAAGTGCCTGTCACAGCCAGGGGATTGGTATCTGATTCATTATCCCCGGTAAAAACAAGGAGTCAGGGATTATGAGTGAGATGGTAGTCCGATGGCATTGGCAGGCATTTTGACAGATTGCACCTACAAACGGTTTGCGGCATAGACAAATTATAGAGATACCAACGTTTCGTACGTCTGCCCGATGTCACGACAAAACAGGATCTTAAAAATGGAAAACTCCTACGGTTTGCATGCATTTTGGCAATATTTTCCGACAAGAGGTCTGAATGGAAAAACTGGAAATTCGTCTGTAGAAGACATCCGTATAAAGATGTTTGTGGGACGATATTGATATTGACGCCCGTATTCTGGCATACCTCAGTGATGCCTCATAAGTCACAACAACCTCACAAGAGTGTGGTGAGTCATAACTTGTGAGGTTTTCGTAATCTAACCAAAACCTCACAAGTTGTGAGCATCACAGTAACTGTCAAAATTGTGATGTCCGATTGAGCAGCTCACAAGTCGATCACAAGAGATAAGATGGAGGAAGAAATTTTGTTTTTGCTTCTTATATTTATGTCTTGTTGGACAGTATACACATTTATAAATATTTCTTTTGGTTTTTAGAATACAACAACAACGGGAAAGAAATGACCCATTTTCATGATAGCTGTTTCAGAATTTTTTTTTGTCTTGAAATCTCGTTTCAGATACTTGTTATTACTACCTTGTACAAAATTATTTGCCATTATTTTTTCGTTTTCCTTTTTTTTTTGTTTTTTGTTCTTTACTGACTGCTCGATTGATTGAAAGTGATAGCTGACAAAATAAGTCATTTTCATGCATGTTAATACATTCACCACAGTGTGGTGACTATTATTCTGTGTGTTCTTGTGATGTGTTTGCCAGATTACCAAACAGCTGATTACTCACAAGAAACCTCACAAGAGAGACATTACAATTTTAGCATCACTGAGGTTTGTGAGTTGGGACCACATCACAGCCAGAAAAGGGCTGTGATATTCCACAACTGCCTGCAGGAGAACTTGCATCAATTTTTCAATGTCTCTGCCAAACCATTGAATGTGCACCCTCGAAATTAAATACTATGTTTCGCTCTAGTCAGCGAAATAATATACCTGATTCTCGTATCGTACTTAAATTTGGATCTCCTAAGGAGAAAAACGGAGTATTAAAAGCAATTGCTCTCTTCTGCAAGAATAAAAACAGACAACTATGTTTGCATGATGCTGATATAAACTCAAACAAACAAGTGTACATGCACAAGAGCTTAACTACAAAAAATTGCTCTCCCTCTCATGCCTGTTTCACTGCCTGAACACAATGAGGTCGCGGTCGCTTTCTCGGACGCCTGTCAAAAGCTAAATGTACGTAAGTCCCATAATGTAAACACAATGATGTCGCGGTCGCTACCTCGGTCGTTGGGTGTGTCGCGCGAGTTGGCTAACTTTTAACTCGGTAGTACGACATTGTGACAGCTGTGTAGAAAAAAAACAAAACGCAAGGAAATCTTCAAATCGGCGGTTGACGGTTCGTTGTAAGTACAAAGTGTCCCAAAAGAAAGTTTATATTTAGTGGATCGATTAAAAACGAAGTAAACATTCTATCGAAAACAATTTTATTTATCATTAAAGTTCACAGCTTGGTAATTTATTTCTTAAAAATTATGTAATCTAAATGAAAGCCCTCGCGTTCGCGACAGAAATTTAATCTAACAGCGAAATTTCTCACTACAGCTCCGCGCGCTTCCGAATGAAAGGTCGGGATGACTGCGAACAGACTGATTAACTTTCTTTACGTTTTCTTACGTTATTGATTACCTTGACGGTCCAGATTTTGGTTTTTCTAGTGTTGAACTAGTCTCTTCAAACTTTTTTACCCATTTTCGAATGAGAGGAATGCTTGGCGCATCCTTTAAATGGCGTAAAGTTCGAATATTACAGAATTTTCTACGTGCCACAGTCGCCGAATCACCGTTTTTGTAAGACTCTCGCACGCACAACGCGCAGTCTGCACCCGAGAAACGCTCCATAGCGAGTGAATTCCCAAGAGCCAGGCTACCGATTGACGTACCTCCTGCGCCCCACGGATTTATTGCGATCACGCAATAAGCTAAACAAATGTAAATTTTCTTTTGAGACACGTTGTATATGGACAAAGGTGAAAACAGCTGTTAAAATTTGACATAACAAAGCGACCTCATTGTGGGTGAGATTTTGCTAATCCTAGCGACAGCAATGCCGACCGCGACCGAGACTGCGACCTCATTGTGTTCAGGCAGTCACAATGCTACTACACGGCGTTTGTAGCGCAACTACAAACGCCGTAGCTGTCAAATCCATATTCACTCAATGGAATTATGTGAAGTAAGTCACATAGGCACGTATGAGTCGTGTCGCAGCGCTGTAATTTCGAAAATTTGAAACACTGTCGCAACTACACGGCATTGTGCCATTTCGAATTCGACATTGGAAGAATACGCTTGATAACTTGGTCTAACCCATCACCTTCTTCTGACTTTTGTTTTCGCTTTTAGCTTTTTATAGGCTAAAGCAGCCGCACATGATAGCAATAATGTTTTTTTCAAATTATTTTGATCCATTTATGAACTAAATTCAGTTTCAATCTTCGAAATTTTCACTGATGCCAACTTCACTCCGTAGAATTCACCTCCCACTTCACATACAGAAATAACCGCGCTGTCAAAAAAAACGCCTATGAAAGTAACTCCGTTGTGTATTGACTGAACGGCTTTACAACCACAGCAAACGGCAGCGTTTGAAGTTGCGCTGTCGCGTAGCCGTGTAGCAGCGTTGTAAAACAGGCATCAAAAAGCAACTCATATGAAGCGTCGCAAGCAGCTGCGTTCTGTTTACACAAGGTCTGATTTTGTTTTTGTTAAACAAAGTGCAAATGGGATACGCTTGAAAATTGCGAACGAAAGAAATCTTAATGCCTTTGCCGAGAGATGTCAATCAAACAACGTACCAACAATCTTTTTCTTACTTTTTTCCCTGTTTTCTCATATTGGTCAATTCAATAATGCAATACAAAATTCGTATCTTCTATGTATGTAACCTGCATGTTTGCTATGAAAAATTAAACTTTCTTATTGGATTGTTACGAAATATTCAATCCCACACCAAATAGAGTTCGCACCACTGGATTGTGATAAACTACAATTGTCCTTTTTATCCGAATTAAAACACACACACTTTTCTTGTTCCACCACAGATCAATTATCTGTGCAGCTTCACCACAAAAAACGGATGAAAAACTGCGACATCTACTACGGGAACTGCTACAAGGAGAACAAACAGCACCTATTCGGGTGCGGATCCGTTATTAGAGGAAGACTCCAAAAAGTCTTAAGCTTCCGAGATGTAAGCGAATGCCTCATAACAATCCGCATCAAAGCGCTCACGCCCCAACGGAAGAAAAGGACGATCGACTCAAAGAAGAATTCTACGATCTCCTAGACAGAACATATGCCCAATGTCCCAGCTACGATACAAAAATAGTCCTAGGAGATTTTAATGCAAAACTGGGCAAGGAGGACATATTTGAGTCGATCATAGGAAAGCATAGCCTCCATAACACCACATCCGACAACGGATTAGGGCTAATCGATTTCCTAGCGGGGCGTAACCTCCTTGTAGCAAGCAAGCGATTCTCCCATCTCAACATCCACAAGGGTACCTGGCGGTCTTGTGACCAATCGACCACCAACCAGATTGATCATATTGCGATCGACGCCAGACACTACTCCTGTATTCTCGACGTACGAACCTTCCGAGGGGCCAGCATCGACTCGGACCACTACCTTGTTGTAGCCAAGGTACGAATGAGGATATCAAGAATGCTTAGGAGTCGAGTAGGACAACGTAAGTTTGACGTTGGAAAGCTACAATCGCAAGAGACTGCCAGAATCTTTGCCGATCGTGTCTCCTCAAAGCTCTCTCAAAATCCGCCCAGAGCAACACAAACAATAGAGCAGGAATGGGCTCATTGCCAGAGCGCCGTCAGAGATGCTGCCTCAGAGGTGCTGGGTTTCAAACAGCCACCACCTAGAAACCCCTGGTTCGATTAACAATGCGAACAAGCCCATGCAGCAAAACAAGAGGCATATAAGGCCATGCTGCAACAACGGACGAGAGCTGCTCGCGAAATCTATGAGCAGAAGAGAAGAGAGGAACACACGCTTTTCAGAAGAAAGAAGAGAGAGCACGGAAAGCGTGAGATCGAGGAGATGGAGAGATGCTTCCGCAGGAATGACGCCCGTAAATTTTACAACAAGGTAAAACGAACATGCCATGGGTACAAAGCCAGAGTGGCGGCCTGCAGGGATGAAAATGAAGAACTGGTAGTAGAGTCGCAGTCGATGCTGAGGATTTGGAAAGACCACTTCTGCAGACTGTATAACGGCGATGATAGACAAGATACCGTGAGGCAGAACGAGCCATTCGCAATGGACCACGAAGTAACAGAATTCGGTCCACCCGACCTAGACGAAGTCAAAAAAGCGATATCAAGACTTAAGTCTAATAAAGCCGCTGGCGCAGACGACCTATCTGCTGAGCTTTTTAAGGCGGCTGGAGATGAGCTGGTAAGGTGCATGCACCATCTCATCTGCAAGGTATGGTCGGAGGAAAGCATGCCCGACGAATGGAATCTCAGCATCGTTTGCCCGGTCCATAAGAAAGGAGACCCCTATAACTGCGCCAACTAAAGGGGAATAAGTCTCCTTAACATCGCATATAAGATCTTCTCTGCCGTATTGTGTGAACGCCTGAAACCGTTTGTGGATAACCTGATCGGCTCTTATCAGTGTGGTTTCAGGCCAGGTAAATCCACAATAGACCAAATATTTACGCTACGGCAGATCTTGGAGAAGACCCAGGAATACCAAATCGACACTCACCACCTCTTCGTCGATTTCAAGGCCGCGTATGACAGCGTATATAGAGACGAGCTGTACAAAGCCATGTCTAGTTTTAACATCCCTGTCAAACTCGTCCGAATGTGCAGGATGACAATGGAGAATTCTCGTTGCTCCATTAAGGTCGGTAAGAGCATACCGAGACCTTTGATGTTAAAAAAGGATTTAGGCAGGGCGACGCGCTGTCGTGCAACTTTTTCAACATCGTGCTTGAAAAGATTGTGCAAGAGTCACTGGCCAACACAAGAGGTACGATCTATTTCAAGTCTACGCAATTGCTTGCGTACGCCGACGATATTGACGTAATTGGACGAAAACAGCAAGACGTCAATGAGGCTTTTGTGAGCATTGAGGTAGAAGCGGCTAAGATGGGTTTCAAGGTTAATGAGGATAAAACCAAATATCTGCTCTCATCTAAAAGAGACGGACAACACCGACGTATTGGCCAGAACGTCACCATGGGCGGATATAACTTTGAAGTGGTCAAGGAATTCGTCTACCTTGGCTCACTGATTACCAGCGACAACAACACCAGCGCTGAGATAAAACGCAGAATCACTCTTGCCAACCGCTGTTTCTTTGGGCTCAAGAGGCAATTGAGAAGTAGAGCCCTCTCTCGGAAAACCAAGGTGACACTGTATAAGACCTTGATCATCCCAGTCCTCCTTTACGGCGCAGAGGCTTGGACCTTAACAAAAGCGGATGAAGATGCCCTTGGTCGTTTCGAGAGGAAAATTCTGCGCACTATCTACGGTCCCGTTTGTTCAAACGGTGTATGGAGGAGAAGATATAATGAAGAACTGTACGGGTTGTACAGCGACATCGGCCTGGTACGACGTCTACGGATACAGCGTCTAAGGTGGCTAGGCCATGTAGAGCGCATGGAAGATACAGCTCCGACCCGAAAAGTCTTCGAATCCACTCCGGAAGGAAGGCGCGGCAGAGGACGGCCGCCTCAGCGGTGGTGCACGCAGGTGGAAAGGGACCTCAACAAACTGGGCGTGCGGCACTGGAAACAGCTGGCCAAAGACCGTGCCGGCTGGAGACGCTTGATGGTTGAGACCCAGGTTCACCACGGACTGTAGCGCCACCTAAGTAAGTAAGTTCACCACTTTTCTTTATTATCCAAATCCACTGTTATATCGATATATCACACCGACTTGTCACACGCTGTACAATTCCACAAACTGAATGCATGCCGATGGCGAGCGTTCGCGCTTATATAGCTGTCGGTCCACCTTCTCGAATGTTCACCGTCGGAAGTTCCCCCACGGAAGTCTCTAGAATGCTCTGACAATTAGCATTACGCCGTTGACATCTCAGCTTTCGAACTTCGACAGCGAAATTCGAACTTAGCCGTCGGTTTATGTCTCCGCCACACTGCCCTCCTCCTAAGCTTGTTCGTCCTCGAACAAGCGAGTGGATCCTTCTCCGTAATACGGGGCTAACCTCTCTACGTGGACAATCTCACACTTCGCCCGTCTGTTTCCCGCCTGCTGTATTCGGTACACAACGTCGTTAAGTTTCTTGATGACCTCATATGGTCCGTCCCAGGCTGATTCCAATTTGGGGCACAAGCCTTTTTTTCGTTGTGGGTTGTACAGCAATACCAATTGTCCTGTCTCGAATCCAGAAGAGTTCGCCCTTAAGTCGTATCGCGGATTCATTTTATCGCTGACCAAGTTCAGTCGCTCCCGGATGAACTGATGGATGGAGTTCAGCTGTTCCTTCTTTTCTGTTACGAAGTCCTCCCTGCCCCTAGTCGGAGATCAGTTCCCAAAATGGCTTTGACTGCTGTTGTTGCCGTTGAATTGTGCTGTGCCCAACGGTATGCCATTAAGAAAAGGGTAAGATGTTGATCCCAGTCATTCTGATCTCCAACGACGACTTTTCTCATGTATTCCTCCATCGTCCGGTTGAACCTTTCGACCATGCCATCAGATTGTGGGTGTAATGGTGTTATTCGTGTCCTTCTGATACCTAGCATGTCGCACAGTTCTTTGAACACCGACGACTCGAAGTTCCTTCCTTGGTCTGATTGCAGTTCCAGCGGTACTCCGTAACGCGCAACCTAGTTGTTCACGAATGCATCCGAAATGGTTTCGGCTTCCTGGTTCGGAATGCAAAACGCCTCAGGCCACTTGATGAAGTAATCGATCACCACCAGCGCGTATTTGTTTCCAGCGTTGCTCGTTGAGAACGGGCCTGCGATGTCCATGGCGATACTTTCGAACGGTGCTCCAACATTGTATTGCTGCATATTTCCTCGAGTTTTCCTAACTGGACCCTTTGCCTTCGCACACTGTTCACACCTGCGAATGAAACGCGTGACCGATTAATGGAATCCTACCCAGTTGAAACGTCTCTTGATCTTTTCTACAGTCTTGTTAGCACCAAAGTGACCCCCACTTTGTCCCTCGTGGTATTCTCGGATGACCTCGTCAATCTGTCCCTATGGAATTACCAGCAGATCGTTTATAATGTTCCCGTCCTCTCTTTCCCAACTGCGGTAGAGGCAACCGTTCTTCAGCTTCAAACTCTGCCATTGAGCCCAGTAAACTTTCACGATTGGGCTTTAACTAGATGTTTGCCGCCAAGTTGGTCGAAAACCTCGTTCTTTGTAGTCGATGATGACTGCCAGATCGGCATCTTATCGCTGCTTCCTTCCGACCTTCTCGACAGTCCAGGAATCTTCTGGCAGCACATGGAAACGACGGATGTCGGTGACCTGTTCCTTGGTTTCGGCTCGCGAACAATGTTTGCATTCAACATAGCAAGGTCGATAATGCATCCGCATTTCCATGACTGTTTCCCTTCCGGCGTTCGATACTGAAGTCATAACTCTGGATTCTCTCTATCCATCTAGCAAGCTGGCCTTCCGGGTTTTTGAACTGCAGCAACCACCCTAACGCTGCGTGGTCCGTCCTAAGATGAAAAGCTTGGCCATAGAGATATTTGTGCTAATGCTTGACACAGTCAACCACGGCTAAAAGATCCCTACTAGTTACACAGTAGTTCCTCTCCGGCTTCGACAGGATCCTACTGTAGTAAGCGATGACCGGTTCTCGCCCGTCAATCATTTGAGAGAGTACTCCGCCGATTCCCTGTCCGCTCGGATCGGTGTCCAAAATAAACTCTTCTCCCGGGACAGGATATGCAAGGACCTGCGCACTGCAGAGTAATTCCTTCAGGTGAATGAACGCTTCCTCCTGCGGCTTCTCCCACTTGAATGGCCGATTATTTTTGGTGAGCTCGTGCAGACTGCTGGCAACGTTTGCAAATCCTGGGACGAATCGCCTGTAATATGTGCAAAGTCCCAGGAATTACCTTAGCTCGTGAAGATTTTTCGGCCGTGGCCATTCCTTGACCGCCGAGATTTTGTCTTCGTCTGTATGGACTCCTTCTGCAGTCACAACATGTCCCAAGTATTTTACCTCCTTTTGGAAGAGCGAACATTTCTAAGGGCTCAGTTTTAGTCAGGCTGCTTGAATACGTTCCAGTACCTCTTCAAGCTTCTAAAGGTGACCGTCGAGATCCTTGCCCATGACAATTATGTCATCTAGATAAGCAAGGCAAGTCCTCCAGTGAAGTCCTCTTAGTACCGCGTTCATAAGTCTCTCGAATGTGGCTGGCGCATTGCAAAGACCGAAGGGCATCACATAGTACTGCCACAACTCTCCTCCGGCGGTGAACGCGGTCTTTTCCTTGTCTTGGTGGTCAAGCTCTATTTGCCAGTATCCGCTTTGCAAGTCCAGCGTCGAGAACCACTTTGCACCAGATAGTGTGTCCAAGGTGTCGTCGATTCTCGGTAAAGGATAGCTGTCCTTCTTCGTTACGTCGTTCAGCTTCCTATAGTCCACGCAGAATCGGGTGCTTCCATCCTTCATCTTAACTAGTACTATTGGCGAACTCCATGGGCTTGCAGATGGTTCGATCACGCCCTCCCTTTCCATCTCGTCAAATAGTCTGATCACCTCTCCTTCTTTCGCCAAAGGTACCCTCCTCGGTGGTTGCCGGATCGGTCTAGAGTCCCCTGTGTGTAATCTGTGCTTCACAATTGATGTTCTTCCACAGTTGTTACCATTTGTAAGAACTGTCCAATATTTGCGAAGCAGGGAGAGTGCTTTACTTTTCTGCTTCTCCACTAGATGTTGCGTCCACTTTCTCACCATTGTTTTCAAAAAGGCTTTGTTGGTCTGGATTTCCCGGCAGGATTCAGGACTCGTACTGGAACCAGTTGGTCTTGTCGGTGTTCCACGAGAGCCCTTCCAACACTGATGTCGCTGGGTCGATTTCGTTTGTCGGGTTCGACCACCCACATTCGGCTTGTCCCCGCATCCTCTTCTATCTTTGCCCAAACCACAGCTTCTGCTTTCGGTGGAACTGTTTGGCGCGCTTGCACGACTATTCGCCTGACCTTGCTGCCCTTCCCATTATCTGTTGTCAATGGCAGCTCCGAATTGCCATACTTCATCACTTTTTTGGTTAAGGTCCAATGTGAAGCCATGCCTAACCATGAAGTCGACGCCGATTATGGTGGCATCAGTGATCTTCGCAACGATGAAATCATGCTGAAACTCGACGGTACCCATCGTAATTCTTTTCTGGACCTTTCCCTTAACCTCCGCCCTCTCACCAATTACTGTACGAAGCCTTACCTCGGAAAATGGTTCGATGTCAGAAACCAATCCGCTTCGGATGACTGAATGAGTTGCGCCCGTGTCCAGCGTCAGCAGATATCGTCGTCTGTCCATCGTTCCCTCGATGACTAGGCTGGTTGCATCCCTACAGATTCGGGATACAAGGATGCTGGGGCACTCCAATGTGGGAGCCAGCGCATGCCCCTCTGCACTGACTCGTTTTAGTTTAACGGATTGTTAGGTGCACCTTTTGCACCTACACGTTCGCGTTCACTCCCCTGGTCTCTTTTTGGCGAACTAGACCTCGAACGCTTTCTTCGCAGGAGGCAGTTTCTCGCAATGTGCCCCTGCTGGTCGCAGATGTAGCATCTACCCGGGAATGAACCACTCCTACTCCCGCTCCCAACTCCCGCCGTTTTTGTTCTTGAACTATCCTGGTCTTGAGATATGCGCCGTAGTTTGATGGAAGGTCGGCATATCAAGAGCGATGTTTCACATGCGAGAGCGCTGGCAACTGTCTCCTTGAAAGATGTCTTCGGCAGGAGAATCAAGCTTCGTTGCGTTTCGGGGTCCCTTAGATGAAAGAATCCGTTTTTAGTTTCTCCACCACATCAACTGGAACACCCGTGTAGGCAAGATGGAATAGCCTCCCGATGTCGGCAGGGATGGTCTGTAGAACGTTCACCCTTAAGCGAAATTACTAGAGCGGCCACACGATCTTCTTCTCCCCATTGATTCCGTTCCGCTGTTATCTCGAACTGAAGTTTAAAGATGTTAAAAGCGCTCGTGCCGTCGTAGTTGGGAGCTGTGAATTTCGATGCTGCAGTCGGTACAACGATTCCTTGATGCTGAACGTTCTGGACAGTTTTCTCGAGTTCCAGAACCTTCTTGTCTTACCTCGATTCCAGTGTCTCGATTATCTTTTCTTGATTATTCTCGAGATCTAGAACCTTCTAGTCGAACCTCGACTCTAGTGTCTCGACTCTCTTTTCGACGTTCTGGAATCGATCGTCGACGGCCTGCTGGATGTTTCTTAAGCTTTCTCGAGTGTTCTCTGGCATCTCTTCCAGCTTCTAATTCAGGGAAGTGGAATTTTCCTCCAACTTTCTACTTACGGTGGCGGAATTTTCCTCAAGTTTCTCCAGTTTCTGGCTCAGGGAAGTGGAATTTTCCTCCAACTTTTGATGTACGGTCGCCTCCAGTTTCTGGCTTATGGAAGTGGAATTTTCTTCCAGCTTTCTACTTATAGCAGCGGAATTTTCCTCCAGTTTTTCGTGTATGGTCGCCTCTAGTTTCTGGGATATGGAAGCACTCATAGCATTCATTGCCGCGAGATTTTGCTGCATAGCGAATGCTGGCTCACTGGATGTCGACGGCTTCCCCAACCCGAACTCGTGATTCTCCCAGTCGACACCTTCTTCCCGCAACGCTGATCGCAGTCTCACCGCCAGGTTGACTTTACTTCCCACTGTGGTTAGTTCTCGAGCATCCAGCTCTCTTTTCAATTGTTCGATGGTCACTTTTCCCAATTTTATCATTTTTCACTCTTTCGGTAATTCGCTTTTAATAGTTCAATTCACAATTCGAAAAAAACTTTCCCTCGTTTACTCGAGGCCCTCGGCATTCATCCAGTTTGTGGTATTGAACTGCGTGTGACAAGTCAGTGTGATCAAACAGTGTGAAAATAAAAGCTCTCAATAAAGGTTTGTTTGTGTAATAAAGTTTAAAGTGGATAGTATTGGATAATAAAGAAAAGTGGTGAAGCTGCACAAATGATTGATCTGTGGTGAAAGAAATAAAAGTGTGTGTGTTTTTATTCGGATAAAAAGGACAATTGTAGTTTATCGCAATCCAGTGGTGCGAACCCTATTTGGTGTGGGTTGAGTATTTCGTAACATTTGGTGCCAGAAGTGGGATTGCGAGTAAACGAGTGGAACGTGTCGGCTGAACGCAGCCATCATGAGGAGGAATAGAACGCACCCCAGAGAAGCTGTCAAAAAAGGCTTGCTGGCTTCCTTCTTCTTCCGGTGTGTTTTCTTGGGAATGGCGACGGGTTAAAAATAAAGAGTTGATAAACGCACGTTTCTTTTGATTATTTCTTTATAATACGGGGCCGGCGACAGCTCAGAAGTGGGATACATCCAAACCACACAACGATCAACGCAATGCCGGTCATCAAAGTCGACACACTTCAAGTGAAACAATTGAAGGCAATACTAGAAGTGAACAATTTGCCCACACGTGGCCGAAAATCAGAACTGTTGGCACGCATCATGGAGCACACGAAATCGGACGAAATCGATGTCGCCCAACTCCGGAGCTTCGAAGAAGATTACGAAGAGGTGATTCCCGCTGATCAAAACATGCAACAGCTCACAAGGGCGGTAGAGAATCTATCTCAACTATTCTTATTACTTTTAACCACTCTGAATCCCAGCAGGTCCACGTCGACACCACCAACCAACGCTGAAAACGCAGTTAATTCAACGGAACACGTCAACGTCATACCGTCATCACCGTCAACGACAACCTTCGCGCCAACGCCAGCGCACACAATGGAAATACAAAGCCTGATCCCCGAATACGACCCGTCGGAGGAGCTCTCTCCCACAGCCGAGCAATACGTCGATAGCATCAATACCCTAACAAGACTGTACATCTGGCACGAAAGAACTGTCTTATACGTCGCACAGACCAAAATGCGAGGCCCAGCGAAACAGTGGTCCGACTCACTGCTGGGAGATGTACAGTCGTGGCAAAAGTTCTCCCGTCGACTTATAACAGACTTCGGCAAAAGCGAAAACGAGGCAGACATCCACCTAAAAATGTCCTCGACTACGCGGAGACAAGGCGAAAACGTTATCGACTTCTTCTACCGCATGCGAGCGCTCAGACAAAAACACCGACTGAGCGATCCGGCAGTAATAAAATACATTCGTTGCGGAATGAATCATAACGAGCTTCAAACAGCGCTCGCAGCCACACACCTCACGCAACTAAATGATATGCGCAACAGCATAGAGCGTTTCTTCGCCTATCGTCCAACAGGATCCTCAACAAGCAAACCACGAAGACCCACTCCGAGGATTGAGTAGACAAGTGTAGACAACACATCAGGGAATCAACCAACCCCCGCGACCAGGTATTCCTCATCCCCCGTCACTTGTTACAACTGCTCTGATCCGGGGCACGTATCTATCAACTGCACGAAGCCACAAAAAGAACCGCGATGCAATATCTGTCGAAGAACAACCCATCTCGAGAACAGTTGTCCAGAACGAGGTCACACGTCAACGTTCAAGAACAACGTCCTAAGAATCTCGAACGACGAGGATAACGGCAGCAACCGAACGAAGATCGTAACGATAAACGGTCACTCGGCACATGCATTCATCGACCCAGGTAGCGATCGCTCGCTCATACCGCATTCACTAGCACGAGGCATAGGAGAAATTTAACCACACGACCCATTTACATTGAATGGATTCGCCGGCGGAAAGTGGTGCGGGAATAGTTGCGTTGTTGCACCCACACAGATAGACGAAATGGAAGAGGCGGCTCACTGTTTTTTTATCGTTCAAGATGAGTTGATGCCGTATCCTCTCTTCCTTGGGAACGACATCCTATGCAAAAACAATCGACGCCTCATTATCGGGAAAAGAACCTGCCGTCTCGAGAAATTCACCTAAAGCGAAATCAAAACGGGAGAAGGGTTATCATCCGATGGAAAGAACAAGTTACACGAAATAATCAACGAGTTCTCCATGTGTTTTGGTGAAACAATCGAGCGCCTGGGACTATGCAACACAACCACAATTAACATTACGCTCACATCTAACACGCCAATAGAGAAGAAACCGTATCGTGTGCCATTCGCGAAAAGAGAGATAATAGATCTCGAATTAATGAAGCACGATGTACAGTACATCCGCCTATTCATCACCTGTCGTGCAGGTGAAGAAGTCTTCTGGAGAAGACCGTATGTGCGTCGATTTTCGAGTAATAAACGTCATCACTCTGAAGAAGCCGTACCCGATGCCGACAGTGGAGGAGATTCTCTCGATGACTGCAGGGAAAAGCCACTTCACGATATTGGATCTCATGTCAGGGTACTACCAGATCCCAATCGACGAAAATTGCCGACACTATACCGCATTCATCACTCACGCAGGTCGGTATGAATTCATTCGAATGCCTTTCGGCTTAGTAAACGCCCCAAGCACATTTTATGAAGCAATTTCCAAACTCGTGAACCCGATGAAAGGAAGGGCATTTAGCTACGTGGATGAAGTAATAATTCCTAGTTGCAGTGTGGAAGAGGGACTCAGCGGGCTGAAAGAATTTCTACAGCGACTCAAGGATGCTGGCCTAACCCTTCGAATGAGCAAATGCATGTTCTTGGCGACCGAAATCACTTTCGTAGGACATCGACTGACTAAGGATGGAATCAAGCCTAGCAACGAGAAAACAGCGGCTATCCACGACTTCCCTCAACCCACCAGCGTCGTCGAGCTGAGAAGATTCTTGGGTCTGGTAAGCTATTTCAGAAAGTTTGTTCAAGACTTCGCAATCATCGCCAAACCGCTGACGTTGATGCTAAAAAAGGAGAGAATGGAATCGCCGTTCCGTTGGGAGGATGAGCAAATGAAAGCGTTCACGAGATTAAAGGAACTACTATGCAGCGAGCCGATCCTGCAGGTTTACGATCCGCGCAAAATCCACGAAGTCCACACCGATGCTAGTTCATACGGGTTAGCCGGGATACTTTTTTAGACACCGATGAACGCAAACCAGTTTTCTACTATAGCCGTACGTGCACGGCCGCCGAGTCCAAATACTCAAGCTACGAACTCGAGGTGCTCGCCGTGGTTGAGAGCTTGGAACGCTTCCGTATGTACCTGCTGGGTAAAACATTTGCTGTCATCACGGACTGCTCCGCTGTGAGCGCAATTAGGAATGCATCCTCTCTCATCCCTCGTGTGGCTAGATGGTGGTTGCGTCTGCAAGAGTTCGACTTCACCATAGTCCACCGAAGTGCCAATCGGATGGCGCATGTTGACGCGTTGAGCCGAATGCCCGTCGAAGTTGGAAAGGAAACCGATACCGTCGCCGCTCGTGTGTTAAAAGTTGGTATCTCACGAGATGATTGGATCGCCAGCATGCAACATCAAGATCCGAGACTGGTTATGATCATTGGGGCATTGAAGGGGCGTGAGGGAGTTGACGGGAGCGTTCAGCTACGATAACAATTCTGCCTGAAGGACGGACAGTTATTTCGGAAAGTGGATGGAAAGTCAAAATTGGTCGTGCCATCTGCTGTACGGTGGCGAATCGTCAAGTACTTCCACGATGATATGGGTCATTTCGGCACGGAAAAGGTCCTGCAGCGAATAAGAGAGAACTTGTGGTTCAGGCGTTGCGGAATTTCGTCAAATATTACATATCTGCATGCATCGAATGCTGCTATCACAAAAGGGTGCCAGGAGCGGTAGAAGGAAGGTTGCACGTTGTGGACGTCGCTCCGATCCCATTTAGGACCATTCACGTGGATCACTTGGGTCCATTTCCACAAAGTCGTCGAGGTAAAGCATACATCATTGGAGTCGTCGATGCTTTTAGCAAGTACATGATCGTGAAAGCGGTGAGGGACACGAAATTGAAGCCGGTGATCGAGATGCTGAATGAGCTGACTATTTATTTCGGCCTGCCGGATGTTATCATCAGCGATCGAGGAAGCGCTTTTACGGCAAGGAAGTTCGAAACCCACTGTCGAGATAATGAAATTCGACACGTACGTACGGCCGTGGGGACGCCGAGGGCAAACGGTCAAATCGAGAGGTTCAATCAGAGTATCCTACAATACCTTCGGACATCATGCGACGAACAAAGCAACTGGGACTTGGGACTACGACAGCTGCAATGGACAATTTATACGCAGCGAAATTCAACCACTGGATACAGTCCAAACGAAATCGTTTTCGACTTCAAGTTGAAGAATATTGGTGTTAATCATTTCTTGAACGCGGTCCACAACGAGGTAGATGATCATGAGCCAGTCAACATGCAGCAGCGACGAGCTGAATTGTCTCGCAGAATCCACGAAGAGAAGGAAAAATGGAAGTTAAGATT
The DNA here is from genome assembly GCA_951905685.1 of Eumerus sabulonum. Lineage (NCBI taxonomy): Eukaryota > Metazoa > Arthropoda > Insecta > Diptera > Syrphidae > Eumerus > Eumerus sabulonum. The sequence goes on from OX645060.1 coordinate 112,059,053, forward strand.
CGACGCCAAACACAAGCAGCCCATGACGTACGACGAGGGAGATCCTGTTGTCGTGGAGAGTGTTCCCTCAACTACTGGCGAGTCACATAAGATGGAGCCAAGGTATAAAGGACCGTACATTGTGGAGAAATGTCTCCGTCAGGATCGGTATGTTCTCGGGGGAATCGGGACTGGCCGCCAGCAGCGAAGGTTTCCGACGGTGATGACGAGCGACAAAATGAAGCCATGGTGTCTGCTGGGACCAGAGCTGGATGATGATGATGATGATGATGACGGGACCGGTGTAGGAGTCAGAGACGACTCCATATCAGGAAGGGCCGAGCTGTCGGCTGAACGCAGCCATCATGAGGAGGAATAGAACGCACCTCAGAGAAGCTGTCAAAAAAGGCTTGCTGGCTTCCTTCTTCTTCCGATGTGTTTTCTTGGGAATGGCGACGGGTTAAAAATAAGGAGTTGATAAACGCACGTTTCTTTTGATTATTTCTTTATAATACGGGGCCGGCGACAAACGTTTATTCAAATTGTAAAAGTGAATTATTAAAAGAGTGAGAAAATGGTGAAATTGGAAAAGTTGACCATCGAACAACTGAAAAGAGAGCTGGATGCTCGGGAATTATCCACAGTGGGCAGTAAAGCCAACCTGGTGGAGAGACTGCGATCAGCGTTGGAGGAAGAAGGTGTCGACTGGGAGAATCACGAGTTCGGGGTGGAGAAGCCGTCGACATCCAGTGAGCCAGCATTCGATATGCAGCAAATTCTCGCGGCTATGAACGCTATGAGTGCTTCCATGAACCAGAAACTAGAGAAACTGGAGGAAAATTCCACTTCTCTGAGTCAGGAACTGGAGGAAAATTCCACTTCTCTGAGCCAGAAACTAGATCAGAAGCTGGAGGAAAATTCCGTTGCCGTAAGTGGAAAGTTGGAGGAAAATTCCACTTCCCTGGGCCAGAAGCTGGAGACGTTAAATGGGATGCTAGAGAACAATCGAGAAAGCCTAAGAAACATCCAGCAGACAGTCAACGATCGATTCCAGGACGTCGAAGAGAGAATCGAGACACTGGAATCGAGGTTCGACAAGAAGGTTCTAGATCTCGAAAATAATCAAGAAAAGAGAATAGAGACGCTGGACAAGAAGGTTCTGGAACTCGAGAAAACTTTCCAGAACGTTCAGCATTAAGGAAAAGTCGTACCGGCTGTAGCATCGAAATTCACAGCCCCCAACTTCGACGGCACGAGCGCATTTAACATCTTTAGGCTCCAATTTGAGACAACGGTGGAATAATTCATGATTCATTTTATTCATAAAATGGAATCAATGGGGAGAAGAAGACCATGTGGCCGCTCTAGTAATTTCGCTTAAAGGCGAAGCAGCTGATGTATTACAGACCATTCGGGACACCCAGAGGAGGAACTATACAGCCATATGGGATGCTCTCCATCGAAGATGCGGCAGTGAGCACATGCAAGAAATGCACAAGCTGGAGCCTAAAGGGCGCAAGCAGCGTGGAAACGAGACCATCCAACAGTATGCTGCCGACATCGAGAGGCTATCTCATCTAGCCTACGCGGATGTTCCAGTTGATGCGGTGGAAGAACTGAAAACGGATTCTTTCATCTAAGGGCTAAGAGACCCCGATACGCAGCGAAGTCTGATTCTCCTACCGAAGACATCATTCAAGGAGACAGTTGCCAGCGCTCTCGCATGTGAAACATCGCTCATGATATGCCGACCTTCCATCAAACTACGGCGCATATCTCAAGACCAGGATAGTTCCAGAACAACAACGGCAAGTAGGAGTGGTTCATTCCCGGGTAGATGCTACATCTGCGACAAGCAGGGCCACATTGCGAGAAACTGCCACCTGCGGAGAAAGCGTTCATCCAGCAAATTGCGGCGTAGTTCCAGAGAAACAACGGTGAGTAGGAGCCGCCCGTTCCCAGGTAAATGCTACATCTGCAACCAGCAGAAGCACATGGCGAGAAGTTGCCGTCTGGGAAGAAGGCGTCCGAGGTCGGATTCGCCAAAGAGAGATCAAGCGAGAGCACGCCATTACCGGAAGGGAAGCAGCCATAGAAATGCAGATGCATTAACGAGACCACCTCGCGATGTTGAATGCAAACATTGTTCGCGAGCCGAAACCAAGGAACAGCTCACCGATATCCGTCGTTTCCATGTGCTGCCAGAAGATGCTTGGAGTGCCGAGAAGGTTGGAAGAAAGCAGCGAGAAGATGCCGATCTGGCGGTCATTATCGGGTACCAAGAACGAGGTTTTCGACCAAGTTGGCAGCAAATATCCAGTGAAAGCCCAATCGTGAAGGCTTACTGGGCTCAATGGCAGAGTTTGAAGCTGAAGAACGGTTGCCTCTACCGCAATTGGGAAAGTGAGGACGGGAACATTGTAAACGATCTGTTGGTAATTCCAAAAGGAGAAATCGACGAGGTCATCCGAGAATACCACGAGGGACCAAGCGGGGTTCATCTTGGTGTTAACAAGACTGTAGAAAAGATCAAGAGACGTTTCTACTGGGTAGGATGCCATGAGTCGGTCACAAATTTCATTCGCAGGTGTGAACAGTGTGCGAAGGCAAAGGGGCCAGTTAGGAAAACTCGAGAAAATATGCAGCAGTACAATGTTGGAGCAATGTTCAAACGTATCGCCATGGACATCGCAGGCCCATTCCCAACGAGCAACGCTGGAAACAAATACGCTCTGGTGGTGATCGATTACTTCAGCAAGTGGCCTGAGGTGTTTTGCATCCCGAACCGAGAAGCCAAAACCATTTCGGATGCATTCGTGAACAACTGGGTTGCGCGTTACGGAGTACCGCTGGAACTGCACTCAGACCAAGGAAGAAACCTCGAGTCGTCGGTGTTCAAAGAACTCTGCGACATGCTAGGTATCAGAAGGACACGGACAACAGCATTACACCCACAATCTGATGGCGTGGTCGAAGGTTCATCCGGACGATGGAGGAATACTTGAGGAAAGTCGTCGTTAGAGATCAGAAGGACTGGGATGAACATCTTCCCCCTTTCTTAATGGCGTACCGGTCGGCACAGCACAATTCAACGCCAACAACACCAGCTGAAGCCATTTTTGGATCCGATCTCCGACTTCCATCGGACTTGAAGTTCGGCGTGGTACTACCGACAACTAGCGGCAGGGAGGACTTCGTAACCGAAAAGAAGGAATAGCTGAACTCCAGTTCATCCGGGAGCGACTGAATTTGGTCAGCGATAAAATGAAGGCGAGATACAACTTGAGGGCGAACTCTTCGGGATTCGAGACCGGACAATTGGTATTGCTGTACAACCCACAACGAAAAAAAGGCTTGTGCCCCAAATTGCAATCGGCCTGGGACGGACCATATGAGGTCATCAAGAAACTTAACGACGTGGTGTACCGAATACAGCAGACGGGAAACAGACGGGCGAAGTATAAGATTGTCCACGTAGAGAGGTTAGCGCCATATTACGGAGAAGGATCCAATCGCTTGTTCGAGGACGAACAAGTTTATGAGGAGCGCAGTGTTGCGGAGACACAAACCGACGGTTGAGTTCGAATTTCGCTGTCGAAGTTCGAAAGCTCTCTTGAAGCGGCATTCTAGAGATTTCCGTAGGGGAACTTCCGACGGCGAACATTCGAGAAGGTGGACCGACAGCTATATAAGCGCGGACACTCGCCCTCGGCATTCATTCAGTTTGTGGTATTGAACAGCGTGTGACAAGTCAGTGTGATCAAACAGTGTGAAAATAAAAGCTCTCAATAAAGGTTTGTTTGTGTAATAAAGTTTAAAGTGGATAGTATTGGATAACAAAGAAAAGTGGTGAAGCTGCACAGATAATTGATCTGTGGTGAAAGAAATAAAAGTGTGTGCGTGTTTTTATTCGGAAAAAAAGGACAACTGTAGTTTATCGCAATCCAGTGGTGCGAACCCTATTTGGTGTGGGTTGAATATTTCGTAACAGTATTGTTACGAATTTATTCAATCCTCACACCGAATAGGGTTCGCACCACTGGATTGCGATAAACTACAATTGTCCTTTAAATTTTAATTGAAACACACACACTTTTAATTCTTTCACCACAGATCAATTACCTGTGTAGGTTCACCACTTTTATTTATTATCCAATACAATCCACCTTAAACTTTATTACACAGTACAATCCACTTTAAGCTTTATTACACAATACACAAACCTTTATTGAAAGATTTTCTTTTCACCTTGGTTGATCACACCGACTTGTTACACGCTGTTTTATACCACAAACTGAATGAATGTCAAGGGCGAGTGTTCGCGCTTATATAGCTCTCGGTCCACCATCTCGAACGTTCCCGTTGGAAGTTCCCCATAGGAAATCTCTAGAACGCTCTGACAATTCCATTGGAAGTTGACATCATTCCCATCCCCGCTTCCAGAGAGTTTTCGAACTTAACGGTCCGCTTGCATCTCCGCAACAGTATTGTTGCAACAGTATTGTTGCGGAGATGCAAGCGGACCGTTAAGTTCGAAAACTCTCTGGAAGCGGGGATGGGAATGATGTCAACTTCCAATGGAATTGTCAGAGCGTTCTGGAGATTTCCGAAGGGGAACTTCCAACGGCGAACGTTCGAGACGGTGGACCGAGAGCTATATAAGCGCGAACACTCGCCCTTGACATTCATTCAGTTTGTGGTATAAAACAGCGTGTGACAAGTCGGTGTGATCAACCAAGGTGAAAAGAAAAGCTTTCAATAAAGGTTTGTGTATTGTGTAATAAAGTTTAAAGTGGATAGTATCGGATAATAAAGTTTAAAGTGGATAGTATTGGATAATAAAGAAAAGTGGTGAAGCTACACAGATAATTGATCTGTGGTGAAAGAATTAAAAGTGTGTGTGTTTCAATTTAAATAAAAAGGACAATTGTAGTTTATCGCAATCCAGTGGTGCGAACCCTATTTGGTGTGGGGATCGAATAATTTCGTAACATTTGGTGTCAGAAGTGGGATTGCGAGTAAACGAGTGGAACGTTTATTTAAATTGTGAATTGCACAAAGTGAATTGTTAAGAGATAGAAAAAAATGGTGAAATTGGAAAAGTTGACAATCGAACAAGTGAAAAGAGAGCTGGATGCTCGGCAATTATCCACAGTGGGAAGTAAAGCCAACCTGGTGGAGAGATTGCGATCAGCGTTGTAGGAAGAAGGTGTCGACTGGGAGAGTTACGAATTCGTAGTGGAGAAGCCGTCGACATCAACTGAGCCAGGGTTCGATATGCAGCAAATTCTCGCGGCTATGAACGCTATGAGTGCTTCCATGAGCCAGAGACTAGAAGCGACCATACATCAAAAGTTGGAGGAAAATTCCACTTCTCTGAGTCAGAAATTGGAGGAAAATTCCACTTCCATAAGCCAGAAACTGGAGGCGACCGTACATCAAAAGTTGGAGGAAAATTCTTCTGCGTAAGAAGAAAGTTGGAGGAAAACTCAACTTCCATAAGCCAGAAACTAGAGAAACTGGAGGAAAATTCTACTTCCCTGAGCCAGAAGCTGGAGACGGTAGAAGAGATGCTAGAGAACAACCGAGAATGCTTGAGAGACATCCAGCAAGCGGTCAACGATCGGTTCCAGGGCGTCGAAGAGAGAATCGATAAACTGGATAAAAGGGTTCTGGATCTTGAAAATAACCAGGAAAAGAGAATCGAGACACTGGACAAGAAGGTTCTAGATCTCGAAAATAATCAGGAAAAGATAATCGAGACCTTGGAATCGAAGTTCGACAAGAAGGTTCTGGAACTCGAGAAAACTGTCCAGAACGTTCAGTGTCAAGGAATCGTTGTACCGACTGCAGCATCGAAATTCACAGCTCCCAACTTCGACGGCACGAGTGCATTTAACATCTTTAAGCTTCAGTTCGAGACAACGGCGGAACGGAATCAATGGGGAGAAGAAGATCGTGTGGCCGCTCTAGTAATTTCGCTTAAAGGCGAAGCAGCCGATGTACTACAGACCATTCCGGAAACCCTGAGAAGGAACTACACAGCCATATGGGAAGCTCTTCATCGAAGATACGGCAGTGAGCACATGCAGGAGATGCACAAGCTGGAACTTAAAGGACGCAAGCAGCGTGGAAACGAGACCATCCAGCAGTACGCTGCCGACATCGAGAGGCTGTCTCATCTAGCCTACGCGGATGTTCCAGTTGATGTGGTGGAAAAACTAAAAACGGATTCTTTCATCCAAGGCCTGAGGGACCCCGATACGCAACGAAGCTTGATTCTCCTGCCGAAGACGTCTTTCAAGGAGACGGTTGCCAGCGCTCTCGCATGTGAAACATCGCTCTTGATATGCCGACCTTCCATCAAACTACGGCGCATATCTCAAGACCAGAATAGTTCCAGAACAACAACAGCGAGTAGAAGTGGTTCATTCCCGGGTAGATGCTACTTCTGCGACCAGCAGGGCCACATTGCGAGAAACTGCCGTCTACGGAGAAAGCGTTCCTCCAGCAAATTGCGACGTAATTTCAGAGCAACGACAGTGAGTAGAAGTCGCTGGTTCCCAGGTAGCTGCTATATCTGCGACCAGCAGGGGCACATTGCAAAAGACTGTCGCCTGCGGAGAAAGCGTTCTTCCAGCAAATTGTGGCGTAGTTCCAGAGAAACAACGGTGAGTAGGAGCTGCCCGTTCCCAGGTAGATGCTATATCTGCAACGAGCAGGGGCACATGGCGAGAAATTGTCGTCTGAGAAGAAGGCGTTCGAAGTTTGATTCGCGAAAAGGAGAACAAGCGAGAGCACGCGAATACCGGAAGGGAAGCAGCCATAGAAATGCGGATGCATTAACGAGCCGAACTCGCGGCGTTGAATGCAAGCATTATTCACGCGCGGAAACCAAAGAAGAGGTCACCGATATCCGTCGTTTCCATGTGCTGCCAGAAGATGCTTGGAGTGCCGAGAAGGTTGGAAGAAAACAGCGAGAGGATGCCGATCTGGCAGTCATCATTGACTACCAAGAACGAGGTTTTCGACCAAGTTGGCAGCAAATATCCAGTGAAAGCCCAATCGTGAAAGCTTAGTGGGCTCAATGGCAGAGTTTGAAGCTGAAGAACGGTTGCCTCTACCGCAGTTGGGAAAGTGAGGACGGGAACATTGTAAACGATCTGCTGGTGATTCCGAAAGGACAAATCGAAGAGATCATCCGAGAATACCACGAGGGACCAAGCGGGGGTCGTCTTGGTGTTAACAAGACTGTAGAAAAGATCAAGAAGCGTTTCTACTGGGTAGGATGCCATGAGTCGGTTACGCGTTTCATTCGCAGGTGTGAACAGTGTGCGAAGGCAAAGGGTCCAGTTAGGAAAACTCGGGGAAATATGCAGCAGTACAATGTTGGAGCACCGTTCGAACGTATCGCAATGGACATTGCAGGCCCATTCCCAACGAGCAACGCTGGAAACAAGTACGCGCTAGTGGTGATCGATTACTTCAGCAAGTGGCCTGAGGTGTTTTGCATCCCGAACCAGGAAGCCAAAACCATGTCGGATGCATTCGTGAATAACTGGGTTTCGCGTTATGGAGTACCAATGGAACTGCACTCAGACCAAGGGAGAAACTTCGAGTCGTCGGTGTTCAAAGAACTCTGTGACATGCTAGGTATCAGAAAGACGCGGACAACACCATTACATTCACAATCTGATGGCATGGTCGAAAGGTTCAACCGGACGATGGAGGAATACCTGAGAAAAGTCGTCGTCGGAGATCAGAAGGACTGGGATGAACATCTTCCCCTTTTCTTAATGGCATACCGTTCGGCACAGCACAATTCAACGGCAACAACACCCGCCGAAGCCATTTTTGGAACTGATCTCCGACTTCCATCGGACTTGAAGTTCGGCGTGGTACTACCGACAACTAGCGGCAGGGAAGACTTCGTAACCGAAAAGAAAGAACAGCTGAACTCTATCCATCAGTTCATCCGGGAGCGACTGAACTTGGTCAGCGATAAAATGAAGGCGACTTGAGGGCGAATACTTCTGGATTCGAGACCGGACAATTGGTATTGCTGTACAACCCACAACGGAAAAAAGGCTTGTGCCCCAAATTGCAATCAGCCTGGGACGGACCATATGAGGTCATCAAGAAACTCAATGACGTGGTATACCGGATACAGCAGATGGGAAACAGACGGGCGAAGTATAAAATTGTCCACGTAGAGAGGCTAGCACCATATTACGGAGAAGGATCCAATCGCTTGTTCGAGGACAAACAAGTTTAGGAGGAGGGCAGTGTTGCGGAGATGCAAGCGGACCGTTAAGTTCGAAAACTCTCTGGAAGCGGGGAATTGGAATGATGTCAACTTCCAATGGAATTGTCAGAGCGTTCTAGAGATTTCCGAAGGGGAGCTTCCAACGGCGAACGTTCGAGACGGTGGACCGAGAGCTATATAAGCGCGAACACTCGCCCTTGACATTCATTCAGGTTGTGGTATAAAACAGCGTGTGACAAGCCGGTGTGATCAACCAAGGTGAAAAGAAAAGCTTTCAATAAAGATTTGTGTATTGTGTAATAAAGTTTAAAGTGGATAGTATTGGATAATAAAGTTTAAAGTGGATAGTATTGGATAATAAAGAAATGTGGTGAAGCTACACAGATAATTGATCTGTGGTGAAAGAATTAAAAGTGTGTGTGTTTCAATTTAAATAAAAAGGACAATTGTAGTTTATCGCAATCCAGTGGTGCGAACCCTATTTGGTATGGGGATCGAATAATTTCGTAACAGTATATTCAATTTATGTTCAGATGTATGTATGTATGTATGTCGCTCATCTCTCATTATTTATCTATATGCATTTATTTCATTGCGCTTAAATGTTTTCAGATGTTTGTAATATGAATTCCAAAAGCACTAGTGGTGATTGTGAAGAAATCTTAGGTATGCTTAAAGTTTTTTGTTGTCGTAGAGAAGGATTTAAGATAGCCCATATAAATGCACAAAGCTTGTCGCTGAAAATAGATGAGTTCAGGGATACTTTCGCTAAATCGAATATAGATGCGGCCTGTGTCTCGGAAACTTGGTTCAAGCCAGATACCAGTAATGGTAGTGGTGGTGGTGTAGAGATGTAAGTGAGAAGCGGTCTCAAATGTAGAAGGACACTTGTTTCGCCTCCCGACTCTTATATTGATTATGTGTTTGTTAACAGTAACGTGGACTTAAGCCCTTCTCGTCGGTATCGGAGATTATTTCAACTAGCTCTAGAAACATAGTCATATGTGGTGATTTTAATAGTAATCTTTTGATCGCGAGGCATCTCACTGATGTCCTGAAATAATTTGACTTGCATCCAGTTAATATTACAACTCCCTCTCATCACGTGCGTTCTACTAGCACCCTACTAGATATTTTCTTTGTTAGTAACGTTGATAGTGCACTTTTTCACAAACAACTCTCTGCGTCAGCTTTTTCGCAGCATGACTTGATGACTTGATACTTCTAACCTATGATTTCCACGTGCAAATTCATCCACAAGTAAGAACTTTTCAATATAGAGATTTTAGCAATATAAATAGAGTTAATCTAGAACAGAGTATACGTGCAATACGCTGGGAACAGGTTTACTTTACGACTTCACCGGATCATAAAATTCAATTTTTAAATTCTAATATAAACTCTCTTTTTAATCTATATGTTCCACTTAATATAGTCACACGCATGTAGTGCAATCAGCTTTTTCCTTCTCATGTGTCGACAGCGTGGAGGTAGTCGAAAACTTTTTGTCAATTAAGTCCTGTGCAATTGGAGTTGATAAAGTTCACCCAATTCTTATCAAAACCATTCTTCTATTGATCCTGCCGTACGCGACACATATGTATACTAAATTATATACTAACCACAGGAATTTTTCCTAACCAATGACCAAAGTTATGCCTATATCGTAAAACTCATAAGGTGATGAATATCAACCGATTTCAATTTTGCCATTCCTCTGCAAAGTATGCGAGCGGTTAATGCAAAAGCAAATAAATGAGTATCTTTCTTGAAACAGGATGCTTGCACGAGTGCAATTGGACTTCCGGGCGAAACATGGTTGTACAACTTCTTCTTCTTTGGTGGCGTTACAGCCCCTGAAGGACCAGAGCCAAGCTTCTCTCAATCACCCATGTTGTGTGTGATTTATTTTTCACACAGGTGATAGGGACCTACAGTTTAATGCCGATTCCGAACGGCGTGAGTCGAGAAGCTTTTTCATGGCAAGTTTACTACGGGGGGTTTCGCCAGTACTCCGCCGAGGAGGAACGTTGCCAAATAAACATTCGATGGCGTTGGTGTTATCGGGATCCGAACTCGCTCATCGTGCGCCAGAGTCCAACACACTAACCACTACGCCACGACGCCACGGCGCAGTTGTACAGCTGCTCTAGTGAAAGTTGTTGAAGATATTAGTTTGGATAAAGATGAAATTACTTTCTTGGTTCTTCTAGATTTTTCGAAGGCATTTGATACTGTCGATCATGCCTTGCTCTGCAGAACTGTAATGCCAACATACATACATACAAGCAATATACATAAATTTAAAAAAGAATTTGGTCTTCTACGCATTGAAAATAATTGATTTTTCTCTTTGTTGTTAAATTTGTCAATATCACTGTTTTGTTTTTTTTTTCCCTTTATTTTTATTTTTTCATAGCTATCGTGCTGTATCCTTATTTTTAAAATTAATATTTTTATGTCGTATATAATTCAAGTAATTTTCTAGTGTCCTTTTGACTTTAAATTAATTAATCCATTACAATCTTAATCAATTCAATTCAAAATGATGTAATTAAAGTGTAGTCTATTTTAACTATGAGTTGAGTAGCTATTGCGAATTTATAAGATTCATTCTTAATGTTTTAGCTTTCCACACAGTCTTAATAATAAAAATAAAAATAAAAATACTATCGAAATTAATAATCTCTGGTTTATATTTTACTCTTCTTCAGTTTCTCTTCACTATATAAGCTTGGGTTCTCTTTCGAACATGATCCAAATGGATATTCAATGCATTGCAATAGAGGAAAGAAGAAAACATTATTAAGCATTATAGAAATTATATGATTGGCGTGCTCACTCCGACAGCTGTGAGGTCACACCGCGTCGTTTTTGTTGGTTATACAAAAGCAACTATCAACCCTTGCGGGTATCACCGGGCAGACGTACGAAAGTATGGTATCTCTATAATTGATAAATTCGAACAAAACAGAAATAAAAAATTAAATTTTCACCCGAAATATTGAGCAAATATATGAATAAACCATAATCCGGCTCTCATTCCTATTATTGTGCATGGTTCACTCATAAATTACTCATAATAATTTAAATATTTGCCTTTTTCATGAGTTGAATATATGTATTGCTACGAAATATTCAACCCACACCAAATAGGGCTCGCACCATTGGATTGCGATAAACTACAATTGTCCTTTTTATTCGAATTAAAACACACACACTTTTCTTTATTCACTACAGATCAACTATCTGTGCAGCTTCACCACTTTTCTTTATTATCCAATGCTATTCACTGTAAACTTTATTACACAAACAAACCTTTATTGAGAGCTTTTATTTTCACATTGTTTGATCACACTGACTTGTCACACGCTGTTCAATACCACAAACTGAATGCATGTCGAGGACGAGTGTTCGCGCTTATATAGCTCTCGGTCCACCTTCTCGAATGTTCGCCGTCGGAAGTTCCCCTTCGGAAATCTCTAGAATGCTTTGACATTCGGCATTACGCCGTTGGAAGTTTCGATCATTCCAATTTCCCCTTCACCAGAGCTTTCGAACTTCGACAGCGAAATTCGAACTTAACCGTCGGTTTGTGTCTCCGCAACACTGCCCTCCTCCTAAGCTTGTTCGTCCTCGAACAAGCGATTGGATCCTTCTCCGTAATATGGCGCTAACCTCTCTACGTGGACAATCTTATACTTCGCCTGTCTGTTCCCCGTCTGCTGTATTCGGTACACCACGTCGTTAAGTTTCTTGATGACCTCATATGGTCCGTCCCAGGCTGATTGCAATTTGGGGCCCAAGCCTTTTTTTCGTTGTGGGTTGTACAGCAATACCAATTGTCCTGTCTCGAAGCCAGAAGAGTACGCCCTTAAGTCGTACCTCGCCTTCATCTTATCGCTGACCAAATTCAGTCGCTCCCGGATGAACTGATGGGTGGAGTTCAGCTGTTCTTTCTTTTCGGTTACGAAGTCCTCCCTGCCGTTAGTTGTCGGTAGTACCACGCCGAACTTCAAGTCCTATGAAAGTCGGAGATCAGTTCCAAAAATGGCTTCGGCGGGTGTTGTTGCCGTTGAATTGTGCTGTGCCGAACGGTATGCCATTAAGAAAAGGGGAAGATGTTCATCCCAGTCCTTCTGATCTCCGACGACGACTTTTCTCAAGTATTCCTCCATCGTCCGGTTGAACCTTTCGACCATGCCATCAGATTGTGGGTGTAATGGTGTTGTCCGTGTCTTTCTGATACCTAGCATGTCACAGAGTTCTTTGAACACCGACGACTCGAAGTTGCTTCCTTGGTCTGAGTGCAATTCCATTGGTACTCCATACCACGCAACCAAGTTATTCACGAATGCATCCGAGACGGTTTTGGCTTCCTGGCTCGGGATGCAAAACACCTCAGGCCACTAGCTGAAGTAATCAAGCACCACCAGCGCGTATTTGTTTCCAGCCTTGCTCGTTGGGAATGTGCCTGCGATGTCCATGGCGATACCTTCGAACGGTGCTCCAACATTGTACTGCTGCATATTTCCTCGAGTTTTCCTAACTGGACCCTTTGCCTTCGCACACTGTTCACACCTGCGAATGAAATTTGTGACCGATTCATGGCATCCTACCCAGTAGAAACGTCTCTTGATCTTTTCTACAGTCTTGTTAACACCGAGATGAACCCCGCTTGGTCCCTCGTGGTATTCTCGGATGACCTCGTCGATTTGTCCTTTTGGAATTACCAGCAGATCGTTTACAATGTTCCCGTTCTCGCTTTCCCAACTGCGGTAGAGGCAACCGTTCTTCAGCTTCAAACTCTGCCATTGAGCCCAGTAAGCTTTCACGATTGGGCTTTCACTGGATATTTGCTGCCAACTTGGTCGAGAACCTCGTTCTTGGTAGTCGATGATGACTGCCAGATCGGCATCTTCTCGCTGCTTTCTTCCGACCTTCTCGACAGTCCAGGAATCTTCTGGCAGCACCTGGAAACGACGGATGTCGGTGACCTGTTCCTTGGTTTCGGCTCGCGAACAACGTTTGCATTCAACATCGCGAGGTCGTCTCGTTAATGCATCTGCATTTCTATGGCTGCTTCCCTTCCGGTATTCGCGTGCTCTCGCTTGATCTCCCTTTGGCGAATCCGACCTCGGACGCCTTCTTCCCAGACGGCAACTTCTCGCCATGTGCCCCTGCTGGTTGCAGATGTAGCATCTACCTGGGAACGGGCGGCTCCTACTCACCGTTGTTTCTCTGGAACTACGCCGCAATTCGCTGGATGAACGATTTCTTCGCAGGCGCCAGTTTCTCGCAATGTGGCCCTGCCTGTCGCAGATGTAGCATCTACCCGGGAATGAACCACTCCTACTTGCCGTTGTTGTTCTGGAATTATCCTGGTCTTCAGATATGCGCCGTAATTTGATGGAAGGTCGGCATATCAAGAGCGATGTTTCACATGCGAGAGCGCTAGCAACTGTCTCCTTGAAAGATGTCTTCGGCAGGAGAATCAAACTTTGTTGCGTATCGGGGTCGCTTAGCCCTTGGATGAAAGAATCCGTTTTAAGTTTCTCCACCACATCAACTGGAACATCCGCGTAGGCTAGATGAGACAGCCTCTCGATGTCGGCAGCGAACTGCTGGATGGTCTCGTTTCCACGCTGTTTGCGTCCTTTAAGTTCCAGCTAGTGCATCTCCTGCATGTGCTCACTGCCGTATCTTCGATGAAGAGCTTCCCATATGGCTGTGTATTTCCTTTTCTGGGTTTCCGGGATGATCTGTAGTAGATCAGCTGCTTTGCCTTTAAGCGAAATTACTAGAGCGGCCACACGGTCTTCTTCTCCCAATTGATTCCGTCCCGCTGTTGTTTCAAATTGGAGCTTAAAGATGTTAAATGCGCTCGTGCCGTCGAAGTTGGGGGCTGTGAATTTCGATGCTGCAGCCGGTACGACGTTTCCTTGATGCTGAAGGTTCTGGACAGTTTTCTCGAGTTCCAGAACCTTTTTGCCGAATCGCGATTCCAGTGTCTCGATTATCTTGTCTTGATTATTTTCGAGATCTAGAACCTTCTTGTCGAACCTTGACACCAGTGACTCGATTTTTTTTTTGATTATTCTCGAGATATAGAACCTTCTTGTCGAATCTAGATTCTAGTGTCTCGATTCTCTCTTCGACGTCCTGGAACCGATCGTTGACTGTCTGCTGGATATTTCTTAAGCTTTCTCGATTGTTCTCTAGCATCCCTTCTAACGTCTCCAGCTTCTGGCCCAGGGAGGTCGAATTTTCCTACAACTTTTTATGTACGGTCGCCTCCAGTTTCTGGCTTATGGAAGTAGAATTTTCCTCCAATTTCTGACTCAGAGAAGTGGAATTTTCCTCCAACTTTCTACTTACGGCAGCGGAATTTTCCTCCAGTTTTTCGTGTATGGTCGCCTCTAGTTTCTGGGATATGGAAGCACTCATAGCATTCATAGCGGCGAGAATTTGCTGCATATCGAATGCTGGTTCACTGGATGTCGGCGGCTTCTCCACCCCGAATTCGTAACTTTCCCAGTCGACACCTTTTTCCTGCAACGCTGATCGCAGTCTCACCACCAGGTTGGCTTTACTTCCCACTGTGGATAATTACCGAGCATCCAGCTCTCTTTTCAGTTGTTCGATGGTCAACTTTTCCAATTTCACCATTTTCTTTCTCTTTTAATAGTTTACTTTTAATAGTCCAATTCACACTTTGAATAAACGTTTAACTCGTTTACTCGCAATCCCACTTCTGACACCAAATGTTACGAAATATTCAACCCACAAGAAATAGGGTTCGCACCACTGGATTGCGATAAGCTACAATTGTCCTTTTTATCCGAATTAAAACACACACACTTTTCTTTATTATCCAATACTATCCACTGTAAACTTTATTCCACAAACAAACCTTTACTGAGAGCTTTTACTTTCACATTGTTTGATCACACTGACTTGCCACACGCTGTTCAACACCATAAACTGAATGCAATGCTCTTGGTCCACCTTCTCGAATGTTCGCCGTCGGAAGTTCCCCTTCGAAAATCTCTAGAATGCTTTGACATTCGGCATTACGCCGTTGGAAGTTTCGATCATTCCAATTTCCCCTTCACCAGAGCTTACGAACTTCGACAGCGAAATTCGAACTTAACCGTCGGTTTGTGTCTCCGCAACAGTATGTATTGTTGCGGAGATACAAACCGACGGTTGAGTTCGAATTTCGCTGTCGAAGCTCGAAAGCTCTCTGGAAGCGGGGATTGGAATGATGTAAACTTCCAACGGCATAATGCCGAGTGTCAGAGCATTCTAGAGATTTCCGAAAGGGAACTTCCGACGGCGAACATTCGAGAAGATGCACCGAGAGCTATATAAGCGCGAACACTCGCCCTCGACAGGCATTCAGTTTGTGGTATTAAACAGCGTGTGACAAGTCAGTGATCAAGCAGTGTGAAAATAAAAGCTCTCAATAAAGGTTTGTTTGTGTAATAAAGCTTAAAGTGGATAATATTGGATAATAAAGAAAAGTGGGGAAGCTGCACAGATAATTGATCTGTGGTGAAACAAGGAAAGTGTGTGTGTTTTCAATTCGAATAAAAAGACAATTGTAGTTTATCGCAATCCAGTGGTGCGAACCCTATTTGGTGTGGGTTGAATATTGTATGTACATATATCTAACCTACGTTTTAACCGTCGTTAAATTCAAATTGAAAAAACAAGTGAACATATCCCCCCCCCCCGAGATAGTATGTGTTATTCTAATGTGTGTTCAATCGTTCCACAAACATTTTCCACAGACGAGTTTCCAGTTTTTCCATTCAGACTTCTTGGGGGCAAATATCGCCAAAATGTATGCAAACCGTAGAAGCTTTCCATCTCCTTGATCTCTGGTTTGCGGTTTGGTGGCGGCTTGACTATGACATTCTGCCTTGCCACCAGATATATATATATATGTATACAGTATCGGGCAAAACATTTGCAACTGAACAGAAACAGGGAAATTTCATAAAATTCACTAAATTTTTATTCGAAAACATACAATGTCTTCACATATTTTTAAAGCTCAATATTTAAGGAAAACAAAAGCATATAATTCACAATAATCTAATATATATTTCTTAAGTTACGATAAATTATGATAAAGAACTTAACATTTTCTCGCGACAAACAAATCGCAACTGAGGTGATTGCAACGCTGAATAGTATATTTACCGTTAATCGCAGTCGTTTTCCATTATTTTTGAGTTGTGTCATATTGAGCACATGTCAGAGGTTCGTTGATTGAAGGCTCACATACGTAAATATTTTTAAACAGAGCAGGCTTCGAGTGATCTTGAAAAAGGGTAATAATGGCACCTAATACATTCGGTGATGCATTAAGACTGCGTATTGTGGACGATTTCACATCGGGCATTTCAGAAAAGGAAATAGTAATAAAGTACAATATAAATAACTCGGTTTCCCAAATTATAGGTCGATATAAGAAACCAAAGACGTAGCTGTTGTGCATCGCGGCGGTCGACCACGTAAAACAAGCTCCAGAATGGACGCTTTGTTGGCCCGAACAGTTAAAATCGATCCCTTCATATCTGCGCCGAAATTGGTTCAAGATTTCCAGCAAACAGTAAGTGCTAGAATAGTATCTCGTCGGTTGACCGAAGTTAATGTGGGCCCCTTTCGACCTGCCAAAAAACCAGTGATTTCGATCCGAAACCAGAATAAACGAATTCAATTTGCAAATGAATATCTATTGTGGGACATTCAGAAGTGGAGCTCAGTCCTTTTTAGTGATGAGTCAAGATTCAATATCGTGGGTAGCGATGGAATCTCGTATGTTTGGAGACCACTTGGCAAGTGACATCAAACTCGCTATTGCTTAAGAACTTTTAAGCATTTTGGAGGTAATGTGATGGTGTGGGGTTGTTTTTCTACTGCTGGTTTGCGTCCATTGTCTCGCATAAATGGTATAATGGACCAACTCGCATATAAAAACATCTTAAACGATGTTGGGCTACCATATGCGGATTGGAAAATGCCGTTGCTTTGGGTCTTACAGCAGGATAATGACCCAAAACACACATCAAAGCTTGTCAAATTGTGGCTCAGTGATCGAAACATCACTGTTATGGACTGGCCTGATTTAAACCCAATTGAGAATCTTTGGAAATTTTTGAAATAAAGAATAAATCGGATCGATGTTCGAAATGCGGACGATTTTTTCTCAAAAATAGAGAAAACCTGGAATAAAATTACCTTGAATATTTTAAAGAATTTAATTGAATCCATGCCATGGCGATGCAAGGCAGTGACTGAAAATAGAGGATTTGCCATTTTAAATATCGAAATTTTTTAATTTTTCTGACTTGGATTAGAAGTTGCAATTGTTTTGTCGCGAGAAAAATTTAAGTTCCTTATCATAATTTATCGTAACTTAAGAAATATGTATTGGATTTTTGTGAATTATATGTTTTTGTTTTCCTTAAATATAGAGCTTTAAAAATGTATAGAGATTGTTGTGTTTTCGAATAAAAATTTAATGAATTTTATGAAATTTACCAGTTTGTGTTCGAGTTGCAAATGTTTTGTCCGATACGGTATATACATATATTTATTTATTGTGGCAAAAAATTGTACAATTAATAAAATGCAACAATCATTATACAGAGAGTTGGTATCCATAAACTTACATCTAGAATATTTATGCAATTATCTTAAATAATATATCACAGAGATTCTTTCAGTTAGAAGGAAAAGCCACTAAAAACCTCACCAGAGATAAGCAGAGAGATGGAAAACCTTCGTACGTCCGCCCTGTGATCCTCGAATGGGTTGGTTGTTGCATTCGTAATACACCGATACTATACGTGTTATTCTCGTATAAAAACGACGTGTTTATGACTAACCCAATGATAGTCTCAAAACGTCGATATGTAGAGTCAAGACGTCGGAACTGGTCCGAACAAGGCTGAATGACATAGTCAAGATGCCGTCAAACCGCAACGCGCTTATAGGGGCTATCTGTCAAAATGCCTGTCAAAGCCATCGGAATGCCATCTCTATATTTATCTCTGCTTGTTATGACGGCTTGGGACTAACCCAGTGGTTCCCAATCTTTTTCAGCCCGCGGCGCCCTTACAAGTTTAGTATTTTCTCACGGCGCCTACCTAAGCTATTCGAAAAAGATGCTTACTTACTTAACGGGCGCCGCAGTTCGGGGTGAACCTGGGCCTCAACCAACTCGCCTCTGCGGTTTATACCTCTTTGTTCAACAAACGCTTTCTTAAGCACTGAAATTGAGATTTGAAAAATACGCATTGCGCATGTCACATTTACCTCGTTCTCGCTGGACTGATGTGTCAAAAGGAAGGCAAAGTGAGGTATGTTTAGAAATTGAGTTTACAAGCAGCGCGAAGCTTATTCTATCTTTAATATAATTATTATCTTTTAATCTACCTAACTCACGGCGCGGCGCCCTTCTTTACTTTCTACGGCGCACCAGGGCGCCGCGGCGCACACTTTGGGAACCCCTGAACTAACCCAATGATGATTAAAAGTAACGATGTTTTGCAAAAGCAACAACCAACCACTGCAGCGATCATAGGGCAGGCGTACGAAGGTTTTCCATCTCTTTATTTATCTCTGCCATGAAACATGAAGAGATAGAAACCCTTATGGAAATCCCGGGCAGACGTACGATGACCTCGTCGATTTTTCCTTTTGGAATTACCAGCAGATCGTTTACAATGTTCCCGTTCTCACTTTCCCAACTGCAGTAGAGGCAACCGTTATTCAGCTCCAAACTATGCCATTGAGCCCAGTAAGCTTTTACGATTGGGCTTTCACTGGATATTTGCTCCTACGTGGGCGCAAACCTCGTTCTTGGTGGTCGATTATGACTGCCAAATCGGCGTCTTCTCGCTGCTTTCTTCCGACCTTCTCGACAGTCGAGGAATCTTCTGGCAGTGCATGGAAACGTCGGATGTCGGTGTCCGGTTCCATCGCTTCCGCACGTGAAAAATGTTTACATTTGACATTGCGGGGTCGCTTCGACAAGGCATCCGCGTTCCCATGACTGGTTCCCTTGCGATATTTGCGAGTTCCCGCTTGGTCTCCTTTTGGCGAGTCAGACCTCGGGCGACTTCTTCGCGCCTGCTGGTCACAGATGTAGCATCTACCAGGGAACGAGCGACTCCTACTCATCGTTGTTGTTCTGGAACTACGCCGCAATTTGATGGATGAACGCTTTCTCCGCAGGCGACAATTTCGCGCAATGTGCCCCTGCGGGTCGCAGAGGTAGCACCTACAAGGGAATGCGCCACTCTGATTCGCCGTTGTTGTTCTGGAACTATCCCGGTCCTCGGAAATACGCCGCAATTTGATGGAAGGGAGCTTTCTTAGCAGATAGCAGTTTCTCGCAAAGTGCTCTTGCTGGTCCCAGATGTAGCATATACGCCGCAATTTGATGGAGTGTCGGCACATCAAGAACGATGTTTCATATGCGAGAACGCTAGCAGCTGTCTCCTTGAAAGACATCTTCCGCAGGAGAATCAGGCTTCGTTGCGTATCGGGGTCCCTTAGCCCTTGGATGAAAGAATCCGTTTTCAGTTTCTCCCCCACATCAATTGGAACATCAGCGTAGGCAAGATGAGACAGCTTCTCGATGTCGGCAGCATACTGCTGGATAGTCTTGTTTCCACGCTGCTTGCACCCTTTAAGCTCCAGCTTGTGCATCCCAGATGGCTTTGTAGTTCCTCCTCTGGGTCTTCGGGATGGTCTGTAGGACATCAGCTTTAAGGGAAATTACGATGGTGGCCACACGGTCTTCTTCTCCCCATTGATTCCGTTCCGCTATCCTGTTGTTTCGAATTGCAGCTTAAAGATAATAAACGCACTCGTGCCGTCGAAGTTGGGAGCTGTGAATTTCGATGTTGTAGCCGGTACGACAGTTCTTTGTTGAATGTTTTAGATAGTTTTCTCGAGATCTAGAACCTTCTTGCCCAGTGTCTCGATTCTCTTCTCCTGATCGTTTTTGAGATGTAGAACCTTCTTGTCCAGTGTATCGATTCTTTCTTCGATTTCCTGGAATCGATAGTTCACGGCTTGCTGGATGTCTTCCAAGCTTTCTCGATTGTTCTCTAGCATCTCTTCTACCGTCTCCAGCTTCTGGCTTAGGGAAGTGGAATTTTCCTTCAAATTTCTACTTACGGCAATGGAATTTTCCTCCAGCTTTTGTTGTATGGTCGCCTCTAGTTTCTGGCTTATGGAAATCGAATTTTCTTCCAGCTTCTGGCTCATAGCATTCATAGCCGTAACGATTTGCTGCATATTGAATGCTGCCTCACTGGATGTCGATGTCTTCTCCACCCCGAAATCGTGATTCTCCCAGTCGACACCTTCTTCCTCCAACGCTGATCGCAATCTCTCCACCAGGTTGCCTTTACTTCCCACTGGGGATAGTTCACGAGCATCCAGCTCTCTTCTCAATTTCTCGATGGCTAATTTTTCTAATTTCATAATTTTCTTGCACTCTTTGAAGAAATCACTAAACAATTCGAATAAACGTTTCACTCGTTTACTCGCGATCCTACTTCTGACACCAAATGTTACGAAAATTATCCCACTTCGAATTGGGTTCGTATCACTGGATTGCGATAAACTACAACTGTCTACTTTTTATTCGAATTAAAACACACACACTTTTATTGCTTCGCCTCAGATCAATTAATTGGGAAGTTCACCTTTATTTATTGTACAACCTATCACTTTCTTATTCACACACTTTATTGAATC
This sequence comes from Eumerus sabulonum, assembly GCA_951905685.1. NCBI lineage: Eukaryota > Metazoa > Arthropoda > Insecta > Diptera > Syrphidae > Eumerus > Eumerus sabulonum. The sequence continues at coordinate 112,080,087 of OX645060.1, forward strand.
CACCTCAGATCAATTAACTGAGCTTTCCACCTTCAAACTGCTTTACCGTTCACACTGTTCACACTGTATACCGACTTGTCACACGTTATTCACTTCGTGCTTAGATAGTCCTCGTGTTTAAGATTATTATTACAAATGAATTGTATACATTTACAAATGAATTGTACACATGTTTAAGATTATTACAAATGAATTGTATACCAGTTGTACGGGGGTCTCTCTCAGCATCAACCATCAATCACTAAACCACATGTTATGCTCTATTTCTTTTCGCATTTAAGCTATGTGCTCTTTTCGTACTCTCGTGTATAACAATTAATGCATTTCTTCGAAGATCAGCGCTTGATGGGTGATGCTGATTGAGACACTCCTTCACTTGTACATTGATCGTGAACTGAAGAAGAAGTGTTGTGAAATATAAAACAAAAAAGTGTCAAGTCGGAACTAGTGGTGAACGGTGTTCTTATTCTTCCGTTGTTAAAATTGCAGTCGTAACATCGGCTTATGCTGCTTTCATCACCATAAAAGTGGTCCTTCGAGCCGGATCTGGATTGGATTCAAGCAATTCAGGTCGTACACACCTTTATTACCTATTTAAATACATATATTTTGACTATTTCATACATTTATACAATTTAATATAAGAATGGAAGGTGTAAAAATCCGTCGCAGTGGTGTAAAGGGACAAATAACGCGCGCGGTTAGCTTTGCCGAAAGTATAGACTCATCAACACAGTTAGAACTGTTAAAACAACGTCTCGCGAAACTCGACGAAGCGTGGACATTATTCTGTTCGTTAAACGACGAATACCTAATCCTAGGCAGCTCTATTCGCGATTTCAATTCGATCGAGGTAGAAAACGAGCTAGCAGAATACGAAGTGAAGTATTTTCACGCGTACGCTGGCATATCGCGCGCTATAACGGAAAGACAACCGGTGCCTCAAGTCCCGCAAGATCTGAATGATTCGATCCTAGAACGACTTGCGGTACAACAATCCACTTTTCTGGAAAGGTTAAATGGTACAAATAACACCAACTCAACGGTGAATTTACCGAAAATTGTGATCCCTGCCTTTTCGGGAAATTATAAAGACTGGCCATCGTTTCGCGATTTGTTTGTCGGTTCGGTCGGTAGCAAAAGTTCTCTTACGCCGACACAGAAACTCCATTACCTCAAATCTTTTCTTCGCGATGATGCTGCTAATTTAATAAAGCATATTCCGATATCCGATGCAACGTATGTGGAGGCATGGGCTCGATTAGAAGAGCGGTACGACAAAAAACAATTTATCGTGAACTCATTCATTCGGTCGTTTTTATCGCTCCCCTCTATGACCACGACTAACCTTCATATATTACGAAAAATCGTGGACGGTGCTGATGAAGTGGTGCGGGGACTAAGTGCTTTAAAAAAATCTGATCGCGATCCGTGGATGATCTATTTGCTCGTAAATAAATTAGACCAGGACTCCGCTCAATCCTGGGCCGAACATATCGGAGCACGAGATGACTGCAAGATTGATGAACTCTTGAAATTTTTACAAGATAGATGCAATGCGTTGGAGTCATGTGACGCGAATCGTTCCTTGTCGCGAGTGAAACCGCATATTTCGATCCGTTCTCATTTAACAGAAAATACCGTCGAGGTTACGCCTAAATGCGCAAAGTGTCAAAGTTCACACACCTTGACGCAGTGTCCACAATTCGTCTCCTTAAACACGGACTCACGTCGTGATTTCGTTAAAATGCGCGGATTATGCTTTAATTGCCTTCGAGGCGGACATGTATCTAACAAGTGCCGTTCCACTTTCCGATGTCGTATATGCCAGTCGCGCCACCATTCGCTCGTTCATCCTGATGATTCTCCCCTCTCTTCTCAAGGGTCATCACTCGCACCCACGCATGCACCCACACTCAGTCGGTCTAGTTCTACTCCTATATCGCCGGTCTCGGTTCATTCGCATTCGTCGACCTCACCATTGCTCAACAATATGTCCATCCAACCATCTCGGAAGCAGACTATTCTCCCAACCTTACTAGCGAAAATCAAAACAATTCAAGGAAATTTCGTAATCTGTCGAGCGCTGTTAGATTCGGGTTCACAGTCGTCGTTCGTTCTCGATTCGCTAGTTCAGAAACTTGGTTATGCGCGTTCTCACGCTCGAATTCCCATTCTCGGTCTTTCGTCGCTAGACGCTGGCTACACAAGAGGCCAGGTCTCTCTTCAAATTCATTCCCTTGTTTCGTCTGCTCACTTGCGCATCGATGCTTATATTTTGAATAAATTGACGTCTAATCTGCCGTATCCAACCGTGGATTCCTCACTTTGGACACACTTGCATGGGTTACAGCTAGCGGACCCAACGTTCAATGTTACAGGTCCTATTGACCTACTGTTAGGTGCTGATACACTTTGGAAATTATTTGATGGAGGACTGATTCGCGGTTCTAGTACGGTTCCATTCGCTTTGAATACCTCGTTCGGCTGGGTCGTTACGGGAGAAGTGCCTCGAAATGTTTCGTTTGATAATGTAATCTCGTCGTTCCACACCACCATCGACATCGACCGATTACTTCGACGTTTTGGGAAATTGAAGACATTGTTCCTTCCAAGAACGTAGTACATTGCCAGGATCCAGCCGAAGTACACTTTCGTAAAACGTTTTATCGGGCTCCCGACGGAAAATACGTCGTTTCGCTACCCTTCAAGTCTCCGTGTCCATCCTTTGGAGAAACGCTCTCTCCAGCCATATCACGCTGACATTCTATGGAACGTCGTTTTCGGTATAATCCTGGTCTACATCAGATGTACTCAAATTTCATGAGGGAGTACCTGGAGTTGGGTCACATGTCTCCTGTTCCCTCCGACGAGCTATTGACCTCTCCCGGTAAACATTTTTATTTGCCCCATCATGCGGTGCTCAGCCCGGACAATTCAACTACGAAACTTCGCGTGGTGTTTGACGGTTCAGCTAAAGACTCTCATGGGGTATCGTTGAATAGCGAGTTACTTATTGGACCACCCATACAGAGGGAGCTATTTAAGGTATGCTTGCGTTTTCGGCAACATAAATTTGTTTTCACCGCGGATGTCGTAAAAATGTTTCGCCAAATTTGGATCGATGATGATTGCACTGATTTTCAAAGAATAGTGTGGAGAGAAAGCCCAAAGGATAACATACTACATTTTCGATTACGCACTGTTACATATGGTACCGCTTCGGCTCCTTTCTTGGCTATTCGTGTCCTCAAGCAGCTAGCCGAGGATTATAAGGTTCTGTTTCCGAACGCCTCAAAGGTATTAGTTGAGGATGTTTACGTAGACGATGTTATGACGGGGTCCAACACCCAAGAAGGTCTTATTACTTTAAAATCAGAACTTGTGAGCTTGCTATCTCAGGCAGGATTGCAACTTCGCAAGTGGAGTTCGAACTATGTATCCTTATTGTTAACGTTACCTAAGGAGGACTGCAACTACTCAGCAGTAGATACAGAGCCATCCTCGTCTGTTATCAAGGTGCTAGGAATGTATTGGAGCCCACGGCACGACAACCTGTCCTTTCGGATATCCAAACCAGAACTTTCGATTGAACCAACGCGTCGAACGCTTTTGTCAGAAGTGTCCCGCATCTTTGACCCCTTGGGACTTCTAGCTCCATCAATCATTTTATTTAAAATTCTCTTCCAAGAACTGTGGTCAACCAGTTTGAACTTAGGATGGGATGATCCATTACCAACTTTTCTGGCTCAACGATGGATAACTTATCGAAACGAACTGCACCACTTCGAAACCATTTTCGTTCCCAGAATCATTTCCTTACCCTTGGATAAAATCGAGCTTCATGGGTTTTGCGATGCATCGTCAGCAGCGTACGCCGCAGTAGTTTATAGCCGGTACCAAACAACAGATGGAGATTTCAAGGTCCAAATTGTCGCATCTAAAACCAAGGTGGCCCCTTTGAAGCCGGTGTCAATTCCTCGTCTGGAACTCTGTGGCGCCGTACTCCTAGCTCGATTACTTACTTTAATTACTTCTTCCTTATCTTCTTCATCAGTGGAGATATTCGCTTGGTGTGACTCAGAAATCGTATCGCACTGGTTGTCATTTCCACCTCGTCGCTGGACAACATTTGTAGCCAATCGCACTTCGACTATTCTCGAAAGCCTTCCTCGACGCTCGTGGCATCACGTTGCATCACTTTAGAAGAGAAACCGAACTTCTCCCAAGCACTGGTAACAGTATCGAGTAACGATTTAATTGGTTCTCTATTGAAATACACGTCGTCATGGCATTCCATGCAGCGTATCGTGGCTCTGTGCTTGCGATTTACTACCAACTGTAGGTCCGAAAAATCATCTCGTCGTATCTCAGCTCTTACTCTTGCGGATATTCGTACAGCTAAAATACTTATTCTCAAGCTAATCCAAAATACCTTATTCTTTAATGACATACGTTCTCTTCTCCAGGACCATCAACTCCCAAGAAAATCCAAACTTCTCAGGTATACACCATTCCTGGATAAGGAGGGCCTCCTGCGGGTTGGCGGCAGACTAAAAAACGCCCCGATTTCATACGATATAAAACACCCAATATTACTCTGTAGCAAGCATCCAGTCTCGAGAATGATAATTCAAGAGATACACCGTCAGTGTCTTCATCCGGGGGTATCAGCCATGTTCGCTTTAGTTAGACAGCAGTTTTGGATCCTAGGAAGTCGAAACCTCATCCGGAATGTAGTATTTAAGTGCAAACCGTGTTTCCTACAACGCAAGCAACCATGTCAGCAGTTAATGGGGAACCTACCATCTTATCGGACGCAGCCCAATCGACCGTTCGCTAATTCAGGCTGTGACTATGCTGGTCCGATTACCATCAAACTATCGCGAATTCGGAAGCCTAAATTGTCCAAGGGATATATTGCGCTCTTCGTCTGCATGGCAACAAAAGCGATCCACTTGGAACTCGTTAGCGACCTTACCACCGACGCCTTTATTGCCGCCCTGCGTCGATTTGTTGCCCGGCGGGGAAAATGTAACCACATCTTCAGCGACAATGGGACGAATTTTCACGGAGCCCGGCGTGTATTATCGGAAATGCATAAGCTAGTATTATCACAAACACATAACGATCTTGTTACAACTGCGCTCGCTGCAGACGGAATATCTTGGCACTTTTCTCCACCATCGGCCCCACAATTCGGTGGATTGTGGGAGGCAGGGGTAAAATCCGTAAAACACCATCTTCGTCGGGTTATCGGGTCCTCCATTCTCACCTTCGAGGACCTTTATACATTGCTTTGTCAAATTGAAGCAATAATCAACTCTCGTCCTTTATGTTCTATGTCTGATTCTGACTTAAACCCATTAACACCCGCTCATTTTTTAATAGGAGAGCCGCTGACAGCCGTTCCAGATCCAAATTGTTTAAACATTCCAACAAATCGTTTGGACCACTTTCGATGCCTTCAAGCTATGGTACAAGGTTTGTTGAAACGATGGCAATCGGAGTACCTTATCACTCTTCAGGAGCGACCGAAATGGCAGAAACCAAGTGACAACATAAAAGTAGGGGACCTTGTCGTTTTAAAGGAACCAAATTTACCACCTACCAAATGGGTAATGGGCCGTGTCATCAACGTCAAACCTGGGCATGATGGCAAGGTACGAGTGGCAGAGGTTAAAACAGCAACAGGAATCCTCGTTCGGCCCATCACCAAATTAGCACCATTACCAATTTCCTGAACTCGTTCAGCGGGGGGCGGCATGTTTAAGATTATTATTACAAATGAATTGTATACATTTACAAATGAATTGTACACATGTTTAAGATTATTACAAATGAATTGTATACCAGTTGTACGGGGGTCTCTCTCAGCATCAACCATCAATCACTAAACCACATGTTATGCTCTATTTCTTTTCGCATTTAAGCTATGTGCTCTTTTCGTACTCTCGTGTATAACAATTAATGCATTTCTTCGAAGATCAGCGCTTGATGGGTGATGCTGATTGAGACACTCCTTCACTTGTACATTGATCGTGAACTGAAGAAGAAGTGTTGTGAAATATAAAACAAAAAAGTGTCAAGTCGGAACTAGTGGTGAACGGTGTTCTTATTCTTCCGTTGTTAAAATTGCAGTCGTAACATCGGCTTATGCTGCTTTCATCACCACCTCGGTTTACTTTCGCCGTCAGACGTTCCCCTTCGGAAATCTCTAGAATGCTCTGGCATTCAGCATTATGTAGCCGATAGCTACCATCATTTCAATTTCCGCTTCACCAAAGCATTCGAACTTCGACAGCGAAATTCGAACATAACGTCGCTATTTCTTTATGTGATTAAATAGTGTGTAATAATTAGTATAATATGTCGGCAGTCCAATCCGAAGGGCCATGGAGTGTAGTGCACTGTTTTTTTTAAATACCTACTTACTTACTTATCAGGCCAGCGATCCATGGAGGATCTAAGCCTGAGCTATAGCCGCCTTCCATCCTTGACAGTCCCGGGCACGCTGCTTCCAGTTGTCAAGACCAAGATGTCTTACATCCGCGATTACTTGGTCTTTATACCGGAGGCTCGGAGTCGAAGACCCTCTTAGCTCGAGCGTTGATGTCCATGCGCTCGATGTGGCCGAGCCAGTGTAGTCGACGGATCCTTGCCTTCCGGACTTCATCCACATCTTGGTACAGCTCGCAGAGTTCGCGGTTGTGTCTTCTTCTCCATTTACCTTCCTCACAGACAGGACCAAATATCCGGCGCAGAATTTTTCTTTCGAAAAAACCCAAAATCAGCTCCGCTGTCCTGCTTATCGTCCAGCTTTCGGCTCCGAAGAGCAAGACTGGCAGTATGAGCGTTTTGTAAAGCATGGCTTTGGTCTTTCGAGTGAGGAGTTTTGACCCCAGTTGTTTGGACAAGCCGAAGTAGCACCGGTTGCCAAGGGCGATTCTATGCCGGATCTCCACTGTGGCGTCATTTGTGGGATTTACGTTTGCCCCGAGGTAGATACACTCCTTAACTACCTCGAAATTGTAGCTGTCAATTGTTATATTTTGTCCCAGGTGGTGAGCGACGGATTGGTTTTTGCTTGACAGCAAGTATTTCGTTTTGTCCTGATTGATCTGAAGACCAACACGTTTCGCCTGTTCTTCAATCGTCGCGAATGCTTCCACAATGCCACAGCGAGAACACGCGATGATGTCGATATCATCCGCGTATCCTAGCAGCTGGATGGACTTGTAAAAGATAGTGCCTTCCCTGTTGACGCCTGCCCGTCGCACTATCTGCTCCAGCACCAGGTTGAAGAAGTCACATGACAGCGCATCTCCTTGACGAAATCCGGTGCATTGTTCGAATGGTTCCGAGGTCCTAGAACCGAGCTGCACGGCGCATCGCGTGTTTTTTAGCGTGGCGCGACACAATTGGATCAGTTTTCCCGGGGTCCCGAATTCGGCCATCGCGCCAAACAGTTCTTCACGATGAATGCTGTCGTATGCGGCTTTGAAATCGATGAAAAGATGGTGTGTATCGATTCGAAACTCGTTGGTCTTTTCCAGGATTTGTCGAAGTGTGAAAATTTGGTCTATAGTTGATTTGCCGGAAGCCGCACTGGTAGCTGTCGATTAGTGCGGTGCAAAATGGTTTTAGACGTTCACACAATACGCTGGACAGTATCTTGTATACGACATTGAGCAGGGATATACCTCTATAGTTCTTGCAAGAGGTAGGATCGCCTTTTTTGTGGATGGGGCATATAGAGCTGGTAATCCAGTCGTCGGGCATGCTTTCATCTTCCCAAATTCTGTAGATGATCTGGTGCATGCTCCCTACCAGAACATCGCCGCACGCTTTGAAGAGCTCTGATCGCAAGCCATCTGATCCTGCGGCCTTGTTGTTCTTCAGCTTCTGAAGAGCTGTGCCGACTTCTTCGATGCTGGGTGGGAGGACTACTTCAGCGGCTGGAGTTGGGATTTCCTCGTTCCTAACCACTCTCTCTTGGTCAGGCTCGTTGAGCAGCTGCTGGAAATGCTGCTTAAATACATCCACTATTCCCTGCGGAACGGTGATAAGATTACCCTCGCAGTTTCGAACAGCCTGATGCCCTTTTTGAGGCCTCCTGCAAGGCCTTTTTCTTTCTTGTAAAAGGCTCGTGTTTTATGTCTATCCCTAGACTCCTCGATATCCTTGAGCTGGGAGGCTGCGAAGATTCTTTTCTTTTGTCGCAGTCGTTTTTTCTCCTCCCTTCTTCTGGCTCGGTACTCTTCTTGCGCTGCCCTGGTTTTCCTCTGCAGCGCCTTTTGGTACGCCTCGTCGATTGCTGGTGGTAGGTATCCTAAGGTAGTTTCGGCTACTTCCTGAATGGCTGAGCGGCAATGCAGCCACATATTATTGGCATTTGTGTTCGACGTAGCCATACCGTAGAGTCCTTCGCTCAGCTGCTCCCTGTAGACTCTGGCAACCTTCGGTGTGCTCAGGAGCCCAATGTCGAACTTCCTCCTGATGGGGTGGTGCAGCTTTCTGACATTGGACAGTAGAGCTCTGAATCTTGCTGCTTCGAGGAAGTGGTCAGAGTCGACATTTGCCCCTCTGAATGTTCGCACATCCAGGATGTTTGACGATTGTGGGTGTAATTGTGTGGTCCGTGTCTTTCTGATACCTAGCATTTCGCAGAGTTCTTTGAACACCGACGACTCAAAGTCGTCCTTGGTCTGAGTGCAGTTCCATTGCTATTCCATAACGCGCAACCCAGATATTCACGAATTCATCCGAAACGGTTTTGGCTTCTTGGTTCGGTATGCAAAACATTCAAGCCATTTGCTAAAGTAGTCGATCACCACCAGCGCGTATTTGTTTCCAGCGTTGCTCGTTGGGATTGGGCCTGCGATGTCCACGGCGATACGTTCGAACGGTGCTCCAACAATGTACTGCTGCATATTTCCTCGGGTTTTTCTAACTGGACCCTTTGCCTTCGCACACTGTTCACACCTGCGAATGAAATTTGTGACCGACTCATGGCATCCTACCCAGTAGAAACGTCTCTTGATCTTTTCTACAGTCTTGTTAACACCAAGATGTCCCCCACTTGGTCCCTCGTGGTATTGCCGGATGACCTCGTCGACTTGTCCCTTTGGAAATACGAGCAGATCGTTTACAATGTCCCCGTTCTCGCTTTCCCAACTGCGGTAGAGGCAACAGTTCCTCAGTTTCAAACTCTCCCATTTGGCCCAGTAAGCTTAAACGATTGGGCTTTCACTGGATGTTTGCTGCCACGTTGGTCGAAAACCTCGTCCTTGGTAGTCGATGTTGGCTGCCAGATCCGCATCCTCTCGTTGTTTTCTTCTGATCTTCTCGACAGTCCACGTTATGACTGAAGCAGCCACCTCAACGCTGCGTAGGCCGTTCTAAGATGAAAAGCTTGGCCAAAGAGATATTTGTAGAAATGCTTGACACAGTAACTTACTTACTTACTTATCAGGCCTGCGATCCATGGAGGATCTGAGCCTGAGCTATAGCTGCCTTCCATCCTTGACGGTCCCGGGCACGCTGCTTCCAGTTGTCAAGACCAAGATGTCCTACATCCGCGATTACTTGGTCTTTATACCGGAGGTTCGGTCTTCCTCTTCTTCTCGAACCAGGAGGCTCGGAGTCGAAGACCCTCTTAGCTGGAGCGTTGATATCCATGCGCTCGATGTGGCCGAGCCAGTGTAGTCGACGGATCTTTGCCTTCCGGACTATATCCACATCTTGGTACAGCTCGTAGAGTTCGCGGTTGTGTCTTCTTCTCCATTCACCTTCCTCACAGACAGGACCAAATATCCGGCGCAGAATTTTTCTTTCGAAAGAACCCAAAATCAGCTCCGCTGTCCTGCTTATCGTCCAGCTTTCGGCTCCGTACAGCAAGACTGGCAGAATGAGCGTTTTGTAAAGCATGACTTTTGTCTTTCGAGTGAGGAGTTTTGACCCCAGTTGTTTGGACAAGCCGAAGTAGCAGCGGTTGCCAAGGGCGATTCTATGCCGGATCTGTGGTGTTATTTGTGGAATTTACGTTTGCCCCGAGGTAGACAAACTCCTTAACTACCTCGAAATTGTAGCTGTCAATTGTTATGTTTTGTCCCAGGTGGTGAGCGACGGATTGGTTTTTGCTTGACAGCATGTATTTCGTTTTGTCCTCATTGATCTTAAGACCAACTCGTTTCGCCTGTTCTTCAATCGCCGTGAATGCTTCCACAATGCCACGGCGAGAACACGCGATGATGTCGACATCATCCGCGTATCCTAGCAGCGGGATGGACTTGTAAAAGATAGTGCCTTCTCTGTTGACGCCTGCCCGTCGCACTATCTGCTCCAGCACCAGGTTGAAGAAGTCACATGACAGCGCATCTCCTTGCCGAAGTCCGGTGCATGTTTCAAATGGTTCCGAGGTCCTAGAACCGAGTTGCACGGTGCATCGCGTGTTTTTTAGCGTGGCGCGACACAACTGGATCAGTTTTACCGGGATCCCGAATTCGGCTATCGCCCCAAACAGTGCTTCACGATGAATGCTGTCGTATGCGGCTTTGAAATCGATGAAAAGATGGTGTGTATCGATTCGAAACTCGTTGGTCTTTTCCAGGATTTGTCGAAGTGTGAAAATTTGGTCTATAGTTGATTTGCCGGGCCGGAAGCCGCACTGGTAGCTGCCGATTAGTGCGGTGCAAAATGGTTTTAGACGTTCACACAATACGCTGGACAGGATCTTGTATGCGACATTGAGCAGGGATATACCTCTATAGTTCTTGCAAGAGGTAGGATCGCCTTTTTTGTGGATGGGGCATATAGAGCTGGTATTCCAGTCGTCGGGCATGCTCTCATCTTCCCAAATTCTGCAGATGATCTGGTGCATGCTCCCTACCAGAACATCGCCGCCAGCCTTGAAGAGCTCTGATGGCAAGCCATCTGAGCCTGCGGCCTTGTTGTTCTTCAGCTTCTGAATAGCTGTGCCGACTTCTTCGATGCTGGGTGGGAGGAATACTTCAGCGGCTGGAGTTGGGATTTCCTCGGTCCCTACTACTCTCTCTTGGTCATGCTCGTTAAGCAGCTGCTGGAAGTGCTGCTTAAATACATCCACTATTCCCTGCGGGTCGGTGACAAGATTACCCTCGCAGTTTCGAAGAGCCTGGGTGCCCTTTTTGAAGCCTCCTGCAAGGCCTTTGGCTTTCTTGTAAAAGGCTCGTATTTTATGTTTATCCCTAGACTCCTTGATATCCTTGAGCTGCGAAGGTCTTTTTTCTTTTGTCGCAGTAGTTTTTTCTCCTCCCTTCTTCTGGCTCGGTAGTCTTCTTGCGCTGCCCTGGTTTTCCTCTGCAGCGCCTTTTGGTACGCCTCGTCGGTTGCTGCCTTTTTCTGCTCACACTCGCCATCATACCACGGGTTTCTTGTCGGAGGTGGTAGGTATCCTAAGGTGGTTTCGGCTACTTCCTGAATGGCTGAGCGGTAATGCAGCCACATATATTTGTGTTCGACGTAGGCATACCGTAGAGTCTTTCGCTCAGCTGCTCCCTGTAGACTCTGGCAATCTCCGGTGTGCTCAGGCGCCCAATGTCGAACCTCCTGCTGATGGGGTGGTGCAGCTTTCTGACATTGGACAGTCGAGCTCTGAATCTTGCTGCTACGAGGAAGTGGTCAGAGTCGACATTTGCCCCTCTGAATGTTCGCACATCCAGGATGTTTGACGCGTACCTTGCGTCAATGAGCACATGGTCGATTTGGTTGGCGGTTCGACCGTCTGAAGATCGCCAGGTTGCTATCTGGATTCGCTTGCGAGGGAATCTTGTGCTACTTATCACCGCATTACGAGCTGTCGCAAAGTCAGCGAGTCGGAAGCAGTTATCTGTTGTTGTATCGTGGAGGCTGTGCTTGCCGATCACTCCGCCAAGGGTATTTTCCTTTCCGATTTTGGCATTGAAGTCCCTGAGCACGATTTTTACATCGTACTCCGGACAAGCTCCGTAGGCGTTGTCCAGGAGGTCATAGAAGTCCTCCTTGATAGGGTCTTCAGCTTCGTCGGTAGGGGCGTGTGCACATTTAAGGCTGATGTTATAAAATCTACCTCTGATGCGGATCACAGCCAGGCGATCACTTATAGGTTTAAAGTCGATGACCTTCGACCTTAACCGCTTACCCACGACAAATCCGCATCCCAGTAAGTGCAACCTTTTGTGACAGCTGTAATAAATGTCGCAATTTTTCTTTCTAATCATACCGTTTCCTATCCAGCGTATTTCCTGGACCGCAGTAATATCCGCCTTGTACTGCGTGAGGATTCCTTCTAGTTTATGAGCAGCTCCGGGAGTGTACAGGGTTCTGTCATTCCAGGAGCATACTCGCAAATCGTGTTCCTTTTTCGTGCGTTGTCGTCGTCGAGTATCCGTCCGTGTATCCGAGGCAACTTGCTCATTCATAACTTTAGGTTTTTTTACGTGGGCGGATTGTTAGCCCGCCGCACAACCGCCATTCTGGTCGGGGTTTTTTTCGCTGCATACGTTTGTTCACCTCCCAACGGTTGTTGAAGAGGCTATCCAGAGGGCGCCGCGAGGAGGCCGTTTGTCAACTTGACCCGGGCATTTAAACAGGGATCGTTGCTGGCATCTCGCCAGGTTGAGAGCAATCAACAACTTTACCCTGTATGTCCGAGCCCATGCCCCCCGCTTGACACAGTCAACCATGGCTTAAAGCTCCCTCCTAGTTACACGGTAGTTCATCTCCGGCTTCGATAGCATCCTACTGTAGTAAGCGATGACCGGTTCTCGCCCGTCAATCATTTGAGAGAGTACTCCGCCGATTCCCTGTCCGCTCGGATCGGTGTCCAAAATAAACTCTTCTCCCGGGACAGGATATGCAAGGACCTGCGCACTGCAGAGCAATTCCTTCAGGTGAATGAACGCTTCCTCCTGCGGCTTCTCCCACTTGAATGGCCGATTATTTTTGGTGAGCTCGTGCAGACTGCTGGCAACGTTTGCAAATCCTGGGACGAATCGCCTGTAATATGTGCAAAGTCCCAGGAATTACCTTAGCTCGTGAAGATTTTTCGGCCGTGGCCATTCCTTGACCGCCGAGATTTTGTCTTCGTCTGTATGGACTCCTTCTGCAGTCACAACATGTCCCAAGTATTTTACCTCCTTTTGGAAGAGCGAACATTTCTAAGAGCTCAGTTTTAGTCAGGCTGCTTGAATACGTTCCAGTACCTCTTCAAGCTTCTAAAGGTGACCGTCGAAATCCTTGCCCATGACAATTATGTCATCTAGATAAACAAGGCAAGTCCTCCAGTGAAGTCCTCTTAGTACCTGGTTCATAAGTCTTTTGTAGGTGGCTGGCGCATTGCAAAGATCGAAGGGCATTACAGAGAATTGCCACAACTCTCCCCCGGCGGTGAACGCGGTCTTTTCCTTGTCTTGCTGGTCAAGCTCTATTTGCCAGTATCCACTTTGCAAGGCCAGCGTCGAGAACCACTTTGCACCAGATAGTGTGTCCAAGGTGTCGTCGATTCTCGGTTAAGGATAGCTGTTCTTCTTCGTGATGTTGTTCAGCTTCCTATAGTCCACGCAGAATCGGGTGCCTCCATCCTTCTTCTTAACAAGCACTACTGACGAACTCCGTGGGCTTGCAGATGGCTCGATCACGCCCTCCTTTTCCATCTCGTCTATTAGTTTGATCACCTCGCCTTCTTTAGCCAAAGGTACCCTTCTACCCTTCTGTGCTTCACAATTGACGTTCTTCCATAGTTCTTACCATTTGCAAAAACTGTCCAATATTTACGAAGCAGGGAGAGTGCTCTACTTTCCTGCTTCTGCCTGTTTTCAAGAACGCTTTGTTGTTCTCAATTTTCCGGTGTTTTGGATATTCGTAGTTCATAATACCGCTGTCAGGCAGAATGATCTATTTCCAATCGACGGAGACCGCAGAGAACTCCGTCCCCCTGACCTCGACGAAGTTAAGTTAGGTTAGGAGCATGTACCAGCTCGTCTGTAAGATATGGTCAGAGGAAAGCATACCCGATTAATGGAGTCTCAGCATCGTATGCCCGATCCGCAAGAAAGGAGATCCCTCTGATTGCGCCAACTTCTTCTTCTTCTTCTTTGATGGCGTTACAGCCCATGTAGGACCAGATCCAAGCTTCTCTCAATCACCCATGTTGTGTGTGATTTATTTTTCACACCCTTCGGAATCGGCATTAAACTGTAGGTCCCTTTCACCTGTGTGAAAAATAGAATCACACACAATATGGGTGATTGAAGAGACTCTTGGCTCTGGTCCTTCATGGGCTGTAACGCCACCAAAGAAGAAGAAGAAGAAAGGGACCTACGGTTTAGTGCAGATTTCGAACGGCGGCGTGAGTCGAGAAGCTTTTTCATGGCAAATTTACTACGGGGGGTTTTGCCAGTACCCCGCCGAGGAGGAACGTCGCGAAATAAACATTCGATGGCCTTGGTGTTATCGGGATCCGAACTCGCTCATCGTGCGTCAGAGTCCAACACACTAACCACTGCGCCACGGCGCTCTTTCACCTGTGTGAAAAATAAATCACACACAACATGGGTGATTGAGAAAAGCTTGGCTCTGGTCCTTCATGGGCTGTAACGCCACCAAAATGAACTAGGAGTTTTTACATTTTGTTCATCACTGTACTTATTAAAAGTGGGACTCTGTGTTCCTGTGTTCTGTTTCACTTAAGGTTTCTTCATATAGTTCTGGCAAATGGTGTACTCTCTGAACTTTTTGCTGAGGTGATTGCCCTGAGCTAAAGTGGCTACCGTCACGTTTCGCAGTATAAATATGGCGGGATTGGCTTATCGCTCTATTGGGTTGTTGTAATCTATAGATGGTCTTCTAAAGACGGAACTTCCAGGGTCAACGCTCATTGGAGTCGGTTTTCTAAATTTATCACTTGAACGAAGCGGATGTTGGGATAGGGGCAATGTATTCTGTCTTATAGGTTTTTTTCGAACTTCCAACAGCACATGTGCGTGCAAACTCGTTTCATTTATGATTCCTTTCGAGTTCTTGTGCGTCTGCCAGAGCAGTAGGAAGATCTGGTGGCTTTGATGAAAAAAGCATATCGCATATAGGACGTCGAAGTCCAGAAATAAGAATGCGAAGAGCATTTTCTCTTGCGCGCTCGTTTAGAGCATCTAGAAGGTTATAATTTGCACCGTGTGACATTACCTGTTTATTAATTATCGTTGTTAGTTCTACGATCTCCTAGACAGAACGTATGCCCAATGTCCCAGCTATGACATTATGATTGTACTAGGAGACTTCAATGCTAAGCTGGGTAAGGAAAGCATCTTTGAACGAGTCATCGGCAAACATAGCCTTCACTATACCACCTCCAATAGCGGACACAGGCTGATTGATCTTGCTATAGGGCGAAATCTCCTTCTAGCCAGTACGCGCTTCCCGCACCTCGATATACACAAAGGCACCTGGCGGTCTTTTGATCAATCGACTACCCACCAGATTGATCACATCGCGATCGACGTCAGACACTCCTCCACTATTCTTGATGTTCGAACTTTCCGATGGGCTAACATCGACTCGGACCACTACGCAACGGAGTAGAGTAAGAATACAAAGTTATGACGTCGGAAAGCTACTATCGCCAGAAACCGCTCGTGCTTTTACCGATCGCGTCTCCCTTAAGCTCTCCAATACACCTGAATCCTCCACACTATCAATAGAACAGCAGTGGAACCTTTGCAAGTAAGCTCTGAAAAGCTCTGCATCCGAAGTTTTGGGTTTCAAGGTTCCACCACGAAGAAACATCTAGTTCGATGACGAGTTCAAGAGGATTCATACAGCGAAGCAGGATGCATATAAGGCCTCGCTGCATAAAAGAACAAGGGCAGCTCGTGAGCTCTAGGAGTTAAAAAGAAGGGAGGAGCATAAGCTTCTTAGAAGAAAGAAGAAAGAGCACGAGAAGCGCGCGATTGAGGATTTGGAGAGGTGTTACTGCAGGCGTGACGTTCGAAAGTTTTATCAACAGATAAGGCGAACATGCCGAGGTTATAAAGCCAGAACGGAAGCCTGCAGGGATGTGAACGGACACCTAGTAGTAGAACCGCAGTCGATGCTGAGAATATGGAAAAACCATTTCTGCAGACTGTATAACGACGATATTAGTCAATATACCGCTGTCAGGCAGAATGATCCATTTCTAATCGACGGAGACCGCAGAGAATTCTGTCCCCCTGACCTCGACGAAGTTAAGATTGCCATATCGAAGCTCAAGTATAATAAAGCTGCTGGCGCAGACGGACTGTCTGCTGAGCTCTTCAAGGCAGCTGGGGATGACCTGGTTGGGAGCATGCACCAGCTCATCCGTAAGATATGCCCGAGGAATGGAGTCTCAGCATCGATCAACAAGAAAGGAGACCCCTCTGATTGCGCCAACTATAGAGGAATAAGTCTCCTTAACATCGCCTACAAAATCTTCTCTGCCGTTTTGTGTGAACGCCTGAAGCCTTTTTTAAATAAGCTGATTGGTCCTTATCAGTGCGGATTCAGGCCAGGGAAGTCCACCATCGACCAAATCTTCACACTACGGCAGATCCTGGAAAAAAGCCAATGAATTTCAAGTCGACACTCACCACCTATTTGTCGACTTCAAAGCCGCATACGACAGCGTAATTAGAGACGAGCTATACAACGCTATGTCTACCTTTGCCGTACCTGCTAAACTCATCAGACTATGCAGGGTGATTTGGAGAATGCTCGCTGCTCCATCCGAATCGGTGAACACCTTACCGATAGTTTTGATGTCAAAAAAGGATTAAATCACTGGCCAATACAAGAGACACAATCTATTTCAAATCCTCGCAACTCCTTGCATACGCCGACGACATTGACATTAGGTAAATCACAGGCGTTTGCTTGTATTGAGATGGAGACGGCGAAAATTGGTTTGACAGTAAACGAGAGCAAAACTTAATATATGCTGTCATCAAAAAAGGACGCTCACCACCGACGTCTTGGCCAGAACGTTTAGATTGGCAGATATAAGTTCAAGGTAGTAAAAGACTTCGTCCAACGAGATCAGTTTCGAAATCAAACGCAGAATCACTCTTGCCAATCGCTGATTCTTTGGGCTCAGGAGGCAATTGAGTAATAGAGCTCTCTCCCGAACTATGAAGATCACTCTATATAAGACCCTTGTCATCCCTGTCCTGCTGTTCGGCGCAACAGCATGGACACTATCAAAAGCGGATGAGGAGGCCCTTGGTCGGTTCGAGAGAAAGATTTTGCGCATGATTTTCGGGCCTATAAACGCAGACGGGGGATGGAGGAGAAGATTCAACCACGAAATTTATGGGCTGTACAGCGACATGAGCCTAGTCAGGCGTCTACGGATTCAACGCCTAAGATGGCTGGGCCATGTAGAGCGAATGGACACTACCGCTACAGCCCGGAGAGTCTTTGAATCCAACCCCGAGGGACTGAGAAGCAGAGGACGGCCACTGTTTTGCAATGTGATAAACGACGAATTCCGAATTGAGTTATAAGCTTTATTTACAGCGAAAGATGTTGGTCCTGTGGCGATCGTCATCCAAGTGAACGAGCGATCCACTCAGCGGCATCCACCAAGCCACCCACGCATTCTCACGACGAAGTACGACGAAAAGAAAATTAAATTGAGAGAGAAGAATGGAGAATGCGGGAGTGGCCTAATGGAAGCCACCGAGAAATACAAGTTACATTGGGACTCTCTGCACATGCATCGAGTCATAAACGAAAGAAAAAGGTGTTGTCGATGCGTGTACGGAGAGTCACAATGTAATTAACAATTGTTCAATTAAATTAAATTTAAAAGTAGCTTTATAATAGAAATATAGACTATTCTCAACACTTTTACTAAATATTTCTAAACATTCCCCCGCCCCTGGAACGAAGTTTCAGTTGACTGGTAGGCGAGCTAATTTATGTACAGGCCGTTGTATACTACCGCTTGCAGTACGTAGAGTGACAACACGGACTTTGCCATCATTTTCCGGGTGGATTGCTGTGATGCGGCCCATCGCCCATTTGCCAGGTGGTAAATTGTTGTCCTTGATGACCACCAGATCGTTGACGTTGGGATTTTGCTCAGCTTGCGTCCACCGAGGTCGTTGTTGCAGTGAAGTCAGGTACCCCATACTCCAGCGTCTCCAAAATCCTTGCACCTTTGCTTGAATCGCTTGCCAAGACGAAAGGCGGTTTTGAGGTATTTGAGTTGATGGCTCTGGTACTGCCGAGTATGATTCACCTAAGAAGAAATGAAAAGGCGTTAGTGGATCAACATCATTGTCCGATGGTTTGCATAAAGGGCGAGAATTCAGCAAAGCCTCAATTTGGGTTAGAAGGGTGTATAGTTCTTCGAACGAGAGAATATTTGAGCCAATTACACAACGCATATGCTGTTTGACGGACTTTACCCCTGCCTCCCATAGTCCACCAAAATGTGGAGCTGAGGGAGGAATAAAGTGCCAGGTAATGGCGTCACGTGCAAGTGATTCAGCGACGATAGCATTGTGATTTTCCGACATGGTGATGTTATGAATTTCAGATAACACCTTGGAAGATCCACGGAAGTTGGTTCCATTGTCTGAATACATGTGAGAAGGCTTGTCGCGACGCGCAACAAAACGACGTAGTGCTGCAAGAAAGGCGTTAGTAGTTAAGTCGGTAACAAGTTCTAGATGAATCCCTTTCGTAACGAGGCATACAAACAAAGAAATGTAGCCCTTAGTTGTTTGCGTTCGGCGTCCAATTTTATTTTTGAGCAGAATGGGACCGGCGTAGTCGACTCCACAGTGTACAAAGGGTCGACTCCTTTGAATTCTTTGCAGGGGAAGATTTCCCATGAGTTGAGCGGATGTTAGTTTCCTTTGGCGGAAGCATTTCACACAATCATGTGAAATTTTACGAAGAAGATTTCTAGCGCCGATGATCCAGTACTCCTGACGGATTAAAACGAACAGTGCTGATACTCCAGTCTGTAGGAAACGTTCGTGGAAGTCCATGGCGATAAGCTTGGTGATGATGTGTCCTTTTGGCAGAATGATTGGGTGTTTTGCACTAAAGGCAATATCGGCTTCTTGCAGCCTACCTCCTACGCGAAGAATTTGCTCGTCATCTAAAAAGGGATTTAAATTAGTAATTTTGCAGTTTTTTCGAAAAAGCTTATTCTTCAGGTAGTAATTTATATCCTCCCCAAAGTATAAGTCCTGAAGTCATTTTATTATTGTCCGTTTGGCGTTGTAAATTTCAGAGGGTAATAGATGTATCGATTTGAAATCGATTGCTTTCCGAGATTTTGGGTTAAAGCGATATACAAATGCGACGGTTCTGACCAATAAATTCCAAGAGGAGATACGCGACGACAGGTGTTCAAATGGGTGGTCGGGAGCGACGACTATGTGGGATAGCTTAGTTTCTTTCCTTTCTTCCAACTTAAAGTCGGGATCCTCCTGAAATTTGGGATTCAGAGGCCAGTTGGTTTCCTTCTCTTTTAACCATTGAGGGCCATTCCACCAAATTGAATGTTTTATTAGATCTGATGGTGCCATACCGCGGGAAGCACAATCAGCGGGATTTTGCTTAGAGTTCACATGAAACCAACGAGATCTCGGTATTGTGTTCAAGATCTCAGCTGTCCGATTACCCACGAAAATTTCCCATCGTCTTGATGGTGACGATAACCACGAAAGAACGACTTGCGAATCACACCAGGCGAAAATATTTAAGCATGTAAGGTTCAAAGAATTCTGAATAGCAGTTAGCAAACGAGTCAAGAGTAATGCTGCGCATAACTCTAAGCGTGGAATTGTGAGCTGTTTAATTGGCGCAACACGAGTTTTGGCCGCAATGATGTTTGTTTGTACACCTCCGTTGGGAAATTGATAACGCGGGTAAACAACCGTAGCATAGGCAGTTGCCGATGCATCGGAGAATCCGTGCAACTGCAACATCGCATTTGCTGTCCCTATAAACCGAGGAATTTTGACATTAGTGAGCATCACGAGCTCATCGCGGATTTTGTACCAACGTTTAGCGGTAGAGTCCTGTAATAGATCGTCCCAATCGAGGTTCTTATGCCACAGTTCCTGCAATAAAATTTTAAGATACACGACCGAAGGGGCAATAAGACCGAGGGGGTCGAAGATTCTTGCAACATCACGTAGTAGGTTGCGTTTTGTTGGAGGGTCAGGAACCTTTAGATTTAAACGAAATGAGAAATAGTCCGATTTAGGATTCCAGTACAATCCTAGTATTTTTACCCAAGAATCCGATTCACTTTCAAACGAGCATTTGTCAGTTTCGCGTTGTGTTACATCATCGAGAAGTTCGAGACTAATGCTTTGCCACTTGCTTAATTGTAAGCCAGCTTTCGAAAGTAAGTTGATTAGAGATTTCTTTTTATTAATGGCGTCAGAAAGTGAGTCCCCACCCGATACAACATCATCGACGTAAAAATCATTAAGAAGAATTTCGGACGCAACAGGAAATTCTTTGCAGTAATCTTTCGCTAACTGTTCCAAAACACGAACCGAGAGATATGGAGCACATGAAGTTCCATATGTCACAGTGCACAACCGATAATGCTCCGACGGTTCCGATGGAGATTTTCGCCAAATAATTCTCTGAAATTCTGTGTCTTCATCTGCCACCCAGATTTGCCGAAACATTTTAATTATGTCCGCGGTGAACACATAAAGATGGCGACGAAAGCGAAGAGTTACAGAAAACAGATTACGTTGAATAGGTGGACCTATCATAAGCGATTCATTGAGCGAGTTTCCGGCAGAGTCTTTACACGAACCGTCGAAAACGACGCGGAGCTTTGTAGTAGCACTGTCAGGTCTAAACACTGCATGATGTGGCAAGTAGAACACATTTGGATTCGATATTTCTTCGCGAGGTATTTTGCGCATATGTCCTAAAGTTAGATATCCGTCCATGAA
Source organism: Eumerus sabulonum (assembly GCA_951905685.1). Classification (NCBI taxonomy): domain Eukaryota; kingdom Metazoa; phylum Arthropoda; class Insecta; order Diptera; family Syrphidae; genus Eumerus; species Eumerus sabulonum. The sequence continues at coordinate 112,101,062 of OX645060.1, forward strand.
ACTATAGTACGACTGACGAATAGAGTCATTGTTTAAGAATTTGGTCTCAATTGACTTTAACCGCGAGAGTGCACTTACGAGGGTGTTAGTGAAACGAGGAGGAAATTTAAACGGTAAACGAACGATATATTTGCCATTTTTATCACGCTGAAAAGTCTTCAGGAAGTGATCGTCAATCTCTTTGTCTTCCTTCGAAATAACAGATTTAGGATCAACTTCCTCAATTGTCCAGAATGCCTTCAAGGTTGCATCAATGTCGATGAGAGTGTGGTTTGATCTAATAGACCCTTCGAATTCTGAGCATAACTGACCAGCCAACACCCATCCAAAGATAGTCTTTTGCGCTATAGGATGACCGTTGATACTTTTGACGACATCTCCTACCAAAATATCCCAAACACTATCGGCGCCAAGCAGAACATCAATTGGACGGGATCTATTAAAGATAGGATCGGCTAAATCCAATTTTACTATATGATCCCAGTCTGCAACATCGAATGAGGTTGTAGGTAACACAGGGGTAATAGTTGGTAAAATCAAGGTATTTAATGAAATGCTGTGCGTGTTAAATCGAGATGTGAGCACCATTGTCACAACACCTCTAGTTTTACCGGCGCAAGTTGACCCAATTCCATTGATGGATATACGAGCATTGGTTCGTTCATGTCCGAGTCTTTGAACACAAGCTTCGGAAACGAAGGAAACTTGTGAGCCCGAGTCTATAAGAATACGAACTGATTGGTTATTTCCGAGTGAATCTTTAACGATCGCGATTGCTGTCGGTAGCAAGGTTTGAGGAGGGAATTTACGAGTACTAGAATTAATGGAGTGATTGTTAACGATTTGATTATAATTCGACGACGAAATTAGTGGCTTAGTTGAGGAGTATTCGAACAAAGGTTTATTATCGACGAGGTGAACTAAGCTATGATGCTTCGAATTACAAGTCTTGCATCGAAATTTAGATTGGCATCGTCGCGAGTTGTGTCCACTGCGTAAGCAGTTAAAGCAGAGTTTTGCCGTTTTTACGAATTCGCGTTTGGTGACTACGTCCATCGCGAGGAACAGAGCACACTGAGATAAGAGATGTGCAGGATTGCACTTGGTGCATTGAATGGCTGTCGAGACTGTCATGCTGTCATTTTTTCACGCGTACATGGCTTACATGATTCTAACGCCTCACAACGGCGTTCCAAAAACTTTAAAAACTGTGCGATTGTAGGATAATCAACTTCCACAGTGTCCTCAGCCCATGCTTGTTGTGTGTCGGGATCTACCTTGCGCAACAACGAGTTGCCAGAAAAGGGTTCTATATGAATCTTAGGCAAATGATCATTTAGCTGATATGCTACATTAGGTTGAGGCATACTAAAAGTCGAAGACGTATTTACCGACGAAGTATTTGTCTGATTGGTACTTTTGGATTTTTCCTGTATAACGGATAGAAGGGCAGACTTTACCAACAAATACTTAGATTCGAATTCTTCGAATTCGTGTTCGGGGTCTGAATAACCTTCTTCGTCCGCGAAAATATACATTTCCTCCTGAGAGGCACGAACTCTTCCCCCTTTTCCGCACGCAATTCCAAAGCCGCCGTGGAAATTGCGTCATCTATTTGTTCGGTGAAGGTGGCTAATTTGGTAAGTGAACCTTTAATGTTACCGCGTATTGCGCGAAGAACCGCAAGATTTTTTGCCATTGTAAAGTCTAATCTCGTTTTTAACGGGATCAATGGATAAAGTTATGCGCACTTATAGGATAAACGATAATGGTTCAATGTTAGATTATCGAATTGTCTTTACGCGCGCGACTGGTTTATACATATATTTAATAGTAGTAATCAAGATAGTTAAGATTATTTTAGATAATGTTATACTTATCAAATATCCGGCTCGACGTAGACCAAAACTTGTTTTGTAATGTGATAAACGACGAATTCCGAATTGAGTTATAAGCTTTATTCACAGCGAAAGATGTTGGTCCTGTGGCGATCGTCATCCAAGTGAACGAGCGATCCACTCAGCGGCATCCACCAAGCCACCCACGCATTCTCACGACGAAGTACGACGAAAAGAAAATTAAATTGAGAGAGAAAAATGGAGAATGCGGGAGTGGCCTAATGGAAGCCACCGAGAAATACAAATTACATTGGAACTCTCTGCACATGCATCGAGTCATAAACGAAAGAAAAAGGTGTTGTCGATGCGTGTACAGAGAGTCACAATGTAATTAACAATTGTTCAATTAAATTAAATTTAAAAGTAGCTTTATAATAGAAATATAGACTATTCTCAACACTTTTACTAAATATTTCTAAACAGCCGCACTTAAGATGGCGCACACAGGTGGAAAGGGACCTCAGCCAACTCGGTGTGCGGCAATGGAAAAGGCTAGCAAGAGATCGTGCTAGATGGAGGGGCATGTTGGTTGAGGCACAGGTTCACCCCGAACTGTAGCGCCCGTTAAGAAGAAGAAGAAGAAGAAGAAGTTCATAATAGCTGCAGCTTCTTGGCATTGAGCGATCATTGTTCCCTTTTGCACAGTCTTAGGTGTAATGGCTGGATTCAGGACTGGTACTGGAAGCAGTTGGTCTTGTCGGAGTTCTACGAGATCCCTTTCAACAATTATATCGCTGGGTCGATTTCATTTGTGGGGTTCGACCACCCACATTCGGCTTGTCCCCGCATTCACTTCTTTCATTGCCCAAACCACAGCTTCTGCATTCAGGGGAACTGTTTGGCGCGCTTGCACGACTATTCGTCTGACCTAGTTACCCTGTCCATTATCTATTGTTAATGGGAGCTCTAATTGCCATAGTTCATCACTTTTTGGTGGAGGTCCACTGTGAAGCCATGCCTAATGATAATCGACGCCGATTATGATGTCATCACTGATGTCCGCAACGATGAAATCATGCTAAAACTCGACGGTACCCATCGTAATTCTTTGCTGGACCTTACCCCTAACTTCTGCCTTCTCACCAGTTACTCTACGAAGCCTTACCTGGTTCGATGTCAGAAACTAATCCGCTTCGGATGACTGAATGAGTTGCGCCCGTGTCCAACGTCAGCAGATATCGTCGCCCGTCCATCGTTCCCTCGGTGACTAGTCTGGTTGCACCCCGACAGATTCGGGATACGAGGATGCTGGGGCACCCAAATGTGGGTGCCAGCGCATGCCTCTCTGCACTGACAAGTTTTAGTTTAACGGATTGTTAGATGCACCTTTTGCACTCCACGTTCGCGTTCACTCCCTTGTTCTCTTTTTGGCGAACTAGACATCGAACGCTCTCTTCGCAGACGGCAGTTTCTCGCAATGTGCCCCTGTTGGTTGCAGATGTAGCACCCGGGAATGAGCCACTCCTACTCGCCGTCGTTGTTCTGGAACTATCTTGGTCTTGAGATATGCGCCGTAGCTTGATGGAGGGTCGGCATATCAAGAGCGATGTTTCGCTTGCGAGAGCGCTGGCAACTGTCTCCTTGAAAGATGTCTTCGGCGGGAGAATCAAGCTTCGTTGCGTGTCGGGGTCCCTTAGCCCTTGGATGAAAGAATACGTTTTTAGCTTCTCCACCACATCAACTGGAACGTCCGCGTAGGCAAGATGGGATAGCCTCTCGATGTCGGCAGCATACTGTTGGATGGTCTCGTTTCCACGCTGCTTGCGTCCTTTAAGTTCCAGCTTGTGCATCTCCTGCATGTGCTCACTGCCGTATCTTCGGTGAAGTGCTTCCCATATGGCTGTGTAGTTCCTTCTCTGGGTCTCCGGGATGGTCTGTAGAACGTCAGCTGCTTCACCTTTAAGGGAAATTACTAGGGCGGCCACACGATCTTCCTCTCCCCACTGATTCCGTTCCGCTGTTGTCTCGAACTGGAGCTTAAAGACGTTAAATACGCTCGTGCCGTCAAAGTTGGGGGCTGTGAATTTCGATGCTGCAGCCGGCGCGACGTTTCCTTGATGCTGAACGTTCTGGAAAGTTCCCTCGAGTTCCAGAACCTTCGTGTCCAGTGTCTCGATTCTCTTTTCCTGGTTATTTTTGGAGATCTAGAACCTTCTTGTCGAGTTTCTCGATTTTCGCTTCGACATTCTTAAATCGATCGTTAACGGCTTGCTGGATGCCTCTCAAGCTTTCTCGATTGTTCTTTAGCATCTCTTCTACCGTCTCCAGCTTCTGACTCAGGGAAGTAGAATTTCCCTCCAGTTTCTCTAGTTTCTGGCTTAGAGAAGCAGAATTTTCCTCCAACTTTCTACTTACGGCAACGGAATTTTCCTCCAGCTTTTGATCTAATTTCTGGCTCAGGGAGGTGGAATTTTCTTCCAACTTTTTGCCTACGGCAGCGGAATTTTCCTCCAGTTTTTTATCTAATTTCTGGCTCATAGCGTTCAGAGCCGCGAGAATGTGCTGCATATCGAACGCTGGCTCAGTGGATGTCGACGGCTTCTCCACCCCGAACTCGTGATTCTCCCAGTCGTAACCTTCTTCCTGCAATGCTAATCGCAGTCTGTCCACCAGGTTGGCTTTACTTCCCACTGTGGATAATTCTCGAGCATCCAGCTCTCTTTTCAGTTGTTCGATGGTCAACTTTTCCAATTTCACCATTTTCTCACTCTTTTAATAATTCACTTTTAATAGTCCAATTCACAATTTAAATAAACGTTCCACTCGTTTACTCGCAATCCCACTTCTGACACCAAATGTTACGAACTATTCAATCCCCACACCAAATAGGGTTCGCACCACTGGATTGCGATAAACTACAATTGTCCTTTTTACCCGAATTGAAAACACACACTTTTCTTGTTTCACCACAGATCAATTATCTGTGCAACTTCTCCACTTTTATTTATTATCCAATACTATTCACTTTAAAGTTTATCACACAAACAAACCATTATTGAGAGCTTTTATTTTCACACTGTTTGATCACATTGACTTGTCACACGCTGTTCAATACCACAAACTGAATGTATCCCGAGGGCGAGTGTTCGCGCTTATATAGCTCTCGGTGCATCTTCTCGAATGTTCGCCGTCGGAAGTTCCACTTCGGAAATCTCTAGAATTCTTTGACATTCGGCATTACGCCGTTGGAAGTTTCGATCATTCCAATTTCCCCTTCACCAGAGCTTTAGAACTTCGACAGCGAAATTCGAACTTGACCGTCGGTTTGTGTCTCCGCAACAACATTGTTGCGGAGATGCAGGCGGACCGTTAAGTTCGAACTTCGCTGTCGAAGTTCGAAAACTCTCTGGAAGCGGGGGATTGGAATGATGTCAACTTCCAATGGAATTGTCAGAGCGTTCTAGAGATTTCCGATGGGGAACTTCCAACGGCGAACGTTCGAGATGGTGGACCGAGAGCTATATAAGCGCGAACACTCGCCCTCGACATTCATTCAGTTTGTGGTATAAAACAGCGTGTGACAAGTCGGTGTGATCAAGTTTAAAGTGGATAGTATTGGATAATAAAGTTTAAAGTGGATAGTATTGGATAATAAAGAAAAGTGGTGAAGCTACACAGATAATTGATCTGTGGTGAAAGAATTAAAAGTGTGTGTGTTTCAATTTAAATAAAAAGGACAATTGTAGTTTATCGCAATCCAGTGGTGCGAACCCTATTTGGTGTGGGGATCGAATAATTCGTAACATTTGGTGTCAGAAGTGGGATTGCGAGTAAACGAGTGAAACTTTATTTGAGTTGTGAAGTGAATCATTGCACAAGTGAGAAAATGGTAAAATTGGAAAAGTTGACCATTGAACAACTGAAAAAAGAGCTGGATGCTCGGGAATTATCCACACTGGGAAGTAAAGCCAACCTGGTGGAGAGACTGCGATCGGCGTTGTAGGAAGAAGGCGTCGAATGGGAGAGTTATGAATTCGGGGTGGAGAAGCCTTCGACATCCACTGAGCCAGCGTTCGATATGCAGCAAATTCTCGCGGCTCTTAATGCTATGAGTCAAAAGATGGAGGAAAACTCAACTTTCCTGAGCCAGAAACTAGATCAAAAGCTGGAGGAAAATTCCACTTCTCTGAGCCAGAAACTGGAGAAACTTGAGGAAAATTCCGCTGCCGTAAGTAGGAAGTTGGAGGAAAATTCCACTTCCCTGAATCAGAAGCTGGAAGAGATGCTAGAGAACAATCGAGAATCGAGGATAGTTCCAGAACAACAACGGCGAGTAGGAGTGGTTCATTCCCGGGTAGATGCTACATCTGCAACGAGCAGGGGCACATGGCGAGAAATTGTCATCTGAGAAGAAGGCGCTCGAGGTTTGATTCGCGAAAAGGAGAACAAGCGAGAGCACGCGAACACCGGAAGGGAAGCAGTCATGGAAATGCGGATGCATTATCGAGGCGACCTTGCGATGTTGAATGCAAACATTGTTCGCGAGCCGAAACCAAGGAACAGGTCACCGACATCCGTCGTTTCCATGTGCTGCCAGAAGATTCCTGGACTGTCGAAAAGGTCGGAAGGAAGCAGCGTAAAGATGCCGATCTGGCAGTCATCATCGACTACCAAGAACGAGGTTTTCGACCAAGTTGGCAGCAAGTATCCAGTGAAAGCCCAATCGTGAAAGCTTACTGGGCTCAATGGCAGAGTTTGAAGCTGAAGAACGGTTGCCTCTACCGCAGTTGGGAAAGTGAGGACGGGAACACTGTAAACGATCTGCTGGTAACACCAAAAGGGCAAATCGACGAGGTCATCCGAGAATACCACGAGGGACCAAGCGGGGGTCATCTTGGTGTTAACAAGACTGTAGAAAAGATCAAGAGACGTTGCTACTGGGTAGGATGCCATGAGTCGGTTACGCGTTTCATTCGCAGGTGTGAACAGCGAAGGCAAAGGGTCCAGTAAGGAAAACTCGAGGAAATATGCAGCAGTACAATGTTGGAGCACCGTTCGAACGTATCGCAATGGACATTGCAGGCCCATTTCCAACGAGCAACGCTGGAAACAAGTACGCACTAGTGGTGATCGATTACTTGAGCAAGTGGCCTGAGGTGTTTTGCATCCCGAACCAGGAAGCCAAAACCATTTCGGATGCATTCGTGAATAACTGTGTTTCGCGTTATGGAGTACCAATGGAACTGCACTCAGACCAAGGGAGAAACTTCGAGTCGTCGGTGTTCAAAGAACTCTGTGACATGCTAGGTATCAGAAAGACGCGGACAACACCATTACATCCACAATCTGATGGCATGGTCGAAAGGTTCAACCGGACGATGGAGGAATACCTGAGAAAAGTCGTCGTCGGAGATCAGAAGGACTGGGATGAACATCTTCCCCTTTTCTTAATGGCATACCGTTCGGCACAGCACAATTCAACGGCAACAACACCCGCCGAAGCCATTTTTGGAACTGATCTCCGACTTCCATCGGACTTGAAGTTCGGCGTGGTACTACCGACAACAAGCGGCAGGGAAGACTTCGTAACCGAAAAGAAAGAACAGCTGAACTCTATCCATCAGTTCATTCGGGAGCGACTGAACTTGGTCAGCGATAAAATGAAGGCGCGATACGACTTGAGGGCGAATGCTTCTGGATTCGAGACCGGACAATTGGTATTGCTGTACAACCCACAACGGAAAAAAGGCTTGTGCCCCAAATTGCAATCAGCCTTGGACGGACCATATGAGGTCATCAAGAAACTCAATGACGTGGTATACCGGATACAGCAGATGGGAAACAGACGGGCGAAATATAAAATTGTCCACGTAGAGAGGTTAGCACCATATTACGGAGAAGGATCCAATCGCTTGTTCGAGGACGAACAAGTTTAGGAGGAGGGCAGTGTTGCGGAGATGCAAGCGGACCGTTAAGTTCGAACTTCGCTGTCGAAGTTCGAAAACTCTCTGGAAGCGGGGGATTGGAATGATGTCAACTTCCAATGGAATTGTCAGAGCGTTCTAGAGATTTCCGATGGGGAACTACCAACGGCGAACGTTCGAGATGGTGGACCGAGAGCTATATAAGCGCGAACACTCGCCCTCGACATTCATTCAGTTTGTGGTATAAAACAGCGTGTGACAAGTCGGTGTGATCAAGTTTAAAGTGGATGGTATTGGATAATAAAGTTTAAAGTGGAAAGTATTGGATAATAAAGAAAAGTGGTGAAGCTACACAGATAATTGATCTGTGGTGAAAGAATTAAAAGTGTGTGTGTTTCAATTAAAATAAAAAGGACAATTGTAGTTTATCGCAATCCAGTGGTGCGAACCCTATTTGGTGTGGGGATCGAATAATTCGTAACAATATGTAAATGGAATGATAAGTACACTCACATTCCCAGCAGGTATGTGTCTCTGATTCTAATTATTCGAATGTGCGCTGGAATACACGTTGAGTAGCATAAAGCCGATATATGTATAAGTAAAAATGTACATGTATCAATATTTTTCAAATATACTGTTCCATAGTCTAAATCTAAACTAACTAAATCTAAACTAAACTAACTAAATCTAAACTACTATGTATAAGTAAAAATGTACATGTATCAATATTTTTCAAATATACTGTTCCATAGTCTAAATCTAAACTACTCGTAAGTTATTTTACTAATTGGCTTGTGAAACAATACATATAACAATCTTTAATCGCTCAATTGATCATACCATCCACACAAATTGCTCAGGATCCACAGTATACTAAAAAAAAAAAACTCATACAAGATTGATCTCAATTCGTCCAATTGCAAAAAGCTCTCATATCATATCATATCATTCATATCATTCGATCATACTCGTTTCGCTTTCGTTTCGCTCGCTTGCTAAAGTCTCTCGGTTGCAGACTTCTCACTTGATAAAGAAAAAATTTAAATCACATTCTAATACTTGGTTCAGGACTCGATTCTCTTGTGGCTTAATCGAAGCATACCATTAGGATTCGATATTGGATATCGGTTTTCGTTTTCGTTCATTTTCGCTTACAAACCAGCTATTCACCATCCAAAAAGGATAAATCAATTCGCACAATTTCATATTTTCATTGATCGAATAAAATAGAGTAAATTATCAAAATGCCGACACAACTAGAGAAATTGAAACAAGCTCGGGCTTCAACAAAAGGAAGCATTTCTCGGATCAAGACTTTAGTTGATATTAAAGATCTTTCACCGCCAGAATTGGAATGCCGTCTTGGTATATTGGAATCGTATTTCAAGCAAATATTAGCGTTCCAAGGTAAAATCGAAGAAATTTCACCTGACGACACTAGCCGAAATGAATTGGAAGATTCGTACGTTTCCGAAAAAGCTAAGATTTTATCACATATGGGCAATGGTAGACGGAGTAGCACCTTCGAAACTTCATGGACTATTCCTTCTCCTGTTAACCATCTACCGAAATTGCAATTGCCACATTCCAACGGAAAATATTCAGGGTATAAAAACTTTATCAGTACTTTTATAAACCTCGTGGATAGTAATCCAATCCTTTCCAAAATTGAAAAATTTAACCATTTGTTGACTTGCTTAAGTAATCAAGCACTTGGAACAATCAAAGCTTTTCAAATAACGGAAGATAATTATCCGAAAGCAATTAACCGCTTAAAGGAACGTTACGATAACGATCGTCTAATTTTTCTAGGGTTACGAAAGCCTCAGCTTCTCAACTTCGCAATTTAGTAGGCAACATTAGTGCAATTTTTAGTTCTCTTCTCTCGCTTGGTTCGGAATCTGACATTTGCAATGCTATTATCATTCACATCACTATGAGTAAAGTTGATTTAGGAACTTAATCTAAATGGGATGAACAGTTCGACTACAATAGCTTACCAACTTGGAAACGTTGTGCTGACGTTTTAGAGAAGCGATGTCAATTCCTTGAAGCACGAGAAGGTAAAACTCGGCAAACAGACAACAGCAAACAACCTTTGGCAAGCATAAAAGCCATCGTTTCGAAAACCAGCAATCGTCATCCTTTATAGTCAATCAAAAATCGTGTTCGTTTTGCAGGGACAGCGCTCATTCAATCAGTAGTTGCCCACAGTTTACCAAACTTTCCGTTTTCGATCGTTTTAATAACGCAAAGAAGCTAAGCTTGTGCTTAAATTGTTTGGGACAAGGTCACGATCTTGCTAAGTGTTCATCAAACTATAAATGTCGAATTTGCCATAAATCGCACCATACACTACTTCATCGGACAAATCAAACCACAAATGGCTCAACTACATATGGTTCTTCATCATCAGCAGATACCAACTCCGCCCTCGAAGCAGATTTGAAACGTAAGGCCACCGAACAAGTCATCCTGGCAACAGCCCTTGTTCTTGTTAGGGATGCTTCTGGAAGTATCCAAATAGGACGAGTTTTATTAGATTCAGGCTCACAGGTTAATTTCATCAAAGAGGACTTTGTTAAGTTGTTGAATTTACGAACTCAAAGAAAAACAGTAGACATTATTGGAATAGGTTGCAAAGAGACAAAGATAAGTTCTCTAATTCAGTCTACAATTCGATCACGTAGGTCGACGTTTGAACTTCCACTTGAGTTTTTAGTCACCCCCACCATAACAGGATATCAACCGGATTCTGCAATAAATATTGTTAACTGGGCTCTTCCAAAAAACATACGTCTTGCTGACGAAGAGTTCCATCACCCCGGACCTATAGATGTGGTCATAGGAGCAGAAACTTTCTTTGATTTATTATTGGTAGGACAAATAAGGCTTGGAGATGGTCTTCCTTCCTTGCAAAATACAAAGCTAGGTTGGGTTGTATCAGGAAGATACAAATCACTCGTAGATGATTCTGAGAAAAAACAGTGCGTAGTCTGTATTGAAGACCAACTCGAAGAAGTCGTCGAGAGGTTTTGGGAACTCGAAGCCGTTATGGGGCGTAAACCAAAGTGGACGGAGGAGCAATTCAACTGTGAAACACACTTCAAACAAACATTGGAGGAGCTGACCACTGGACGACTCATCGTAAAACTACCCTTTAAGAAGGATCCAACCTTACTAGGTGATTCATACCATATCGCTTTTCGCCGTTTCCTATATTTAGAAAAAAGATTAAAACGTGACTATACATTAAAAACATCGTATGGAAAGTTTCTCGAAGAATATGAGACTCTAGGCCATATGACTCTCGTAATTAACCCGGACTTAACTACACCCTATTATTATCTACCTTATGAATGTATCCTACGGCCTAATAGCGTGTCGATAAAGTTACGAGTTGTATTTGATGGTTCTTGTCGCACATCGTCGCGACATTCTTCTTCGCTTTCGCATGAATAGATTTGCTTTAACCGCTGATATAGTGAAGATGTATAGACAGGTATTGGTACACCCATCTCATAGAAGGTTTAAGTACATCTTGTGGAGGAAAAGTGAAAAGGAACCCATTAAAACGTATGCTTTGAATACTGTTACTTATGGCAATACCTGAGCTCCAAATCTGGCAATTCGCTGTTTGCATTACCTTGGAGACAAATTTGAGAACGAATTCCTTTAGGATCTCAAGTTGTACGTTCGGATTTTTACGTCGATGATATGATTACCGGAACAGATAATTTGGAAACGTTAGTACAGTTAAAAAGCGAAGTCAAAGCTGTGCTCTGCAGGTTTTGAGTTATCCAAATGGCATAGCAATCATCCTTCCGTCGTCACAGTCCAAAACGACAAACAACTAAAAATCAGTGAATCTAACATCACAAATACGCTTGGTATAACATGGAATTCATCAGATGATCAATACTACTTTTCGTACAATACGAATAGAAGATATTCCTCATATTCCAAAAGATCGATATTGTCCTTATCCTCTTCATTGTTCAATCCAATGGGTTTACTTAATCCTATTTTAGTAAACGCAAAAATCATTTTACAACCGTTGTGGATCAACAAAATCGACTGGGACGCAGCAATTCCACAACAAATCGACACGGAATGGCGACAATTTATGGCTGACCTGAACTCTCTTCAAAATCTCTCAGTTCCACGATTCGTTCTTACCTCGGACAGACAAACAGAACAGGTTCATGGATTTTGTGTTGCATCTATGAAAGCTTATGGGTGCTGTACTTATCTTCGGTCACTGGATCCGCAAGGTTCAGTAATAACTAATTTGTTAGTCGCAAGGTCTAGAGTTGCATCAGCAAAACAGATTTCGCTACCTAGACTTGAGCTTTGCAGTGCTCATCTACTTGCAAATTATGGTCAAAAATTAAATCGATTTTCAAGCAATCACCATCAGAGGTTTACTTGTGGACAGATTCCCTAGTCGTTTTGCACTGGATATCTACTCATTCCTCTAAACTATGCACCTTTGTAGGAAATCGTATAGCGGAATTGCAGGACAAAACTGTTGACGTCATCCGGAGGCATATACCTACAGAAATGAACCCGGCAGATCTAGTATCCAGGGAATGCACAGTTAATGACCTTATGAAATCTAATTGGCTTACCGGTCCTGCATTTCTATTGAACTCATCGGAATATTGGCCACCGACAAACTACTCATCTATAACTCCAGAAATAAAGAACTTAGAAAAGCGGAAAACAGTTCTATTAACTTGTAGGCTGACTCAAAATTATATGCTCGATGTAGTCAACAGATTTAGCTCATATACAAGGCTCATAAGAGTATTTTCATTAGTACTTCGATTTTTGGCGAGACTACGAAACAAAAAACTGGATATGACATCACCAATGAAGCCAATAGAATTTGACAATGCTCTGTATAAGATCGTCGGAATAATACAAGCACATTCATTTTCAGAAGAATGTACGCTTAAGAAACGTAAATATTCCCGAGGAACAAAAACACCCATTACTTTTGCCTAAAGGTTCTCACTTCGCCAATTGTGTTGCTCGTCATTTACATACAACTAACTACATATCACGCTGGACCCAAAGCACACATTTCCTTGCTCCGACAAAAGTTTTGGATAGTCAACATCAGGGACCTGACACGAAAAGTTGTACGCAATTGCATACATTGTGTTCGATATCGTCCTAGGTTGCTACATCAGATAATGGGAGATCTTCCTCCAGAAAGAATCAGTGCGACTTGTCCCTTTTTACGATGTGGTGTAGATTTCTGTGGTCCAGTATTTGTTTAGCACAGAACTGGTGGCAAGGCGCCCTATAAAGCATACATAGCAGTGTTCATTTGCTTGGCGACAAAGGCAGTACATCTCGAAGCTGTCTCTAATCTCTCTGCCGATGCTTTTATCGCATCTTTAAAGCGTCGAATCAGTCGTCGAGGTCTCCCACGAGATATATTCTGCGACAAGGCGACGAATTTCGTAGGGGCCAATTCAAATCTATCTGACTTACGGAAGCTATTGTTTCACAAGTCTACACAAGAAACCATTACCAATTTTTGTAGTTTCGATAACATTCATTTTCATTTTATACCACCAGGGCTCCACACTTCGGGGGCGTTTGGGAAGCAGCAGTCAAGGTTGCCTGTATCGCCAAGGATACTAGCAAAATCAAAAAAAAAACAAAGTCGATGGACGTATCGACAGCAAAAAAGAAAACCAAAGAAAATAAAAACCAATTTACAAATATATTGTTGTAAACTTTCCTTGTTCCTCAAGTGGGTGGTCTCGGGAAATTACTCGAAAATAAAACGTAGAGACTTCTTCAATATAAAAAAAGATTCTTTATTCTGCCCGCTAATTCTAACCAACAAAAACGGAAGAAACTTGCACGGGTTATTCAATTTCTACTACTAAAAAAAAAAGGTGACAGTTGTCATATTTTAGGACAAGCATGGCTAATTACGTGGGACGTGTCCAGTCAGCCGTAACATATTTGTTACACTCTCCCCTCCTTGGACTAAAGCGCCTCTATAAGACGACTTTGTTAGCAGTCCCCATGCTTGAACATTATTTCCTCGGTACTCGGCAAGGCGATCAATGTGCACACTCCTTGGCTTGGCTCTCGGCTTCTTTTGAATTTTGAAAGTCACATCGGTGATTACATCCAGAACGCGATAAGGGCCTTCCCAATCAGACTGAAGTTTCGGAGACACACGGACCTTTCTTCTGGGGTTATGAAACCAGACAAAATCTCCTGGCCTAAAGCGGGGAACATTAGAAGTAATATCGTATCGGGTTTTCATCCGTTTGGCTGCTCGATGCATTTCGTGCCTGGCTCGCTCGTGCACCTCTTGTAATTGTTCTTGCAGCTGCTTTGCATAACCGCATAATGAAACCTCGCCGGGCGGCGTTCCGAACAACAAATCTGAGGGCAATCTCATTTCCCTGCCAAAAAGCATGGTAAAGTTGACTCCTGTTGCGACGCTCGATATGCCATGGCAAACAAAGGCAAAAAGTCATCCCAATCATCCTGTTTATCGCTAACGAACTTAGAAAGATAGTGCAATACAGTCCTATTCATTCGTTCAACAAGGCCGTCAGATTGAGGATGCAACGGCGTAGTTCTTGTTTTGTGAATACCCATAAGCTCCATCACGTTTTGGAAGGTTTCCGCTTCGAAATTACGGCCCTGGTCCGAATGCAGCTCCATTGGCGTTCCAAATCTACAAAAGACTTCCTTCACTAGCGTCTGAGCAACAGTATCCGCTGTCTGGTCCACGAGTGGCAATAACTCGACCCACTTGGTGAAATAATCCATAAAGACCATCACATATTTATTTCCTCGTTTGGTAGATGGTAGTGGACCAAGAATGTCAACTGCTACTCGTTGAAAGGGCTCACCAGATAGATAGACTTGAAGTTCACCCTTAGTTCTCGTCTTCGGACCTCTTTTTGATGCACAGATATCGCATTCAGCACAGTACTGCTCAACGTCTTTTCTGGCTCCGACCCAGTAAAATCGTGATCTGATTTTCTCGAACGTTTTATTAGAACCAAAGTGACCACCAAACGGAGTGTCATGAAACATTCTAATTACATAGCTAGTCAATGATTTTGGGACGATGGGCAACATTCGTTCTGGCTGCGTAAATGATGTAGGTACCCACTTTTTGCAAAGCATTTGGTTTACTAGACATAAAGCGGCAAACTGAGCCCAATATGCTTTCAACAGATTGCTGCCTCCGGAGACGTTGTTCCAATTAGGGCGCATGCCCGCTTCGACCCACTGAATAACGAGTTTCAAAATACTGTCGTTTTTCTGCGCTTGCTTCAGCTTGTTGGATGTCAGTTCGCCATCAACTTGGAGAAGAACATTTACTGGATGCTTTTCAACAACATTGTAATTCGCTTCCTTGGACTCACAATGGTGGCACACTTGATCAGCGCATGGTCGGCGCGAAAGGGCATCAGCATTGAGATGTGCTTTGCCGGCACGATGCTGTATTTTAAAGTGGTACTGTTGGATGCGTTCTAGCCAACGCGCAAGTTGACCCTCAGGATTCTTAAAGGACAGCAACCAGTTAAGAGCAGCATGGTCGGTACGGACCAAGAATTCTCGTCCAAAAAGGTAGACGTGGAAATGTTCTATCGCCTTAATCATAGCCAACAATTCCTTGCGGGTGGTGCAGTAATTGCGCTCGGGTTTGCTGAGGGCTCTACTATAGTATGCGATAACTTTCTCCTCTCCATCATGTATCTGGGACAATACTGCTCCTATCCCAAGGTCGCAAGCGTCGGTGTCCAGCACAAAATCAGCGTCGGGACGAAATTGACCCAAAGTCGGAGGTGTTATAAGGCATTTTTTTTAGTAAATTATATGCAGCGTCACATTCAGCAGACCAACTAAATGCAATATTTTTTTCTGTTAATCGGTGCAGGGACCGAGCTATTTCAGCGAATCGGGGTACGAACTGGCGGTAGTACGTACATAGTCCAATAAAGCTTCTGAGTTCTGTTACGTTTTTTGGTATCGGCCAAGTCCGCACCGTTTCAATTTTAGCAGGATCGGGTGACACTCCTGCCTCAATTACGACATGTCCCAGAAAACAGACCTCTTTTTGGAACAGATTGCATTTGGTGGGATTTATTTTTAGTCCAGCTTCTCTCAAACGACTGAAAACAGAACGCAAGTTAGAGAGCATGTCTTCAAAACTCTTACCATGAATCAGGATATCATCCAAATACACAAGACAAGTATCCAGGGGTAGTCCTCTCAGAACAGTTGACATTAATCGTTCGAATGTCGCAGGTGCATTAGTTAAACCGAAGCTCATAACCTTGAATTGCCACAAACCATCTCTTGTCAACAACGCTGTTTTCTCCCGGTCACCTGGATACATTTCTACCTGCCAGTAGCCAGACTGACAATCAACCGTACTAAACCATACCGAGCCAGCGACTGCGCTTAATGTGTCGTTGATTCGGGGCAAGGGGAAGGAGTCCTTTATGGTTACATTGTTCAGTTTGCGGTAATCCACACAGAAGCGCGTGGAGCCATCTTTTTTTTTCACCATTACAATGGGCGATGCCCATGGGCTGGTAGATGGTTCAACGATATCGCCTTCCAATATCTTTTCAATTATTTCCCGTGACTCTTCCTGCTTTGCCAGCGGCAACCTACGTGGCTGTTGTTTAATAGGCTTCGCTGTACCCACATCGATTTTATGCTGCGCTACACTGGTTCTACCCAGATCATTCGGACCACTGGAGAAAATGTCGCAAAAGTCATTAAGCAAGCACCGCGCCAATTCAATTTGTGTTGGCTGAAGATGCACTTGAGACCTGAATAGCAGATCATCCAAATGAGACGGCAATGCACAATTTTCTGACGTTAACTCTTCGGTGCCCACAGCTTCTTCGAACGTAGCTACTGGAGTATTACGGGGAAGAGTAACAGCATGATCGGCGAAGTTGACGACTCGTACTAAAACAGATCCATTCTGGTTACAGGTCATAGTCTTTCCAACAAAAATTCCTTTCGGTAAATCATCCCCAAAGGGAGAAACAAGGCCTTCGATTGGTCCTGCACTGGAAGTGTTTGTTGAAATAAATGTTTCTTTTCTGGGAGGTATCAAGAATGAGTCTGCTGTTCGAAGGAATACAGCTCGAACGGATTGCTTATCTGGTTCAACAGGTGGCTTTCCTAAAGGTGTACTGAATTCATTGTTCAAAGCAATCCTGTTACTTCCTATAGATATAACGTTGCATGAAAAGTCTAAGATGCTCTTGGCAGCTTTCAAAACATCCACTCCAAGAATACCTTGGCTGTTGGCGGGAAGGGGAAGATCGACCACCAGGACTTTTATTCGACGTTTGAACTTTCCAATTTGAATCAACGTACGCCACTCTTGCGAAACATTAAAGATGTTTCCGCATAAAGTTTGGATTACGGACTTTCCTGGCTGAAGTTGAACATTCGAAGGTATAACGTCCCGGCGCACCAACGTGACCGAAGATCCAGTATCAACGAGCATCTGACAGGGAACACAACCAAGAACTACTGGGATGGTATATCCACCAGTTTGACTATCACAATGGACATTGTAAATTTGGGGGCATTTGGACTTCGTCAGCGTTAGCCCCTCCGCACTGACGGCTGAGCGTTTCCCGACTCCGGACACATATTTGCAAATTGATTTGAACCCTCGTAATTAGCGACGTTTTGGTTTCCTCGTGATCGTTGATTGCGGTAGTGGCTACGCGGATGAGGCACATCGGTTGCAACCACAACGGATCGAGTTAGATAACTGTTTTGAGTGGCGAGATGGGCTGCCTCTGCGGAAATAGCTTTATTCACTGCATCGATCATAGTTCTTGGGTCTCCCATTCGAACAGCAGCCTGAATTGAGCGGTCGGAAATTCCATCGACGAACTGCATTACCGAAATACGTTCCTGAGCTTCAGGTGGGCAGTCGCCGAACACTATCCGAGTAAGTCGCTGAATATCGCTGGCAAATGCACCAAGCTCTTCTCGTTGCCTTTGGCGCCTGGAACGAAATGTCGAATGAGAAATCTGTTTTTGTTGGGAAGTAAACCTTAGCTGCAAAGCCGACGTAAGTTTGTCATAGTCCGCACGATCCTCAGTGCTTAAATTTCCCAGAATCGATACAGCTTCCCCGCGAAGTAAAAATGCAAGTACTTGTGCTTTCTGCTTACTAGTCCAGCCATTCGCTTCGGCGACGATGTCGAATTGAATTTTATATTCACGCCAGTCAGTTATTTGACTGTCGAAAGGTTGGGGATCAATTCTAATAGGACAGCTGCTACTGGGAGAGTCCGATTGACCAGCACAGGCAACCGCACTTTGTTGAGAAGTAATCACGGGGGTTATCTCCGCGGGTTCGTCATCTTGGGCGGTTACTGTCTTTTCCATGGCGTTGTCTACATGTGGAGTTGAGCACTGGAATACTTTCTCAGCGAAGGTGCTGCTTCCCATGGTACGCAATTCTTCCATTTGCTGTTGTTGATTTTTTTTTAATTTGGCGATTTCACAATTTTGACGTTCCACACTTTCGCTTAGTAAACTTAATTGTGTGAGAACTGTCTCAAGTCTTTGAGTAATCTCCTCCGACATATCAACTCGAGGATCCCACTTCTGACACCAATGTTGTAAACTTTCCTTGTTCCTCAAGTGGGTGGCCTTGGGAAGTTACTCGAAAATAAAACGTAGAGACTTCTTCAATATAAAAAAAGATTCTTTATTCTGCCCGCTAATTCTAACCAACAAAAACGGAAGAAACTTGCACGGGTTATTCAATTTCTACTACTAAAAAAAAAAGGTGACAGTTGTCATATTTTAGAACAAGCATGGCTAATTACGTGGGACGTGTCCAGTCAGCCGTAACATATTTGTTACAATATATATTGTACGAATAAGTACTTTATTTTGCTCCCGATCTCTTCTACTGATGGCTCTAAAGTAAATTTATTTATTTTGGCCAACAGCAGGTTTGGCCGTTGCTTGGCTTTTGCCCGGACGTTGACCCCATGGTGTCGTTGTCGTCGTGTCGCTGTGATGTCGCATGCATAGACACTAATGTCGTGCTGGTGGGAGGAGCCAAATAAACATCGCATTTGCTATGTAAGTTCTGCTTTTACTTTCTGGCCTCCCGGAATTTCACCAACTGGTATGTTTTGCCGTCGGCATTTGCGTACTGGGTGCTTGCCGACGGGAAATGCATCTGATTTATTACGTTGGATTTTGTTGTCAGTGTTGCGGTGCAACATCCTGCCCGGCCACAGAAAGAGCGTCAAGGGGTGCTATCCTTAATCCGAGCTTGTTGAGGATGGTGTTGTTGATGTCAGGATCGGGTGTATGTGTCTTCCACAACTCCGTTGCTGAGTTGCTCATTGACGTATTGTTCGGTGAGTGCATGCAAGGGAGAAGAACAATTTATGAATGGTGTGGGGCGATAATGAATTATAGGATTAGATTAATTTTGCGTAAGATCAGAATATGTGATATGTTTATACGTATATATTATTAAAAAAAGAATAAATACATAAGCTTCGTGTGTTTAGTGTAGTGTTGGAAGAAGGCAGAGTTTCGCGATAGGGCGTTTCAAAGTTGTTGTTGCGGTTTTGATCGTGACGACCCGAATTATTCCGTCAGCTCCAGGGTGTGTTGCTATGACCCGAGCAAGCCGCCAAAGTGTAGGTGGTGTTTGTTCGTCAGGAAGAAGCACCAGACTGCCTATTTTTATATCTGAAGTCGTCTTTAGCCATTTCGGTCTCTGTTGGAGACGAGTCAAATATTCAGCTTTCCACTTCTTCCAGAAATCCTGCTGCATCCTTTGTATAAGTTGCCATCTGTTCAGGTAGTTTGGCTTAATTTCGGTTAAATTCCGTTCAGGTGCGGCGTGTAATGAGCTTCCAATCAGAAAATGCCCTGGGGTTAATATTGATAAGTCTTCAGGGTCTTCATTCATTGGGCAAAGCGCCCGAGAATTGAGACAGGCCTCTACCTGTGAGAGAACTGTTGATTTCATAGATTTAACTCCTGCTTCCCATAAGCCGCCGAAATGTGGAGCTGCTGGTGGATTGAAATGCCATGATGTCCCACTGGCTTGCACTTGTTTGATGATATCCTCGGTCCAGTGTTTGGATGTGTGTCCCCTTTCATCCTCCAAGATTCGTGCAGCTCCTTGAAAATTAGTTCCACAGTCACTATAAAGATTCGCACAGATCCCACGGCGCGCAGTGAAGCGTTTGAAAGCAGCAAGAAATGCGGGTGTGCTATAGTCGCTCACAAGTTCGAGGTGAACTGCCTTAGTGCAGCAGCAGATAAAGATGGCGATGTATGCCTTCATGGTTTTGCTGCACCTGCCCTTCCATGCTTTCAATTGCACCGGTCCGGCGTAATCAACTCCCGAGTTTTGGAACGGACGAGCCTGATTAACTCGAAACGCGGGTAAGTCACCCATTTTTTGTTGGAGTTGAGATGCCTTGTACCTGTAACACTTCAGACACTTATGAATGCATGCCTTGACGTTGGATTTGAGGTGCATGATCCAATATTCGGTTCGAAGTGTTGCCATCATCAGCTGTTGACCTCCGTGCAGAGTTCTCAGATGAACATTGTGGATGATAAGCGATGTCAGAAAATTGCTCGAAGGCAATAGGATTGGATGGCGTTGTGAGTACGGCAAATCAGCCTGTTCTAAGCGACCACCAACTCGCAAGATCCCGTTTTTATCAATGATTGGCGAAAGTCTAGCTATTTTGCTTCCCTTTGGTATTAATTGTCCTTCCTTGATCTTATTGATTTCATCGCCGAAGAATTCTTGTTGTACGATCAGCATTAATCGCCTTTGAGCTGCCGATTGTTCTTCAACTGCAAGCGACCCCGTCCTTGGGCGTAACGTCTTACTAGTCCGAGCTCGTAGATTGTTGATGAATCGAAGCCAATATGCTGTCGCACGAATTAAACGCTGCAATGAGGAGAAACGAATGAAGAGAGGGTTGTCTTCAAGGATCGTGAAGTGTACGCAGAGCTGAAAAATGTTTTTAATGGGGTACCCAGATGCGATCAAATCTTTTTTTGCCCTTGAGACTTCCGATGCCTTTAGTTCAAGGTTAGTGGGCATAGTCTCTAGTGGCATGTAACGCTTTTCGTCAAACGTTTGTAAAAAGTCAGGACCCTGCCACCATTGTTCGGTCTTAAGGAGATCTTTCGGAAAAAGTCCTCTTGAAGCTACGTCTGCTGGATTATCCTTCCACGGTACGTAATTCCAGCACTGAGGATCTATGCGCTCCTGAACGTCTGCCACTCTGTTTGCCACGAATGTGGTTCGTATGTATGGAGGCGATTTTATCCATGCCAGGGTTATTTTCGAGTCGCACCAAGCAAATATCTTTGCTGACTGGAACTCCATTGTCTTCACGGTGTGCCTCAGTAAGTGCGCCAGTAGCTGAGCTCCGCATAACTCCAGGCGTGCGAGCGATTTACTTTTCAGCGGTGCCACCTTGGTCTTTGCTAGAAGGAGATTTGTTGTTACGACCCTGCTGTTGATGACTCGAACGTATACCACTGCAGCGTATGCTTTCTCCGATGAGTCGCAGAAACCGTGAATTTCGACTTGCGACTGCTTGTTGAAATTAATCCAGCGAGGTAGTTCAATGACATTGAGGACATTTAAGTTTGCCTTCAGGCGATGCCATGCGGAGATGATTGCTGGTGGAGACTCGCTGTCCCATGCTAAGTTTAGTTTCCAAATGTCTTGCATGAGGATTTTGCCAATGATGACGCACGGAGAAATCCATCCCATTAGGTCGTATAAACGAGCGATGTCCGACAGGATCATTCTTTTCGTCGTCCTTTGTGAATCCTGAAGACCGATCTTAAATGAGAGCTTGTCCCTTCCCGGATGCCATTGGATGCCGAGCGTTTTTATTGTATTTCCCTCATCGAATGAGAGAGGTAAATCGATCTCTCTATCCTCCTGGGGAACTGAAGTCAACAACTCCTCACTGATACTGGCCCATTTTCGTAGTGGAAATCCCCCCTGTTGCAACATTGTCCTTAGTTGACGCTGCATTTCTCTGGCTTCTTCAATGGAGTCTGCCCCATGAATGACATCATCGACATAAAAGTTTTTGCAGGCGATTTGTGCAGCAATCGGGAAGTTATCTCCTTCGTCCACTGCCAATTGTTGCAGCGTACGAATTGCTAAATAGGGTGCCGCGGCGGTGCCAAAGGTGACTGTGTTCAATCTGTATGTTTTGATATCCTCTCCTTCTTTTTCCCTCCACAATACTAGTTGATACGCTGCATCATCCGCCGGAACCCAAATTTGCCTATACATCTTGTTTATATCTGCTACAAAAACGATTTTAAGTTTTCTGAACCGGGCAATGTGATCGAAAATGTCGTCCTGCAGCCGTGGACCAACGAGTAGATGTTCGTTGAGTGACGTGCCATCGGATGTTTTGCAAGATGCGTCAAAAACAATTCTCAATTTCGTGGTTGAACTAGATTCCTTTAGAACTGCGTGATGTGGAACAAAGTAATGTCGATTGGTAAGCGAGGTGGGGTCTATCTCCGTCATGTGTCCAAGCTCCTGGTATTCCTGGAAAACCCTTTTATATTCCTCATAAAATGAGGGGTTCGTGTTAAACCTTTTTTCTAATTGCAGGAGCCGAACAATTGCTGACCGATGAGATGAACCTAATGCTGGGCGCGTTCCTTCTTTAAATGGAAGTTGCACTACGTACCTACCATCTGGATTACGTTGATGTGACCTGCAGAAATGTAATTCACACTTCTCTCCTTCTTGCGTGAGCATTTTTCCCTTTGTAACCTCTTCCAGCTCCCAAAACCTTTGCAGTGTGTCATTTAGGTTGCAATCATTTGTTGTTATGTGATGAACCTTAATTACGGCTTGATTATGGGGTGAAATACACCCATCCAAGCTCAGTCCGTTGCGCCATAGGGGTGCCAGGCCCTCCCTTCACCACGCCTTCCAGCAGAATCGATGAGTAGACATCACTACCAAGTAGGACATCGAATTTACTTGGTTTGTTGAAGGTGGGATCCGCAAGATCGATATGTTTGAGATGATCCCAATTAACAATTGGAATGTGTCGTGTTGGGAGACTCGCAGTGAGTTTGGGTAGGACCAAAGCCGACAGCTGCAAATGAAAGTCTTCGTTTGTTGTAGAGAATATGGTAAGGGAAACTTTATGTTTGACTAAGCTAGCTTTGTTTGCCCCCACCCCAGTGACCTGTATGGAGCTCCTTTCTCGTTTGAGTTTCAGTTGCTGTGCCGCAGATTCTGAAATAAAGGAGGCTTCCGATCCAGGGTCCAATAGAGCTCGAAGCGTTAATGGTTGACCAAGAGTTGTGTAAACCTTAATAAGAGCAGTCGCCAGAAGAGCAGTTCGTGGTTGACTGTTTTCGGCAACGTGCGTACTAAATGTTCGAGCAGTATTAGCAGAGAATGTTGTGGTTTCATGTGCCGACGATGAGTGTCGAACGGAAGAAGATGATGATTGAGCGGGTGTCAGAATACCCTTTGTTGCAGAAGATTCCTGTGTGTGCATCGACTTGGTGTCCTCACTCGAGTGGAGCAAAGAATGATGCCTTTTGTGACACGTAGAACATGTAAATGTACTAGTGCACTTCTGTGTAATGTGCGCATTTGACAGACAGTTCACGCATAAGCGATGTTTTCTCACAATCTCTTGCCTTTTCCTGGCATTAAGCGCCTTGAATTTGAAACAATTCCTTATCGAATGTGTTCCTTGGCACAGAGAGCATTTCGGAATCGTCGCATTATGGGCTCGAACTATGGATGAAATGTTTTTATTGACCTTTCTTGGTACAGTGGATGTGGATTGTCCCATTACATCCAGAGTTCTGGCACGCATCAATAGGAAATCCTCAAGCACACTGTAAGCTGGATAATCGACGTACGAAGCGATGTGAGACTCCCAGTGGCCTCGTGTAGATAATGGCAATTTTCGCACTGTGTGGTAAATGAGCACATCTTCCCATGTGTCCACACTAATGCCCAGATTCTCGAGCGACTGCTTGGCCTCGTTTGTAGTGTCTAACAATGACTTGATGTCATCCGCGGATTCTGGCGTTATCCTTGGTTGCTCAAATAACAGTTTGAACTGGTTGTCCTTAAGTAACCGAAGATTCTGGTAACGCTTTA
Source organism: Eumerus sabulonum (assembly GCA_951905685.1). Taxonomy (NCBI): domain Eukaryota; kingdom Metazoa; phylum Arthropoda; class Insecta; order Diptera; family Syrphidae; genus Eumerus; species Eumerus sabulonum. Next base: position 112,125,040 of record OX645060.1, read on the forward strand.
TTAGCAAAGACCAAGCAGCTTCGAAATTAGGGTCGGTGTTCCGAAGAATGCGAGCAGCTTCACCAGTCAAGCTACCCTTTTAATATTGCAATTTTTGCATATCGGTAATTGAGGTATTTTTATTTACAAGACCTTCGAATAGGCCTTTGAATTCTGGCCAGAAAGAAAGAGACCCGTCAAACGTGGGAATTTTGATAGGAGGGAGTTTTAATTCGACAGTCGGATTCTGGTTTCCTACAGTTGAATTGCTTAGCAGACATTGTGACTGATTATGGCTATCATTTGCAGACAACCGATCTTTTAATTCAGATGAGTATTTGAAGTACAGCTCCTTCAGATGGTGAAATGGGAGCGACTCCATATACTTCGTCTTTGCTTCTTCACTGGGAGCGGCAATGATCTTCTGGTGAAGCCCTCTTGCCTCATCAAAAGATTTCTCTAAATTAACCAGTCGCACTTCATTCATGTGACTCGATTTATTGGCCTGTATTAACTCGGAATAAGCTTTGTATTCGGCTTCTAGATCAATCTGAATGAACTGCAACGAATCAATCAACGTCGCAATCTTGCCCTTACTCATTTTCGCGGTATACAATCACACAAGTTCAATGGTTTAATTATTAAGATGTATTTATTACTAAGATATAATAAGATATGTATATGATGTAATAACATATACGAAAATATCTATGTCCTCACTACTAACTAGTATATTATCGGTAAAGGTTAAAGAAGTGCCACACACCTGTTCTTTTGTTCCCACGATGAACCGTAGCCTTGATATCACCAACTTGCTTCCTCGTTGCTGCAGCTTCCTTCGTCACTACGACCGACTCAAGACGTATACGCGCACTTTACACTATATAAGTTCTGTCTTTACACTTTAATGTCTGTCCAGATCCTTAATATCCGGCTCGAAGGACCATAAATGTATCGCCAAGGATACTAGCAAAAGCAAAAAAAAAAAACAAAGTCGATGGACGTATCGACAGCAAAAAAGAAAACCAAAGAAAATAAAAACCAATTTACAAATATATATATTGTACGAAGAAGTACTTTGTTTTGCTCCCGATCTCTTCTACTGATGGCTCTAAAGTAAATTTATCCCTCACTTCCTTCCTGAGGAAACTTCCTAACAGCTGTTGTTATTACAGCTGTTTTGGCCAACAGCAGGTTTGGCCGTTGCTTGGCTTTTGCCCGGACGTTGACCCCATGGTGTCGTTGTCGTCGTGCCGCTATGATGTCGCATGCATAGACACTGATGTCGTGTTGGTGGGAGGAGCCAAATAAACATCGCATTTGCTATGTAAGTTCTGCTTTTACTTTCTGGCCTCCCGGAATTTCACCAACTGGTATGTTTTGCCGTCGGCATTTGCGTACTGTGTTCTTGCCGACGGGAAATGCATCTGATTTATTACATTGGATTTTGTTGTCAATGTTGCGGTGCAACATTGCCAAAGGTCATCTTTACTGATTGCTCAAATATGCCAAGCTGTCCTTTGAAGAGCTTGCAACTGCTCTTTGTGAAATAGAAGCCGTGATGAATTCAAGACCACTTACACCATTAACGAACGATCCAAGTGACTTCGAAGCTGTGACACTAGGACATTTCCTCATCGGGTGTTCACTCAAGGCAATTCCTGAAGCGGCAGATGATTCTCCTAAGACAGAACTTCTTCAATATTGGCGGAGAATCAACAACATCAAAACTCACACTTGGTCAAGCGAATATGTAACGGAGTTGCAGCAACGCTCCAAATGGCTTTCACCAAATCTACAAGTTGGTTCCTTGGTCATCATGCACGACGATACTCTGCCACCACAACGATGGATGATGGGCAGAGTTCAAACTACTATTCCTGGACAGGAAGGAAGAGTTCGAGTAGCGGAAGTTCGTACAACAAGAGGGCTGATCATCTGACCTATTCGAAAACTTGCACCTTTGCCTTGTTGAAAAGGGATCCTTTCAAAGGGGGCGGAATGTTCGGTCAGACATCAAATTAGAAATTTTGTATTGAGCTATATGGCAACATTGTTAATTTTTGTTATAAATTCAAAACTCAAGTTTGTATAACACTAAAGCAATTTAGACCAATTTTTGAATTTGCCGCCCATTAAATGTAAACGGCCATCTTTTTTTATAAACACTGTGTACTAAAAGTTTTCTTGTACAGAATGAAACAATAAACTTGACTTTTCTAATCGGATCACTCGAAGTGTAAACGTCGTCACCCGGCTAGCTTGTCAGTTATAGCTCATTTTCTTTTTTTTTTTTACCACGAAATTGTTCAATAGCCTCTTTCAATCTGGGAGATTTTCACGTTGTAAGTTGAACAACGAATTTCTCCACAGAACGATTAAAAAAAAGCTTGAATCGTACAGTGTATAGTGTAAAAGTGTTTATAAAGTGACCAAGCGTCTCCGGGGCTGTAACACCGGAAACAGTGAAAAAAAAAGGATTTTTTTTTTTAAATAAAAACTGAGCACCAACAAACAGCCGCAACAACCGGCACCAACAGCCAGCTACTACAACCAGCCGCACCAGCCAGTATCAAGAACCAGCACCAACAGCCAGCCGCAACAACCAGCACCAATAAGCCAGCCGCAACATCCAGCACCCAAAATGAATGAATGATGAAGCCCAGCAAAAATTATTTCTTAGTATTGTTATGACCCGACTCCAGGGCCAGACCTTTGAGCTAATACAGCACAAAGACTTGACCACTTGAAAGGATCTGGTAACTGAACTGGAATCCCAGTTCAAAGAACATAGATCTCGGGGTTCTGTACAGCACCAGTTTTTGGCGACTATGCAAACCACAAGAGAAAATGTACAAGAATACGGTGATAAGCTCTCCAATTTCCTTCTCTCCCTCGATACGGCTACATATGACAGTTCACATGAGATTTCCTGATCCTTGAAAATCACAAGCTTGCCTTACAAGCTTTTGAGGATGGAATAAGGAATCCCGACTTGAAAGCCCATAACGGCACCCAATTAAAGGAGGCTATAACCTACGCCATTGACCAATCGCTTCGGTTAGGTAATGATTCCACTCATCCCCCTTTTTCACGTAGGAACAATCCACCTCGACCCATCTGCCAGACCTGTAAAAAAACAGGACAAACATCTACTACTTGTTTCCAAGCCCTAAGGTCAACAAAATAGGGCACATGTCGGCGACCTGCTTCCGTAATAGAGATCTCCCAAATTTTAGCTCCCCTCGTATAAAAAGAGAAGTCCGGCACATTTATTGCAACTATTGCAATAAACTTAACCACTCGCAGAACGAATGTTGGTTAAAGTTGGCGCAATCGCAGGCTCCAAAGCAAAATCCTTTTCGAGAAAATTCTTATCGCCTAGAACCTAATTCTAGACCCCCGAATTCACCTCCACGTTGAAAAACCGACGATGTAACATATCAATACGCACAGCAAAGCAACCATCACGAAATTGAGCCGGGTAACGACCAGGCTTGGGTGGCGAACAACGGCAGTATCTCTCGAGTCCGACGTACGCAATATCCCGTTGTAAATTTGAAAATTATGGTATCATTCCGTCCCGAATATCCGGAACCGGTGATACGCATCAGATTCGAGCCATCGGATTAAAATTATGTGACATTTTTGATGGTGAAGGACTAGCAAAGGCCTCGTAGGGGTAGCACCTGCCGACGGATGCTGGCCCGACAAAAAGCGAGTAAGAGCCTCTGCAGCCGAACATCTTGCAGCTCTGCTAGTCAGGTCCTACTTCCACCTCCTCGTGGTGCCATCTAGAAATTTCCTCAAAAGGGAAATTACTGACGGAAGAGGCCGAATGGTGAGTATCCTGCGCCACCAAACAGGATTAGTGTCGGTTGGGCTATGGTCTAGCGAACCATAACCGTAAAACCACTAATTGCTCAGAAACAAAAAACAGCCTCGGATAATAAAACGGAACGGATCTATGTTGACGACCCTATAAGAAAACAAAAAACAAACAAGGACCTTCGATTCTGTACGTGGAATGTTAGGTCCCTAAACAGACCACGTGCGGCCGAACAACTTGCGGACGCCCTAGACCGCTATAAAGCGGACATGACCGCCATCCAGGAAATGCGATGGAATGGACCGGGTAAAAAGCGGATGAAAAACTGCGACATTTACTACGGTGACTGTTATAGGGAGAGAGGACAGAGACTATTTGGGTGCGGATTTGTTGTTAGAGGTGGACTAAGACATAAAGTCCTAAGTTTCCAGTATGTGAGTGAATGCCTCATAACGATCCGCATCAAGGCAAATTTCTGTAACATCAGCCTCATATGCGTCCATGCCCCCACGGAAGACAAGGATGACTCAATCAAAGATGATTTCTTTGATCTCCTAGACAGAACATATACCAAATGCCCCAGCTATGATACCAAAACCATACTAGGAGATTTTAACGCTGAGCTGGGTAAAGAAAGCATCTTTGAGCGGGTCATCGGCAAACACAGCCTACATGACACCACATCCGATAACGGACATAGGCTGATCGACCTTGCCACGGGGCGAAATCTTCTTGTAGCCAGCACACGATTTTCCCACCTCGATATACACAAAGGCACCTGGCGGTGGCCAGATCAATCAGTCACCAACCAGATTGACCACATCGCGATTGACGTCAGACACTCCTTCACTATACTTGATGTTCGCACTTTCCGAGGAGCGAACATCGATTCAGACCACTATCTTGTAGTAGCCAAGATACGTCAGCGCATAACACGAACACCGCGGAGTAGAGTTAGAACACCAAGCTATGACGTCGGAAAGCTACTATCGCCGGAGATCGCCAGTGCTTTTGCCAACCGCGTCTCCCTTAAGCTCTCCGATACACCTCAATCCTCCACTCAGTCAGTAGAGCAACAATGGAGCCTGTGCAAACAAGCCCTGAAGAGCACAGCAACGGAAGTGCTGGGCCTTAAAGCTCCACCACGACGAAACACCTGGTTCGATGACGAGAGTAGAAGGATTCATGCGGGAAAGCAGGAGGCATACAAAGCCTCACTACACAAAAAAACAAGAGCGGCTCGTGAGCTCTACGAGCTTAAGAGAAGGGAGGAACATAAGCTTCTCAAGAGAAAAAAGAAAGAGCACGAGAAGCGGGCGATTGAAAACTTGGAGAGGTGCTATTGTAGGCACGACGTTCGAAGATTTTATCAGCGGATAAAACGAATGTCTCAAGGCTATAAAGCCAGAACGGAGGCCTGTAAGGATGAGAACGGACACCTAGTAGTAGAATCGCAGTCGATGCTGAGAATTTGGGAAAACCACTTCTGCAGACTGTATAACGGCGATGACAGCCAACATACCGCCGTCAGGCAGAATGATCCATTTTTTAACGACGAAGATCGCAGAGAATTCCGTCTCCCTGACCTCGACGAAGTTGAGATTGCCATGTCGAAACTCAAGTCGAATAAAGCTGCTGGCGCAGATGGACTGTCTGCTGAGCTCTTCAAAGCGGCTGGGGGTGAGCTGGTTAGGAGCATGCACCGGCTCATCTGTAAGATATGGTCAGAGGAAAGCATGCCCGAGGAATGGAGTCTCAGCATTGTTTGCCCGATCCACAAAAAAGGAGATCCCTTGGACTGCGCCAACTATAGAGGAATAAGTCTCCTTAATGTCGCATACAAGATCTTCGCTGCCATTTTGTGTGAACGCCTGAAGCCATTCGTAAACAAGCTGATAGGTCCTTATCAGTGTGGCTTCAGGCCAGGGAAGTCCACCATCGATCAAATCTTCACACTACGGCAGATCCTGGAGAAAACCAATGAATTTCAAGTCGATACACACCATCTATTCGTCGACTTCAAGGCCGCATACGACAGCGTAATTAGAGACGAACTATATAATGCCATGTTTACTTTTGACATCCCTGCTAAGCTCATCAGACTATGCAGGATGACCCTGGAAAATACTCCATCCGAATCGGTGCAGAACTGACCGATAGTTTCGAAGTCAATTAAGGATTTAGACAGGGCGATGCGTTGTCGTGTGATTTTTTTAACATCATATTAGAAATGATTGTGCAAAAATCACAGGCCAATACAAGGGGCACAATCTATTTCAAATCCTCGCAACTCCTTGCATACGCCGAAGACATTGACATAATAGGTAGATCGCAGCGAGATGTCAATGAGGCGTTTGCGAGTATTGAGATGGAGGCGGCAAAAATTGGTTTGGCAGTTAATGAAGGCAAGACTTAATATCTGCTGTCATCGAAAAAGGACATTTACCACCGACGTCTTGGACAGAACGTGCATATTGGCAGATATAAGTTCGAGGTAGTTAAGGACTTCATATACCTCGGCTCCGCGGTGACTTGGAACAACGACACCAGTTTCGAAATCAAGGGCAGAATTACTCTTGCCAACCGCTGCTTTTTTGGGCTCAAGAGGCAACTGAGAAGTAGAGCCCTCTCACGTACGACCAAGTTGACCTTATATAAGACCTTAATTATCCCGGTCCTGTTATACGGCGCAGAAACATGGACTTTATCTAAAGCGGATGAGGAAATCCTTGGTCGTGTCGAGAGAAAGATTCTGCGTTCGATTTTCGGTCCCATAAACACAGAGGAGGGTTGGAGGAGAAGATTCAATCACGAACTGTACGGGTTGTACAGCGACATGAGTCTGGTCAGGCGTCTACGGATCCAACGCCTAAGATGGCTTGGCCATGTAGAGCGAATGGACACCACAGCTCCAGCCCGTAAAGTCTTTGAATCCAACCCCGAGGGACGAAGAAATAGAGGACGGCCGCACCTGAGGTGGCGCGCAGGTGGAAGGGGACCTCAACCAACTGGGCGTGCGGCATTGGAAAACACTAGCGAAAGATCGTGCTAGGTGGAGAGGCATGTTGGTTGGGGCCCAGGTTCACCCCGAACTGTAGCGCCCGTTAAGTTAGTAAGTAAGTAAGACATTTTCGATAGACACAGGCGCAGAAATAAGCCTGATAAGGGCCGATAAATCATTAATTGGCCAGAAAAAGAAAAAGGTCACTGTGTCCACAACAGCCGGATGCACTTTGAGCACACTGGGGGTAGTGGTCGGAAAACTAGAATTCGATACCAACGAAAATACAATCTCCTTGGAACATCCATTCCAAGTAATGAGCAACGAGATAAAACTCTCGTACGACGGTATTTTAGGAAACGATTTCCTAACTAAGTTCAATTGTAAAGTGAATTATGAAATTGGATATCTGGAGGTAAAAGTGAAATTAACTAAAGAACCCGAAGAAGTGAACACCACACACAAGACCAAGGAGAAGGAAGACAACAAAACGCCTTACGAGGTAATACCTTCTTCTTCTTTGGTGGCGTTACAGCCCATGAAGGACCAGAGCCAAGCTTCTCTCAATCACCCATGTTGTGTGTGATTAATTTTTCACACAGGTGAAAGCGGCGTGAGTCGAGAAGTTTTTTCATGGCAAGTTTACTACTGGGGGTTTTGCCAGTACCCCACCGAGGAGGAACGTCGCGAACGTGGTGTTATCGGGATCCGAACTCGCTCATCGTGCGCCGGAGTCCAGCACACTAACAACTGCGCCACGGCGCCCAATGGTCAAGAGAGGAATAGATGTGCGATGGAAGGGTCGAATCATACCGATTCTGAACCGATTCAACGAACAACGCTGAGTGTCAATTGAACACCGGTGTGGAAGATGAAAAATCGATATGGGAAACAAAATCTGATTCCGCCAGTCTACGGACCGGATCAGAGGATTCAGTAAAAACCGATACCGAGCAAGCCTTCTTCAAAACTTTCATTCCCCAAATCTCCGAGTCTTTGTTTGGTGATCAGAAAGAAAATGCGGACGAAGATAAGAAAATTATAAATTAAAATAGTAAACTCAAGGAAGTTTAGCAGACCGTAAGACTGAATTAATATAAAGCAAAGAAAACCCAGCTAACAGTAAGACTAAGACTCAAGGAATGTATATAGTGGCGTGCAAAAATGAGTATATGTTTGTACCAAACAATATTTCCAATTGATGGAGTGGCCAGCTCAAAGTCCCGACCTTAATCCGATTGAGAATTTGTGGTAAATTGTGAAAAGACGGTTGGGACAGTATCGATCAACGCCAATTAATGTGGAAGAGTTTTGGCAGCGAGTATAGCGGGAATGGCAAGGTATTCCAAATGAAATTATAGAAAAATTGCTGGAAAGTATGCCAAGACGCAACCAAAATGTTATAAGTAATAACGAGCTATGGACGAAGTACTGAAAACAAGCTCTATACCAAAAGTTACTTTAAAGTGCAAAATTGAATACATACGAATAGTTTTTGTTTTATTTGTTTTTTCTTAGAATTTGTTACTTTTCATTTTTGATTTATATACCATTTTGTTTAGAATTGAACATGAATTCAGGATCTACCTTTGTTTTTGAATTTGCTTCATTATTAACATTCTTATGCAATAATAAGTGCACTAGGTACAAGCATGTACTCATTTTTGCTCGCCACTGTAGGTGAAACAATAACTCAACCTAAAAATTAAAAAAATTAAAGTGCTACTAATGGACATCTCGGATTCTGACCAAGAAAGGAATCTTCTTCTTCTTTGGTGGCGTTACAGCCCTTGAAGGACCAGAGCCAAGCTCTCTCAATCACCCATGTTGTGTGTGATTTATTTTTGACACAGGTGAAAGGGACCTACAGTTTAATGCCGATTCCGAACGGCGTGAGTCGAGAAGCTTTTTCAAGGCAAGTATACTACGGAGGAATCTTGATGACATTAATTTCGACTGGAAACAATTAGACGAATTTAATATAATAAAAGCAGACAGCCTAAATAACGTCCTGAAAAACAGGCTAAAGAAATTAGAATCGCTTTTAGAATTCCGACATTGTAATCCAGAAGAAAAAAGATCTGTTCCCAAAATCTGCCGAGAATACAATGATTTGTTCTACCCTGATGGCGATCACCTTACATTTACCAATGTTATCCAACATAAAATAATTACGGAATAAGGAAAACCACCCCTTTACACAAGACCTTACCGCCTCCCAGACAGCTCAAAAGAGTAAATACACAGACAGGTAAATGAAAGGTTACAGGATGGTGTGGTAGAACCAAGTTATAGCCCATGGAATTCACCTTTGTTACTAGTCCCAAAAAGCCAGGACAAGACGGCACAAAGCCATGGAGAGTAGTGGTTAACTTTAGGAAGCTAAACGAATTAACAGTTGGTGACGTTCCTTTGCCCAATATCACTGACATTCTGGATCAATTGGGAGAAGCAAAGTATTTTAGTATTCTCGACTTAGCCAAGGGATTTCACCATATTCTTATGGATAAAGTTGGAGGGCATGGGCTCGGACATACGGGGTAAAGTTATTGATCGCTCTCAACCTGGCGGGATGCCAGCAACGATCCCTGTTTAAATGCCCGGGTCAAGTTGACATACGGCCTCCTCGCGGCGCCCTCTGGATAGCCTCTTCAACAACCGTTTGGAGGTGAACAAACGTATGCAGCGACAAAACCCCGACCAGAATGGCGGTTGTGCGGCGGGCTTACAATCCGCCCACGTAAAAAAAGAAAAGTTATGAATGGGCAAGATGCCTCGGATACACGGACGGATTCTCGACGACGACAACGCACGAAAAAGGAACACGATTTGCGAGTATGCTCCTGGAATGACAGAACCCTGTACACTCCCGGAGCTGCTCATAAACTAGAAGGAATCCTCACGCAGTACAAGGCGGATATTACTGCGATCCAGGAAATACGCTGGATGGGAAACGGTATGATTAGGAAGAAAAATTGCGACATTTATTACAGCTGTCACAAAAGGTTGCACTTACTGGGATGCGGATTTGTCGTGGGAAAGCGGTTAAGGTCGAAGGTCATCGACTTTAAACCTATAAGTGATCGCCTGGCTGTCATCTGCATCAGAGGCAGATTTTATAACATCAGCCTTATATGTGCACACGCCCCTACCGACGAGGCTGAAGACCCTATCAAGGAGGACTTCTATGACCTCCTGGATAACGCCTACGGAGCTTGTCCGGAGTACGATGTTAAAATCGTGCTCGGGGACTTCAACGCCAAAATCGGTAAGGAGAACACCCTTGGCGGATTGATCGGAAAGCACAGCCTCCACTATACAACAACAGATAACGGCTTCCGACTCACTGACTTTGCAACAGCTCGTAATGCGGTGATAAATAGCACAAGATTTCCTAGCAAGCGAATCCACACAGCAACCTGGCGATCTCCGGACGGTCGAACCGCCAACCAAATCGACCATGTGCTCATTGACGCAAGGCACTCGTCAAACATCCTGGATGTGCGAACATTCAGAAATGTCGACTCTGACCACTTCCTCGAAGCAGCAGGTCAGAGCAGCATTCAGAGCTCGACTGTCCAATGTCAGAAAGCTGCACCAGCCCATCAGGAGGAGGTTCGACATTGGGCGCCTGAGCACACCGAAGGTTGCCAGAGTCTACAGGGAGCAGCTGAGCGAAGGCCGCTCAGCCATTCAGGAAGTAGCCGAAACCACTTTAGGATACCTACCACCCCCGACAAGAAACCCGTGGTATGATGGCGAGTGTGAGCAGAAAAAGGCAGCAACCGACGAGGCGTACCAAAAGGCGCTGCAGAGGAAAACCAGGGCAGCACAAGAAGAGTACCGAGCCAGAAGAAGGGAGGAGAAAAAACGACTGCGACAAAAGAAAAGAAAAAGGCCACCCAGGCTCTTCGAAGCTGCGAGGGTAATCTTATCACCGTTCCGCAGGGAATAGTGGATGTATTTAAGCAGCATTTCCAGCAGCTGCTTAACGAGCATGACCAAGAGAGAGTGGTAGGGACCGAGGAGATCCCAACTCCAGCCGCTGAAGTATTCCTCCCACCCAGCATCGAAGAAGTCGGCACAGCTATTCACAAGCTGAAGAACAACAAGGCCGCAGGCACAGTTGGCTTTCCATCAGAGCTCTTCAAGGCTGGCGGCGATGTTCTGCTAGGGAGCACGCACCAGGTCATCTGCAGAATTTGGGAAGATGAAAGCATGCCCGAGGACTGGAATACAAGCTCTATTTGCCCCATCCACAAAAAAGACGATCCTACCTCTTGCGAGAACTATAGAGGTATATCCCTGCTCAATGTCGCATACAAGATCCTGTCCAGCGTATTGTGTGAACGTCTAAAGCCATTTTGCACCGCACTAATCGGCAGCTACCAGTGCGGCTTCCGGCCCGGCAAACCGACTATAAATCAAATGTTCACACTTCGACAGATCCTGGAAAAGACCAACGAGTTTCGAATCGATACACACCATCCTTTCATCGATTTCAAGGCCGCATACGACAGCATTCATCGTGAAGAACTGTTTGGTGCGATGGCCGAATTCGGGATCCCGGTAAAACTGATCCAGTTGTGTCGCGGCACGCTTAAAAATACGCGATGCACCGTGCAACAAGTCCATCCAGCTGCTAGGATACGCGGATGATATCGACATCATCGCGTGTTCTCGCTGTGACATTGTGGAAGCATTCACGGCGATTGAAGAACAGGCGAAACGAGTTGGTCTTAAGATCAATGAGGACAAAACGAAATACATGCTGTCACGCAAAAAAAAAAAAAATCCGTCGCTCACCACCTGGGACAAAATATAACAATTGACAGTTACAATTTCGAGGTAGTTAAGGGGTTTGTCTACCTCGGGGCAAACGTAAATTCCACAAATGACACCACAGTGGAGATCCGGCATAGAATCGCCCTTGGCAACCGCTGCTGCTTCGGCTTGTTCAAACAACTGGGGTCAAAACTCCTCACTCAAAAGGCCAAAGTCATGCTTTATAAAACGCTCATTCTGCCAGTCTTGCTGTACGGAGCCGAAATCTGGACGATAACCAGGACAGCGTAGCTGATTTTGGGTTCTTTCGAAAGAAAAATTCTGCGCCGGATATTTGGTCCTGTCTGTGAGGAAGGTGAATGGAGAAGAAGACACAACCGCGAACTCTACGAGCTGTACCAAGATGTGGATGTAGTCCGGAAGGCAAGGATCCGTCGACTACACTGGCTCGGCCACATCGAGCGCATGGACATCAACGCTCCAGCTAAGAGGGTCTTCGACTCCGAGCCTCCTGGTTCGAGAAGAAGTGGAAGACCGAACCTCCAGTATAAAGACCAAGTAATCGCGGATGTAAGACATCTTGGTCTTGACAACTGGAAGCAGCGTGCCCCGTCAAGGATGGAAGGCAGCTATAGCTCAGGCTCAGATCCTCCATGGATCGCTAGCCTGATAAGTAAGTAAGTAAGTAAAGTTGAGAAACACAAAACAGCGTTTAACACCCCATTCGGTCACTACGAATATAATCGTATGCCGTTCGGTCTAAAAACCGCACCCGCTACGTTTCAGAGACTCATGAATAATGTGCTCATGGGACTTCAAGGAATCGAATGTTTTTTTTTTTTTTTTTTTTTTTTTTTTTGAGAGACTCGCGCAGGTTCAAGAGTTTTTCATATTCTCTTATGATGTGTTGACACACACAACCTGAACGGAGTGCAGTGGTTGGGGTCGTTGATGTTCGTTCACTACTCTCAGGGGTGGTTGTCCTAGGACGAGAGCCGACCAAATTCCGCGTTGGTTGTAGTCCGTAGTAATTTGTTGAAGCACTTAAGTATTGCATACGCAGAGGATGAATTTAGGTTGACCATATACTGTTAGTGTTATGCCTGCAGGCAGTACGTCTGGTCACTTTCCATTCACTACTGCATTGCATACTTTTTATCATCCGTTTAGGAATTACTTTTACTTGGCTATGAAGCGAATTTGAACTATAGACCTTCCGATCGGCGGTCGATGGTGTTAACCACTGCACCACGGCGGCCCCGTGTATGTAGATGATATAGTCATCTACGGTTACGATCTTAACGATCACAATACTCGGATTATTAAAGTTCTCAATCGTCTTCGAGAACACAACTTTAAACTTCAATCCGAGAAATGCTTCTTTGTTAGGAAAGAATTCACATATTTAGGGCACGTCATTCCTGAAAATGGATTTAAGCCAGACCCTGACAAAACCAAGGCAGTAAAAACTTTTCCAGTAACTAGAAATCCCAAAGACATCAAGTCTTTCCTGGGCCTTGTAGAATACTATAGGAAATGTATACCGAATTTTGCCGAACTGGCTAAACCACTAACAAAACTATTGAAGAAAAATGTCACCTTTCATTGGGACGCTTATTGCGACGAAGCATTCAGATCTTTAAAGGACAAATTAATTAGTCCATCCATCCTAGCATATTCGGATTTCACCTAAGATAAGCGCTATTGCCTTAGGTGCCGTGTTATCACAAGGACCAATAGGTCAGGACAAACCAATTTTCTTTGCAAGTCGAACTCTAAATGATGCGGAAACGCGTACGCCCTGACCCAATTCCGACCATATATCTATGGGAGGAAATTTACTATCGTAACGGACCACACTTCGCTACAGTGGCTAATAGGACGAAAGGACCCCGTCTAGATTGATGCGATGGTGAATCTTGTTGGAAGAATACGAATATACTATTGTCCACAAGAGAGGCAAGTTCAACACGAATGCCGACGCGCTCAGTCGTATAACGCAGTCTGAACCACATAATAAGAGTTCTGTTTTGGTAACTACACGTAGCCAAAATAAAAGAAAAGAAACCCCTTCAGCGAAACCTTGAAACCTCGCCAAAACTATACAGGTCCTCTCTAGTCTTAATCTTCATAAAGAAAAAGGATCCATACATACTGACTGAAGGGTTCAACATAAAATAATAATTAAATAAATAAATAATAAATAATAATAATAATCAATAATTAAAAGAAACGATACCAGAGTTTGTAAAACCTGAGTCAGGAAAAATTAATATTTATAACAAATCAATCTACGCCATCACGTTGCCGGTACCATTTAGATACCCTAGAGATCTAAATATCGCTGAGTCTTACCTGAACGATTGTTCCAATAGCAATCTAAGGTCGATCGGTATTTCCTTACCATCAATGAATGAGGAATCGAGGGAAAACTTTAAGAATATTCTGGTAAGAACCTTCCAAACTCTTGATATGCATATTCATATCTATTCTAACAAAACAATCCGCTTGACAGACGCGGAGGACATTAAAAAGTTACTTTTCGAGTACCACGACTCACCATTCGGTGGACAAGGGGCTACCAGAACACTCAAGAGAATGAAGTCAAAATACTACTGACCCACTATGGCAGCAGACATCGCAGCCTATATCCGAAAGTGTGCCTCCTTTTAGTTAAGCAAAATTAGGACAAACCCCAAAATACCCATGAAAATAACAACGACTAGCTCTAAACCATTCGAAAGGGTCGCCCTAGATATAGTCGGGCCCCTACCAACGAGTTATAATGGCCAAAAATACCTACTAACCTTTCAGGATGATTTGACAATCAGCTTTCCCACTACCAAATGCCAAAGCCTCTGTCGGAAATAAAAGGAGTAGTGTAATAAGGGTACTCGGCTGATTGAGTTGTGAGCTCGGTGAACGCGCTCATTTCACATCGTTTGACATATGCCATTTGCTGTCATTTCCAAATAACCGCGTGGGTAAGAAAATACTTCATTTTAAGCGAGAAGCCGCCAGAACGTCCCCGAGTCCACACGTCCAGCCAGCCGAATACCCAAGTAAGTAACACATACATATAAGTAAATGTACACATTGTAATGCATTTATTGTACCTAATATCAGATAAAATAAACGCATAATCCTGCAAATTGCCAGCGGGGTTTGTTTATACAATCGGCCGGACCGTCGACACTGGCGACAATTTTATTTTATTTGGAAATCTACTCCGATCTCGCCTAACCTTGCCGTCACTTCAATGCTGCTCTCACACAGTCCGAGCAAAGTAACCACAAGAAGTTCCAAGCGCCAGGAAAATTTGATGAGCGAAGAAGAAAGTACTAAATTCATGGAGGATTTGCGAGCCGAATTGGAGACTTTAAAACAATTAGCCGCAACCGAAAAACGGGAACGTCAACGCCTAGTAGAAATACTCAGCCAACAACTTAACGGTACGAACACCACCGCTATTCCCAGTACAGCCTCGATATGTGAGCCCACGTGCGTTGCCTCGTCAGCCGAAACCGCACCAACACCCGTTACGTCAACAGCGATAACGGCAACTGACACTGCTGCTTCTGCCGCTCCAACAACAACAACGACTAATCCCATCACTGTTTTTCCTTCAACGTCAACCGCCGCTACATATGCCCAGTACTTACCGTTCAATTGGCCTCGAAGCAACCCTGCGCAAGCACAGCATTATCAAGCGCCGTCAGCTAATGTCTACTCCACCCCGACCGAGTACATTCCAACTTCCTTGCCACCGTTGAATACACCTACGTTAAGCCAACAACATTATTCGTCACAACGAACCTTCCCGCCAGCTCAGCCGATTCAGATGCTATCCCCAGCTTGTTTCAGAAACCAACGAAAGCAGCATGACTTGCCGGAATTCCACGGAAAACCTGAAGAATGGCCCATGTAGGAAAGACAACACGCAGTAACTAGTTGCAACAGTTTCACGAAATTGAATTCACAGAGTAGATGGGAGTTCGTGAAAAGAAATAATCTTTGCTTCGGTTGTCTTAAATATGGCCACGCCGTAAGGACATGCAGACTTCGAAAGGCTTGTGGCATCAACGGATGCAGCAAAAAACACCATCAATCACCGCACGAAGAGACTGAGTCAACATCCAATGAAGAAATCCGTATTGATCAGCAACCACAAAACCAGAAATCCGTCCTCAGTTGCAGTACCAAAGCGGCCAAGAAGGTTTTGTTCAGCGTTCTACCTGTGAGAGTCTACAACGAGGACGATGAGATGGTGCGAACATTCGCTCTACTTGATAAAGGATCCTCGGTAACTATAATGAGTTCAAGTCTAGCTAAGCGATTACGATTAAGTGGGGTGAAAAGGAACATGAGAGTACAGTGGTTCAGCAAAGAAACAATTC
This sequence comes from Eumerus sabulonum, assembly GCA_951905685.1. Classification (NCBI taxonomy): domain Eukaryota; kingdom Metazoa; phylum Arthropoda; class Insecta; order Diptera; family Syrphidae; genus Eumerus; species Eumerus sabulonum. Next base: position 112,141,031 of record OX645060.1, read on the forward strand.
AGAAGGAATCATTTGCCGTCAACGTGAAGATAAGTGCTGATCAAAACGATGCCAACATATTTGCCATAAACGGAGTACAGACAGTGGAGGCAAAACGAAGGCCGCTCCGAAGAAGCTCTTATCCATACCTCGCCTTGAACTTTCAGCAGCTGTACTCGGGACACGACTCTGCAGTTCCGTCGTTAAATGTCACAACCTGCCGATCATCAGTCAGAAGTTTTGGACCGATTCAAAGACTGTACTGCACTGGCTTCGCACTGATCCTCGCCGCCACAAGGACTTCGTAGCCTTTCGGATAGCAGAGATACTGGAAGGCAGCCAAATCAACCAATGGCGCTGGATTCCGTCCCGATTGAACTCAGCGGACGAAGGCACCAGAGTCCCTTACCCGCCGCAGTTTGATGTTAATAACCTCTGGGTTAGAGGGCCGCCGTTTCTAAGGTTGACGGTACCGGAGTGGCCGAAACTGCCGGACGATATTACAGGGCATGAACCCATGCAAGAGTTGCGTCGAAACTATGTTCTGCTTCTGATCTCGAAGTTCGATGTGATCTTAGATGCAGAACGATTTTCAACGTTCCTGAAGCTGCAGCGAACGATAGCTTGGGTGAAACGCTTTATCGTCATGTGTCGGAGAAGATGTGCCCAACGAGGGGAATTATCTGCAATTGAACACAAAAGCGCTGGGCGCACCGTATGCCGTCAGGTGCAACAAGCAGCGTTCGCCGAGGAGATTGATAAATTGCGACAAGGTCAGCCGATCAACAGAGATAGCAAAATCCTCAACCTCACACCATATCTGGATGAAGAGGGACTTCTCCGAGTTAAAGGAAGAATCGACGCAGCTTTATCAGTACCCTTCGCTACTAGAAGACCAATCACCCTGCCCAAGGATTCCAGAGTCACGAAGCTGATCATAGAGGGATTCCATCGTCGCCTTCGCCACCAAAACGACGACACTGTGGTGAGCGAAGTACGACAAAAGTACTGGGTGCCTGCATTGCGATCTGCCGCGAGCCGGACCAGGAAGGAGTGTCAGCTGCGCCGGATCCGAAGTGCCAAACCATTGCCGCCGTTAATGGGTCAACTGCCAGAAGATCGCCTTACGTTGTTCATAAGGCCATTCACTTATACGGCCCTTGATTATTTCGGGCCAGTCAACGTCACAATAGAACGGCGAAAGAAGAAGTGTTAGGATCGCCCTCTTCACTTGCCTCACAATAAGGGCGGTTCACGTCGAGATTGCCGCCGATTTGTCCACCGACGCATGTTTGCTGTGCATCCTGAACTTTGTAAACAGAGAGTTCCGAGACGGATAAGGAGCAGTAACTTTATTGGGGTCAACAAGGAGCTAAGGAAGATCGGTATATTCGATGTAGAAGCTTTAAATGCAGAGCTGTCTTCTAAAGGGATTGAGTCGCTGTTCAATTGCCCACTAAGCCCACATGCTGGAGGTTGCTGGGAGAGACTCGTGCAATCCATAAAAGGAGCCTTCTCATTCACGCTGTCTGAGGTTGCGCCAAGGGTGGAAACGCTACAAAATGCGTTGATAGAGGCGGAAAACATCGTCAATAGCCGACCTTTATCACACCTTCTGATATCGTCTCTGGACGATGAACCACTCACACCAAACCACTTCCTGCTAGGGGCTCCAAGCTCGATTCAAACACCGGGTCCGATTGAGAATAAGGCACTGTGTCTCCTAAAGCAATGGAGGGTGGCGCAGCAATTAAAAAATCGATTTTGGACGAGGTGGATGCGGGGTACCTTCCAGTCTTGACAAAACATCGCAAATGGTTTAGAGAAGTCCCGCCAATTGAGGTTGGCAGCTTGGTCCTCGTGTGCGACGCCGACGTGCCGAGAAGTCAGTGGACCACAGGAAGGGTAACTAAGGTGTTCCCAGGAAAGGATGGCCAAGTAAGATTTGCTGAGATTAACACTTCGAGCGGCACGTTCAGAAGACCTGCGGTGAAACTTGCTGTATTGGAGGTTGGTGAGGCTCCGGAAGAAGACCCTATCGCCTCACGGGGGTGGGATGTCAGAAATAAAAGGAGTAATGTAATAAGGGTACTCGGCGGATTGAGGTGTGAGCTCGGTGAACGCGCTCATTTCAGATCGTTTGACATATGTCATTTGCTGTCATTTCCAAATAACCGCGTGGGTAAGAAAATACTTTATCTTAAGCGAGAAGGCGCGGAACGTCGCCGAGTCCACACGTCAGCCAGCCGAATAGCCAAGTAAGTAACACATACATATAAGTAAATGTACACATTGTAATGCATTTATTGTACCTAATATCAGATAAAATAAACGCATAATCCTGCAAATTGCCAGCGGGGTTTGTTTATACAATCGGCCGGACCGTCGACACTGGCGACAGCCTCGACGGTAGCCAGAATATTTGTGGAGAACATTGTTTGCCGACACGGTATACCTCACTCCCTTTTAACAGATCAGGGCACGAACTTTTTGAGCATTATGTTCAAGGAAATGTGCAAACTGATGAAAATAAAAAAACTTAACACTACGCCTTATCATCCACAAACGAATGGAGCCCTGGGAAGTAGCCAGAGAACTTTGGTTGAATACCTCCGCCACTATGTAAATAAAGACACACTCAGGATAAATGGACTCCATATGCTATGTTCGTTTACAATACTACACCTCACAGTAGTACCCGCTCCACGCCTTACGAACTTCTCTATGGTTTCCCGCCTAGTATACCGAGCATTTTCGAACAGACGGCAAGAGTTTCGTATAATTACGGCAGTTATGCAAACGAGATAAAAGTTCGACTGCAGCATGGCTACAAAATTGCCCGAGAGCATCTTCTTAACAAAAAGGAGAAAGCCACGATATATCACGACAAACACTCTAAAGCAAGAGTATTTAATGTAGGGGATAAAGTACTAGTGAAAAATCGGACTAGAAAAAACAAACTTTAACCCTATGGGAAGGACCGTACGAAGTGATCAAAGTCATCTCTGATGAGAACACCATCGCCCAGATCGGAAAAATTCAAAGCTATTGCACAACGATAACTTACAGTTATTACAAGAATAACCCACACCCACACAAACAACAGTCAGGAAAATATCCCTTTCTACAATCCCTCGGTCAGAGAGCCATTATTACATAAAGCGATAAAGCTTGCTGTTTGTCGAACAAACAAATACATATCTTCCCTCCTAAGTAAACAATAAGAACGTCGCATTCAAGCCCCTTAAAACACTAGACACTAATGACCTGCATAACTACACTCTTATTTACATCATCCTGCTACTACTCTTAATACTAATATTTTACAAGAGGTACCAAAGTTACAAGATTAACAAAAACACAACCCCCGACAAAGATGACGTATGTACACACTAAACACGCTCCTCAACCAGAGAAAACTTCTACCCCAGAATTTAGACTGAGTATCTCGACAGACGGTCAGTAGTTCCAATACGTATACCTATTCAAAAAACAGAAACCAAAAAAAAAAAAAAGGATTATATATGCATATATACAAAATTTTTATTAACTTTCACAAACTTAGAAATAAATTAACGATACAAATATCCTTTTTTCTAATGTGTACCTAGAACAAAACATTTTATACCATGTAATATTAAGAAAAAGAGAGGAGAGCACCGTGGCGCAGTGGGTAGTGTGTTGGCCTCTGACGCCGATGACACGGGATCGAATCCCGACACAGCCATGTCATCGAACGTGTTTTTCACGGTGTTTCTCCTCAGCGGGGTTCTGACAAAACCCCCTGTAGTAAAATTGTCATGAAAAGCTTCTCGAAATTCGCCGTTCGGAACCGGCAATAAATTGTAGGTCCCTTTCACCTATGGGAAAATGAAATCACACACAACATGGGTGATTGAGAGAAGCTCGGCTCAGGTTCTTCATGGACTGTAACGCCAACATACATACATACAATATTAAGAAAAAATTAAAAAAATGTGTATGTAGATTTTTTATATGTATAGACTAAAAATGTTTATTAATAACTACTGGGTTATAACCCTACAATATAAATGGAAATACGAAAGATGTGAAAAAAAATAAATGTATATGTCAAAATACGAAACAAAAACCAAAATTGTATCAATAGTCAATAAGTTACATATTTAGACATAAGATACGTAAAATGTAAGCAAAAAAAAAATTGTCAAAAGCAAATTAAGCATGTACAACGCTTGTAATTTGAAATTCTTCTTCTTTGATGGCGTTACAGCCCATGAAGGACCAGAGGTCAATTCAAGGTCAATTTTCTTTTTCATAGGGGAGGAGGATGTAGTGATTGCATTACATTGCACTGCATCCTCCACCATACGCATGATTGCACTACGTTGCACTGCACTCTCTACCATATCGTATTCCACTCTATACATACATTTCATACATTTCATTTCATTTCATTTATTTATTTATTCAATTACATCTTACGTTTGTATTGTTTTATCTGCAAAGCCCTTTAGGATTGTCTGCAGAAAACCGTTCTGTTAAATTATTTACAGAAAAGGATAAGTTACATGTATATCTAGCTACTGCGATAATTTACGGTTCTATACATTCGAATTGAAGTACATTCTCTTTGCAGTTTTCAAAAATATTTTTTTTTAGAAGGTTATTTATGGTTGAATTTGTTGGAAGCTTGTTAAATGTTGCTGGAACAGCCACTGCATACTTTCTACGACCGAACTCGTTCCAGTATCTTGGGACCAAACATTTGTTTTGCTGTCGCCTACGTGTGTTTACTGCCTGTTGGGTTGGTATTTTGTATGTGTTGTCTTCTTTGAAAGGTGGCCGTATCTCCATTTTGTACAGCTGATGTATTGTTAGGAACTGTCTGTCGTTTTCACCATGTTGACGTTGTGACCTCTTTATCATCTTTTGGATGCTAGCATGCAGGGAATTTAGTCGTTATAGTTGCGGCGCGTTGAGGGCGCCGTGGCGCATTGGTTAGTGTGTTGGACTCTGGCGCACGATGAGTGAGTTCGGATCCCGATAACACCAACGCCATCGAATGTTTATTTCGCGACGTTACTCCTCAGCGGGGTACTGGCAAAACCCCCCGTAGTAAACTTGTCATGAAAAAGCTTCTCGACTCACGCCGTTTCACCTGTGTGAAAAATAAATCACACACAACATGGGTGATTGAGAGAAGCTTGGCCCTGGTCCTTCATGGGCTGTAACGCCACCAAAGAAGAAGAAGAAGTTGCGGCGCGTTACCCCATTCCAGAATGTCGTACCTCAAGTGAGACTCAACTTAGCTGAAGTAAGATTGCTGAAGCACGACTGCTGGACATCGGTTGCTAAGATCGAAAATAGCAAAGGCGGCCTTAGTTTTTTAGTTAGTGCCTCTATGTGGTAGCTCCATTTAAAGTTGTAGTCGACGCTGACACCCAAGTACTTATATGTAGTTACATTTTCCAGGATTGTTGAGGAATCGTCGTCGGCTCGAGAAAGTTGATGACTATTTACCTTATGTAAACAATCATAATTGTGCAATTTTATTGTTATTTTATACTTTAAAATATGCGCAGGGCGTATGTGCATTACTCTAGTTTTGTTTGCGTTTATGATCAATCCATTGTCGTGACACCATGTTGTTACTACATCGAACTCTCTCTGCATTATTTGTTCAGCTACTTCAACATGCTTATGATTAACTATGATTGCCGTATCATCTGCATATGCATAAACTGTGCTTTGTTTAAGAGCTGCATGCATCTCACTCATATATAAAATAAATATTAACGGTCATAATTTTCTGAGAGGATTTCTTCACTTAAGCTGCGTCTTATTTTAACTTTATATGTTCGGTTTTTCAAGTAACTTTCAGACCATGACAGAAGTGTTTCTCTTACCCTAGCTTTTTCCATCTGTCTTAAGATAATCTTGTTGAATAGAGTGTCAAAAGCTTTCCTGAAGTCGATAAAAAGAGCTATGGTGTTATGGTTCTTCTCTTGACTTTAGTTTATTTGATTTGCGAAATCACCGAGCAACTGATTTATACTTTTGTTCTGTCTAAAGCCGAACTGATTTTTTGCCAATATATTGTATTTCCCTATTTAACCAATGAGCCTTTTGGCTACAACCTCTTCGAGGACTTTTATCAATTACGGATAGGATTGAAATCGGACGGTAGTTCTCCACTTCGCTTTTCTTGCCTTGTTTGAATATTGGTCGGATGAGGGATATTTTTAGTTTTTCTGGAACTTTTGATTGTTCCAAACTCATATTTATAAGTTTTGTTAGGACTGGTGCCATAACTTCAGAATTATCCTTTAAGTCCTTCGGTCGAATACCATCTTCACCCGCCGACATATTTTCTTTAAGTGAGTAAAGAATTTTTTCTGATTTATTTTTTGCCTCTAAAAATTGCTGCTTAAAGAAATTTTTTTGTGTATTACGTATCTTTTTGTTGAGATAGTTACGAAAAGATTTGTATTCTCTTTTATATGCTTGGTTTCTTCGATTGTTTTTGTATCTTCTATATAAGCGATCTCTGTGTTAGCATGCGTTCCTCAATTCTGCAGTCATCCAGTCATGCTCGTTCGATCTTTTTTGCTTTTTCTATAGTATGACACAGATTTTACAATTCTATCGAAACATTTTGTGAAGTTGTTATAAAATTCGTTTATATCACTGGATACATTCAATTGATTCCAATCGAATTGTTCGATTTGCCTTGACAGTTCACTCCTATTTACATGGTTATACATTTCTGGCACGTTTGCTTCTTGTTTTTCGTTTTATGTGATAGTAGCGCAGTATATATCATAGTGGTCGGAGCAATTTAGTTCCATTACTGCGGAGTACTCTCCGCAATTAGTACTCTCATACAATTAGTTCGAACCAGACAGTGATCGATTAAGGTTTCTGTGTTACGAGATAAGTCGATACGCGTAGCTGATTTAATTGTATTTATTAATCCTTTTGACGGTATTAATGACAGATATCTGCTAACATTGGGATGATAAATGTCATTTGCATCAATGTTGAAATCACAAATTATTACCAACGTTTGTTTTTTTCAACGTTGTCAGTGTTTATGCTTGATTCTTTAATAATATCGTTCACATTAAGTCCTGGCGGTCTGTACACAGCAAATATTGTTGCCTCTGAATTCATTCCATGAATGGTTACTGTAATACATTCATAGTATTCATAATTTATATTTATTCCAGCATATCCAATATCTTCTTTGATGAAAACCATTAAACCGTCACCTTTTTTGTCAGTTCTATTATAAGAAACTGGTTTATGAACCACGACGAAACACCTGGTTCGATGACGAGAGTAGAAGGATTCATGCGGGAAAGCAGGAGGCATACAAAGCCTCACTACACAAAAAAACAAGAGCGGCTCGGGAGCTCTACGAGCTTAAGAGAAGGGAGGAACATAAGCTTCTCAAGAGAAAAAAGAAAGAGCACGAGAAGCGGGCGATTGAAAACTTGGAGAGGTGCTATTGCAAGCACGACGTTCGAAGATTTTATCAGCGGATAAAACGAATGTTTCAAGGCTATAAAGCCCGAACGGAGGCCTGTAAGGATGAGAACGAACACCTAGTAGTAGAATCGCAGTCGATGTTGAGAATTTGGAAAAACCACTTCTGCAGACTGTATAACGGCGATGACAACCAACATACCGCCGTCAGGCAGAATGATCCATTTTTTAACGACGAAGATCGCAGAGAATTCCGTCTCCCTGACCTCGACGAAGTTGAGATTGCCATGTCGAAACTCAAGTCGAATAAAGCTGCTGGCGCAGATGGACTGTCTGCTGAGCTCTTCAAAGCGGCTGGGGGTGAGCTGGTTAGGAGCATGCACCGGCTCATCTGTAAGATATGGTCAGAGGAAAGCATGCCCGAGGAATGGAGTCTCAGCATTGTTTGCCCGATCCACAAAAAAGGAGATCCCATTGACTGCGCCAACTATAGAGGAATAAGTCTCCTTAATGTCGCATACAAGATCTTCGCTGCCGTTTTGTGTGAACGCCTGAAGCCATTCGTAAACAAGCTGATAGGTCCTTATCAGTGTGGCTTCAGGCCAGGGAAGTCCACCATCGATCAAATCTTCACACTACGGCAGATCCTGGAGAAAACCAATGAGTTTCAAGTCGATACGCACCATCTATTCGTCGACTTAGAGACGAGCTATATAACGCCATGTTTACTTTTGACATCCCTGCGAAGCTCGTCAGACTATGCAGGATGACATTGGACAATGCTCGCTGCTCCATCCGAATCGGTGAGCACCTTACCGATAGTTTTGATGTCAAGAAAGGATTTAGGCGGGGCGATGCGCTGTCGTGTGATTTCTTCAACATCGTATTGGAAATGATTGTGCAAAAATCACAGGCCAATACAAGAGGCACAATCTACTTCAAATCCTCGCAACTCCTTGCCTACGCCGACGACATTGACATAATAGGTAGATGGCAGCGAGATGTCAATGAGGCGTTTGCGAGTATTGAGATGGAGGCGGCAAAAATTGGTTTGGCAGTTAATGAGGGCAAGACTAAATATCTGCTGTCATCGAAAAAGGACATTTACCACCGACGTCTTGGACAGAACAGACAGAATTGGCAGATATAAGTTCGAGGTAGTTAAGGACTTCATATACCTGGGCTCCGCGGTGACTTAGAACAACGACACCAGTTTCGAAATCAAGCGCAGAATTACTCTTGCCAACCGCTGCTTCTTTGGGCTCAAGAGGCAACTGAGAAGTAGAGCCCTCTCTCGTACGACCAAGTTGACCTTATATAAGACCTTAATTATCCCGGTCCTGTTATACGGCGCAGAAACATGGACTTTATCTAAAGCGGATGAGGAAATCCTTGGTCGTTTCGAGAGAAAGATTCTGCGTTCGATTTTCGGTTCCATAAACACAGAGGAGGGTTGGAGGAGAAGATTCAATCACGAACTGTACGGGTTGTACAGCGACATGAGTCTGGTCAGTCGTCTACGGATCCAACGCCTAAGATGGCTAGGCCATGTAGAGCGAATGGACACCACAGCTCCAGCCCGTAGAGTCTTTGAATCCAACCCCGAGGGACGAAGAAATAGAGGACGGCCGCACCTAAGGTGGCGCGCACAGGTGGAAGGGGACCTCAACCAACTGGGCGTGCGGCATTGGAAAAGACTAGCGAAAGATCGTGCTAGGTGGAGAGGCATGTTGGTTGAGGCCCAGGTTCACCCCGAACTGTAGCGCCCGTTAAGTAAGTAAGTAAGGTTTATGAAAACCATTAATATTGTAATATTCGTTCTCATTTTTTTTAATATTTATTTCAGCTAGCACAATAACATCCTTTTTTTGGACAAATTCACTAACACTTAATATGAGATTATTCAAATTCGTTCTAATAGATCGTATATTTAAAAAGAAATAGGAAAATCCATTAATTCTTCATATCATCTTGGCAATCTATATTTTGAAATTTAATTTTTACGAGTTAATTTATATAATATATATATAAGCCGGCGGCGCGTGCTTATAAGAAGCGCGTCGAAGGCCGCGCTTCGGCCTATAGCACTTTCTGATTAGCAGCGATCGCACGCGCATGTCGGAGCTCTCTAACGAGGATAATAACACTTAATACTTAATAAAAACGTGCTTTTCAGCGCGATAAATTAAAAAAATATGTATTCGAAATTGTATGATAGTAAATTCAGTCGGACGTTCGCCAACTGTAATACGTAATTCGCCGAAATCGTTACATTTGAGTCGAACATCGAATACAGAGGGCCAGAGAATCAATGGTAGAGCCTGAGGCTCGCCTCAGCCGGTATAGGAATAGACATCGAATACAGAGAGCCAGAGAATTGTCTGCGCAGACACATACATTGTAACACCGCACAAAACGGAAATATACGCCGTTATAAAACCGCATTTTAAATTACCTCCTTCAAGAGTAAGCAAGTCGATGAGCGTGGTTTTATGCCTACATTTAAAATTCAAGGGCAAGTGTATCACTTACCTGGTAGCTTGCTACCACTTCGAACCGTTGACCACAAATTTTTGCAAATTTATTTTATTGCAGACCCAGATACACAAGCATGAACGCGGTGTTTCAGTGTCGCAGAGTCAATTGATAGAGATTTGATCAGACCTCTCCAAGATATGTTACATACTCATAACTTCTACATACAGTCTTTTAAAACTGCGATTGAGAGTGTTGCAGTAGATACTCCTGATTTTAATGTCGTAATCCATGTAAGAGCACCGTGAGAGCACCGTGGCGCAGTGGGTAGTGTGTTGGCCTCTGACGCCGATGACACGGGATCGGATCCCGAAACAGCCATGTCATTGAACGTGTTTTTCACGGTGTTTCTCCTCAGCGGGGTTCTGACAAAATCCCCTGTAGTAAAATTGTCATGAAAAGCTTCTCGAAATTCGCCGTTCGGAACCGGCAATAAACTGTAGGTCCCTTTCACCTATGGGAAAAATGAAATCACACACAACATGGGTGATTGAGAGAAGCTCGGCTCAGGTTCTTCATGGACTGCAACGACAAAATACATACATACAATCCATGTAATTAGAGTTCCTGTTGGAGAACACAGGCATAGTCGTGATGATTAGAGGTGGGTCAATACTAATATATTGAGATATTACCTGATATGAATATATTCGTTATTGAGTATTATAATATCTAAAGCGATACGAAATATCACTAATATCAAAATATCATGATATCCAAGATATTCGTATTAGTAGGACTTGGATTCACATGATATTCGGTGGGTTGACGAATATCGAAATATCATGATATCCAAGATATTCGTATTAGTAGGACTTGGATTCACATGGTATTCGGTGTGTTGACGAATATCGAAATATCATGATATCCAAGATATTCGCATTAGTAGGACTTGGATTCACATGGTATTCGGTGTGTTGGCGAATATCAAAATATCATGATATCCAAGATATTCGTATTAGTAGGACTTGGATTCACATGGTATTCGGTGGGTTGACGAATATCGAAATATCATGATATCCAAGATATTCGTATTAGTAGGACTTGGATTCACGTGGTATTTGGTGGGTTGACGAATATCGAAATATCATGATATCCAAGATATTCGTATTAGTAGGACTTGGATTCACATGGTATTCGGTGTGTTGACGAATATCAAATATCATGATATCCAAGATATTCGTATTAGTAGGACTTGGATTCACATGGTATTCGGTGTGTTGACGAATATCGAAATATCATGATATCCAAGATTTTCGCATTAGTAGGACTTGGATTCACATGGTATTCGGTGTGTTGGCGAATATCAAAATATCATGATATCCAAGATATTCGTATTAGTAGGACTTGGATTCACATGGTATTCGGTGGGTTGACGAATATCTCAGCTAGCACAATAACATCCTTTTTTTGGACAAATTCACTAACACTTAATATGAGATTATTCAAATTCGTTCTAATAGATCGTATATTTAAAAAGAAATAGGAAAATCCATTAATTCTTCATATCATCTTGGCAATCTATATTTTGAAATTTAATTTTCACATGTGGATTCACATGGTATTCGGTGTGTTGGCGAATATCAAAATATCATGATATCCAAGATATTCGTATTAGTAGGACTTGGATTCACATGGTATTCGGTGGGTTGACGAATATCGAAATATCATGATATCCAAGATATTCGTATTAGTAGGACTTGGATTCACGTGGTATTTGGTGGGTTGACGAATATCGAAATATCATGATATCCAAGATATTCGTATTAGTAGGACTTGGATTCACATGGTATTCGGTGTGTTGACGAATATCAAATATCATGATATCCAAGATATTCGTATTAGTAGGACTTGGATTCACATGGTATTCGGTGTGTTGACGAATATCGAAATATCATGATATCCAAGATTTTCGCATTAGTAGGACTTGGATTCACATGGTATTCGGTGTGTTGGCGAATATCAAAATATCATGATATCCAAGATATTCGTATTAGTAGGACTTGGATTCACATGGTATTCGGTGGGTTGACGAATATCGAAATATCATGATATCCAAGATATTCGTATTAGTAGGACTTGGATTCACGTGGTATTTGGTGGGTTGACGAATATCGAAATATCATGATATCCAAGATATTCGTATTAGTAGGACTTGGATTCACATGGTATTCGGTGTGTTGACGAATATCAAATGTCATGATATCCAAGATATTCGTATTAGTAGGACTTGGATTCACATGATATTCGGTGGGTTGACGAATATCGAAATATCATGATGTCCAAGATATTCGTATTAGTAGGACTTGGATTCACATGGTATTCGGTGTGTTGACGAATATCAAAATATCATGATATCCAAGATATTCGTATTAGTAGGACTTGGATTCACATGGTATTCGGTGGGTTGACGAATATCGAAATATCATGATATTCAAGATATTCGTATTAGTAGGACTTGGATTCACGTGGTATTTGGTGGGTTGACGAATATCGAAATATCATGATATCCAAGATATTCGTATTAGTAGGACTTGGATTCACATGGTATTCGGTGTGTTGACGAATATCAAATATCATGATATCCAAGATATTCGTATTAGTAGGACTTGGATTCACATGGTATTCGGTGGGTTGACGAATATCGAAATATCATGATATCCAAGATATTCGCATTAGTAGGACTTGGATTCACATGGTATTCGGTGTGTTGGCGAATATCAAAATATCATGATATCCAAGATATTCGTATTAGTAGGACTTGGATTCACATGGTATTCGGTGGGTTGACGAATATCGAAATATCATGATATCCAAGATATTCGCATTAGTAGGACTTGGATTCACATGGTATTCGGTGTGTTGGCGAATATCAAAATATCATGATATCCAAGATATTCGTATTAGTAGGACTTGGATTCACATGGTATTCGGTGGGTTGACGAATATCGAAATATCATGATATCCAAGATATTCGTATTAGTAGGACTTGGATTCACATGGTATTCGGTGGGTTGACGAATATCGAAATATCATGATATCCAAGATATTCGTATTAGTAGGACTTGGATTCACATGGTATTCGGTGTGTTGACGAATATCAAAATATCATGATATCCAAGATATTCGTATTAGTAGGACTTGGATTCACATGGTATTCGGTGTGTTGACGAATATCAAAATATCATGATATTCAAGATATTCGTATTCGTAATACCTAATATGGGGAAATATTAGTAATATCTTGATGAATACTAATATATTCGTCTCATCTCTAGTGATGATAATTTGCAAAAAATGTCAGAGTTACACAGATCTTATGACAGCTTACAATATCATTTAATGCTATGTCGTGGAGAACTTGGTTATGCCATTAATATTTCTCAAGTTGACCCAATCAGTGGTGCACCTCCGCGTGAAACAGTGTCATGTCTGAACTACTATTGCTACCACATAATGACAAGACGTGACAATTTCAACCCTCTGCTTAGGTATAGAATTTTAACAAACCAATACTTGGTCGACCAATATGCAAAAATTGAATCTGGAAGATTTGCCTACATCCGTAATAATCAATCTAAATTAAGAGCAGAAAATTACATTCACATCCAGGATGCTTTACAGGCGAATGAACACAGCAACGGCGTTAGACTGTCGATTATACTACCTTCATCATTCACAGGTGGACCTTTTCTTTTTTCTTTTGGTGGCGTTACAGCCCATGAAGGACCAGAGCCAAGCTTCTCTTCAATCACCCATGGTGTGTGTGATTTATTTTTCCCACAGGTGAAAGGGACCTACGGTTTAATGCCGATTCCGAACGGCGTGAGTCGAGAAGCTTTTTCCAGACAAGTTATACTACGGAGGGTTTTGCCAGTACCCCGCCGAGGAGGGACGCCGCGAAATAAACATTCGATGGCGTTGGTATTATCGGGATTCGAACTCGCTCATCGTGCGTCAGAGTCCAACACACTAACCACTGCGCCACGGCGCCCTCGTGGGACCTATTTACATGAAAAATCTCTCAATGACTTGCGTAAGACATTACGGTAAACCTGATTTATTTATAACTGCAACATATAACCCAAATTGGCCAGAAATCAAAGAAAATATTAACACCAATTTAACTCCATAAGACAGATACGATATAGTTAACAGAGTCTTCCCTATAACAGTACAGAATCTCCTGCACCACATTAACAAGTCGCATATAATCGGTTCGCCGCGCTGTGATATGTACACTATAGAATGGCAGAAACGTGGTTTGCCCCATGTACATCTGCTGGTGTGGTTAGTGAACAAAACAAAATTAGCCCAAATCAAATTGACAGCGTTATTTCAGCTGAATTACCGGTTAAAGAAGAAGATCCTGTCCTGTTCGAAATCGTAAAAAAACACATGGTACACGGCCCTTGCGGACTTTAAGCCCTAATTCGCCATATATGCGAGATTCCAAATGCAGCAAACAATTTCCGAAGTCATAGCAAACTCAAACATCTACTTGCGATGAAGGATATCAAAAAGTTTCGTCGACGATCGCCAGAACAGGGTGGGCAAAGTGCCACAGTCCGAAACCATGGTATTGATATCCGATGGATCGTTCCCGATAATCCGCTCCTTTTGAAAATGTTTGATGCCCCCATCAACGTAGTCTTGTGCAGTGCAATAAAGTCAATATGTTACTAAAAATATCAGTCTGGACATTACATCTGCAGCTCTGAAGCAGTATAGAGGACTTTATCATTCAAAGTGCACATAGAGTTTGTTTGTTTTACTGACATAGAGTTTGTTTTACGGAGAATAATATACAAGAAGTTTTTAATAACCCGCGGGACACATCATTAACAGCATTCTTCAAGTTATGTGCTCAAGACGATTTCGCGAAAACACTGCCATATGACAGAGTTCCAAGTTACTATACATGGAACCAGAGTTCCAAGACCTTTCAACGGCGAAAACAAGGTACTGGGGTCGATAGTTTCCCCGGAGTAAAAAAAAACACGGATGCTCTTTCCAGAATCTACGTGATTCATTCCAACAACAGCAAATGCCTTTGTCTGAGAATGTTACTGCATGTTGTAAAAGGTCCGACATCCTTTGCACACCCGAGAACTGTACAAGGTGTTATTTACAATACATATCAAACAGCATGCAAACCTATGGGGCTCTTGGAAGATGATTCTCACTGGGATAACACATTATCAGAAGCAGCTATTTGCGGTTCAGCTACATCATTGCCATTTATTTGCCATCATAGTGGCGTTTTGTCAAGTAACTGATTTTGTTACTCTATGGAAAAAATTACAAGCCAGTGATATTTTGATTCGACGACGGCGAGAGTTAGTTTCCGATGATGTACAATATGACCAAAACATTGAACAAAGTAGGGCAATTACTCTCGGGTAAATCAATCAAGGATTTTGGGCTGCCGATGCCAGCTAATACAACTAACTCCAATTTAACGAATAGTGCCGAATACATAAATAATGATAACAATGAAGGAAAAACATTTTTCCTTAATGCTCCAGGAGGTACAGGAAAAACCTTTTTAATCAATTTGCTTTTAACAAAAGTGAGATCTACCGGAAAAAATGCATTAGCTGTCGCGTCGACCGGCATTGCCGATACGCTTTTAGAAGGACGCCGAACCGCACACTCTACATTCCAGCTCCCGCTCAAAATCGCCACCGATGATAATAAAGCGTCTGTAGTGTTTCTAAACAGAGCAATACAGAAAGATTGATGCGTGACTGCTCATTAGTAGTCTGAGACGAAGCCACCATATTAAACAAAACGTCTGTGGAAGCACTGGATAGAACAATGTTCGATTTGTGCAGCTAAAATTCACCTATGGATGGATGCACAATTCTATTCTCAGGAGACTTTCGTCAAATCCTACCAGTTGTGACTCGAGGAACACGTGCTGACGAAATAAATGCTTCCCTAAAAAGATCCAACATTTGGCCACACGTCAATAAATTAGAGCTTAAAACTAACATGAGGGTTTCACTGTCTTCACGTGAGAACAGGCTTCCTTCAGAGATGCAGCTAAAAGTTGGCAATGGAGAATCAACACAAAGTGATGTAAGGATTAACCTAATAAACCTTTGTGTTTTGATAGACAACATCCAAGAGTTGGTCAACAATGTCTATCCCGACATTGCTAACATAAGTTGTAAGACTATTTGTTGGTTTAAGGAAAAAGCGATTCTGTCACCAACTAACGAACAAGTAGATAAGCTAAATAACTTAATTCTTTCAAAGATTGATGCGTCGACACAAATATACTTACTTACTTACTTATCAGGCCTGCGATCCATGGAGGATCTGAGCCTGAGCTAAAGCTGCCTTCCAGCCTTGACGGTCCCGGGCACGCTGCTTCCAGTTGTCAAGACCAAGATGTCTTACATCCGCGATTACTTGGTCTTTATACCGGAGGTTCGGTCTTCCTCTTCTTCTCGAACCAGGAGGCTCGGAGTCGAAGACCCTCTTAGCTGGAGCGTTGATGTCCATGCGCTCGATGTGGCCGAGCCAGTGTAGTCGACGGGTCCTTGCTTTCCGGACTACATCCACATCTTGGTACAGCTCGTAGAGTTCGCGGTTGTGTCTTCTTCTCCATTCAGCTTCCTCACAGACAGGACCAAATATCCGGCGCAGAATTTTTCTTTCGAAAGAACCCAAAATCAGCTCCGCTGTCCTGCTTATCGTCCAGCTTTCGGCTCCGTACAGCAAGACTAGCAGAATGAGCGTTTTGTAAAGCATGACTTTGGTCTTTCGAGTGAGGAGTTTTGACCCCAGTTGTTTGGACAAGCCGAAGTAGCAGCGGTTGCCAAGGGCGATTCTACGCCGGATCTCCACTGTGGTGTCATTTGTGGAATTTACGTTTGCCCCGAGGTAGACAAACTCCTTAACTACCTCGAAATTGTAGCTGTCAATTGTTATGTTTTGTCCCAGGTGGTGAGCGACGGATTGGTTTTTGCTTGACAGCATGTATTTCGTTTTGTCCTCATTGATCTTAAGGCCAATTCGTTTCGCCTGTTCTTCAATCGCCGTGAATGCTTCCACAATGCCACGGCGAGAACACGCGATGATGTCGATATCATCCGCGTATCCTAGCAGCTGGATGGACTTGTAAAAGATAGTGCCTTCCCTGTTGACGCCTGCCCGTCGCACTATCTGCTCCAGCACCAGGTTGAAGAAGTCACATGACAGCGCATCTCCTTGCCGAAATCCGGTGCATGTTTCGAATGGTTCCGAGGTCCTAGAACCGAGTTGCACGGTGCATCGCGTGTTTTTTAGCGTGGCGCGACACAACTGGATCAGTTTTACCGGGATCCCGAATTCGGCCATCGCCCCAAACAGTGCTTCACGATGAATGCTGTCGTATGCGGCTTTGAAATCGATGAAAAGATGGTGTGTATCGATTTGAAACTCGTTGGTCTTTTCCAGGATTTGTCGAAGTGTGAAAATTTGGTCTATAGTTGATTTGCCGGGCCGGAAGCCGCACTGGTAGCTGCCGATTAGTGCGGTGCAAAATGGTTTTAGACGTTCACACAATACGCTGGACAGGATCTTGTATGCGACATTGAGCAGGGATATACCTCTATAGTTCTTACAAGAGGTAGGATCGCCTTTTTTGTGGATGGGGCATATAGAGCTGGTATTCCAGTCGTCGGGCATGCTCTCATCTTCCCAAATTCTGCAGATGATCTGGTGCATGCTCCCTACCAGAACATCGCCGCCAGCCTTGAAGAGCTCTGATGGCAAGCCATCTGAGCTTGCGGCCTTGTTGTTCTTCAGCTTCTGAATAGCTGTGCCGACTTCTTCTATGCTGGGTGGGAGGACTACTTCAGCGGCTGGAGTTGGGATTTCCTCAGTCCCTACCACTCTCTCTTGGTCATGCTCGTTAAGCAGCTGCTGGAAGTGCTGCTTAAATACATCCACTATTCCCTGCGGGTCGGTGACAAGATTACCCTCGCAGTTTCGAAGAGCCAGGGTGCCCTTTTTGAAGCCTCCTGCAAGGCCTTTGGCTTTCTTGTAAAAGGCTCGTATTTTATGTCTATCCCTAGACTCCTCGATATCCTTGAGCTGGGAGGCTGCGAAGATTCTTTTCTTTTGTCGCAGTAGTTTCTTCTCCTCCCTTCTTCTGGCTCGGTACTCTTCTCGCGCTGCCCTGGTTTTCCTCTGCAGCGCCTTTTGGTACGCCTCGTCGGTTGCTGCCTTTTTCTGCTCACACTCGCCATCATACCACGGGTTTCTTGTCGGGGGTGGTAGGTATCCTAAAGTGGTTTCGGCTACTTCCTGAATGGCTGAGCGGCAATGCAGCCACATATTATTGGCATTTGTGTTCGACGTAGGCATACCGTAGAGTCTTTCGCTCAGCTGCTCCCTGTAGACTCTGGCAACCTCCGGTGTGCTCAGGCGCCCAATGTCGAACCTCCTCCTGATGGGCTGGTGCAGCTTTCTGACATTGGACAGTCGAGCTCTGAATCTTGCTGCTACGAGGAAGTGGTCAGAGTCGACATTTGCCCCTCTGAATGTTCGCACATCCAGGATGTTTGACGCGTGCCTTGCGTCAATGAGCACATGGTCGATTTGGTTGGCGGTTCGACCGTCCGGAGATCGCCAGGTTGCTGTCTGGATTCGCTTGCGAGGGAATCTTGTGCTACTTATCACCGCATTACGAGCTGTCGCAAAGTCAGCGAGTCGGAAGCCGTTATCTGTTGTTGTATCGTGGAGGCTGTGCTTTCCGATCACTCCGCCAAGGGTGTTTTCCTTTCCGATTTTGGCGTTGAAGTCCCCGAGCACGATTTTTACATCGTACTCCGGACAAGCTCCGTAGGCGTTGTCCAGGAGGTCATAGAAGTCCTCCTTGATAGGGTCTTCAGCCTCGTCGGTAGGGGCGTGTGCACATATAAGGCTGATGTTATAAAATCTGCCTCTGATGCGGATCACAGCCAGGCGATCACTTATAGGTTTAAAGTCGATGACCTTCGACCTTAACCGCTTTCCCACGACGAATCCGCATCCCAGTAAGTGCAACCTTTTGTGACAGCTGTAATAAATGTCGCAATTTTTCTTCCTAATCATACCGTTTCCTATCCAGCGTATTTCCTGGACCGCAGTAATATCCGCCTTGTACTGCGTGAGGATTCCTTCTAGTTTATGAGCAGCTCCGGGAGTGTACAGGGTTCTGACATTCCAGGAGCATACTCGCAAATCGTGTTCCTTTTTCGTGCGTTGTCGTCGTCGAGTATCCGTCCGTATATCCGAGGCATCTTGCTCATTCATAACTTTGGGTTTTTTTACGTGGACGGATTGTTAGCCCGCCGCACAACCGCCATTCTGGTCGGGGTTTTCACACAATATACTACTCGGTCGATACTGTTCTCGACTTGGAAGAAGCTGTTCATTTCCGTACAGAATTTCTTAATTCTTTGAGCCCGTCTGGATTCCCTCCTCATAAAATGGTGTCGAAAGTAGGTTGTTCGGTTATTTTATTGAGAAACCTGAATTCACCTAAACTTTGCAAGGGCACGCGTTTGCCGGTATTATCACTAAACACTTTGGTAATAAAGTTCACAATACTCAGCGGATGTAGTACCGGAGAAGATGTATTGATTCCCCGAATTCCTCTGATACCATCGGATTTACTGTTCCAATTTAAACACCTACAATTTCCGGTTAAAATACCATTAATAAATCGCAGGGTCAAACTTTCTACTTTGCAGGCCTAGATTTGAGCGTTGAGTGTTTTTCACATAGCCAATTAAAGAAGAGTAATCTCTAAAGGTTACTTAAGGTTTGTTGTCTAATCACAACAAAGCTGAAAACGTTGTATATAAAGACATTCTGTAGTGTTGTTGCGGACACGAACCGATGGCTATGTTCAAATTTCGCTGTCGAATTTTGAATGCCCTGGTGAAGCTGAAATTGAAATGATGGTAACTTTCGGCGGCATACTGCTGAATGCCAGAGAAACTTCCAAAGGGGAACGTCTGACGGCGAACATTCGAGAAGGTGGATCGAGAGCTATATAAGCGCAAACGCTCGCCCTCGCAATTCATTCAGTTTACGGAATTTAACACTTGCGATTACTCAATATACAGTGTGATCAGTGGTAAGCCAGGGGGAAAATAAAGCTTTTAATAAAGGTTACACACGCAAATAAAGTTTAAAGTGTTAAAGTGAGGGGAAATAATAAAAGAGTGTGTATTTAATTCGAATAAAAAGCAGACAGTTGTAGTTTATCGCAACCCAGTGATACGAACCCTATTCGAACTCGGGATAAATTTCGTAACATTTGGTGTCAAAAGTGGGATTGCGAGTAAACGAGTGAAACGTTTATTCGAAATGTGAAGTGAATTATTGAAAGAGTGAGAAAATGGTGAAATTAGAGAAACTGACCGTCGAACAGTTGAAAATAGACCTGGATGCTAGGGAATTAGCCACAGTGGGAAGTTTCATTTCATTTCATTTCATTTATTATAATATAAGGGTACAATAAGACACGGGAGAATCACGAGTTCGGGGTGGATAAGCCATCGACATCCAAAGAGCCAGCATTCGATATGCAGCAAATAATCGAGAAAGCCTAAGAAACATCCAGCAGACAGTCAACGATCGATTCCAGACGTCGAAGAGAGAATCGATGTTCGATAAGAAGGTTCTAGATCTCGAGAATAATCAAGAAAAGAGAATCGAGACACTAGAGTCGAAGTTCGACAAGAGGGTTCTAGATCTCGAAAATAATCAAGAAAAGATAATCGAGACACTGGAATCGAGGTTCGACAAGAAGGTTCTGGAACTCGAGAAAACTATCTAGAATGTTCAGCATCAAAGAAGTGTCATACTGGCTACAGCATCGAAATTCACAGCTCCCAACTTCCACGGCACGAGTACGTTTAACATCAGCGAAACAACAGCGGAACGGAATCAATGGGAAGAAGAATACCGAGTGGCAGCCTTAGTAATTTCCCTTAAAAGTGAAGCAGTTGACCTATTTCACACCATCTCGAAGACCCAGAGAAGGAACCACACAGATATCTGGGATGCTCTTCATCGAAGATATGGCAGTGAACACATGCAGGTAATTCACATGCCGAAGCTTAAAGGGCACAAGCTGCGTGGAAACGAGACCATCCAGTAGTATGCTGCCGACACCGAGAGGCTGTCTCATCTAGCCTACGCGGATTTTCCAATTGATGTGATGGAGAAATTAAAAAGGAATTCTTTCATCCAAGGACGAAGCCTGAATCTCCTGCCAAAGCCATTTTTAAATGAGGCAGTTGCCAGCGCTTTTGCATGCGAAACATCGCTCTTGATATGCCGGCACTCCATCAAATTGCGGCGTAGATGCTGCTAATACTATCGCAAATATTATCCGGATCGGCATGGCAATTTTATTCCTAGCGCGGTTAAAAGCACCAGGCCGAAGGATAATACGTGGTTTGACTTGAGCTTCAAAGAGGCTATTAGGCTCAGGGAGCTACGTTTTCGGGCCGACAACACAAACAGTTCTGAGGAAAACCGAAAAAAAGTACATACGGAAATAACTGCAACACCCACATTCGACGGGTTAGATTCCAAACCGACCAAAAATTAAGGCGTAAAATCCCTCAATGTCACAAAGGTAGCAAAAGTTTCTGGTCGCTTGTCAAAAAACTCAACTACGTCGTTTACGCCGACGCTCTTCCACAATGACATTCCAGCTGTCACCCACTTAGACAAAGCTAACCTACTTGCTGCCCATTTCGCAACCAGTTCTCAACTCCTAGCTTGTCTCCGCCTGTACTAGTGTGTGTCAATTCCACCATGGGACTAATCCACTTCCGCACTTGTACAGTCGCAAGGGTTTTTAAGGACCTCGACATACACAAATCAGCAGGTCCGGATGTTATTGCCCCAATAGCTCTAAAGAGGTGTTCTTCTACGCTGGCAAAACCACTGCGTAAGAATTTTCACCTTTCCTACTCCTCTGGGCTCTTTCCGAGTAGGTGGAAAATAGCATTTGTCCAGCCAACTACCGACCCATTGCACTAACGTCCCTTCTTTCCAAGGTCATGGAAACGCTGATTAATCGTCAGCTTATGAAATATCTTGAATCACGGAAACCCCTCAATGACCGTCAGTACGGTTTCCGCAGCAACAGATCCACTGGTGATTTGATGGCATATCTCGCCGAAAAGTGGAATCGCTAGCTTTACCAAAGCAGGTGAAAGCAAAATTGTTACAGTGGACATTTCGAAAGTATTTGACAGGGTTTGGCATGAAGCCCTTTTGTCGAAAATGCGTGCTTTCGGGATCGGTGAGTCTCTTCTTCAATCGATTAGAAGCCACCTTTCGAATAGTTCAATTCAAGTTGTTTTGGACGGATTCAAGTCTGATACCCACTTTGTAAATGCTGGTGTTCCCCAGGGCTCCGTTTTGTCTCCGAAACTCTTTCTGATTTTTATAAATGATCTCTCGTCTTCTACTTCTAATCCAATTCAATCCTTCGCTAACGACAGTACCCTCAGCTTCTCAAGTTCTATCACTAGTTTACGACCCTGCACTAGTAGTAGTAGATAGTGATCGCCAGCGTATATTGAGCTCATTAAACTCCGATATCGACAGCATCATCCCGTGGGGTAAAAACAATAGAGTGGAATTAAATGCATCTAAGACACAATGCCGTCTCTTTTCGTTTAAGCGTGTAACTAACCTACAGCTATTATCCATGAATGGGACTTGCATCTCAGATCTCCTACTTGGAGTGACTACACATTCAGTGTCGCTAAGAATGCTGCGAAATGCCTAGGCTTCTTATACAGATGCAAGAAATATTTCTCACCCCTAGATCTCTATAAGGCGTTCATTCGCCCCAAATTAGAGTTTAATGCTCATGGCTGGTCCGTTGCTTCCAAGACCTCATTGCACCTACTAGACAGAATACAAAAACGCGCAATAAAACTGATAAGTGACTCCAGCATTATCAAAACATTAAACTCGCTGGAACATCGCAGGAATGTTTCCTGCCTCTCCCTGTTTTATCGTTACATCCACCGAAAATGCTCTGATGAATAAGCCAGTTGCATTCTGCCTCTTCAACATTTCCGCCGCAACACACGTCTCTCTAGGAATGCTCACCAATAGACCCTGAAGACCGTTTTCGGACGTGCCGCCAAATACATATAAGGAATCCTTCCTTAACCGAACCACAGGAATCTGGAATTCCCTACCGGATTCGGTTTTCCCCCCTCAATGCAACATGCAAGCATTTAAAAACAATGCCCATCGGCATCTCCTCTATCCCTCTTCCTTTCTACCTTCTGCCCGCACTGTGTCGCCGACATAATAAGGTTATTAGATCTTGAGTTCGCGCAAATTATTTAAAAAAAAATTCTGAGGACCAGGATAGTTCCAAAACAACAACGGTGACCAGGAGTGGCTCATACCCAGGTAGATGTTACATTTGCGACCAGTAGGGGCACATTGCGAGAAATTGCCGTCTGCGAAGAAAGCGTTCGAGGTCTAATTCGCCGAAAAGAGATTAAGCGAGAGCACGCGAACACCGGGCAGGAAGCAGCTGTGGAAACGTTGGTGCCTTGTCGAGGCGAACTCGCGGCGTTGAATGTAAACGTCATTCAAGGACGGAAACCAAGGAACACGTCACTGACATCCGTTGTTTCCATGTGCTACCACTATATTCCCGGACTATCGAGAAGGTGGGAAGAAAGCAGCAAGAAAATGCCGATCTGGCAGTCATTATGGACTACCAAGAATGAGGTTTTCGACCAACGTGGCAGCAGATATCCAGTGAAAGCCCAATCGTTAAAGTTTACTGGGCCCAATGGGAGAGTTTGAGGCTGAAGAACGGTTGCACTACCGTAGTAGGGAAGGTGCGAACGGGACCATTGTAAACGATCTGCTCGTAATTCCAAAGTGACAAATCGAACAGGTTTTCCGAGAATACCACGAGGGACCAGGCGGGGGTCATCTTGGTGTTAATAAGACTGCAGAAGAGATTAAGAGACGTTTCTACTGGGTAGGATGCCATGAGTCGGTCACAAATTTCATTCGCAAGTCTGGACAGTGTGCGAAGGAAAAGGGTCAAGTTAGGGAAGGTCGAGGAAATATGCAGCAGTACAATGTTGGAGCACCGTTCGAAAGTATCGCCATGCATATCGTGAGCCCATTCCCAACGAGTAACGCTGTAAACAAATACGCCCTGGTGATGATCGACTACTTCAGCAAATGGCCTGAAGTGTTTTGCATACCGAACCAAAAAGCCAAAACCATTTCGGATACATTCGTGAATAGCTGTGCTGCGCGTTATGGATTACCGCTGGAACTGCACTCAGACCAAGAAAGGAACTTCGAGTCGTCGGTGCTCAAAGAATTCTCGGACATGCTAGATATCAGAAAGATACGAACAACACCATTACAGCCACAATCCGATGGCATGATTGAAGGGTTCAACTTGAGAATACTTGAGAAAAGTCGTCGTTGGAGATCAGAAGGACTGGAATGAACATCTTCCCCTTTTCTTAATGGCGTACCGTTGGGCACAGCACAATTCAACGGCAATAACACCAGCTGAAGCCATTTTTAAAACTGATCTCCGACTTCCATCGGACTTAAAGTTAGGCGTGGCGCTACCGACAACTAGCGCCAGGGAGGACTTCGTAACCGAAAAGAAGGAGCAATTGAACTCTATCTATCAATTCATCCAGGAGCGACTTTTTTTTTTTTTTTTTTTTTTTTTTTTTTTAATAATTTGCGCGCACTCAAGGTCTAATAACCTTATTATGTCGGCGACACAGTGCGGGCAGAAGGTAGAGAGGAAGAGGAATAGAGGAGATGCCGATGGACATTGATCTTAAATGCTTGCATTGAGGGGGGGAAAACCGAATCCGGCAGGGAGTTCCAGATTCGTGTGATTCGGTTAATGAAAGATTCTCTATATTTGACAGTACGTCCGAAAGCGGGCTTCAGAGTATATTGGTGAGCATTCCTAGAGAGACGTGTATTGCGGGAGAAATGTTGAAGGGGCGGAATGCAACTGGCTATTTCATCAGAGCATTTTTGGTGGTAGTAACGATAAAACAGGGAGAGGCAGGTAACATTCCTGCGGTGTTCCAGCGAGTCTAATGTTTTGGTAATGCTGGAGTCACCTATCAGTTTTATGGCTCGTTTTTGTATTCTGTCTAGTAGGTGCAGTGAGGTCTTGGAAGCACCGGACCAGACATGAGCGTTAAACTCTAATTTGGGGCGAATGAACGCCTTATAGATTGTAGCCAGATCTAAGGGTGAGAAATATTTCTTGCATCTGTATAAGAATCCTAGGAATTTCGCAGCACTCTTGGCGACACTGAATATATGGTCGCTCCAATTAAGATTGTGAGCAACACTCATACCCAGGATAGAAAGCTTTTCAGTTTCTGAGATGCAAGTGCCATTCATGGATAATGGCAGCGGGTTATTTATACGCTTTAACGACAAGAGACAGCATTGTGTTTTGGAAGCATTAAATTCCACTCTATAGTTTTTACCCCATTGGATGATGCTGTCGATATCGGAATTTAATGAGCTTAACATACGCTGCCGCTCATTATCTACAACCGAAGCGCAGGGTCGTAAACTGGTGAACGAATATGAGAAGCTGAGGGTACTGTCGTCAGCGAAGGGGTGAATTGGATTAGAAGTAACAGACAAGAGATCATTTATAAAAATAAGAAAGAGTGTCGGAGACAAAACGGAGCCCTGGGGAACACCGGCATTCACAAAGTGAGTAAACTTGTATCCGTCCAAAACAACTTGAAAGGTAGCTTATAATCCATTGAAAGAAAAAAGCGAAAAAAGGCTTGCGCCCCAAATTGCTGTCAGCCAGGGATGGGCCATATGAGGTCATCGAGAAACTTAACGACGTGTTATATCGAATACAGCAGACGGGAAACAGACGGGTGAAGTAAAAGATTGTCTACGTAGACAGGTTAGCGCTATACCACGGAGAAGGATCAAATCGCTTGTTCGATGACGTACAAGTTTAGGAGGAGGGCAGTGTTGCGGACACGAACCGACAGTTAAGTTCGAATTTCGCTGTCGAAGTTCGAATGCTCTGGTGAAGCTGAAACTGAAATGATGGTAACTTTCGGCGGTATACTACTGAATGCCAGAGTATTCTAGAAGCTTGCGAAGGGGGATGTCTGACGGCGAACATTCGAGGAGGTGGATCGAGAGCTATATAAGCGCGAACGCTTGCCCTCGGAATTCATCCATTTACGGAATTTAACACGTGCGATTATTCGGTATACAGTGTGATCAGTGGTAAGCCAGTGTGAAAATAAAGCTTTTAATAAAGGTTACACACGCAAACAAGATGAAGAGTGTTCAATAGGTTGTGATAGTAAGTAAAAGTGGTGAAGTAGTTCAGATAGTTGATCTGAAGCGAAATAATAAAAGTGTGTGTATTTAATTCGAATAAAAAGGAAACAGATGTAGGTTATTGTAGTCCAGTGATGCGAACCCTCTTCGAACTCGGGATGAATTTCGTAACAGTATGTTAAGTATCAGCATTGCACCTGTGCGAAGCCGGGGCGGGTCGCTAGTAATAAATAAAGGCGAAGTGTTCAGATAATAGGTCTGAGGTGAAATAAAATAAATTTGTGTGTATTTGATTTTTTTTTTTTTTTTTTACGAGTTTATTTATTCCGATAAGGCAATATATTTGAGGGCGCCGTGGCGCAGTGGTTAGTGTATGGACACTGGCGCACGATGAGCGAGTTCGGATCGCGATCACACCAACGTCATCGAATGTTTATTTTGCGACGTTCCTCCTCGGCGGGGTACTGGCAAAACCCCCCGTAGTAAACTTGCCATGAAAAAAGCTTCTCGACTCACGCCGTTCGGAATCGGCATTAAACTGTAGGTCCCTTCCACCTGTGTGAAAAATAAAATCACACACAACATGGGTGATTGAGAGAAGCTTGGCTCTGGTCCTTCATGGGCTGTAACGCCACCAAAGAAGAAGGCAATATATTTACGTGTAAATTAAAACGTTATGGCCTTAACGATGCTCCATACTTAACTAGTTATATATATATATATGTACATATTTTTTTTTTCATAATTACATTTTATTTTAGAATATATTTCTAAGCCTTCTTCTTTTTTTTCTTATCTTTTCTGTAAGGGAAAATTGTGGGAAAAACCTTTGTTGAATCTTTCTGAATACATTGCATTACTTAGTCTAACCTAACGCTACTTAGTCCATGGGCTTCGACAACTCAAAAGTCAGGTCCCTTAACATTTCAGAAACGAAAATATTAAATAAAAGTTGGGCTGTAACCGTGCCTTGTGGAAGACCATTAGCGATATTAAAAACTTTAGTCGTCGTGTAAATCCTATCTGTTACTACAATTTTTTTTCCACAAATCATGGAAGAAATCATGCCTATGAATTGGTGAGGAAATTCGTATTTTATCAGTTTATATATCAATCCGTCGATCCATACCGTGTCGAAGGCTTTCTCGATATCTACCAGAGAAGCACCTGTACATCTTTTGGCATTCAGATTCCAGTCGATATCTGATGCCAGTATTGTAACCGCGTGCACTGCCGAGTGATTTTTCTTAAATCCAAACTGATTTCGCGGTATAATTCCCTTTCTATTGCATATAAAATTTACTTATTCAAAACTATCTCAAACATTTTCCCGATGTTAGGCAGGAGACTGATTGGCCTATAGCTCGAAGGATCAGAAGGAGCCTTGCCTTTTTTTGCTATTGGAAAAACCTTCGATGTTTTCCAACAACTGGGAAAGTGACGGTTATTTAGTGTATTTGATAAGCAAATAAGGGTAGTAATTTATCGCAATCCATTGATCGAGCCCTATTCTGAACGATTACATTTTTCGTGACAATACATTTTTTATAGATTAAACAAAATTCAAACTAATTTCGAAAACAAATACGCGGCTCAGATTTCCATTATGCGAGCAATTTTTTTTCCTGGTCTAAAATGGCCTAAAAAACATAAATATAATTTTTTTTGTTTTTTGAGGAAACGAAATTTTTTTTTGCATTTTGTATTAAAATTTAATGTTTTTTTAATTTTTTTTATTTCAATCTGTTAAACACCCCCGAGTCCCTACAAATAGTTAAGCTTAGAAACAGACGCCTGCCTGACAGTTTTTGACATACCCTTCGCGAAGGGACGAAGTCGCGTGAGCGGCTAAGCCCTGCAAAAAAAGGATGAAAATCCTGTTAGCGAGCGAATCGAGCCACCCACCCCATACTTTAGATACACCAGACTTTCTTACAGGCGCCTGCCTGACAGTTGTTGACATACCCCTAGCGAAGCGACGAAGTCGCGTGAGCGGCTAAACCCTGCGGAAAAAAGGGTTAAAATCCTGTTAGCGAGGGAAGCGAGCCACCCACCCCATACTTTAAATACTCCAGACCTTCTTAGAGGACTGCCTGACAATGTTTGGTCTACACTTATTCAACTATGAAAACCCTATGAAAAATGTTTGATTGAAATAAAAAAAAATTAAAATTAGAAAAAAAAAAATTATAAGAAAAGCAAAAAAAAAATTACTTTTCTCTAAAAAAAAATATTATATTTATGTTTCTTAGGCCATTTTAAACCAGGAAAAAAAATAAAAAAAAAATGTTCTCACTGCGCATAATGGAAACCCGCTCCCGACAAACTTTGAAAAACTACGAAAGTCTGTCCCTGTACTCAAAAAATTCACACTTTTGGGGGCAAAGGAGATCGCTCTTGAGAGAGCAAAGAATTTCCCCATGCTACGAATTTCAGCCCAAGAAATTTGTGTGTGTAGAAATTCACAACTTTGATAAATCATCTGATTTCTGTCATTTTTAATGCAAAAGCCAGTTGAAAAATTATTCGAAATTCAATTTGCCTAAAAATGGAGCATACACTTGCTCGCATAAGTCTGCGTACAGCGGAAAAAGACTCAAACATTAATTTCAAACGCAAATATTTCAGCTATTATAGCATGTATCGACTTCATTCGTGTTTTGTTCATTTCATGCGTGTCTAGACTACAGATGTGTATTTCACTATTTTCTGGTATTTTGGAGAGACAAGTTGATTTAAATAAGCTATGGAACATAAAGGAAAAGAAATTTGTACTGATGAGAGGAGGTATATAAGCGAAAAGGATATCCAACAACCTACTAGGAAATCATAAAACTACTGTTTCCCTTGCTCAAAAGAACTTGTACGCAGACTTATGCGAACAAGTGTATGTTTTTGACGTTTAAAAAGAGTGTAGCATTTGTGGTTAGTGCGTTCCCATACTTTTTGGTGATTTTGCCTCTCTTTGAGAGAATTTCATCACCATTCCATGAAAATTGACGAAGTGTGAATTTTGGTGCACAAAGTACGGGAACACACCTATTGTTGGTACGAGGTTCGCTTACTTCAATTTTAAAGTAAACGTCAGTTTTGAGACCGACAAGTCAAAATTTATAACCGAAGAATTTATTATTTATCAAAATACTCTCCACGATTATCAACACTCTTTTGCTAAACCGATTGGTGTAACCAAAACATGAATCAATGCAATCAACCATTTCTTCAAACTTATCGGCAAAGACCCAATCGTTTGGTTGTGGTTTAGTTTCGAGTTCGTATGCATAAATATGAACTCGATTGTCCACCCGTCACGAGTTTATAGGCATACTGGAAAACACCACGATGGAATTTTTTCTGCATTTTTTGCGCCAACCGTTACAAGCCTTTTTTAAGCGATTGTCGAATTATGCGGTAGAAAACGTGAACAAATATCTTTGACGGTCAAATGTTCATGCAATATTGAATATACTGTTACGAATTTTTCGATCCCCACACCGAATAGGGTTCGCACCACTGGATTGCGATAAACTACAGTTGTCCTTTTTATTTAAATTGAAACACACACACTTTTAATTCTCTCACCACAGATCAATTATCTGTGTAGCTTCACCACTTTTCTTTATTATCCAATACTATCCACTTTAAACTTTATTATCCAATACTATCCACTTTAAACTTTATTACACAATACACAAACCTTTATTGAAAGCTTTTCTTTTCACCTTGATTGGGGTGGCCGTGGTGCAGTGGTTAACATCATCGACCGCCGAGCGGAAGGTCTATGGTTCAAATTCGCTTCGTAGCCAAGAAAAAGTAATTCCTATACGGACAAAAAGTATGCATCGCAGTTGTGAGTGGAAAGTTACCAGACGTACTGCTGCAGGCATAACACTCACAGTATATGGTCAACGCAAATTCATCCTCTGCGTACGCAATACTAAAGTGCTCTAACGAATTACTACGGACTATAACCAACGCGGAATTTGGTCGGCTCTCGTCCTATCTAGGTCTAGGACAACCACCCCTGAGAGTAGTGAACGAACATCAACGACCCAAACCACTGTACTCCGTTCAGGTTGTGTGTGTCAACACATCATAAGAGAATATAAAAACTCTTGAACCTGCGCGAGTCTCTAAAAAAAAAAAAAAAAAAAAATCACACCGACTTGTCACATGCTGTTTTATACCACAAACTGAGTGAATGTCAAGGGCGAGTGTTCGCGCTTATATAGCTGTCGGTCCACCGTCTCGAACGTTCGCCGTTGGAAGTTCCCCTTCGGAAATCTCTAGAACGCTCTGACAATTCCATTGGAAGTTGACATCATTCCAATCCCCGCTTCCAGAGAGTTTTCGAACTTCGACAGCGCAATTCGAACTTAACGTTCCGCTTGCATCTCCGCAACACTGCCCTCCTCCTAAACTTGTTCGTCCTCGAACAAGCGATTGGACCCTTCTCCGTAATATGGTGCTAACCTCTCTACGTGGACAATTTTATACTTCGCCCGTCTGTTTCCCATCTGCTGTATCCAGTATACCACGTCATTGAGTTTCTTGATGACCTCATATGGTCCGTCCCAGGCTGATTGCAATTTGGGGCACAAGCCTTTTTTCCGTTGTGGGTTGTACAGCAATACCAATTGTCCGGTCTCGAATCCAGAAGTATTCGCCCTCAAGTCGTATCGCGCCTTCATTTTATCGCTGACCAAGTTCAGTCGCTCCCGGATGAACTGATGGATAGAGTTCAGCTGTTCTTTCATTTCGGTTACGAAGTCTTCCCTGCCGCTAGTTGTCGGTAGTACCACGCCGAACTTCAAGTCCGATGGAAGTCGGAGATCAGTTCCAAAAATGGCTTCGGCGGGTGTTGTTGCCGTTGAATTGTGCTGTGCCGAACGGTATGCCATTAAGAAAAGGGGAAGATGTTCATCCCAGTCCTTCTGATCTCCGACGACGACTTTTCTCAAGTATTCCTCCATCGTCCGGTTGAACCTTTGAATGGTGTTGTCCGCGTCTTTCTGATACCTAGCATGTCACAGAGTTCTTTGAACACCGACGACTCGAAGTTCCTTCCTTGGTCTGAGTGCAGTTCCATTGGTACTCCATAACGCGCAACCCAGTTGTTCACGAACGCATCCGAAATGGTTTTGGCTTCCTGGTTCGGGATGCAAAACACCTCAGGCCACTTGCTGAAGTAATCGATCACCACTAGCGCGTACTTGTTTCCAGCGTTGCTCGTTGGGAATGGGCCTGCGATGTCCATGGCGATACGTTCGAACGGTGCTCCAACATTGTACTGCTGCATATTTTCTCGAGTTTTCCTAACTGGACCCTTTGCCTTCGCACACTGTTCACACTTGCGAATGAAATGTGTGACCGACTCATGGCATCCTACCCAGTAGAAACGTCTCTTAATCTTTTCTACTGTCTTGTTGACACCAAGATGACCCCCACTCGGTCCCTCGTGGTATTCTCGGATGACCTCGTCGATTTGTCCCTTTGGAATTACCAACAAATCGTTTACAATGTTCCCGTCCTCACTTTCCCAACTGCGGTAGAGGCAACCGTTCTTCAGCTTCAGACTCTGCCATTGAGCCCAATAAGCTTTCACGATTGGGCTTTCACCGGACATTTGCTGCCAAGTTGGTCGAAAACCTCGTTCTTGGTAGTCGATGATGACTGCCAGATCGGCATCTTCTCGCTGCTTCCTTCCGACCTTCTCGACAGTCCAGGAATCTTCTGGCAGCACCTGGAAACAACGGATGTCGGTGACCTGTTCCTTGGTCTCGGCGCGTGAACAATGCTTGCAAGGTCGCCTCGATAATGCATCCGCATTTCCATGACAGTTTCCCTTCCGGTGTTCGATACTGAAGTCATAACTCTGGATCCTCTCTATCCATCTAGCAAGCTGGCCTTCCGGGTTGTTGAACTGCAGCAACCATCTCAATGCTGCGTGGTCCGTCCTAAGATGAAAAGCTTGGCCATAGAGATATTTGTGGAAATGCTTGACACAGTCGACCACGGCTAAAAGCTCCCTCCTAGTTACACAGTAGTTCCTCTCCGGCTTCGATAGGATCCTACTGTAGTAAGCGATGACCCGCTCTCGCCCGTCAATTATTTGAGAGAGTACTCCTCCGATTCCATGTCCGCTCGCATCTGTGTCCAAAATAAACTTTTCTCCTGGGACAGGATATGCATGAATCTGCGCACTGCAGAGCAATTCCTTCAGGTGAACGAACGCTTCCTCCTGCGGCTTCTCCCACTTGAATGGCCGATTCTTTTTGGTGAGCTCGTGCAAACTGCTGGCAACGTTTGCAAATCCTGGGATGAATCGCCTGTAATATGTGCAAGGTCCCAGGAATGACCTTAACTCATGAAGATTCTTCGGCCGCGGCCATTCCTTAACCGCTGAGATTTTCTCTTCATCTGTATGGACTCCTTCTGCAGTCTCCACATGTCCCAAGTACTTCACCTCGTTCTGGAAGAGCGAACATTTCTTCGGGCTCAATTTCAATCCGGCTGCTTGAATACGTTCCAGTACCTCTTCAAGCTTCTTAAGGTGATCGTCGCAATCCTTGCCCATGACAATTATGTCATCCAGATAGACAAGGCAAGTCCTCCAGTGAAGTCCTCTTAGTACCCGGTTCATTAGTCTTTCGAAGGTGGCTGGCGCATTGCAAAGACCGAAGGGCATCACAGAGAATTGCCACAACTCTCCCCCGGCGGTGAACGCGGTCTTTTCCTTGTCTTGCTGGTCAAGCTCTATTTGCCAGTATCCGCTTTGTAAGTCCAGCGTCGAGAACCACTTTGCACCATATAGTGTGTCCAAGGTGTCGTCGATTCTCGGTAAAGGATAGCTGTCCTTCTTCGTTACGTCGTTCAGCTTCCTATAGTCCACGCAGAATCGGGTGCTTCCATCCTTCTTCTTAACAAGCACTACTGGCGAACTCCACGGGCTTGCAGATGGTTCGATCACGCCCTCCTTTCCCATCTCGTCGATTAGTTTGACCACCTCGCCTTCTTTCGCCAAAGGTAGCCTCCCCGGTGGTTGCCGGATCGGTCTAGAATCCCCTGTGTCCATTCTGTGCTTCACAATTGATGTTCTTCCACAGTTCTTACCATTTGCAAAAACTGTCCAATATTTACGGAGCAGGGAGAGTGCTTTACTTTACTGCTTGTCCACTAGGTGTTGCGTCCACTCTCTGGCCATTGTTTTTAAGAAGGCATTGTTGGACTGGATTTCCTGTTGTTTCTTATCTTCGCAGTTCATAACGGCGGCAGCTTCTTGGCATTGAGCGATCGTTGTTCCCTTGTGTATTGTCCTAGGTGTACTGGCAGGATTCAGGACTCGTACTGGAACCAATTGGTCTTGTCGGGGTTCCACCAGAGCCCTTCCAACAATGATATCGCTGGGTCGATTTCGTTTGTCGGGTTCGACCACCCACATTCGGCTTGTCCCCGCATCCTCTCCTATCTTTGCCTGTTTGGTGCGCTTGCACGACTATTCGCCTGACCTTGTTACTCTGTCCATTATCTGTTGTTAATGGGAGCTCCAAGTTGCCATACTTCATCACTTTTTGGTTCAGGTCCAATGTGAAGCCATGCCTAATCATGAAGTCGACGCCGATTATGATGTCATCAGTGATGTCCGCAACGATGAAATCATGCTGAAACTCGATGGTGCCCATCGTAACCCTTTTCTGGACCTTTCCCTTAACTTCCGCCTTCTCACCAGTTACTGTACGAAGCCTTACCTCGGAAAATGGTTCGATGTCAGAAACCAATCCGCTTCGGATGACTGAATGAGTTGCGCCCGTGTCCAACGTCAGCAGATATCGTCGCCCGTCCATCGTTCCCTCGATGACTAGGCTGGTTGCACCCCTACAGATTCGAGATACGAGGATGCTGGGGCACTCCAATGTGGGAGCCAGCGCACGCCCCTCTGCACTGACTCGTTTTAGTTTAACGGATTGTTAGGTGCACCTTTTGCACCTCCACGTTCGCGATCACTCCCATGGTCTCTTTTTGGCGAATTAGACCTCGAACGCTTTCTTCGCAGGCGGCAGTTCCTCGCAATGTGCCCCTGCTGGTCGCAGATGTAGCATCTACCCGGGAATGAACCACTCCTACTCACCGTTGTTGTTCTGGAACTATCCTGGTCTTGAGATATGCGCCGTAATTTGATGGAAAGTCGGCATATCAAGAGCGATGTTTCACATGCGAGAGCGCTGGCAACTGTCTCCTTGAAAGACATCTTCGGCAGGAGAATCAGGCTTCGTTGCGTATCGGGGACCCTTAGCCCTTGGATGAAAGAATCCGTTTTAAGTTTCTCCACCACATCAACTGGAACGTCCGCGTAGGCAAGATGGGATAGCCTCTCGATGTCGGCAGCATACTGTTGTATGGTCTCGTTTAAACGCTGCTTGCGCCCTTTGAGTTCCAGCTTGTGCATCTCCTGCATGTGCTCACTGCCGTATCTTCGATGGTGAGCATCCCATATGGCTGTGTAGTTCCTTCTCTGGGTCTCCGGGATGGTCTGTAAAACACCAGCTGCTTCGCCTTTAAGCGAAATTACTAGAGCGGCCACACGATCTTCTTGTCCCCATTGATACCGTTCCGCTGTTGCCTCGAACTGGAGCTTAAAGATGTTGAAAGCGCTCCTGCCGTCGAAGTTGGGAGCTGTGAATTTCGATGCTGCAGTTGGTACAACGATTCCTTGGTGCATAACGTTCTGGAAAGTTTTCTCGAGTTCCAGAACCTTCTTGTCGAACCTCGATTCCATAGTCTCGATTATCTTTTCTTGATTATTTTCGAGATCTAGAACCTTCTTGTCGAACCTCGATTCTAGTGTCTCGATTCTCTCCTCGACGTTCTGGAATCGATCGTCGACGGCCTGCTGGATGTTTCTTAAGCTTTCTCGAGAGTTCTCTAGCATCTCTTCCAGCTTCTGATTCAGGTAGGTGGAATTTTCCTCCAACTTTCTACTTACGGCAGCAGAATTTTCCTCCAACTTTTGATGTACGGTCGCCTCCAGTTTCTGGCTTATGGAAGTGGAATTTTCCTCCAATTTCTGACTCAGAGAAGTGGAATTTTCCTCCAACTTTTGATGTATGGTTGCTTCTAGTCTCTGGCTCATGGAAGCACTCATAGCGTTCATAGCCGCGAGAATTTGCTGCATATCGAACCCTGGCTCAGTAGATGTCGACGGCTTCTCCACTACGAATTCGTAACTCTCCCAGTCGACACCTTCTTCCTGCAACGCTGATCGCAATCTCTCCACCAGATTGGCTTTACTTCCCACTGTGGATAATTGCCGAGCATCCAGCTCTCTTTTCAGTTGTTCGATTGTCAACTTTTCCAATTTCACCATTTTTTCTATCTCTTAACACTCTCGCGAAAGTAATTAAACGGTGTGGACGTGTTTCTCTTCTCTCTCTGTAATAAACTTCTTAAACCAATCCCTACATATTTTTTTCCGCGCTTATTTATATTTCCTATTTTTCTTAAAATGTCCGAAAAGTGCTCCATTTGCAAAACTAGACTTCTTCGTGACAATTTCATAAGATGTGATGCCTTGTGTGGTCAATCGTTTCACAAAAAGTGCATTTCCATCTCTGACGAATCCATAAAAGCATTGCAATCGGATCAAAATCTGCAATGGCGCTGTAATAACTGTGCAAGTGTCAGTGTTTCTTTACTCTCCGCTTTCGCCAAACTACAAAGCGATGTCGCAGAAATTAAATCGTTCCTGCAAAATTCCTACATTCCTCCAGTTAATGGGAGTTCCAAAAAGTCTGCTGTTCAAAACAAAATCCGAACATCGGAAACTACAACCATCCAAGCCACTGCACCACCAGAAATTCCTTCAATTTTAATACCAACAATAAACAATGTGAATGCTGTATCGTCCCCTTCACCGCGGGTAAGAACACCATCTCATCAACCATCGACGTCAAAAAGCACAGGCACACAGAAATTGACTGTCACTGACCAATCGCATGAAGATAAAAATCCGTGGAAAATTGCGAAACAAAAAAAAAGGGATCAACGTACTACAAAATTGTTTGGAACAGCCGATGCTCAAGAGGAAGGTGCAACGCTATCATCTGTACCGAAACTCAAATTCTTACATCTCTCTCGGTTAAAAACAAATGTAACTGAAGAAAACATAGTTTCATATGCGGCACATAAGCTAAAGCTTCCGGAAGATGTGCTCTGTTGTAAAAAATTAACTAAAAAAGATGCTGATCTGAAGTCGCTTCATTATATAAATTTTAAGTTGGGGATTCCTGCCTATTCATTTGGAAAAGCTCTTGACCCTTCCATTTGGCCACTGGGAGTACAATTTAAAACGTTTGCCAATGTTCCGAAGTCAAAAAACGAGAACATGGGATCCGCACCGGCCCCAAACTGAAAAGCGTTTCTTCCTCCTCCCTTCCTCTTAATATCTATTACCACAATGCAAGCGGCATACGGACGAAAACAACAGATATCTTTAACAACACATCACATACATTCTACGATGTCATCGTCGTCGTTGAAACCTGGCTGTACCCGGACATTTCATCAAACGAGATCTTCAACCCGAGACATTACAACTCGTTTAGGATTGACCGATGCAAAACAGCGAAGGATCGTGGTGGCGGTATAATTGTCGCAGTCCGTATTTGTTTTCCATGTAAACAAATTTCCTTATTGATCACAGACATTGAACAACTTTGTATTTCAATTTCTTTAGACCCTCTGTCAAATAATCGGTTGCTTTTGGTTTCAAGTTACATACCACCTAGAAGTATGCAACAAATATACCAGAATCATGCATCGAACATAGATTATATCAATAATTTGTGTAATGATTCTGATCATTTGTGTGTTCTGGGGGATTTTAACTTTGCCAATCTTAACTGGATTAGATCTGATTCCAATTTTTTTCTTTCACCATTAAATGTTACGTATGCTTTTGAATATACATTTCTGGATAAATTAAACTCAATGAACTTAAAACAAATTAATCATGTAAGAAATTCAAATTCAAAAATTCTTGATCTAATCTTTGTCTGCACTGAGGAGCTATTTGCTAATGTTGATATTGCTCCATCGCCACTCTTAAAGGATTCAATTAATCACAAACAAGTTCATATAGAATTATCTTTTTATAATTACCTTAAACCAAGAAGTATTACACCTAAAAAGAATTTTAAATTTTCTAAAACTAATTTTATTGAATTAAATAATATGCTTAATAGTGTAAATTGGCATAATGAATTTAACAACTTAAGTTTAACATTAATGTATACTCGTTTTCTTGAAATCCTGGGCAAAGGTTTCGAGAAGTACGTTCCTGTGTCAAGGATGCGAGCCTCGAGCAAACCACCTTGGTATAATAAGCAATTGTCAGTCCTTAAGAATCTTAAAAACAAGGCTTTTAAGCAATTCAAACGCTCAAATAATGCATCTGATTATCTTAGATTTAGTAATTTACGTAAAGAATTTTTCGTTCTTAATAAGTTTCTATATAAAAATTACATTCTTTCTATCGAAAACAATATAAGACATGATAGTAAATCATTCTGGGCATTTATTAACTCTAAACGGATATCTGTTGGAATACCTAACTTAATGCATTTCAACGAAGAAGAATCTAATAACATCGACTCTACTCTTGAACTGTTTGCAAAATTCTTTCAATCCACCTTTTCTGACCCAAATTCCAATAACGCCAATCCTTATTATGTTACTCGGAATAGTTCACCTAACTTAGTAGACATCGGATCCTTAAATTTAAGCTCAGCCGACGTTTCTCTTGCTCTTAATAATCTAAAGCCAAAACTCAATTATGGTGCAGATGGCATACCATCAATTATTCTTAAAAACTGTGCTAGCTCACTCTGCAACCCACTTTTACTCATATTTAATCGATCTTTATCTGAAGGAGTTTTTCTTGACGAATGGAAACAGTCATTTCTCATTCCCATTCATAAATCGGGCTCTAAGAATAATGTTGAAAATTATAGAGGCATTTGCAAGCTTTCAGCAATTCCAAAACTCTTTGATTGCATAGTAAAAACTAAAATAGATTTTATCATCAAAGAGCACATATCCGAAGCGCAACATGGTTTCATGTCGGGTCGCTCGACCTCAACCAATCTATCCATTTACTCCTCCTTCATAATAAATGAGTTAGAAAACAAAAATCAGGTTGATGCAATTTATACCGATTTCAGTAAGGCATTTGACTCAGTTAATCATTCGCTGCTAATCAATAAGCTTGAGATATTCGGATTTCACTCCCAGCTCCTTTGCTGGATATCCTCTTATCTCTCAAATCGTACTCAAAGAGTTAAAATTGGAAATTCGTTATCTATGCAAATAAAATGCATGTCGGGCGTTCCGCAAGGTAGCCATTTAGGCCCTCTTTTGTTCATAATTTTCATTGACGATATTACTCGTTCGGTTAACCACAGTAAGTGTTTGCTTTACGCCGATGATATGAAATTGTTCAAGAGCATTAAAACTGTCAGCGACTGCCTACTTTTACAGTCTGATATTTACAATGTTTTCGCATGGTGTAATAGTAATCATCTAAACCTAAATTTAAAGAAATGTCATTCTATTTCTTTCACGAAATCAGCCTTTCCTATTGAGTTCAATTACACCATTGACTCCACATTCCTTTCGAAGGCGAATAGTGTCAAAGATTTAGGAGTTATGCTTAGCTCCTCTTTCTCATTTCACCCTCATATTAACTATATTTTATCAAAAGCCAACTCAGCCGTCGGCTTCATCAAACGCAACACTAAAGGATTCACTGATCCATTTGCATTATTATCACTTTACATGTCGCTGGTCAGACCTTTCCTTGAATATGCGGTCGTAATCTGGAATCCAGCTTTTGTAACTTGCTCTGAGCGTATCGAAAAGGTTCAAAAGCGTTTTACAAGATTAATCTTTTTTAAAATGCATTGGAATTTCCGCCCGAGCTACATAGCAAGATGCCAACTGCTTGGTATAAAAACCCTGGCGACTAGACGAACCATTCATGACGTAATGTTTGCTAGGGACATACTTTCTTACCATATAAAGTGCCCTTGTCTTCTTGCAAAGATTCAATTTTATTTGCCCACTAGGTCGCTGCGAATCCGTCGATTATTATTCGAAATATTTCACAACACAGATTACGGGAAAAACGAACCACTATCAAGGATAATCAGAGTTTTTAACGTATATTCCTCTTACTTGGATTTGTCTGATAATAGACTTCGTTTTAAATGCAAGTTATTATGCCTTTTTACCTCTTAAGAATCTTCCACATAATAGGTATGTTATTTTCAGACAACGTATATAAAATATTTATACATACAATATTGTGTTTCCTTTAAAATCTGTTAGTACGTAAGTACCTTGTAGATTAAATAAATAAATAAAATAAATAAATAAACGTTCCACTCGTTTACTCGCAATCCCACTTCTGACACCAAATGTTACGAATTTTTCGATCCCCACACCAAATAGGGTTCGCACCACTGGATTGCGATAAACTACAATTGTCCTTTTTATTTAAATTGAAACACACACATTTTTAATTCTCTCACCACAGATCAATTATCTGTGTAGCTTCACCACTTTTCTTTATTATCCAATACTATCCACTTTAAACTTTATTATCCAATACTATCCACTTTAAACTTTATTACACAATACACAAACCTTTATTGAAAGCTTTTCTTTTCACCTTGGTTGATCACACCGACTTGTCACACGCTGTTTTATACCACAAACTGAATGAATGTCAAGGGCGAGTGTTCGCGCTTATATAGCTCTCGGTCCACCGTCTCGAACGTTCGCCGTTGGAAGTTCCCCTTCGGAAATCTCTAGAACGCTCTGACAATTCCATTGGAAGTTGACATCATTCCAATCCCCGCTTCCAGAGAGTTTTCGAACTTCGACAGCGCAATTCGAATTTAACGGTCCGCTTGCATCTCCGCAACAATACATATACATGTAGGTGTGTGAAACTGATGCCATGCCTCAATCTCAGGGCATGTCTCATGATCTTGAAATATGAGTTAGCGCACAGCATCGATTTTTTCTGTCAAGTACCTGTAAACAAGACAACTAGGACTCACATTATGTTCTGAGTACGATTACATTAAAAGTGTCAGATCTGAATATGCATTTACACTGGTGTGGTGAATCAATAAGTGCAATAAAATCGAAATACTAGTATTCCTGTCCAATAATATACGAAAATTTCACAAGAACTATTTGATTATGCTGACTAAAGGACCAATCACATAGAACGCGTCCGTGCGTGCGTGCTTTGACAGCCAAATAGAATACACACATTCTTATGGGAAAGGGCCCATAGCCAACGGAAGCACGCGCTTCGACGCGCAGAGTAGAGCTACTTCCTACTTTTTGACGCGCTGACAGTTCATACATTCACATATTGTAACATACACAATTAAAATTTGAAGTTCAGATATAGACAAATTGAGAGTAAGCAAGTTCATTGGTGGGTGCATTGAGAGAATGTTTAGGAACTCTCTCGCAATGAGAGAAACTTAAAATTCGGTTGACATTTCAAGGTACTATTCGATTTGATGTCGCAAACGGGTGTTTACTTGGTGTTTAGTCACCGGCAGTTTGATTCCGTTCTGTTTTATTCGAGACTGACAAATATATATGGCCGAGGTTATTCCAGAGAATATCGCAGGTTTCCCCCACAATATTCTTAGCACTCGACAGTCCCATTTTGAACGCCCTTGAGAATATTTGTTTGCTCCCTCCATGTGCCAAAGGTAAAAATGATAAACAAAGGTAGCACGTTTAAAATATATGTACTTACACAAGAGTCGGGAGGGAGAGAGCGAGCAAACAGAGCAAAGAAGTTGATCGCGTTTAACATGGCAAACGCCAGCTTCGATCTCTGTCTCTGTTCAATCCAAGTTGACACACAGCCTCCGCTCGGCCCCCCTGGATAGCTACCCTGGCACCCGCCAGGTAGTGAACCAATGTGTGCAGCGACCCAACCCTTGTTCCTGGGGAAAGAGGAACCTGGCCCTCCAGGATAGGGGTAACATCCCTATCACGTAAAAACCCACTTGTTCCGAAACGACAACAAGCCTCGGATACGGACGGATACAAAGCTGACGACCCCTGCAAACGACTAACGGACTTGAGAGTCTGCACCTGGAATGTGAGGTCCCTTAACAGACCGGGTGCAGGCGATCAATTGGAGCAAACCCTCAACTGCTATAAAGCAGATATAACCGCACTCCAAGAAGTGCGATGGGATGGACCAGGCAAAAAACTGATGAAAAACTGCGGCATCTACTACGGGAACTGCTACAAGGAGAACAAACAGCGCCTATTCGGGTGCGGATTCGTTATTAGAGGAAGACTCCGACAAAAAGTCTTAAGCTTCCGAGATGTAAGCGAACGCCTCATAACAATCCGCATCAAAGCTAAATTTGGAAACATTAGCTTAATATGCGCTCACGCCCCAACAGAAGAAAAGGACGATCGACTCAAAGCAGAATTCTACGATCCCCTAGACAGAACATATGCCCAATGTCCCAGCTACGACACAAAATAGTCCTAGGAGATTTTAATGCAAAACTGGGCAAGGAGGACATATTTGAGTCGATCATAGGAAAGCATAGCCTCCATAACACGACATCCGACAACGGATTAAGGCTAATCGATTTCCTAGCGGGGCGTAACCTCCTTGTAGCAAGCACGCGATTCCCCCATCTCAACATCCACAAGGGTACCTGGCGGTCTTGTGATCAATCGACCACCAACCAGATTGATCATATTGCGATCGACGCCAGACACTCCTCCTGTATTCTCGACGTACGAACCTTCCGAGAGGCCAACATCGACTCGGACCACTACCTTGTTGTAGCCAAGGTACGAATGAGGATATCAAGAATGCTTAGGAGTCGAGTAGGACAACGTAAGTTTGACGTTGGAAAGCTACAATCGCAAGAGACTGCCAGAATCTTTGCCGATCGTGTCTCCTCAAAGCTCTCTCAAAATCCGCCCAGAGCAGCACAAACAATAGAGCAGGAATGGGCTCATTGCCAGAGCGCCGTCAGAGATGCTGCCTCAGAGGTGCTGGGTTTCAAATCACCACCATCTAGAAACCCCTGGTTCGATGAACAATACGAACAAGCCCATGCAGCAAAACAAGAGACATATAAAGCCGTGCTGCAACGACGGACGAGAGCTGTTAGCGAAATCTATGAGCAGAAGAGAAGAGAGGAACACACGCTTTTCAGAAGAAAGAAGAGAGAGCACGAAAAGTGTGAGATCGAGGAGATATGCTTTCGCAGGAATGACGCCCGTAAGTTTTACAATAAGGTAAATTGAACATGCCGTGGCTACAAAAGCCAGAGCGGCGGCCTGCAGGGAAGAAAATGGAGTACTTTTAGAAGAGTCGCAGGCGATGCTGAGGATTTGGAAAGACCACTTCTGAAGGCTGTATAACGGCGATGAAAGACAAGATACCGCTGTCAGGCAGAACGAGCCATTCGTAATGGACGACGATGTAACAGAATTCAGTCCATCCGACGTAGACGAGGTCAAAATAGCGACCTAATAGCCTTAAGTCTATTAAAGCCGCGGGCGCAGACGGTCTGTCTGCTGAGCTTCTTAAGGCGGCTGGAGATGAGCTGGTAAGGAGCATGCATCATCTCATTTGCAAGGTTTGGTCGGAGGAAAGCATGCCCGAGGAATGGAATCTCAGCATCGTTTGCCCGGTCCATAAGAAACGAGACCCCTATAACTGCGCCAACTATAGGGGAATAAGTCTCCTTAACATAAGATCTTCTCTGCCGTATTGTGTGAACGCCTGAAACCGTTTGTGGATAACCTGATCGGCTCTTATCAGTGTGGCTTCAGGCCAGGTAAATCCACAATAGGCCAAATATTTACGCTACGGCAGATAGCGACGATCGACGATCTCTTCGTCGATTTCAAGGCTGCATATGACAGCGTGTATTGAGATGAGCTATACAAAGCCATGTCTAGTTTCAACATTCCTGTCAAACTCGTCCGACTGTGCAGGATGACAATGGAGAATTCTCGCTGCTCCATTAAGGTCGGTAATGAGCAAACCGAGACCTTTGATGTTAAAAAGAATTTAGGCAAAGTGACGCGCTGTCGTGCAACTTTTTCAACATCGTGCTTGAAAAGATCGTGCAAGAGTCACTGGCCAACACAAG
Source organism: Eumerus sabulonum (assembly GCA_951905685.1). Classification (NCBI taxonomy): domain Eukaryota; kingdom Metazoa; phylum Arthropoda; class Insecta; order Diptera; family Syrphidae; genus Eumerus; species Eumerus sabulonum. The sequence goes on from OX645060.1 coordinate 112,184,605, forward strand.
AGGTACGATTTATTTCAAGTCTACGCAATTGCTTGCGTACGTCGACGACATTGACGTGATTGGACGGACACAGCGAGTCGTCAATAACGCCTTTGTAAGCACTGAGGTAGAAGCGGCTAAGATGGGTCTCAAGGTTAATGAGGGTAAAACCAAATATCTGCTTACATCTAAAAGAGACGTACAACACCGACGTATTGACCAGAACTTCACCACGGGCGGATATAACTTTGAAGTAGTCAAGAAATTCGTCTACCTTGGCTCACTGATGACCAGCGACAACAACACCAGCGCTGAGATAAAACGCAGAATCACTCTTGCTAACTGCTGTTTCTTTGGACTTAAGAGGCAATTGAGAAGAAGAGCCCTCTCTTGGAAAACCAAGGTGACAGAGAAAAATTCTGCGCACCATCTACGGTCCCGTTTGTTCAAACGGTGTATGGAGGAGAAGATATAACGAAGAACTGTATGGGTTGTACAGCGACATCGACCTGGTACGACGTCTACGGATACAGCGTCTAAGGTGGCTAGGCCATGTAGAGTGCATGGAAAATACAGCTCCGACCCGAAGAGTCTTCGAATCCACCCTGGAAGAAAAGCGCGGCAGAGGACGGCCGCATCAACGGCGGCGCACGCAGGTGGAAGTGGACCTTCCTTTGTGTACCAGCCCCTTTTTGATCATAATGGCAACTCCACCTTCCTGCCTATTACTACGATCTAGTCTATGGCAAATATATTGAGTATGGGTAAAACGTTTACTAGGATTAAGCCCAGTTTCACATACAATATACAGTCACTGGCAAAATTATTTACACATTGCAATGCTTGTTTCGTAAACAACCCTTTAAACTGCAGAACTTTTAAAATAAGAATAAATGGTCCATGCTTTTTCTAAATTTCAATCTTTATGACTTTTTTTAAGCCGTAAGCAAAAAGAAATTGTCTAATTCAAACAAGTTACTGTTAAAGACCCAAGAAAATAAGAGGCAAATTTATGTACACAGCCGTTGAACACTTCCAAAATTATTTACACAAGAGCAACTAACTGCACTTGGATGATAACGGTCTTAAATCTCTCTGGAAAACGTATGCTTTGCGCGTCATTCAGTAATTGTGATCAGTTTTGTAAGGATTTTTCATGAAAATAGTAGTACGAGATGCTGAAAACTGCCGAACATTCTCTTGAACAGTGAGCTGCCATTGTAACACAGTTCCGGAGAGGGTTTTCGGCCACGGAACTTGCAAAAAACTGCGGTTTTACGCAGAAAACAATTTATAATAAAATTTTAACATTTAAAGAATGTGGAAGTAATAAAAATAAAAGTGGGAGAGGGTCCTCCAAAAAAACCCATATCTTAAGTGCACTTGCGGGAGTCAAATCGGGAAAACAAGACCAGTGAAAGAACATTGCGTCAAAGACTGAAGGAAAATAAGACAAAAGCCTACGTCATCCAGAAAATGCGGAATATAACCCAAAAAAACAAGCAGCTCAGATTACAAGCCACCAGAGTTTTGGAGGGGCATTCTTTATACTCTGATGCTAAAACTAAGGCAAAACAACCCATCACGCTACCCAGGAGACATTCCGAAGGTAGCAAGATCATGATATGGGGTCGCATATCATATAGTGCGGTCGGCCCCCTTGTCAGCTGCTCAAAAAATATGACACAGTTGCATTATTTAATTATTTCAAATTATGTTGCACTGGTCGGCAGTAATTTTATACTACAACAGGACAATGCGCCTATACCTATACATATAGCATTAACTAAAAATTATTTGGCAGAAGTAGACCAAATAGACCTGATCTGAATGTAACAGAAAATCCGTGGCATGTGGTAAAATTGAATTGATCATGCTTGGAAGAACTTCAGTTCGACCTGGAGTACAGTTCCATTAGAGTAAGTCCAAGGATTAATAGATTCTATGCCCAGACGCCTTGCAGAAGTTATTACGGCAAAAGGAGGAATTTCAACTTATTAAGTGCTCTTAATAAATATTCGAATTGAGAAAAATCATGGACGATTTATTGTTATTTTAGAAGTTCTGCAGTTTTAAAGGTTGCTCAAGTAGTAAGCATTACACATTGTAAATAATTTTGCCAGTGACTGTATATATCAACATTATTAACACATAAAAAAAGAGGAAATTCAGTGCAAATGTTGTAATACTTGATGCCTCTAGTATTACAACATACAGCAATTAGGGATGAATTATTTATCATTGGAAAAGAGAAATTTTAGTGCAAGCTGAGTAATTGCTTCATGTTGTTCAAACTCAGTTCTGCAATGACTTAACTTTGCGATCATCTCCATCGTGAGAGCACATAACTCCTCCTGGGTAAAAAGATAATTTTCTTTCCTCACTTTTCCAGTGGGTTCACGGAGAGCAGCAGGTGTATCCCGTCTCTTGGCCGACCATTGATGGCATGACGTGTGTGCGACAGAAATAGAGTTGTTCATTATCTGAGTTTTTTTAGGGAGAGACGGGAAATCAAGCGTACTCTGAATATTAGTTGCAGTGAGGTATTTGTTCTTCAGCTGTTCTTTGCTGGTTATTGCCCCTCACCATCATTTCAAAATATTTTACGCGAATGGGACAGTTAATGTCTGTGGCTCTATGGTTTTCAGTACAGTTGGAATATTTGAATAATCCTTTTGATTTACAGTCCACTGTTTTATGGTTCTCAACACAATTAGCACAAGAAGTTTTTACCCGGAAGTTTTTTTTTTTACAGTGCCCATGCACTTGGCAATTGTGACACTGGGTGATTTTGTTTTTTATTTGTCTCTTGAATTCCCATCTCACTTAAGTACGAAAGATCGATTTAATGCTACTTCGTAAATCAGCTAATTTGGCAGAACCATTTAGTAAATAAACGATTTAAATAATGTCTTGTAATATTGATTTATTTCATTAAAGCATGAACAAATTTACCTTTTTGTCTAACAAAACAAAACAAAGTTTAATTTTTGTTTGTATTAGGGTGCGACGTTTCATCGTCATATTCTGAGTCCGGGAGATTTTGCAGAGGACTAAGATAATTGGCGTCCTTTAACCGCGTTGACGAGTCCATAATTGGATCGGTTTTTTTTAGCTTTAGAAGATCTGAGATCTATGTCACTAAGACTACGCGCACGTTTTATAATTCTGTTTTTTGAGGTGAAACGATTTTTTTGTCACGAAAAAGTGTTACGGCCGCGTTGTTAAGGAAACAAATTAATAATAAAAAAGTGATCGGTGCGTGTGTAGCGTATTACACTACATAGACATAACCTATATATATATAGAGTTGTTAGATCTGCTCTGTTGGTATTCTCCGCGGTGTGTAAGTACATATTATGTATATTTATTGTTAACATAATTGTGTTTCAATATTTTTTCTATATCATATTTTGGTTACCACAAGCCGATTGTATGTAGGTAAGGTTAGGTACATGGGTGCCCTATTGACGAAAAGTCAAGGCTCGCGTAAACTACGTAGAGTCCATTGTACGTATACATTAACCGTTGAGCTGAACCATCCAGACGAGGAAAGAATTTTTCAAAAGGATGAAAAACTGCGACATCTACTACGGGAACTGCTACAAAGAGAACAACAGCACCTATTGGGGTGCAGATTCGTTATTCGAGGAAGACTCCGACAAAAAGTCTTAAGCTTTCGAGATATAAGCGAACGCCTCATAACAATCCGCATCAAAGCTAAATTTAGAAACATTAGCTTAATATGCGCTCACGCTCCAACGGAAGAAAAGGACGATCGACCCAAAAAAGAAGTCTACATTTTCCTAGACAGAACATATGCCCAGCTACGACACAAAAATAGTCCTACGAGAGCTTAAAGCAAAACTGGGCAAAGAGGACATATTTGAATCGATCATAGGAAAGCATAGCCTCCATAACACCACATCCGACAACGGACTTAGGCTAATTGATTTCCTAGCGGGGCGTAACCTCATTAAAGCAAGCACGCGATTCCCCCATCACAACGTCCACAAGCGTACCTGGCAGTCTTTTGATCAATCGACCACCAACCAGATTGATCACATTGCTATCGACGCCAGACACTCCTCCAGTATTCTCGACGTACGAACCTTCCGAGGGGCCTACATCGACTCGGACCACTACCTTGTTGTAGCCAAGGTACGAATGAGGATATCAAGAATGCTTAGGAGTCGAGTAGGACTACGTAAGTTTGACGTCGGAAGGCTACAATCGCAAGAGACTGCCAGAATCTTTGCCGATCGTGTCTCCTCCAAGCTCTCTCCAAATCCGCCCACAACAGCACAAACAATAGAGCAGGAATGGGCGCATTGCCAGAGCGTCGTCAGAGACGCTGCCTCAGAGGTGCTGGGTTTCAAATCACCACCACCTAGAAACCCCTGGTTCGATGAACAAAACGAACAAGCCCATGCAGCAAAACAAGAGACATATAAAGCCGTGCTGCAACGACGGACGAGAGCTGTTAGCGAAATCTATGAGCAGAAGAGAAGAGAGGAACACACGCTTTTCAGAAGAAAGAAGAGAGAGCACGAAAAGTGTGAGATCGAGGAGATATGCTTTCGCAGGAATGACGCCCGTAAGTCTTACAATAAGGTAAAGTGAACATGCCGTGGCTACAAAAGCCAGAGCGGCGGCCTGCAGGGATGAAAACGGAGAACTTTTAGTAGAGTCGCAGTCGATTCTGAGGATTTGGAAAACCACTTCTGCAGACTGTCTAACGGCGATGAAAGACAAGATACCGCTGTCAGGCAGAACGAGCCATTCGTAATGGACGACGATGTAACAGAATTCAGTCCACCCCCGACCTAGACGAAGTCAAAATAGCGATATGAAGCCTTAAGTCTATTCAAGCCGCGGGTGCAGACGGTCTGTCTGCTGAGCTTCTTAAGGCGGCTGGAGATGAGGTCGGAGGAAAGCATGCCCGACAAATGGAATCTCAGCATCGTTTGCCCGGTCCATAAGAAAGGAGACCCCTATAACTGCGCCAACTATAGGGGAATAAGTCTCCTTAACATCGCATATAATACCTTCTCTGCCGTATTGTGTGAACGCCTGAAACCGTTTGTGGATAACCTGATCGGCTCTTGTCAGTGTGGTTTCAGGCCAGTTAAATCCACAATAGACCAATTATTTACCAAACTCGTCCGACTGTACAGGATGTTAAAAAAGGATTTAGGAAAAGTGACGAGCTGTCATGCAACCTTTTCAACATCGTGCTTGAAAAGATCGTACAAGAGTCACTGGCCAACACAAGAGGTACGATTTATTTCAAGTCTACGCAATTGCTTGCGTGCGTCGACGACATTGACGTGATTGGACGGACACAGCGAGACGTCAATGAGGCCTTTGTAAGCACTGAGGCAGAAGCGGCTAAGATGGGTCTCAAGGTTAATGAGGGTAAAACCAAATATCTGCTTTCATCTCAAAGAGACGTACAACACCGACTTATTTCCCAAAACGTCACCACGGGCGGATATAACTTTGAAGTAGACAAGAAATTCGTCTACCTTGGCTCACTGATGACCAGCGACAACAACACCAGCGCTGAGATAAAACGCAGAATCACTCTTGCCAACTGCTGTTTCTTTGAACTTAAGAGGCAATTGAGAAGTAGAGCCCTCTCTTGGAAAACCAAGGTGACAGAGGAAAATTCTGCGCACTATCCACGGTCCCGTTTGTTCAAACGGTGTATGGAGGAGAAGAACGTACAAGGTTGTACAGCGACATCGGCCTGGTACGACGTCTACGTATGCAGCGTCTAAGGTGGCTAGGCCATGTAGAGCGCATGGCAAATACAGCTCCGACCCGAAGAGTCTTCGAATCCACCTCGGAAGGAAGGCGCGGCAGAGGACGGCTGCATCAACGGTGGCGCACGCAGGTGGAAAGGGACCTCAACCAACTGGGCGTGCGGCACTGGAAACAGCTGGCCAAAGAACGTGCCGGCTGGAGACGCTTGTTGGTTGAGGCCCAGGTTCACCACGGACTGTAGCGCCACCTAAGTAAGAGAGTAAGTTACACAAGAGTCAAAAACAACCTGCATTTGGCAGATATGACCGGCCTGTTTTGAATGTTTGGTTAGGTCTTCTTTAACCAAGTTAAACAGGGTATCGAATACTACCCTATTCATACGCTCCGCCAATTTGAATTGCTCCGGATCACAATACAGGGTATCAAAATTTCTGTCGAAAAATCCGTGAATGTCCCGGTCCTCGTACAACGGACGAACCCAAAATTCGCGACTGCACCCCATTATTATTTTATACATCTCAAATGCTTGCAACAAAATACGTATTGTAAAGTAATCTATCCCACTGGTAATAGGGTTCGTATCACTGGATTGCGATGAACTACAATCATCTACGTTTTATTCAAATTAAAACACACACACTTTTTTTATTTCTCCTCAGATCAACTACCTGAGTACTTCACCACTTCTATTTATTTGTACACTCTATTACACACGCAAATCTTTACCAAAAGCTTTTATATCCACACTGGTTTATAGACTGAAAATACTGTATACAGACTTGTCACACGCTATTCACTTCCGTAAATTGAATGAATCCCGTGGGCGAGCGTTCGCGCTTATACAGCTCTCGGCCCACCTCCTTGAATGTTCGCCGTCGGAAGTTCCCCTACGGAAATCTCTAGAATGCTCTGACAATTAGCATTACGCCGTTGACAGCTGACATCATTTCAACTTCCGCTTCACCAGAGCATTCGAACTTCGACAGCAAAATTCGAACTTAGACGTCGGTTCGTGTCTCCGTAACACTGCCCTCTTCCTAAACTTGTTCGTCCTCGAACAAGCGATTTGATCCTTCTCCGTAGTATGGCGCTAATCTCTCTACGTGGACAATCTTATATTTCGCCCATCTGTTTCCCGTCTGCTGTATTCGGTATACCACGTCATTGAGCTTCTTGATGACCTCATATGGCCCGTCCCAGGCTGACGGCAATTTGGAGCACAGGTCTTTTTTTTGTTGTGGGTTATACAGCAATACCAAGTGTCCTGTCTCGAATCCACAAGTGTTCGTCCCAAGTCGTATCTAGCCTTCATTTTATCGCTGACCAAATTCAGTCGCTCCCGGATGAACTGATGGATGGAGTTCAGGTGTTCCTTCTTTTCGGTTACGAAGATCAGTTTCAAAAATGGCTTCAGCTGCTGTTATTGCCGTTGAATTGTGCTGTGCCGAACGGTGCGCCATAAGGAAAAGGGGAAGATGTTCATCCCAGTCCTTTTGATCTGCAACGACGACTTTTCTCAAGTATTCCTCCATCGTCCGGTTGAACATTTCCACCATGCCATCAGATTGTGGGCGTAATGGTGTTGTCCGTGTCTTTCTGATACCTAGCATGTCACAGAGTTCTTTGAACACCGACGACTCGAAGTTTCTTCCTTGGTCTGAGTGCAGTTCCATTGGTACTCCATAACGCGCAACCCAGTTGTTCACGAGCGCATCCGAAACGGTTTTAGCTTCCTGGTTCGGGATGTAAAACACCTCAGGCCACTTGCTAAAGTAATCGATCACCACCAGCGCGTATTTGTTTCCAGCGTTGCTCGTTGGGAATGGGCCTGCGATGTCCATGGCTTCCCTTCCGGTTTTTGCGTGCTCTCGCGTGGTCTCCTTTTGGCGAATCAAACCTCGGACGCCCTTTTCGCAGACGGCAATTTCTCGCCATGTGTCCCTGTTGGTCGCAGATGTAGCATCCACCTGGGAATGAGCGACTCCTACTCACTGTTGTTGCTCTGGAATTACGGCGCAATTTGCTACAGGGACGCTTTCTCCGCGGACGGCAGTTTCTCGCAATCTGCCCCTGCTTGTCGCAGATGTAGCCTCTACCCGGGAATGAACTACTCTTACTCGCCGTTGTTGTTCCGGAACTATCCTGGTCTTCAGATATGCGCCGTAATTTTATGGAGGGTTGGCATATCAAGAGCGATGTTTCACATGCGAGAGCGCTGGCAACTGTCTCCTTGAAAGATGTCTTCGGCCGGAGAATCAGGCTTCGTTGGGTATCGGGGTCACTTAGCCCTTGGATGAAAGAATCCGATTTGAGTTTCTCCACCACATCAATTGGAACATCCGCATAGGCTAGATGTGACAGCCTCTCGATGTCGGCAGCATACTGCTGGATGGTCTCGTTTCCACGCTGCTTGCGCCCTTTAAGCTCCGGCTTGTGCATTTCCTGCATGTGCTCACTGCCGTATGTATCTTCGGAGAGCATCCCAGATGGCTGTGCAATTGATCCCCTGGGTCTCCGGAATGGTCTGTAGTACATCAGCTGCTTCGCCTTTAAGCGAAATTACTAGAGCGGGCACACGATCTTTTTCTCCCCATTGATTCCGTTCCGCTGTTGTCTCGAACTGAAGTTTAAAGATGTTAAACGCACTCGTGGCGTCGAAGTTGGGAGCTGTGAATTTCGATGCAGCAGTCGGTACGATGATTCCTTGATGCTGAACGTTCTGGACAGTTTTCTCGAGTTCCGGAACCTTCTTGTCGAACCTCGATTCCGTTGTCTCGATTATCTTTTCTTGATTATTCTCGAGATCTAGATCGTTCTTGTCGAACCTCGATTCTAGTGTCTCGATTCTCTCTTTGACGTCCTGGAATCGATCGTTGACTGTGTGCTGGATGTTTCTTAGGCTTTCTCGATTGTTCTCTAGCGCTCCTTCTAACGTCTCCAGCTTCTGGCTCAGGGAAGTGGAATTTTCCGTTAACTTTTGATGTATGGTCGCCTCTAGTTTCTTACTTGTGGAAACCGAATTTTCCTCCAGCTTCTGGCTCATAGCATTCATAGTGGCGAGAATTTGCTGCATATCGAATGCTGGTTCACTGGATGTCGACGGCTTCTCCACCCCGAAATCGTGATTCTCCCAGCCGACACCTTCTTCCCGCAACGCCGATCGCAGTCTCACCGCCAGGTGGGCTTTACTTCCCAATTGGGATAGTTCTCGAGCATCCATCTCTCTTTTCAGTTGTTCGATGGTCAATTTTTCCAATTTCACAATTTTCTCACTCTTTCAATAACGCATTTTTAATAGCTCAATTCACAATTCGAATAAACTTTTAACTCGTTTACTCACAATCCCACTTCTGACCACAAATTATACGAAATTTAATCCCACACCGAATAGGGTTCGTATCACTGGATTGCGATAAACTACTATTGTCTACGTTTTATTCAAATTAAAACACACACTTTTCTTATTTCTCCTCAGGTCAACCATCTGAGTACTTCACCACTTTTATTTATCATTACTCTTACCAAAAACTTTTATTTTCACACTGGTTTATCGAACGAACATGCTGTATATCGACTTGTCACACGCTATTCACTTCCGTAAACTGAATGAATCCCGAGGGCGAGTGTTCGCGCTTATTTAGCTCTCGGTCCACCTTCTCGAATGTTCACCGACGGAAGTTCCCCTACGGAAATCTCTAGAATGCTCTGACAATTAGCACTACGCCGTTGACAGTTGACATCATTTCAATTTCCGCTTCACCAGAGCTTTCGAACTTCGACAGCGAAATTCGAACTTAACCATCGGTTTGTGTCTCCGCAACACTCCCCTCCTCCTAAACTTATTCGTCCTCGAACAAGCGATTGGATTCTTCTCCGTAATATGGCACTAACCTCTCTACGTGGACAGTCTTATACTTCGCCCGTCTGTTTCCCGTCTGCTGTATTCGGTATACCACGTCATTTAGCTTCTTGATGACCTCATATGGCCCGTCCCAGGCTGATTGCAACTTGGGGCGCAAGCATTTTTTCGTTGTGGGTTGTACAGCAATACTAATTGTCCTACCTCGAACCCAGAAGTGTTCGCCCTCAAGTCGTATCTCGCCTTCATTTTATTGCTGACCAAGTTCAGTCGCTCCCGGATGAACTGATGGATGGAGTTCAGCTGTTCATTCTTTTTGGTTACGAAGTAATCCCTGCCGCCAGTTGTCGGTAGTACCACGGCGAACTTCAAGTCCGATGGAAGTCGAAGATCAGTTCCAAAAATGGCTTCAGCTGGTGTTTTTGCCGTTGAATTTTGTTGCGCCGAACGGTACGCCATTAAGAAAAGGGGAAAATGTTCATCCCAGTCCTTCTGATCTCCAACAATGACTTTTCTCAAGTATTCCTCCATCGTCCGGTTGGACCTTTCGACCATGCCATCAGATTGTGGGCGTAATGGTGTTGTCCGTGTCTTTCTGATACCTAGCATGTCGCAGAGATCTTTGAACACCGACGACTCGAAGTTCCTTCCTTGGTCTGAGTGCAGGTCCATTGGTACTCCATAACGCTCAACCCAGTTGTTCACGAGCGCATCCGAAATGGTTTTGGCTTCCTGGTTCGGGATGCAAAACACCTCAGGCCACTTGCTGAAGTTATCGATTACTACCAGCGCGTATTTATTTCCAGCGTTGCTCGTTGGGAATGGGCCCGCGATGTCCATGGCGATACGTTCGAACGGTGTTCCAACAACGTGCTGCTTCATATTTCCTCGAGTTTTCCTAACTGAACCCTTTGCCTTCGCACACTTTTCACACCTGCGAATGAAACGCGTAATCAACTCATCGCATCCTACCCAGTAGAAACGTTTCTTGATCTTTTCTACAGTCTTGTTAACATCAAAATGTCCCCCACTTGGCCCCTCGTGGTATTCTCGGATGACCTCACCGATTTAGTTCTTTGTCGTCTGTTGTGGGGTACACACGCACCGAGAGCTACGTACATACAAATAATATTTATTTAACAATAAACGCTAAACGAGCATAAATATGTCGTGTAATTTGTGCAGTAATAAAGTCGAACGAACTCAGTTGAAAGTAGTCTGCTGCGATTGTAGTAAAATTCATCACGCGAAATGTGTTAACATATTGCCGGTGGATTTGGAATTCTTAAAGAAGAATAACAAATCTTGGAGATGTGGAAATTGCGTTACCACAAAACGTCGCGATTCGGTATCTGGTGAAGCTTTTGCCAGTGTCAGCAAGGACACAAATAAACAACACCCAAAAAGAACAGATTCATCTCCAAAAGAATCCATTTCATCTCTCGAAGAATCGGGCATCACACTGATGATGATATACAAGGAACTGCAAGACATAAAAGAAGCTCAAACCATACAACTAATGGAGCTTCAAAACAAAAATAAAGAGTGCGAGCAAAAAATCCAACAGCTGGAACAAAAGGTCAATTACCTCGAGAACCAGCTGATTGCAAACGACATTGAGATATATAATATTCCCCAAATCACCAACGTCTCTACCACCGACCTGGCGCTAAAAATCTTCCGAGATGGAATAAATGTGGATGTGACAGAGAACGATATAGATCATTGCTATATAAAAAAAATTAAAAAACGGCATCAAATCTCAGAGAGCAATGACTCACACACCCCCATCAATATTCTTCATGTAAGGTTGTCAAGTCGACGTTGGAAGGAGAAGATAATGAGAGCAAATCGTCAGAAGAAAAAACCTTTAACAACGTCTCTACTTAACGCAGAGGTGATCTCTCAGAAAATGTACATCAATGAGTGTTTATCTCACCAAACTCGTCAGCTGTTCAAAACCGCAAGGTCAATGAGGATCACAAAGAAATATAAATATGTATGGATCAAGAATGGGATAGTGCACATGCGCAGGAGAGAGGGCGATGCAAGCGTTCGTATAAACTGTGTTACCGATTTCAACAAATTATGAATTCTGTTAATACTTGTACTGTCCCTTGTTTAACTCCTATTGTATGTGAAAATCCAAATGCTCCATCATATTCATATTTTTGTATTCATCAGAACATTCGTAGTATACGTAGAAATTTTTCCACATTATTAGCTTATATTAATACTCTCGAAAATTTGCCTGTAGTAATTGTCTTAAGTGAAGTATGGATTTATGAAGATGAAATGTGTTTATATAATATTCCTGGATACGCACCACCTCTTGGTAAATGTAATGAATCTTACCGAGCTGGCGGTGTAATTGTATATATAAAAATGGGTTGTACGTGCAATATCACTAATATAAATGTTTTGAGCGCCGATATCGTGAATTTGTCTTTGGAATATAACAATGTTTTGTATACTATGTTATGCATATATAGGCTTCAAGAGGTAAATAAAACTGTGTTTTTGAAAGATCTAGATCAGATTTTAAAAGAGACTAAGGCTAGGAATTTGATTGTCTTAGGTGACATCAATATCAATATTCTCGATCACTCCGATAAAGACACCGAGGACTATTTGCTTTTAATGGCTTCAAACGGTTTAAAAAGTATTGTAAATGATCCAACTAGAGTTAGTAATTCATCTGAAAGTTGTATTGACCACATTTTTATAAGAGTTTGCAAAAATTTTGGTAAAATCATCAAAGGAGCAGTTCATGACTACGCAATTACGGACCATCACATGACTTCTTTAAGTATTAGTGCAAATTCATTCCAAAATCCCAAAATAACATCTCGTAAAACGTTACAAAAAATAGACTATGACTTGCTAAAAGAATACCTCTCATACGAGTTTTGGGAATCGGTGTATAACGAAAATGATCCTTCCAGTGCATTTGAGACATTCCTATCGATTCTACACAAGTATATACAACATTGTACTAGAAAAGCTTCGACCATAAATAATCGTAAAAAACACTTAAAACCTTGGATAACAAATGATCTTCTAAATCTTATAAGAAAAAGAAATAGATATGCAAATAAACATGCTAGATATCCTTATAATCAAAGACTAAAAAAATACTATAAAAAGCTTTGTAAAATGGTTACTATAAAAGTTAAAGAAACACGAAATAATTACTACCTAAACTTATTTGAAAGGGCAAATGGAAATAGCAGAGAGGAATGGAGAGTTATAGATAGTATTTTGGGTAAATATAAAGAACCTGAAGAAATAAATGTGTTGGAAGATAATGGAACTCTAATATCAGGTTCAGAAGCAATCTCCAATACACTAAATAAACATTTTATTGAAATCTCAGAGCTACTAAAGCCATCTATAGAAGCCTGCCATTCCTGTAACTGTTGTTTAGATAGTAATCTTATTGCTGACAGAGTTCAAAATAATAGTTTTGTGTGTGATTCAATTGATTCCCTTGAAATATATAGAGTCATTATGAACTTAAAAAACAAAAATGCTTGCACAAGTGAGGGTGTATCAAGTATTCTGATAAAAAATATTGCTTGGCAAATAGTAGATGTATTGAGCTATTTGTTTAATCTAAGTATCAATTATGGATGTTTTCCAAATCCACTAAAATGCGCAGAGGTAATTCCACTTTTTAAGAAAGGTAACAAAAAAGATGTGTCCAACTACAGACCCATATCGTTATTACCTACATTTTCAAAAGTACTAGAGAAAATTATCAAAAAGAGAATGCTTAAATTCTTGGAGAAAAATAAGTTCTTTTCATGTAATCAATTTGGCTTTAGACCTGGTTTATCAACAGAGGACGCTATTCTTAGAGTGTGCAGTCAGCTTCATGAAGGGTTAAACAAAAATATGTCTACTATGGCCCTATTCATAGACATGACAAAGGCTTTTGATATGGTTGACCATCAGTTATTATTAGACAAATTATATAGTGCTGGATTTAGGGGAACAATACATAAGTGGTTCAAAACGTATCTTAAAGACAGAGTTCAAAAAGTGAAAGTAAATGGTGTTTTTAGTAACCCACTTGTTTTAAAAAATGGGGTGCCTCAGGGTTCTGTACTAGGGCCTCTTTTATTTTTAATATATATTGAGTCAATTTTTAGACAGCAATTCAACGGAATAGCTACTGCATTCGCTGATGATATAACCTTTACATACACATTCCAAAACCAAATTGATTGCATTACGAAAATTGGAGAAGACTTAGAAAAATTTAGAGTGTGGTTTGCTAAACATAAGTTACTGATTAGCGAAAAAACCAAATTATTGACATTGAAATTATCCGGCAATAATGCACCAGAATACAACATTCGCTTTCACTCGCATGAATGTACCAGATTTAGTCTACCGCTTCATACATGCGGCATACAAAATTTTTATGAACAAAATACGTGTTCCGAAAAGTGTTTTATAATTGAATCAGTCAAGAATTTTAAATATCTAGGAGTCTTATTGGATCAAAATCTGAACTGGAAGGATCATCTACAACAAATAAAATCACACATGTACCTGGTGGCTCGTAAACTGTTTCTTCTCAAACCATACTGCTCAAGGAAAGTTTTATCAAAATTTTACTATGGACTGGCACACTCTAAATTGCAATATGGCATTGTATGTTGGGGAGGGTCATATTACAATGCGATTAGACCAGTCTTGATTGCTCAAAAATATCTCATTCGAATTCTCACCAGTTGCAATCGTCGTACTCATAGTTGGCCTTTGTTTAAAAAATGTAACATTTTACCAATAAGACACTTATATGTTTTTAAAGTTCTTAGAGAATTCTTTAAGCAAAGCGGAAACATTCCTAGCAGGACTAATTTAACTTATAATTTAAGAACAAATAACGCGGGTTTAGCTAACGTACCAATTGCACATACAACACATTTTTCCAAATTTTTTACTTTTACTGCCCCATGCTATTTCAATAAACTTCCACATTCCATACGTTTAACCAAAAACTATAATAGCTATATAAACAAAATAAGAGCTTGGATTTTTACTATTGACCTTACTAATATTGAACTACTACTACGAATTCTACATTAAAATTGGTAGAAAAAGGTTTTTTTATGGAACTATCTTCTTATTATTATTTTTGTTTTTCTCTAATTAATGCTTATTTATTTATTTCATGTCAATTGTATATATGTATTTTTATTTATTTATTGATTTATTTAAATTTGTTATTCTTATTATGGTTTGTATCTGTGTATTTCAATGCCACCCCACATCAGAAATGTAAACGAATTTATGTAAACCACAATGAAGTGTCGTCAAACACTAATTTCTGACTTTGTCATCAATTAAATGGCGACTACTATTTATTCATTCGTAAGTTAATACTAAAATGTTATTGCTCTGTATTGTTATTATTATGTAATGATGTAATGAATAAAATAAAAAAAAAAAAAAAAAAAAAAAAAAAAAAAAAAAAAAAAAAAAAAAATTTGTCCTTTAGAAATTACTAGCAGATCGTCTACAACGTCCCCGTTCTCGCTTTCCCAACTGCGGTAGAGGCAGCCGTTTTTCAGCTTCAAACTCTGCCACTGAGCCCAGTAAGCTTTCACGATTGGGCTTTGACTGGATATTTGCTGCCAAGTTGGTCAAAAACCTCGTTCTTGGTAGTCGATGATTACTGCCAGATCGGCATCTTCTCCCTGCTTTCTTCCGACCTTCTCGACAGTCTAGGAATCTTCTGGCAGCACATGGAAACGATGGATGTCGGTAACCTGTTCCTTGGTTTCGGCACGTGAACAATGTTTGCATTCAACATCGCAAGGTCGCCTCGATAATGCATCCGCATTTCTATGGCTGTTTCTCATCCGGTATGCGCGAGTTCTCGCTTGGTCTCCTATTGGCGAATCAAACCTCGGACGCCTTCTGCCCACAATTTCTCACCATGTGCCCCTGCTGGTTGCAGATGTAGCATCTACCTGGGAACGGGCGGCTCCTACTCGCCGTTGTCGTTCTGGAACTATCCTGGTCTCCAGATATGCGCCGTAATTTGATGGAGGGTTGGCATATCAAGAGCGATGTTTCACATGCGAGAGCGCTGGCAAGTGTCTCTTTGAAAGATGTCTTCGGCAGGAGAATCAGGCTTCGTTGGGTATCGGGGTCCCTAAGCCCTTGGATGAAAGAATCCGATTTGAGTTTCTCCACCACATCAATTGGAACATCCGCGTAGGCTAGATGTGACAGCCTCTCGATGTCGGCAGCATACTGCTGGATGGTCTCGTTTCCACGCTGCTTGCGCCCTTTAAGCTCCGGCTTGTGCATTTCCTGCATGTGCAGGAAGCGAAATTACTAGTGCGGCCTTACGATCTTCTCCCCCCCCCATTGATTCCGTCCCGCTGTTGTCTCGAACTGGAGCTTAAAGATGTTAAAAGCGCCCGTGCCCTCGAAGTTGGGAGCTGTGAATTTCGATGCTGCAGTCGGTACGACGATTCCTTGATACTCAACGTTCTCGACAGTTTTCTCGAGTCCCGGCACCTTCTTGTCGAACCTCGATTCCAGTGTCTCGATTATCTTTTCTTGATTACTTGCGAGATCTAGAACCTTCTTGTCGATCCCCGACTCCAGTGTTTCGATTCTCTTTTCTGGATTATTCTCGAGATCTAGAACGTTCTTGTCGAACCTCTATTCTAGTGTCTCGATTCTCTCTTTGACGTCCTGGAATCGATCGTTGACTGTCTGCTGGATGTTTCTTAGGCCTTCCGATTGTTCTCTAGCACCCCTTCTAACGTCTCCAGCTTCTGGCCCAGGGAAGTGAAATTTTCCGTCAATTTATTACACTTTATTACACACACATTCTAAATATTTCCGTAGGGGAACTTCCGACGGCGAATATTCGAGAAGGTGGACCGAGAGCTATATAAGTGCGAACACTCGCCCTCGGCATTCATTCAGTATCATTCTGTCTACGGAAGTGAATAGAGTGTGACAAGTCGATATACAGTGTGTTCGGTCGATAAGCCAGTGTGAAAATAAAAGCTTTTGGGAAATAAATAAAAGTGGTGAAGTACTTAGATAGTTTATCTGAGGAGAAATAAGAAAAGCGTGTGTTTTAATTCGAATATAAAGTGGACAATTGTAGTTTATCGGAATCCAGTGATACGAACCCTATTCGGTGTGGGATTAAATTTCGTAACAATATAAATATGATTATCGAAATAAACTCGTCCATAGCTTTTTTTTTAGAGTCACACGCGCACTCAAGGCTGAGGCCTTATAACGATGGACGTTGTGCGAGCAGAAGGTATCAGGGAGAGGGAGAGGAGCTGCCTATTGATATTGGTCTTAAATATCTGCATATTGTGTTGAGCGGGGAAGACCGAACGAGTTCTTCGGTTGAGAAAAGAATTTCCATATTTGACAGTACGATCGAAAACGGGCTTCAAAGTGAATTCATGCGCATTTCGGGAGAGGCGTGTATCGCGGGAGAATTTATGAAGGGTCGGAAAGCAACTGGCTATTTCGTCAGAGCATTTATGATGAAAGTAACGATAAGACAATAAATGGCAGGATACGTTCCTACGATGTTCCAGCGAGTCTAGCGTTTTGGTAATGCTGGGGTCACCTATCAGTTTTATCGCGCGTTTTTGTATTCCTCTAGTAGATGCAATGAGGTCTTAGATGCACCAGACCAGACATGAGCATTAAACTCCAACTTAGGATGAATGAACGCCTTATAAATTGTAGCCAGATCGGCGGGTGTGAAGAATTTCTTGCATCTGTATAAGAAACCTAGGCATTTTGCGGCATTCTTAGCGACACTAAATATGTGATCGTTCCAACAAAGGTTGTCACTGATGCACATACCCAGGGTGGAAAGCTTTTCGATTTTCGAGATAAAAGTGCCATTCAAGGATAATGGCATTGGGTCAGTGGTACGCTTTAACGACAGAAGACAGCATTCTGTTTTGGAAGCATTAAATTCCACCCTATTGTTTTTACCACATTGGATGATGCTGTTGATGTCGGAATTTAATGAGCTTAATATACGCTGCCGCTCACTATTTACAGCCGAAGTGCAGGGTCATAAAGAAATGAACGAATGTGATAAACTGAGGGTACTGTCGTCCGCGAAGGAGTGAATTGGATTAGAAGTAACAGACAAGAAATCATTTATAAAAATGAGAAAGAGTGTCGGAGACAATACGGAGCCCTGGGAACACCAGCATTTAAAAAGTGAGTGTCAGACTTGAATCCGTCCAAGACAAATTGAATTGAACGATTCGAAAGATAGCTACTAATTCATAGAAGAAGAGAGTCGTCGATCCTGAATGCACGCATTTTCGACAAAAGAGCTCCATGAAAAACTCTGTCAAATGCTTTCGAAATATCAAGTGCAACTACCTTGCTCTCACCCGCCTGGTGAGATATACCATCAAATCACCAGTGGATCTGCTGCCGGTCATTAAGGAGTTTCTGCTACTCTAGATATTTCATTAACTGACAATTTATCAGCGTTTCCATGACCTTGGAAAGAAGGGACGTTAGTGCAATGGGTCGGTAATTGGAGAGAGAAGAAGATTCGCCTTTTTAGGGAATGGGATGGACAAATGCTGTTTTCCACCTATTCGGGTAGAGCCCAGAAGAGTAGGAAAGGTGAAAAAGCTGACGCAGTGGTTTTGCCAGCGTAGAAGAACACCTCTTCAGAATTATTGGGGAAATACCATCTGGACCAGCGGATTTGTGCATGTCAAGTTCTTTAAGATCCCTTGCAACTGCACGAGTACGGAAGTGAATTTGTCCCATGGTGGAATTAACGTACTTCAGAACAGGCGGTGACAAAGATGATTTGGGGAGCTGCGAGTTCGCTGCGAATTGGGCAGCAAGCAGATTAGCTTTGTCTAAGGGTTTGACAGCTGGAACGTCATTGTGAATGAGAATGAGATTTTTAGAAATGTTTTCCAGTTGAACGCACAACACCAATTAATAAATGTCATTGAATTAATTGACATTCATTTCTGACAGACGCACGGATGGACTGATTCTATGTACCTATGCTTGCCTGCCGCGAGTTGGTTGTCAATGAATATTAGCGCGCGCAGGCACGGACGCGTTTTATGTGACTGGCCCTAGGATGTATTCTGCACTGTCAGAAAATCCCTGGGCATAGACAAATATCAGGGATAAAGAATGAGATGCCAATCTATTGGCTTTGACAGGCATTTTGACAGATAGCCGCTACAAACGCGTTGCGGTTTGACGGCGTCTTGACTATGTCATTCTGCCTTGTTGCGACCAGGTGCGCAGGGTCAAGAGTTTATATTCTCTTATGATGTGACAAACACACAACCTGAACGGAGTGCAGTGGTTTGGGTCGTTGATGCTCGTTCACTACTCTCAGGGGTGTTGGTCCTAGATAGGACGAGAGCCGACCAAATTCTGCAATGGGTATAGTCAGGAGTAATTCGTTTAAGCACTTTAGCATTGCATACGCAGAGGGTGAATTTTCAGTTGACCATATACTGTGAGTGTTATGCCTGCAGCAGTACGTTTGGTCACTATCCATTCACCTCTGTGTTGCACACTTTTTGTCCGTATAGGAATTATTGTACTTTTTCTTGGCCATGAAAGAATTTGAAATATAGACCTTCCACTCGACGGTCGATGATGTTAACCACTGCACGACGGCCACTCCGTGGTCAAAAGCGTCGTTTTTTAAACGGAAAATAACACGTATAGTATCGGTGTGTATTACAATAGCAACAACTAACCCTGCGGGGATCAACGGGCAGACGTACGAAAGATTGGTATCTCATTTTTTTTTTTTTTTTTTTTTTTTACAGTCACACGCGCACTCAAGGCTAATGCCTGTGTCACAAGTCGTTCAGTCAATACACAATGGAGCGACTTTCATCGGCGTTTTTTTTTGACAGCGAGGTTACTTCTGTGAGTGAAGTTGAAGGTGAATTCTATAGACTGAAGTTGGCATCAGTAAAAAACTCAAAGATTGAAACTGAAATTAATTCATAAATGAACAATTTGAAAAAAAAAATGGTTGCTAACATGTGCGGCTGCTTTAGCCTATAAAAAGTTAAAAGCGAAAACAAAAGTCAGAAGAAGGTGGTGGGTAAGACCAAGTTATCAAACGTATTCCTCCAATGTCGAATTCGAAAAGGCAAAACGCCGTGTAGTTGCGACTTTGCGAATTTTCGAAATTACAGCGGGGCGACACGACTAAACACATGCCTATGTGACTTACTCCATATAATTCCATTGTATGAATATGGATTTGACAGCTACGACGTTTGTAGTCACGCTGTCGCATCGCCGTGTAGTATCATTGTGAAAAACGCATAAGGCCTTATAACGTATTGAACGTTGTGCGAGCGAAGGTAACAGCGTAAGGGGAAAGTTTCGCGCAGGTTGATGTTTTGGCATACAACCTGAACGGAGTGCAGTGGTTTTTGGGACGTAGATGTTCGTTGACTACTCTCAGGGATGGTTTGTCCTACATAGGTCGAGAGCTGAACAAATTTCGCGTTGGTTATGTATGTATGTGTATGTATGTTGGCGTTACAGTCCATGAAGAACCTGAGCCGAGCTTCTCTCAATCACCCATGTTGTGTGTGATTTCATTTTCACATAGGTGAAAGGGACCAACAGTTTATTGCCGGTTCCGAACGGCGAATTTCGAGAAGCTTTTCATGACAATTTTACTACAGGGGGTTTTGTCAGAACCCCGCTGAGGAGAAACACTGTGAAAAACACGTTCGATGACATGGCTGTGTCGGGATTCGATCCCGAGTCATCGGCGTCAGAAGCCAACATACTACCCACTGCGCCACGGTGCTCTGGCGTTGGTTATAATTCTCAGTAATTCGTTCATGCACTTTTGGTTAGTATTGCATACGCAGAGGATGAATTACAATTGACCACATACTGTGAGTGTTATGCCTGCAGCAGTACGTTTGGTCACTTTCCATTCACAACTGTGTTGCATTATTTTTTCCGTACAGGAATTACTTTTTCGTGGTTATGAAACGAATTTGAACTATAGACCTTACGCTCGAGGGCCGATCATGTTAACCACCGCACCACGGCCACCCTTGTTCATTTATCTATGCCTCACAGCTGGTCACGGAGTGAGCAGCCAATACATTGTTGTTCCTTTTTGTATTGTCTTAGGTGTACTGGCAGGATTCAGGACTCGTACTGGAACCAGTTGGTCTTGTCCGGGTTCCACGAGAGCCCTTCCAACAACTATATCGCTGGGTTGATTTCTTTTGTCGGGTTCGACCACCAACATTCGGCTTGTCCCCGCATCCTCTTCCATCTTTGCCCAAACCACAGCTTCTGCATTCGGGGGAACTGTTTGGCGTGCTTGCACGACTATTCGCCTGACCTTGCTACCCTGTCCATTACCTATTGTTAATGGGAGCTCCAAGTTGCCATAGTTCATCACTTTTTGGTTGAGGTCCAATGTGAAGCCATGCCTAATCATGAAGTCGACGCCGATTATGATGCCATCAGTGATGTCCGCAACGATGAAATCATGCTAAAACTCGACGGTACCCATCGTAATTCTTTGCTGGACCTTACCCTTAACTTCTGCCTTCTCACCAGTTACTCTACGAAGCCTTACCTCGGAAAATGGTTCGATGTCAGAAATTAATCCGCTTCGGATGACTGAATGAGTTGCGCCCGTGTCCAACGTCAGCAGATATCGTCGCCCGTCCATCGTTCAATCGATGACTAGTCTGGTTGCACCCCTACAGATTCGGGATACGAGGATTCTGGGGCACTCCAATGTGGGAGCCAGCGCATGCCCCTCTGCACCGACTCGTTTTAGTTTAACGGATTGTTAGGTGCACCTCTTGCACCTCCACGTTCGCGGTCCCCCCCTTGGTCCCTTTTTCGCGAACTAGACCTCGATCGCTTTCTTCGCAGGCGGCAGTTTCTCGCAATGTGCCCCTGCTGATCGCAGATGTAGCATCTACCCGGGAATAAACCACTCCTACTCGCCGTTGTTTTTCTGGAATTATCCTGGTCTTCAGATATGCGCCGTAATCTGATGGAAGGTCGGCATATCAAGAGCGATGTTTCACATGCGAGAGCGCTGGCAACTGTCTCCTTGAAAGATGTCTTCGGCAGGAGAATCAAGCTTCGTTGAGTGTCGGGGTCCCTTAGCCCTTGGATGAAAGAATCCGTTTTCAGTTTCTCCACCACATCAACTGGAACATCCGCGTAGGCTAGATGAGACAGCCTCTCGATGTCGGCAGCGTACTGTTGGATGGTCTCGTTTCCACGCTGCTTGCGTCCTTTGAGTTCCAGCTTGTGCATCTCCTGCATGTGCTCACTGCCGTATCTTCGATGAAGATCTTTCCATATGGCTGTGTAGTTCCTTCTCTGGGTCTCCGGGATGGTCTGTAGAACGCCAGCTGCTTCGCCTCTAAGCGAAATTACTAGAGCGGCCACACGATCTCCTTTCCCATTGATTCCGTTCCGCTGTTGTCTCGAACTGAAGTTTAAAGATGTTAAACGCACTCGTGCCGTCGATGTTGGGAGCTGTGGATTTCGATGCTGCAGTCGGTACAACGATTCCTTGATGCTGAACGTTCTGGACAGTTTTCTCGAGTTCCAGAACCTTCTTGTCGAACCTCGATTCCATAGTCTCGATTATCTTTTCCTGATAATTTTCGAGATCTAGAACCTTCTTGTCGAACCTCGATTCTAGTATCTCGATTCTCTCTTCGACGTTTTGGAAACGATCGTCGACGGCCTGCTGGATGTTTCTTAAGCTTTCTCGAGTGTTCTCTAGCATCTCTTCCAGCTTCTGATTCAGGAAAGTGGAATTTTCCTCCAACTTTCTACTTACGGCAGCAAAATTTTCCTCCAACTTTCGATGTACGGTCGCCTCCAGTTTCTGGCTTATGGAAGTAGAATTTGCCTCCAATTTCTGACTCAGAGAAGTGGAATTTTCCTCCAACTTCTGACTCAGAGAAGTGGAATTTTCCTCCAACTTTCTACTTACGGCAGCGGAATTTTCCTCCAGCTTTTCTAGTTTCTGGTTCATGGAAGCACTCATAGCGTTCATAGCCACGAGAATTTGCTGCATATCGAATGCTGGCTCACTGGATGTCGACGGCTTCTCCACCCCGAACTCGTGATTCTCCCAGTCGACACCTTCTTCCTGCAACGCTGATCGCAGTCTCTCCACCAGATGTGGATAATTGCCGAGCATCCAGCTCTCTTTTCAGTTGTTCAATGGTCAACTTTTCCAATTTCACCATTTTCTCACTCATTTAACAATACACTTTTAATAGTCCAAATCACACTTTGAATAAACGTTTAACTCGTTTACTCGCAATCCCACTTCTGACACCAAATGTTACGAAATATTCAATCCCACCCAAAATAGGGTTCGCACCACTGGATTGCGTTAAACTACAATTGTCCTTTTTATCCGAATAAAAACGCACACACTTTTATTTCTTACCCCACAGATCAATTATCTGTACAACTTCACCACTTTTCTTAATTATCCAATACTATCCACTTTAAACTTTATTACACTAACAAACCTTTATTGAAAGCTTTTATTTTCACACTGTTTGATCACACTGACTTGTTACACGCTGTTCAATACCACAAACTGAATGAATGCCGAGAGCGAGTGTTCGCGCTTATATAGCTCTCGGTGCACCTTCTCGAATGTTCGCCGTCGGAAGTTCCCCTTCGGAAATCTCTAGAATGCTCGGACAATTAGCATTACGCCGTTGAGAGTTGACATCATTCCAATCCCCGCTTCAAGAGAGCTTTCGAACTTCGACAGCGAAATTCGAACTTAACAGTCGGTTTGTGTCTCCGCGACAATATGTATTGGCTACTTACTCCGTGAGCAGCAGTGAGGTCCCACCCCATCGTTTTTTTCGGTATTACAAAAGCAACAACCAACCATTCCGGTGATCACCGGGCAGACTTACGAAAGTTTGGCACCTCTGTAACATTTATCTATGTTTCGTACTTTATACGATTGAATTCTCTCTGCAGAAACACGAATATGTTGGCTGGGGAGTGAGAAGCGTCCGGGGTAGGTCGTATTGCCTGTACTAGTGATTAAGGAGATGGAAAACTATTCCAGTCGGCATGCATTTTGACATTATTTGCCTACAAGAGGTATTGTTACGAAATATTCAACCCACACCAAATAGGATTCGCACCACTGGATTGCGATAAACTACAATGTCTACGTTTTCTTCAAATTGAAACACACACTTTTGTTGTTTCACCACAGATAGATTATCTGTGCAGCTTCACCACTTTTCTTTATTATCTAATACTATCCACTTTAAACTTTATTACACAAACAAACCTTTATTGAGAGCTTTTATTTTCACACTGTTTGATCACACTGACTTGTCACACGCTGTTCAATACCACAAACTGAATGAATGCCGAGGGCGAGTGTTCGCGCTTATATAGCTCTCGGTCCACCTTCTCGAATGTTCGCCGTTGGAAGTTCCCCTTCGGAAATCTCTAGGATGCTCTGAAAATTAGCATTACGCCGTTGACAGTTGACATCATTCCAATCCCCGCTTCAAGAGAGCTTTCGAACTTCGATAGCGAAATTCGAACTTAGCCGTCGGTTTGTGTCTCCGCAACACTGCCCTCCTCCTAAGCTTGTTCGTCCTCGAACAAGCGATTCGATCCTTCTCCGTAATATGGCGCTAACCTCTCTACGTGGACAATCTTATACTTCGCCCGTCTGTTTCCCGTCTGCTGTATTCGGTATACCACGTCATTGAGCTTCTTGATAACCTCATATGGCCCGCCCCGGGCTGATTGTAATTTGGGGCACAAGCCTTTTTTTCGTTGTGGGTTGTACAGCAATACCAATTGTCCTGTCTCGAATCCAGAAGAGTTGGCCCTTAAGTCGTACCTCGCCTTCATTTTATCGCTGACCAAGTTCAGTCGCTCCCAGATGAACTGATGGATGGAGTTCAGCTGTTCCTTCTTTTCGGTTACGAAGTCCTCCCTGCCGCTTGTTGTCGGTAGCACCACGCCGAACTTCAAGTCCGATGGAAGTCGAAGATCAGTTCTAAAAATGGCTTTAGCTGGTGTTGTTGCCGTTGAATTGTGCTGTGCCGAACGGTACGCCATTAAGAAGAGGGGAAGATGTTCATCCCAGTCCTTCTGAACTCCAACGACGACTTTTCTCAAGTATTCCTTCATCGTCCGGTTGAACCTTTCGACCATGCCATCAGATTGTGGGTGTTATTGTGTTGTCCGTGTCTTTCTGATGCCTAACATGTCACAGAGTTCTTTGAACATCGCCGACTCGAAGTTCCTTCCTTGGTCTGAGTACAATTCCGTTGGTACTCCATACCGCGCAACCCAGATATTCACGAATGCATCCGAGACGGTTTTGGCTTCCTGGTTCGGGATGCAAGACACCTCAGGCCACTTGCTGAAGTAATCGATCACCACCAGCGCGTATTTGTTTCCAGCGTTGCTCGTTGGGAATGGGCCTGCGATGTCCATGGCGTTACGTTCGAACGGTGCTCCAACATTGTACTGCTGCATATTTCCTCGAGTTTTCCTAACTGGCCCCTTTGCCTTCGCACACTGTTCACACCTGGGAATGAAATTTGTGACCGACTCATGGCATCCTACCCAGTAGAAACGTCTCTTGAAATTTTTTACAGTCTTATTAACACCTAGATGACCCCCGCTTGGTCCCTCGTGGTATTCTCGGATGACATCGTCGATTTGTCCTTTTGGAATTACCAGCAGATCGTTTACAATGTTCCCGTCCTCACTTTCCCAACTGCGGTAGAGGCAACCGTTCTTCAGCTTCAAACTCTGCCATTGAGCCCAGTAAGCTTTCACGATTGGGCTTTCACTGGATATTTGCTGCCAACTTGGTCGAAAACCTCGTTCTTGGTAGTCGATGATGCCTGCCAGATCGGCATCTTCTCGCTGCTTTCTTCCGAACTTCTCGACAGTCCAGGAATCTTCTGGCAGCACATGGAAACGACGGATGTCGGTGACCTGTTCCTTGGTTTCGGCTCGCAAACAATGTTTGCACTCAACAAGGCGAGGTCGTCCCTTTAATGCATCTGCATTTCTATGGCTGCTTCCCTACCGGTATTCGCGTGCCCTCGCTTGATCTCCCTTTGGCGAATCCCATCTCGGACGCCTTCTTCCTAGACGGCAACTTCTCGCCATGTACCCCTGCTGGTTGCAGATGTAGCATCTACCTGGGAACGGGCGGCTCCTACTCACCGTTGTTTCTCTGGAACTACGCCGCAATTAGCTGGAAGAGCGCCTTCTCCGCAGGCGGCAGTTTCTCGCAATGTGGCCCTGCTTGTCGCAAATGTAGCATCTACCCGGGAATGAACCACTCCTACTCGCCGTTGTTGTTCTGGAACTATCCTGGTCTTGAGATATGCGCTGTAGTTTCACTTGCGAGAGCGCTGGCAACTGTCTCCTTGAAAGATGTCTTCGGCAGGAGATTCAGACCTCGTTGCGTATCGGGGTCTCTTAGCCCTTGGATGAAAGAATCCGTTTTCAGTTTTTCCACCACATCAACTGGAACATCCGCGTAGACTAGATGTGATAGCATCTCGATGTCGGCAGCATACTGTTGGATGGTCTCGTTTCCACGCTGCTTGCGTCCTTTAAGTTCCAGCTTGTGCATTTCTTGCATGTGCTCACTGCCGTATCTTCGACGAACACCTTTCCATATGGCTGTGTAGTTCCTTCTCTGGGTCTCCGGGATGGTCTGTAGAACTCGAGCTGCTTTGCCTTTAAGCGAAATTACTAGAGCGGCCACACGATATTCTTCTCTCCATTGATTCCGTTCCGCTGTTGTCTCGAACTGAAGTTTAAAGATGTTAAACGCACTTATGCCGTCGAAGTTGGGAGCTGTGAATTTCATGGTTCTGCAGCCGGTACGTCGTTTCCTTGATGCTGAACATTCTGGAAAGTTTTCTCGAGTTCAAGAACCTTCTTGTCCAGTGTCTCGATTCTCTTTTCCTGGTTATTTTCAAGATCTAGAACCTTCCTGTCGAACCTCGACTCCAGTGTCTCAATTCTCTTTTCTTGATTATTCTCGAGATCTAGAACCTTCTTGTCGAACCTCGATTCTAGGGTCTCGATCCTCTCTTCAACGTCCTGGAATCGGTCGTTGACTGCCTGCTGGATGTTTCTTAGGCTTTCTCGATTGTTCTCTAGCATCCCTTCTAACGTCTCCAGCTTCTGGCCCAGGGAAATGGAATTTTCCTCCAACTTTCTACTTACGGAAACGGAATCATCCTCCAGCTTTTGTTGTATGGTCGCCTCTAGTTTCTGACTTATGGAAGTTTAATTTTCCTCCAGTTTTTGATCTAATTTCTGGCTCATAGCATTCAGAGCCGCGAGAATGTGCTGCATATCGAGCGCTGGCTCAGTGGATGTCGACGGCTTCTCCACCCCGAATTCGTAACTCTCCCAGTCGACACCTTCTTCCTGCAACGCTGATCGCAGTCTCTCCACCAGGTTGGCTTTACTTCCCACCGTGGATTATTCCCGAGCATCCTGCTCTCTTTTCAGTTGTTCGATGGTCAACTTTTAATAATTCACTTTTAATAGTCCAATTCACACTTTGAATAAACGTTTAACTCGTTTACTCGCAATCCCACTTCTGACACCAAATATTACGAAATATTCAACCCACACCAGATAGGGTTCGCACCACTGGATTGCGATAGACTACAATGTCTACGTTTTCTTCAAATTGAAAGACACACACTTTTGTTGTTTCACCGCAGATCAATTATCTGTACAGCTTCACCACTTTTCTTTATTATCCAATACTATCCACTTTAAACTTTATTGCACAAACAAACCTTTATTGAGAGCTTTTATTTTCACACTGTTTGATCACACTGACTTGTCACACGCTGTTCAATACCACAAACTGAATGAATGCCGAGGGCGAGTGTTCGCGCTTATATGGCTCTCGGTCCACCTTCTCGAATGTTCGCCGTTGGAAGTTCCCCTTCGGAAATCCCTAGAATGCTCTGACAATTAGCATTACGCCGTTGACAGTTGACATCATTCCAATCCCCGCTTCAAGAGAGCTTTCGAACTTCGACAGCGAAATTCGAACTTAACGGTCGGTTTGTGTCTCCGCAACAATACTGTTACGAAATATTCGATCCCACACCGAATAGGGTTCGCACCACTGGATTGCGATAAACTACAATTGTCTTTTTATCCGAAATAAAACACACACACTTTTCCTGTTTCACCACAGATCAATTATCTGCGTAGCTTCACCACTTTTATTTATTATCCAATACTATCCACCTTAAACTTTATTACACAAACAACCCTTTATTGAAAGCTTTTAGTTTCGTACTGTTTGATCACACTAACTTGTCACACGCTGTTTAATACCACAAACTGAATGTCTGTCGAGGGCGAGTGTTCGCGCTTATATAGCTCTCGGTCCACCTTCTCGAATGTTCGCCGTTGGAAGTTCCCCTTCGGAAATCTCTAGAATGCTCTGATAAGGAGCATTACGCCATTGGAAGTTGACATCATTCCAATCCCCGCTTCCAGAGAACTTTCGAACTTCGACAGCGAAATTCGATCTCAACCGTCGGTTTGTGTCTCCGCAACACTGCCCTCCTCCTAAACTTGTTCGTCCTCGAACAAGCGATTGGATCCTTCTCCGTAATATGGCGCTAACCTCTCTACGTGGACAATTTTATACTTCGCCCGTCTGTTTCCCGTCTGCTGTATTCGGTACACCACATCGTTAAGTTTCTTGATGACCGCGTATGGTCCATCCCAGACTGATTGCAATTTGGGGCACAGGCCTTTTTTTCGTTGTGGGTTGTACAGCAATACCAACTGTCCTGTCTCGAATCCAGAAGTATTCGCCCTCAAGTCGTATCGCGCCTTCATTTTATCGCTGACCAAGTTCAGTCGCTCCCGGATGAACTGATGGATGGAGTTCAGCTGTTCCTTCTTTTCGGTTACGAAGTCCTCCCTGCCGCTAGTTGTCGGTAGTACCACGCCGAACTTCAAGTCCGATGGAAGTCGAAGATCAGTTCCGAAAATGGCTTCAGCTGGTGTTGTTGCCGTTGAATTGTGCTGTGCCGAACGGTATGCCATTAAGAAAAGGGGAAGATGTTCATCCCAGTCCTTCTGATCTCCGACGACGACTTTTCTCAGGTATTCCTCCATCGTTCGGTTGAACCTTTCGACCATGCCATCAGATTGTGGGTGTAATGGTGTTGTCCGCGTCTTTCTGATACCTAGCATGTCACAGAGTTCTTTGAACACCGACGACTCGAAGTTCCTTCCTTGGTCTGAGTGCAGTTCCATTGGTACTCCATAACGCGCAACCCAGTTGTTCACGAACGCATCCGAAATGGTTTTGGCTTCCTGGTTCGGGATGCAAAACACCTCAGGCCACTTGCTGAAGTAATCGATCACCACCAGTGCGTATTTGTTTCCAGGGTTGCTCATTGGGAATGGGCCTGCGATGTTCATTGCGATACGTTCGAACGGTGCTCCAACATTGTACTGCTGCATATTTCCTCGAGTTTTCCTTACTGGACCCTTTGCCTTCGCACACTGTTCACACCTGCGAATGAAACGCGTAACCGACTCATGGCATCCTACTCAGTAGAAACGTCTCTTGATCTTTTCTACAGTCTTGATAACACCAAGATGACCCCCGCTTGGTCCCTCGTGGTATTCTCGGATGACCTCGTCGGTTTGCCCTTTTGGAATTACCAGCAGATCGTTTACAACGTTCCAGTCCTCAATTTCCCAACTGCGGTAGAGGCAACCGTTCTTCAGCTTCAAACTCTGCCATTGAGCCCAGTAAGCTTTCACGATTGGGCTTTCACTGGATACTTGCTGCCAACTTGGTCGAAAACCTCGTTCTTGGTAGTCGATGATGACTGCCAGATCGGCATCTTCTCGCTGCTTCCTTCCGACCTTTTCGACAGTCCAGGAATCTTGGTTCGGCTCGCGAACACTGTTTGCATTCAACATAGCAAGGTCGCCTCGATAATGCATCTGCATTTCCATGACAGCTTCCCTTTCGGTGTT
The DNA here is from genome assembly GCA_951905685.1 of Eumerus sabulonum. NCBI lineage: Eukaryota > Metazoa > Arthropoda > Insecta > Diptera > Syrphidae > Eumerus > Eumerus sabulonum. Next base: position 112,214,330 of record OX645060.1, read on the forward strand.
CGATACTGAAGTCGTAACTCTGGATTCTTTCTATCCATCTAGCAAGCTGGCCTTCCGGGTTTTTGAACTGCAGCAACCACCTCAACGCTGCGTGGTCCGTCCTAAGATGAAAGGCTTGGCCATAGAGATATTTGTGGAAATGCTTGACACAGTCAACCACGGCTAAAAGCTCCCTCCTAGTTACACAGTAGTTCCTCTCCGGCTTCGATAGGATCCTACTGTAATAAGCGATGACCCGTTCTCGCCGTCAATTATTTGAGAGAGTACTCCTCCGATTCCATGTCCGCTCGCATCGGTGTCCAAAATAAACTTTTCTCCCGGGACAGGATATGTAAGAGTCTGCGCACTGGTGAGCAGTTCCTTCAGGTGAATGAACGCTTCCTCCTGCGGCTTCTCCCACTTGAATGGCCGATTCTTTTTGGTGAGCTCGTGCAAACTGCTGGCAACGTTTGCAAATCCTGGGATGAATCGCCTGTAATATGTGCAAAGTCCCAGGAATGACCTTAACTCATGAAGATTCTTCGGCCGCGGCCATTCTTTAACCGCCGAGATTTTCTCTTCATCTGTATGGACTCCTTCTGCAGTCACCACATGTCCCAAGTACTTCACCTCGTTCTGGAAGAGCGAACATTTCTTCGGGCTCAATTTCAATCCGGCTGCTTGAATACGTTCCAGTACCTCTTCAAGCTTCTTAAGGTGATCGTCGAAATCCTTGCCCATGACAATTATGTCATCCAGATAGACAAGGCAAGTCCTCCAGTGAAGTCCTCTTAGTACCCGGTTCATAAGTCTTTCGAAGGTGGCTGGCGCATTGCAAAGACCGAAGGGCATCACAGAGAATTGCCACAACCCTCCCCCGGCGGTGAACGCGGTCTTTTCCTTGTCTTGCTGGTCAAGCTCTATTTGCCAGTATCCACTTTGCAAGTCCAGCGTCGAGAACCACTTTGCACCAGATAGTGTGTCCAAGGTGTCGTCGATTCTCGGTAAAGGATAGCTGTCCTTCTTCGTTACGTCGTTCAGCTTCCTATAGTCCACGCAGAATCGGGTGCTTCCATCCTTCTTCTTAACAAGCACTACTGGCGAACTCCATGAGCTTGCAGATGGTTCGATCACGCCCTCCTTTTCCATCTCGTCGATTAGTTTGACCACCTCGCCTTCTTTCGCCAAAGGTACCCTCCTCGGTGGTTGCTGGATCGGTCTAGAGTCCCCTGTGTCTATTCTGTGCTTCACAATTGATGTTCTTCCACAGTTCTTACCATTTGCAAAAACTGTCCAATATTTACGAAGCAGGGAGAGTGCTTTACTTTTCTGCTTCTCCACTAGGTGTTGCGTCCACTCTCTGGCCATTGTTTTTAAGAAGGCTTTGTTGGACTGGATTTCCTGTTGTTTCTTATCTTCGCAGTTCATAATGGCGGCAGCTTCTTGGCATTGAGCGATTATTGTTCCCTGTTGCACAGTCTTAGGTGTACTGGCTGGATTCAGGACTCGTATTGGAACTACTTGGTCTTGTCGGGATTCCACGAGAGCCCTTCCAACAATGATATCGCTGGGTCGATTTCGTTTGTCGGGTTCGACCACCCACATTCGGCTTGTCCCCGCATCCTCTTCTATCTTCGCCCAAACCGCAGCTTCTACATTCGGGGGAACTGTTTGGCGCGCTTGCACGACTATTCACCTGACCTTGTTACCGTGTCCATTATCTATTGTTAATGGGAGCTCCAAGTTGCCATACTTCATCAATTTTCGGTTGAGGTCCAATGTGAAGCCATGCCTAATCATGAAGTCGACGCCGATTATGATGTCATCAGTGATGTCCGCAGCGATGAAATCATGCTGAAACTCGATGGTCCCCTTCGTAACTCTTTTCTGGACCTTTCCCTTAACTTCCGCCTTCTCACCAGTTACTGTACGAAGCCTTACCTCGGAAAAAGGTTCGATGTCAGAAACCAATCCACTTCGGATGACTGAATGAGTTGCGCCCGTGTCCAACGTCAGCAGATATCGTCGCCCGTCCATCGTTCCCTCGATGACTAGGCTGGTTGCACCTCTACAGATTCGGGATACGAGGATGCAGGGGCACTCCAATGTGGGAGCCAGCGCATGCCCTTCTGCACTGACTCGTTTTAGTTTAACGGATTGTTAGGTGCACCTTTTGCACCTCCACGTTCGCGTTCACTACCTTGGTCTCTTTTTGGCGAACTAGACCTCGAACGCTTTCTTCGCAGACGGCAGTTTCTCGCAATGTGCCCCTGCTGGTCGCAGATGTAGCATCTACCCGGGAATGAACCACTCCTACTCGCCATTGGTGTTCTGGAACTATCACGGTCTTGAGATATGCGTCGTAGTTTGATGGAAGGTCGGCATATCAAGAGCGATGTTTCACATGCGAGAGCGCTGGCAACTGTCTCCTTGAAAGATGTCTTCGGCAGGAGAATCAGGCTTCGTTGTGTATCTGGGTCACTTAGCCCTTGGATGAAAGAATCCGTTTTCAGTTTTTCCACCACATCAACTGGAACATCCGCGTAGGCTAGATGTGATAGCATCTCGATGTCGGCAGCATACTGTTGGATGGTCTCGTTTCCACGCTGCTTGCGTCCTTTAAGTTCCAGCTTGTGCATTTCTTGCATGTGCTCACTGCCGTATCTTCGACGAACACCTTTCCATATGGCTGTGTAGTTCCTTCTCTGGGTCTCCGGGATGGTTTGTAGAACACCAGCTGCTTCGCCTTTAAGCGAAATTACTAGAGCGGCCACACGATCTTCTTCTCCCCATTGATTCCGTTCCGCTGTTGTCTCGAACAGAAGTTTAAAGATGTTAAACGCACTCGTGCCGTCGAAGTTGGGGGCTGTAAATTTCGATGCTGCAGCCGGTACGACGCTTCCTTGATGCTGAACGTTCTGGATAGTTTTCTCGAGTTCCAGAACCTTCTTGTCGAACCTCGATTCTATTGTCTCGATTCTGTCTTCGACGTCCTGGAATCCATCGTCGACGGCCTTCTGGATGTTTCTTAAGCTTTCTCGAGTGTTTTCTATCATCTCTTCCAGCTTTTGATTCAGGGAAGTGGAACTTTCCTCCAACTTTCTACTTACGGCAACGGAATTTTCCTCCAACTTTAGATGTACGGTCGCCTCCAGTTTCTGACTCAGAGAAGCGGAATTTTCCTCCAACTTTCTACTTACGGCAACGGAATTTTCCTCCAGCTTTTGATCTAGTTTCTGGCTTATGGAACTGGAATTTTCCTCCAACTTTTGATCTAGTTTCTGGGATATGGAAGCACTCATAGCATTCATAGCTGCGAGAATTTGCTGCATATCGAATGCTGGCTCACTGGATGTCGACGGCTTCTCCACCCCGAACTCGTGATTCTCCCAGTCGAAACCTTCTTCCTGCAACGCTGATCGCAGTCTCTCCACCAGGTTGGCCTTACTTCCCACTTTGGATAGTTCTCGAGCATCCAGCTCTCTTTTGAGTTGTTCGATGGTCAATTTTTCCAATTTCACCATTTTCTCTATCTCTTAACAATTCACTTTGTGCAATGCACAATTTAAATAAACGTTTCCTCGTTTACTCGCAATCCCCCTTCTGACACCAAATGTTACGAAATATTCGATCCCACACCGAATAGAGTTCGCACCACTGGATTGCGATAAACTACAATTGTCTTTATATCCGAAATAAAACACACACACTTTTCCTGTTTCACCACAGATCAATTATCTGCGTAGCTTCACCACTTTTATTTATTATCCAATACTATCCACCTTAAGCTTTATTACACAAACAACCCTTTATTGAAAGCTTTTAGTTTCGCACTGTTTGATCACACTAACTTGTCACACGCTGTTTAATACCACAAACTGAATGTCTGTCGAGGGCGAGTGTTCGCGCTTATATAGCTCTCGGTGCACCTTCTCGAATGTTCGCCGTTGGAAGTTCCTCTTCGGAAATCTCTAGAATGCTCCGACAATGAGCATTACGCCATTGGAAGTTGACATCATTCCAATCCCCGCTTCCAGAGAGCTTTCGAACTTCGACAGCGAAATTCGAACTCAACCGTCGGTTTGTGTCTCCGCAACAATACTGTTCGAATTTCGCTGTCGAAGTTCGAAAGCTCTGGTGAAGGGGAAATTGGAATGATCGAAACTTCCAACGTCGTAATGCTAATCGTCAGAGCATTCTAGAGATTTCCGAAGGGGAACTTCCAACGGCGAACATTCGAGAAGGTGGACCGAGAGCTATATAAGCGCGAACACTCGCCCTCGACATTCATTCAGTTTGTGGTATTGAACAGCGTGTGACAAGTCGGTGTGATCAAACAGTGTGAAAATAAAAGCTCTCAATAAAGGTTTGTTTGTGTAATAAAGTTTACAGTGGATAATATTGGATAATGAAGAAAAGTGGTGAAGCTGCACAGATAATTGATCTGTGGTGAAACAAGGAAAGAGTGTGTGTTTTTAATTCGGATAAAAAGGACAATTGTAGTTTATCGCAATCCAGTGGTGCGAACCCTATTTGGTGTGGGGATTGAATATCTCGTAACATTTGGTGTCAGAAGTGGGATTGCGAGTAAACGAGTAAAACGTTAATTCAAAGTGTGAATTGAACTATTATTATTATTATTATTATTTATTTATTAGCAACTAGTTAAAACTAAGTACTAACTTAAAAAGATTAATGAGCACTAGCTACAGAGGCTATCAGCTCATAACTATTAAAAGTGCATTATTAAAAGAGTGAGAAAATGGTGAAATTGGAAAAGTTGACCATCGAACAACTGAAAAGAGGGCTGGATGCTCGGGAATTATCCACAGTGGGTAGTAAAGCCAACCTGGTGAAGAGACTGCGATCAGCGTTGCAGGAAGAAGGTTTCGACTGGGAGAATCACGAGTTCGGGGTGGAGAAGCCGTCGACATCCAGTGAGCCAGCACTCGATATGCAGCAAATTCTCGCAGCTATGAATGCTATGAGTGCTTCCATATCCCAGAAACTAGATCAGAAGTTGGAGGAAAATTCCAGTTCCATAAGCCAGAAACTAGATCAAAAGCTGGAGGAAAATTCCATTGCCGTAAGTAGAAAGTTGAAGGAAAATTCCGCTTCTCTGAGTGAGAAACTGGAGGAAAATTCCACTTCTCTGGGTCAGAAACTGGAGGAAAATTCCATTTCCCTGAGCCAGAAGTTGGAGACGGTAGAAGAGATGCTAGAGAACAATCGAGAGAGCTTGAGAGACATCCAGCAAGCCGTTAACGATCGATTCCAGAATGTCGAAGAGAAAATCGAGACACTGGACAAGAAGGTTCTAGATCTCGAGAATAATCAATAAAAGAGAATCGAGTCACTGGAGTCAAGGTTCGACAAGAAGGTTCTAGATCTCGAAAACAATCAAGAAAAGGTAATCGAGACACTGGAATCGCGGTTCGACAAGAAGGTTCCGGAACTCGAGAAAACTGTCCAGAACGTTCAACATCAAGGAATCGTTGTACCGACTGCAGCATCGAAATTCACAGCTCCCAACTACGGCGGCACGAGTGCGTTTAACATCTTTAAACTTCAGTTCGAGACAACAGCGGAACGGAATCAATGGGGAGAAGAAGATCGTGTGGCCGCTGTAGTAATTTCGCTTAAAGGCGAGGCAGCTGGTGTTCTAGAGACCATCCCGGAGACCCAGAGAAAGAACTACACAGCCATATGGGAAGCTCTTCATAGAAGATACGGCAGTGAGCACATGCAGGAGATGCACAAGCTGGAACTTAAAGGACGCAAGCAGCGTGGAAACGAGACCATCCAGCAGTACGCTGCCGACATCGAGAGGCCGTCTCATCTAGCCTACACGGATGTTCCAGTTGATGTGGTGGAGAAACTAAAAACGGATTCTTTCATCCAAGGGCTAAGGGACCCCGATACGCAACATCTTTCAAGGAGACAGTTGCCAGCGCCCTCGCATGTGAAACATCGCTCTTAATATGCCGACCTTCCATCAAATTACGGCGCGTATCTCAAGACCAGGATAATTCCAGAACAACAACGGCGAGTAGGAGTGGTTCATTCCCAGGTAGCTGCTATATCTGCGACCAGCAGGGGCACACTGCAAAAGACTGTCGTCTGCGGAGAAAGGGACCCTGCTAAGGGACCCCGATACGCAACATCTTTCAAGGAGACAGTTGCCAGCGCCCTCGCATGTGAAACATCGCTCTTAATATGCCGACCTTCCATCAAATTACGGCGCGTATCTCAAGACCAGGATAATTCCAGAACAACAACGGCGAGTAGGAGTGGTTCATTCCCAGGTAGCTGCTATATCTGCGACCAGCAGGGGCACACTTCAAGCAAATTTTGGCGTAGTTCCAGTGCCGCCATTATGAACTGCGAAGATAAGAAACAACAGCAAATCCAGTCCAACAGAGCCTTCTTAAAAACAATGGCCACAGAGTGGTCGCAACATCTAGTGGAGAAGCAAAAAAGTAAAGCACTCTCCCTGCTTCGTAAATATTGGACAGTTTTTGCAGATGGTAAGAACTGTGGAAGAACATCAATTGTGAAGCACAGAATAGACACAGGGGACTCTAGACCGATCCGGCAACCACCGAGGAGAGTACCTTTAGCGACTGAAGGACAGGTGATGAACCTAATCGACGAGATGGAAAAGGAGGGCGTGATCGAACCGTCTGCAAGCCCATGGAGTTCGCCAGTAGTGCTAGTTAAGAAGAAGGATGGAACCACCCGATTCTGCGTGGACTATAGGAAGCTGAACGACGTCACAAAGAAGGACAGCTATCCTTTACCGAGAATCGACGACACCTTGGACACACTATCTGGTGCAAAGTGGTTCTCGACTCTGGACTTGCAAGCGGATACTGGCAAATAGAGCCTAACCAGCAAGACAAGGAAAAGGCCGCGTTCAGCGCCGGGGGAGAGTTGTGGCAATTCTCTGTGATGCCCTTCGGTCTTTGCAATGCGCCACCCACATTCGAGAGACTCATGAACCGGATGCTGAGAGGACTTCACTGGAGGACTTGCCTTTTCTATCTGGATGACATAATTATCATGGGCAAGGATTTTGACGATCACCTAAGAAGCTTGAAGAGGTGCTGGAACGTATTCAAGCAGCCGGATTGAAATTGAGCCCGAAGAAATGTTCGCTCTTCCAAAACGAGGTGAAGTACTTGGGACATGTGGTGACTGCAGAAGGAGTCCACACAGACGAAGAGAAAATCTCGGCGGTTAAGGAATGGCCGCGGCCGAAGAATCTTCATGAGTTAAGGTCATTCCTGGGACTTTGCACGTATTACAGGCGATTCATCCAAGGATTTGCAAACGTTGCCAGCAGTTTGCACGAGCTCACCAAAAAGAATCGGCCATTCAAGTGGGAGAAGCCGCAGGAGGAAGCGTTCATTCACCTGAAGGAATTGCTCTGCAGTGCGAAGATTCTTGCATATCCTGTTCCGGGAGAAAAATTCATTTTGGACACCGATGCGAGCGGACATGGAATCGGAGGAGTACTCTCTCAAATAATTGACGGGCGAGAACGGGTCATCGCTTACTACAGTAGGATCCTATCGAAGCCGGAAAGGAACTACTGTGTAACTAGGAGGGAGCAGAGTGTAACGGAGTTTGAAGCTGAAGGACGATTGCCTCTACCGCAGTTGGGAAAGTGAGGACGGGAACATTGTAACCGATCTGTTGGTAATTCCAAAGGACAAATCGACGAGGTCATCTGAGAATACCACGAGGGACCAAGCGGGGGTGATCTTGGTGTTAACAAGACTGTAGAAAAGATCATGAGACGTTTCTACTGGGTAGGATGCCATGAGTCGGTTACGCGTTTCATTCGCAGGTGTGAAAAGTGTGCGAAGGCAAAGGGTCCAGTTAGGAAAACTCGAGGAAATATGCAGCAGTACAATGTTGGAGCACCGTTCGAACGTATCGCCATGGACATCGCAGGCCCTTTCCCAACGAGCAACGCTGGAAACAAATACGCGCTGGTGGTGATCGATTACTTCAGCAAGCGGCCTGAGGTGTTTTGCATCCCGAACCAGGAAGCCAAAACCATTTCGGATGCATTCGTGAACAACTGGGTTGCGCGTTACGGAGTACCGCTGGAACTGCACTCAGACCAAGGATGGAACTTCGAGTCGTCGGTGTTCAAAGATCTCTGCGACCTGCTGCATCAGAAAGACACGGACAACTCCATTACCATCGAAAGGTTCAACCGGACGATGGAGAAATACTTGAGAAAAGTCGTCGTCGGAGATCAGACGGACTGGGATGAACATCTTCCCCTTTTCTTAGTGGCATACCGTTCGGCACAGCACAATTCAACGGCAACAACACCCGCCGAAGCCATTTTTGGAACTGATCTCCGACTTCCATCGGACTTGAAGTTCGGTGTGGTACTACCTACAACTAGCGGCAGGGAGGACTTCGTAACCGAAAAGACAGAACAGCTGAACTCCATCATCCGGGAGCGACTGAGTTTGGTCAGCGATAAGATGAAGGCGAGGTACGGCTTAAGGGCGAACTCTTCTGGATTCGAGACAGGACAATTGGTGTTGCTGTACAACCCACAACGAAAAAGGGACTTGTGCCCCAAATTGCAATCAGACTGGGATGGGCCATATGAGGTCATCAAGAAACTTAACGACGTGGTGTACCGAATACAGCAGACGGGAAACAGACGGCCGAAGTATAAGATTGTCCACGTAGAGAGGTTAGGGCCATATTACGGAGAAGGATCCGATCGCTTGTTCGAGGACGAACAAGTTTAGGAGGAGGGTAGTGATGCGGAGACACAAACCGACGGTTAAGTTCGAATTTCGCTGTCGAAGTTCGAAAGCTCTGGTGAAGGGGAAATTGGAATGATCGAAACTTCCAACGGCGTAATGCTAATTGTCAGAGCATTCTAGAGATTTCCGAAGGGGAACTTCCAACGGCGAACATTCGAGAAGGTGGACCGAGAGCTATATAAGCGCGAACACTCGCCCTCGACATTCATTCAGGTTGTGGTATTGAACAGCATGTGACAAGTCGGTGTGATCAAACAGTGTGAAAATAAAAGCTCTCAATAAAGGTTTGTTTGTGTAATAAAGTTTACAGTGGATAGTATTGGATAATAAAGAAAAGTGGTGAAGCTGCATAGATAATTTATCTGTGGTAAAACAAGGAAAGTGTGTGTGTTTTTAATTCGGATAAAAAGGACAGTTGTAGTTTATCGCAATCCAGTGGTGCGAACCCTATTTGGTGTGGGGATTGAATATTTCGTAACAGTATGAATGGAAAAACTGGAAATTCGTTAGTGGAATACGTCTGTGGAAAGACATTTGTGGAACGATTTAACAAACATTACGATAACAAAAATTATTGTTGAATGAGGCATGTTCACTTGTTTTTTGAGTTTAGCGACGGTTACAAAGTACTTTGAGATAGTCATTCAACTCACGAAAAACGCAACTATTTAAATAATTATGAGTAACCTATGCACAATAATATTACAGAGACACCAAATTTTCGTACGTCTGCCCGGTGATCCCGGATGGGTTGATTGTTGCTATTATTATTCCAAAAAAAAAAACGACGGGGTGAGGGGAGAGGGAGCGAGCAAACAGAACAAAGAAGTTGATCGCGTTTAACATGGCAAACGCTAGCTTCGATCTTTGTCCCTGCTCAATCCAAGTTGACACACAGCCTCCGCGTGGCCCCCCCTGCATAGCTACCCTGGCACCCGCCTTGTAGTGAACCAATGTGTGCAGCGACCCAACCCCTTGTTCCTGGGGAAAGAGGAACCTGGCCCTCCAGGTTGGGGGTTGTGTTTAGGGGTAACATCCCTATCACAACAACAACAAGCCTCGGATACCGACGGATACAATGCTGACGACCCCTGCAAACGACTAACGGACTGCACCTGGAATGTTAGGTCCCTTAACAGACCGGGTGCAAGCGGTCAATTGGAGCAAACCCTCAACTGCTATAAAGCAGATATAACCGCCTCCAAGAGGTGCGATGGGATTGACCAGGCAAAAAACGGATGAAAAACTGCGACATCTACGGGAACTGCTACTGGAACTGCGGATTCGTTATTCGAGGAAGACTCCGATAAAAAGCCTTAAGCTTCCGAGACATAAGCGAACGCCTCATAACAATCCGCATCAAAGCTAAATTTGAAAACATTAGCTTAATATGCGCTCACGCCTTAACGGAAGAAAAGGACGATCGACTCAAAGAAGATTTATACGATCTCCTAGACAGAACATATGCCCAATGCCCCAGCTACGACACAAAAATAGTCCTAGGGGATTTTAATGCAAAACTGGGCAAAGAGGATATATTTGAGTCGATCATAGGAAAGCACAGCCTCCATAACACCAAATCCGACAACGGACTAAGGTTAATTGATTTCCTAGCGGTGGGTAACCTTCTTGTTGCAAGCACGCGATTCCCCCATCTCAACATCCACAAGGGTACCTGGCGGTTTTTTGATCAATCGACCACCAACCAGATTGATCACATTGCGATCGACGCCAGACACTCCTCCTGTATTCTCGACGTATGAACCTTCCGAGGGGCCAACATCGACTCGGACCACTACCTTGTTGTAGCCAAGGTACGAATGAGGATATCAAGAATGCTTAGGAGTCGAGCAGCACAACGTAGGTTTGACGTCGGAAAACTACAATCGCAAGAGACTGCCAGAATCTTTGCCGATCGTGTCTCTTCCAAGCTCTCTCAAATTCCGCCCACAGCAGCACAAACAATAGAGCAGGAATGGGCGCATTGCCAGAGCGCCATCAGAGACGCTGCCTCAGAGGTACTGGGTTTCAAACCGTCACCACCTAGAAACCCCTGGTTCGATGAACAATGCGAACAAGCCCATGCAGCAAAACAAGGGGCATATAAAGCCATGCTGCAACGACGGACGAGAGCTGCTCGCGAAATCTATGAGCAGAAGAGAAGAGAGGAACACACGCTTTTCAGAAAAAAGAAGAGAGAGTACGGAAAGCGTGAGATCGAGGAGATGGAGAGATGCTTCCGCAGGAATGACGCCCGTAAGTTTTACAATAAGGTAAAATGAACATGCCATGGCTACAAAGCCAGAGCGGCGGCCTGCAGGGATGAAAATTGAGAACTGGTAGTAGAGTCGCAGTCGATGCTGAGGATTGGGAAAGATCACTTCTGCAGACTGTATAACGGCGATGATAGACAAGATACCGCCGTCAGGCAGAACGAGCCATTTGTAATGGACGACAATGAAACAGAATTCACTCCACCCGACCGAGACGAAGTCAAAATAGCAATATCAAGACCTAAGTCTAATAAAGCCGCGGGCACAGACGGCCTGTCTGCTGAGCTTCTTAAGGCGGCTGGAGATGAGCTGGTAAGGTGCATGCACCATCTCATTTGCAAGGTATGGTCGGAGGAAAGCATGCCCGACGAATGGAATCTCAGCATCGCTTGCCCGGTCCATAAGAAAGGAGACCCCTATAACTGTGCCAACTATAGGGGAATAAGTCTCCTTAACGTCGCATATAAGATCTTCTCTGCCGTAATGTGTAAACGCCTGAAACCGTTTGTGGATAACCTGATCGGCTCTTATCAGTGTGGTTTCAGGCCAGGTAAATCCACAATAGACCAAATATTTACGCTACGGCAGATCTTGGAGAAGACCCAGGAATACCGAATCGACACTCACCACCTCTTCGTCGACTTCAAGGCTGCATATGACAGCGTGTATAGAGATGAGCCATACAAAGCCATGTCTAGTTTTAACATCCCTGTTAAACTCGTCCGACTGTGCAGGATGACAATGGTGAATTCTCGCTGCTCCATTAAGGTCGGTAATGAGCAAACCGAGATCTTTGATGTTAAAAAAGGATTTAGGCAAGGTGACGCTCTGTCATGCAACTTTTTAAACATCGTGCTTGAAAAGATCGTGCAAGAGTCACTGGCCAGCACAAGAGGTGCGAATTATTTCAAGTCTACGCAATTGCTTGCGTATGCCGACGATACTGACGTGATTGGACGGACCCAGCGAGACGTCAATGAGGTCTTTGTAAGCATTGAGGTAGAAGCGGCAAAGATGGGTCTCAAGGTTAATGAGGGTAAAACCAAATATCTGCTTTCATCTAAAAGAGACGGACAACACCGACGTATTGGCCAGAACGTCACCATGGGCGCATATAACTTTAAAGTGGTCAAGGAATTCGTCTACCTTGGCTCACTGATGACCAGCGACAACAACACCAGCGCTGAGATAAGACGCGGAATCATTCTTGCCAACCGCTGTTTCTTTGGGCTCAGTAGAGCCCTCTCTCGGAAAACCAAGGTGACACTATATAGGACCTTTATCATCCCAGTCCTCCTTTACGGCGCAGAGGCTTGGACCTTAACAAAAGCGGATGAAGATGCCCTTGGTCGTTCCGAGAGGAAAATTCTGCGTACTATCTGCGGTCCCGTTTGTTCAGACGGTGTATGGAGGAGAAGATGTAACGAAGAACTGTACGGGTTGTACAGCGACATCGGCCTGGTACGACGTCTACGGATACAGCGTCTTAGGTGGCTAGGCCATGTAGAGCGCATGGAAAATACAGCTCCGACCCGAAGAGTCTTCAAATTCACTCCGGAAGAAAGGCGCGGCAGAGGACGGCCGCATCATCGGTGGCGCACGCAGGTGGAAGGGGACCTTACCCAACTGGGCGTGCGGCGCTGGAAACAGCTGGCCAAGGACCGTGCCAGTTGGAGACGCTTGTTGGTTGAGGCCCAGGTTCACCACGGACTGTAGCGCCACCTAAGTAAGTAAGTAAACGACGGGGTGGCATTGAAAATCCGTTTTGTTAATGTTCGAAAGAAAACCCAAGCTTAAATGGTGAAAAGAAACTGACAGCCCTATTCTGGCTGTGATGTGGTCACAACTCACAAACCTCAGTGATGCTAAAATTGTGATGTCTCTCTTGTGAGGTTTCTTGTGAGTAATCAGCTGTTTGGTATTCTGGCAAACACATCACAAGAAAACACAGAATAATAGTCACCACACTGTGGTGAATGTATTAACATGCATGAAAATTACTTTTTTTGACAGCTATCACTTTCAATCAATCGAGCAGTCAGTAAAGAACAAAAAAAGGGAAAACAAAAATATAATGGCAAATAATTTTGTACAAGGTAGCAATAACAACAAATATCTGAAACGAAATTTCAAGACAAAAAAATTTTCAAAAACAACTATCATGAAAATGGGTTATTTCTTTCCCGTTGTTGTTGTATTCTAAAAACCAAAAGAAATATTTATAAATTTGTATACTGTCCAACAAGACATAAATATAAGGAACAAAAGCAAAAATTCTTCCTCCATCTTATCTCTTGTGATCGACAACTTGTGATGCTCACAACTTGTGAGGTTTTGGTTAGAATGCGAAAACTTCACAAGTCGTGACTCACCACACTCTTGTGAGGTTGTTGTGACTTATGAGGCATCACTGATGTATGCCAGAATACGGGCGTGAAATCAGATAAAGAGATGAATAAAATTGCTCGTATATTACTTTTTCTTTTAAAATGAACATACTAACATGAAGAAAGCGTTAAATTGTGACTGACAAAAACGAAACGCTAAGGAAATCAGCAACATATTGTTACGAATTATTCGATCCCACACCGAATAGGGTTCGCACCACTGGATTGCGATTAACTACAATTGTCTTTTTATCCAAAATAAAACACACACAGTTTTCTTCGATTCACCACAGATCAACTATCTGTACAGCTTCACCACTTTTCTTTATTATTCAATACTTTAAACTTTATTACACAAACAAACCTTTATTGAGAGCTTTTATTTTCACACTGACTTGTCACACGCTGTTTTATACCATAAACTGAATGAATGTCGAGGGCGAGTGTTCGCGCTTATATAGCTCTCGGTCCACCGTCTCGAACGTTCGCCGTTGGAAGTTCCCCTTCGGAAATCTCTAGAACGCTCTGACAATTCCATTGGAAGTAGACATCATTCCAATCCCCGCTTCTAGAGAGTTTTCGAACTTCGACAGCGAAATTCGAACTTAACGGTCCGCTTGCATCTCCGCAACACTGCCCTCCTCCTAAACTTGTTCGTCCTCGAACAAGCGATTGGACCCTTCTCCGTAATATGGTGCTAACCTCTCTACGTGGACAATTTTATACTTCGCCCGTCTGTTTCCCATCTGCTGTATCCGGTATACCACGTCATTGAGTTTCTTGAGGACCTCATATGGTCCGTCCCAGGCTGATTGCAATTTGGGGCACAAGCCTTTTTTCCGTTGTGGGTTGTACAGCAATACCAATTGTCCGGTCTCGAATCCAGAAGTATTCGCCCTCAAGTCGTATCGCGACTTCATTTTATCGCTGACCAAGTTCAGTCGCTCCCGGATGAACTGATGGATAGAGTTCAGCTGTTCTTTCTTTTCGGTTACGAAGTCTTCCCTGCCGCTAGTTGTCGGTAGTACCACGCCGAACTTCAAGTCCGATGGAAGTCGGAGATCAGTTCCAAAAATGGCTTCGGCGGGTGTTGTTGCCGTTGAATTGTGCTGTGCCGAACGGTATGCCATTAAGAAAAGGGGAAGATGTTCATCCCAGTCCTTCTGATCTCCGACGACGACTTTTCTCAGGTATTCCTCCATCGTCCGGTTGAACCTTTCGACCATGCCATCAGATTGTGGATGTAATGGTGTTGTCCGCGTCTTTCTGATAGCTAGCATGTCACAGAGTTCTTTGAACACCGACGACTCGAAGTTTCTTCCTTGGTCTGAGTGCAGTTCCATTGGTACTCCATAACGCGAGACCCAGTTATTCACGAATGCATCCGAAATGGTTTTGGCTTCCTGGTTCGGGATGCAAAACACCTCAGGCCACTTGCTGAAGTAATCGATCACCACTAGCGCGTACTTGTTTCCAGCGTTGCTTGTTGGGAATGGGCCTGCAATGTCCATTGCGATACGTTCGAACGGTGGTCCAACATTGTACTGCTGCATATTTCCTCGAGTTTTCCTAACTGGACCCTTTGCCTTCGCACACTGTTCACACCTGCGAATGAAACGCGTAACCGACTCATGGCATCCTACCCAGTAGAAACGTCTCTTGATCTTTTCTACAGTCTTGTTAACACCAAGATGACCCCCGCTTGGTCCCTCGTGGTATTCTCGGATGACCTCTTCGATTTGTCCTTTCGGAATTACCAGCAGATCGTTTACAATGTTCCCGTCTTCACTTTCCCAACTGCGGTAGAGGCAACCGTTCTTCAGCTTCAAACTCTGTCATTGAGCCCCGGTGTTCGATACTGAAGTCATAACTCTGGATTCTCTCTATCCATCTAGCAAGCTGGCCTTCCGGGTTTTTGAACTGCAGCAGCCATCTCAACGCTGCGTGGTCCGTCCTAAGATGTAAAGCTTGGCCATAGAGATATTTGTGGAAATGCTTGACGCAGTCGACCACGGCTAAAAGCTCCCTCCTAGTTACACAGTAGTTCCTCTCCGGCTTCGATAGGATCCTACTGTAGTAAGCGATGACCCGTTCTCGCCCGTCAATCATTTGAGAGAGTACTCCGCCGATTCCATGTCCGCTCGCATCGGTGTCCAAAATAAACTTTTCTCCCGGGACAGGATATGCAAGGATCTGCGCACTGCAGAGCAATTCCTTCAGGTGAATGAACGCTTCCTCCTGCGGCTTCTCAGACTTGAATGGCCGATTCTTTTTGGTGAGCTCGTGCAAACTGTTGGCAACGTTTGCAAATCCTGGGATGAATCGCCTGTAATACGTGCAAAGTCCCGGGAATGACCTTAACTCATGAAGATTCTTCGGCCGCGGCCATTCCTTAACCGCCGAGATTTTCTCTTCGTCCGTATGGACTTCTTCTGCAGTCACCACGTGTCCCAAGTACTTCACCTTGTTCTGGAAGAGCGAACATTTCTTCGGGCTCAATTTCAATCCGGCTGCTTGAATACGTTCCAGTACCTCTTCAAGCTTCTTAAGGTGATCGTCGAAATCTTTGCCCATGACAATTATGTCATCCAGATAGACAAGGCAAGTCCTCCAGTGAAGTCCTCTTAGCACCCGGTTCATAAGTCTCTCGAACGTGGCTGGCGCATTACAAAGACCGAAGGGCATCACAGAGAATTGCCACAACTCTCCCCCGGCGGTGAACGCGGTCTTTTCCTTGTCTTGCTGGTCAAGCTCTATTTGCCAGTATCCACTTTGCAAGTCCAGCGTCGAGAACCACTTTGCACCAGATAGTGTGTCCAAGGTGTCGTCGATTCTCGGTAAAGGATAGCTGTCCTTCTTCGTTACGTCGTTCAGCTTCCTATAGTCCACGCAGAATCGGGTGCTTCCATCCTTCTTCTTAACAAGCACTACTGGTGAACTCCATGGACTTGCAGATGGTTCGATCACGCCCTCCCTTTCCATCTCGTCGATTAGTTTGATCACCTCTCCTTCTTTCGCCAAAGGTACCCTTCTCGGTGGTTGCCGGATCGGTCTAGAGTCCCCTGTGTCTATTCTGTGATTCGCAACTGATGTTCTTCCACAGTTCTTACCATCTGCAAAAACTGTCCAATATTTACGAAGCAGGGAGAGTGCTTTGCTTTTATGCTTCTCCACTAGGTGTTGCGTCCACTCTCTGGCCATTGTTTTCAAGAAGGCTTTGTTGGACTGGATTTCCTGTTGTTTCTTATCGTCGCAGTTCATAATGGCGGCAGCTTCTTGGCATTGAGCGATTATTGTTCCCTGTTGCACAGTCTTAGGTGTACTGGCTGGATTCAGGACTCGTACTGGAACCAATTGGTCTTGTCGGGGTGCCACGAGAGCCCTCCCAACAATTATATCGCTGGGTCGATTTCTTTTGTCGGGTTCGACCACCCACATTCGGCTTGTCCCCGCATCCTCTTCTATCTTCGCCCAAACCACAGCTTCTGCATTCGGGGGAACTGTTTGGCGCGCTTGCACGACTATTCACCTGACCTTGTTACCTTGTCCATTATCCATTGTTAATGGGAGCTCCAAGTTGCCATACTTCATCACTTTTTGGTTGAGGTCCAATGTGAAGCCATGCCTAATCATGAAGTCGACGCCGATTATGATGTCATCAGTGATGTCCGCAACGATGAAATCATGCTGAAACTCGATGGTCCCCATCGTAACCCTTTTCTGGACCTTTCCCTTAACTTCCGTCTTCTCACCAGTTACTGTACGAAGCCTTACCTCGGAAAATGGTTCGATGTCAGAAACCAATCCGCTTCGGATGACTGAATGAGTTGTGCCCGTGTCCAACGTCAGCAGATATCGTCGCCCGTCCATCGTTCCCTCGATGACTAGGCTGGTTGCACCCCTACAGATTCGGGATACGAGGATGCTGGGGCACTCCAATGTGGGAGCCAGCGCATGCCCCTCTGCACTGACTCGTTTTAGTTTAACGGATTGTTAGGTGCACCTTTTGCACCTCCACAGTCGCGTTCACTCCCATGGTCTCTTTTTGGCGAACTAGACCTCGAACGCTTTCTTCGCAGGCGGCAGTTCTTTGCAATGTGCCCCTGCTGGTCGCAGATGTAGCATCTACCCAGGAATGAACCACTCCTACTAGCCGTTGTTGTTCTCGAACTATCCTGGTCTTGAGATATGCGCCGTAGTTTGATGGAAGGTCGGCATATCAAGAGCGATGTTTCACATGCGAGAGCGCTGGCAACTGTCTCCTTGAAAGATGTCTTCGGCAGGAGAATCAGGCTTCGTTGCGTATCGGGGTCCCTTAGCCCTTGGATGAAAGAATCCGTTTTCGGTTTTTCCACCACATCAACTGGAACATCCGCGTAGGCCAGATGGGATAGCCTCTCGATGTCAGCAGCGTACTGTTGGATGGTCTCGTTTCCACGCTGCTTGCGCCTTTTAAGCTCCAGCTTGTGCATTTCTTGCATGTGCTCACTGCCGTATCTTCGATGAAGAGCTTCCCATATGGCTGTGTAGTTCCTTCTCTGGGTCTCCGAGATGGTCTGTAAAACACCAGCTGCTTCGCCTTTAAGCGAAATTACTAGAGCGGCCACACGATCTTCTTCTCCCCACTGATTGTAATTGTATTTGTATTTGTAAATGTAAATGTGAATGTAAATGTAAAATGTAAATTGTAAATGTATTATGCCTCGGCCATGAATTCACTTTCGCATGAACTTAATCTCGTCCACCATTGGTCAATAAGCAATAAACTGAATTTGAACACGTCAAAAACAAAAGCACTAATTCTCAATAGAAGTAGGGTCGTGTTAAATTTACCGCCTCTTTTGATGAACAACTCTCCTATTGATTATGTTGGGAAAATCAAAAATCTAGGAATATTTCTCGAACCTAACCTCAGCTGGAGTTCCCATGTTAAGTATGTGGTGTCCAAGGTATACGGTGCTCTTAGAGGCTTAAGCCCTACTACCAAATACTTGCCAACCAAAGTTAAGCATAAACTTGTAACGTCGTTCATTCTACCTATCATTCTGTACGGTTGTGAGCTGTTTTCGAACTTGGACTATGAATCTCAAAGAAAACTTAACGTCGTGTATAATTGTTGCGCCAGATACATCGATAGCATCGAAAGGCGCGAGCACATCTCCGAATTCACCCAAAAAATTGCAGGTTCTTCACTTACAGCTCTGACGAAACATCGTACCTTGCTACTGTTGCATAAAGTTATAGCGACCAAGCAACCTGAATACCTTTTCGAATGCATTCAGTTCGCAAAGGCGCAACGTTCTCTAAAGCTTATAGTTCCAAAACACAAATATTTAACAACGTCCCGCCAATTTTTTGTGAATGCTGTTCAGCTGTGGAATATGCTACCCCTAAATATCAAGCAAGCGAAAAGCACAAACGCCTTCAAACTGAAATCTTTTGAGTACCTTAAAGAACCTTACTAATGGAATCTGAATCTTTCCTTTCTTTATTCTTTATCTTGTATTCGCTTAACTATTACTATTGTTTATCTTTTTCTTTATTTCTTTATAACTTTCACTATTACCTAGCTTTAGTCTTATTTTTAATCATTGTTATTATTACTATATTTTAAGCATGTTACAAACTTATAAGATGTTATATCTTACGTGTACATGTAATTAATTCAATAAATGAAATGAAATGAAAAAAAAAATGATTCCGTTCCGCTGTTGTCTCGAACTGGAGCCTAAAGATGTTAAATACGCTCGTGCCGTCAAAGTTGGGAGCTGTGAATTTCGATGCTGCAGTCGGTACGACGATTCCTTGATGCTGTACGTTCTGGATAGTTTTCTCGAGTTCCAGAACCTTCTTGTCCAGTGTCTCGATTCTCTTTTCCTGGTTATTTTCGAGATCCAGAACCTTCTTATCCAGTGAATCGATTCTCTCTTCGACGCCCTGGAACCGATCGTTGACGGCTTGCTGGATGTCTCTCAAGCTTTCTCGATTGTTCTGTAGCATCTCTTCCAACGCTTCTAGCTTCTCTGGTTTCTGACCTATGGAAGTTGAATTTTCCTCCAACTTTTGATGTACGGTCGTCTCCAGTTTCTGGCTTATGGAAGTTGATTTCTCCTCCAACTTTCTACTTACAGCAGCGGAATTTTCCTCCAGTTTTTGATCTAATATCTGGCTCATAGTATTCAGAGCCGCGAGAATGTGCTGCATATCGAACGCTGGCTCAGTAGATGTCGACGGCTTCTCCACCCCGAATTCGTAACTCTCCCAGTCGACACCTTCTTCCTGCAACGCTGATCGCAGTCTCTCCACCAGGTTGGCTTTACTTCCCACTGTGGATAATTGCCGAGCATCCAGCTCTCTTTTCAGTTGTTCGATAGTCAACTTTTCCAATTTCACCATTTTTTCTATCTCTTAACAATTCACTTTGTGCAATTCATAATTTAAATAAACGTTCCACTCGTTTACTCGCAATCCCACTTCTGACACCAAATGTTACGAATTATTCGATCCCACACCGAATAGGGTTCGCACCACTGGATTGCGATAAACTACAATTGTCTTTTTATCCAAAATAAAACACACACAGTTTTCTTTGTTTCACCACAGATCAACTATCTGTACAGCTTCACCACTTTTCTTTATTATTCAATACTGTTACGAATTATTCGATCCCCACACCAAATAGGGTTCGCACCACTGGATTGCGATAAACTACAATAGTCCTTTTTACCCGAATTAAAAACACACACACTTTTATTTCTTTCACCACAGATCAATTATCTGTGTAGCTTCACCACTTTTCTTTATTACCCAATACTATCCACTTTAAACTTTATTACACAAACAAGCCTTTATTGAGAGCTTCTAGTTTCACACTGTTTGATCACACCGACTTGTCACACGCTGTTTAATACCACAAACTGAATGAATGTCAAGGGCGAGTGTTCGCGCTTATATAGCTCTCGGTCCACCGTCTCGAACGTTCGCCGTTGGAAGTTCCCCTTCGGGAATCTCTAGAACGCTCTGACAATTCCATTGGAAGTTGACATCATTCCAATCCCCGCTTCCAGAGAGTTTTCGAACTCCGACAGCGAAATTCGAACATCACGGTCCGCTTGCATCTTCGCAACACTGCCCTCCTCCTAAACTTGTTCGTCCTCGAACAAGCGATTGGACCCTTCTCCGTAATATGGTGCTAACCTCTCTACGTGGACAATTTTATACTTCGCCCGTCTGTTTCCCATCTGCTGTATCCGGTATACCACGTCATTGAGTTTCTTGAAGACCTCACATGGTCCGTCCCAGGCTGATTGCAATTTGGGGCACAAGCCTTTTTTTCGTTGTGGGTTGTACAGCAAAACCAATTGTCCTGTCTCGAATCCAGAAGTATTCGCCCTCAAGTCGTATCTCGCCTTCATTTTATCGCTGACCAGGTTCAGTCGCTCCCGGATGAACTGATCGATGGAGTTCAGCTGTTCCTTCTTTTCGGTTACGAAGTCCTCCCTGCCGCTAGTTGTCGGTAGTACCACGCCGAACTTCAAGTCCGATGGAAGTCGGAGATCAGTTCCAAAAATGGCTTCGGCTGGTGTTCTTGCCGTTGAACTGTGCTGTGCCGAACGGTATGCCATTAAGAAAAGGGGAAGATGTTCATCCCAGTCCTTCTGATCTCCGACGACGACTTTTCTCAGGTATTCCTCCATCGTCCGGTTGAACCTTTCGACCATGCCATCAGATTGTGGATGTAATGGTGTTGCCCGCGTCTTTCTGATACCTAGCATGTCACAGAGTTCTTTGAACACCGGCGACTCGAAGTTTCTCCCTTGGTCTGAGTGCAGTTCCATTGGTACTCCATAACGCGAAACCCAGTTGTTCACGAATGCATCAGAAATGGTTTTGGCTTCCTGGTTCGGGATGCAAAACACCTCAGGCCACTTGCTGAAGTAATCGATCACCACCAACTTTTGTGAAGTGTCGTGGGGTGAACATCTCTTTGAACTTTCTCCAGTAGTAAATAATTAATATATTCTTTTACAAAATGAATTGTTCGGTCTGCTCACAAAAAATTGATCGTAATTGCTTAACGAAGATCGACTGCAGTGACTGTAAGCACTTCTTCCATTTCAATTGTGTGAATATTACTGATAAAGATGCTGAGTATTTCAAGTCCAGTGGTAATTCTTTTCGATGCGACAAATGTGCTGTGTTAAGGCGTCGTTCTCTTCATTTGCCAAATTCTTCGGCTGCGGCTCAGAAAGGAATTAATTCACCAACTTCCCATACCAGTATTTCTCTTCAAAAGCAGAGAAGCTCTCTTCACGAATCATCTGCCAAATCCGCTAACTACACAGCTAGTGAAGGAGAATGTACTCTCCAGATGATTTATTCTAAACTCTCCAAACTAGAGGAAGAAACTAACCAACAGTTTCTACAACAACTAAATGAGCTGAGAGCGGAAAATACCGAGCTCAAAACACGAGTCAACATTCTGGAGAGTAAGTACAACTGGCAACAACAAAAGCTTCTCAGTAACACAATAGAAATTGTGGGTGTGTCCAATGTCGACGACACTAATGTTACTAACATTGCACAGCAAATTTTTGCGAATACCCTGTCTGTCGACGTACCTGACAGCGAAATAGAGAAATGCTTTATCAAGAAAAAATCAACAAAATCCTCTCCTTCATCTTACCAGTCGATTATATGTGTTAAGTTCGCCGATCTAACAACTAAACAGCGAATAATGAGAGCAAAAAGGCGAAGCAAAAATAAACTACATAGGCAAGCGATGGAAATCGATAGTAGGATTGACAACACCAGCAACATTAACAACAAAAAAAAGAACGGCTCAGCGATTTATATCAACGATTCTCTTACAAAGTATACGGAGGCGCTATTCATGAAAACAAAAGAGTTGAAGAAACAGAAAGGCTACAAATACGTATGGTTTAATGAAAATCAAATTCTCTTAAGAAAGATTGAGGGGGGTAAAGTCATTTCTATTAAATCATTTAATGATCTCGCTCTCATTTAGTATATTTTTGTTTAATAATATTTGCTAAGCATGAATACTTTAAATGAATTAAATAATGACTTTCCCACCCCTTCTTCTTTGTCTTCTCTCTGTGATAATATGCATAAATTTAGTTCCTTATGTAATGATCAAATTTTTATTGTGCACCAGAACATCAGAAGTTTAAGTGAAAATTTTTCTGCTCTAGTAACACACCTTGAATCTTTAGTTAATGTTCCCGATATTGTTTTTGTAACTGAAATTTGGATCTATGACTTTGAGACAAGCGACTATGTTTTGCCGGGTTTTAAATTTCTTGCGAGAACTAACGAAAATTACGCTTCAGGTGGCGTTGGATGTTTTATAAAAGAGGACTACAGGGTTGTTGATTCCGTGTTTGTTGATTTTGCCAGTGCTGACGTCTTAAAGGTCTCTGTTGTTATTAGTAATGAGATATTTGTGTTCATTTGTATATATAGACTTCATATGTTAAACATTGCTTCATTTGTCTGTGTTTTCTCTGATTTTTTATCAAAAATTAAATCAAAAAATTTAATCAGTTTAGGTGACTTTAATTTAAATATTTTAGATAAAAATGAAAGCGTTGCTAATTACTTATCCTTATTAGCGTCACATGGTCTTGAATGCTTTATAAATGTGCCGACAAGAAATTCCTCTGCTACCTGTCTAGATCATATTTATGGCCGTTTTAGTAAAATAGTGTCCAATCAATGTGAAGCATGTGTCTGTGACTTACAGATTACTGACCATTCTATGCTAGGACTTTTAATTAAAATTGCAAGAAATAAAACTAACAGCATTAAGATCTCCCCACTGCGATAAACCAAGACTGATTTTAATAAGCTAAGAAGTGCTCTGGTTTACGAATTGTGGGAAGATGTTTATGCTTGTAGTGATCCTTCGGATGCATTTGATTTATTCATCGCTTCCCTTAAAAGGCATTTCCAGGACTGTACTTCTTCTTTGTCCCCCCCTAAAACGGTCAGTAGACTTAAACCTTGGATCTCTAGACATCTTTTGAACAAAGTGATTAAGAAAAATAAGCTCAGGATTAAGTGCAAAAAGTTTCCCAACAATTTGGACCTAAAAAGGAGGTATAAAAAACTGTGGGTACAAATAAAAAAGGAGATTCCGATTTGTCGTGACTCATACTACCGTGCTAGACTAATTTCGGCTAATGGGAATTTAAAAAACGAATGGCATATTGTAAACAGCATATTAAATAAATCTCCAGCACGCAAAATTCCTTCTGTTTTACATGTTGATGAGAGAGAACTTAATGATAAGTTTGAGATTGCCAATGCCTTTAATCGTTATTTCATTAATGTCGGTGACAGTTCTGTACCATGTCCTCATTATTCAACCTGTTCTCATTGCCCGTCTATTATTTGTACTGAACCATTTTATTGCTCCACATTTGTGTATTACAATATAACCCCTTTGGAAGTACTTAAAACTATTGGTAGCTTACCTAATACGAAGTCTTCTGGTGCTGACGGTATCTCTACTTTTTCTCTTAAAAAAATTGCATGTTTCGTAGTGGATGTCTTGGCAAGTATTTTTAATAGATGCGTGCTTGCAGGGGTCTTTCCTAATGTCCTTAAATGCGCAGATGTTACTCCCCTTCACAAAAAGGGCTTAGAAACTGTTATTAGCAATTACCGACCTATCTCACTCCTTTCAGTTTTTAGCAACATTTTTGAAAAACTCATAAAAACTAGAATGCTCAGCTTCTTGGAAAAAATAAAGTTTTTTAATCCAGTACAATTTGGTTTTAGAAAAGGAAAGTCAACTGAGGACGCTCTTTTGCAATTTTGTACTCAAGTAATGTGCTACCTCGATGACAATAAATGCACTGCTGGATTATTCGTAGACATTACTAAAGCATTCGACATGGTCAACCACAACATCTTGCTCAGGAAACTGGAAAAAACTGGATTTCGTGGTTTTATGCTCAATTGGTTTAGTTCATATCTTCAAAATAGGTTTCAAAGAGTTAAAATTAGTGATATAAGAAGTGGAGTTAGATATTCTACCGTAGGTGTTCCTCAAGGTTCTGTTTTGGGTCCAATTCTGTTTTTGGTGTATATAAATTCCTTGTTAAGTCTTGATTTTAGAGGTTCTCCTACAGCTTTTGCCGACGATATCGGATTTTCCTATGGTTCAAATAGCGCTTTGAATTTAACTGCTGATTTAAATCACGACCTACATTTATTAAGACTCTGGTTTGCTGAACACAATTTAGTTATAAGCTCTAAAACAAAAGTTATGTTTTTCAGTTTCCGTCCTGCAAATAAACTAAACGCTAATGTATACTTTCATGCACCTGAATGTAGAAGATACAAATTGTTTACTTGTTATTGCGAGTCTAGTCGCCCTCCCCAATGTTTTTCTAGTGATCAAATCTGTAGTGATAATTGTTTTCTTATTGAAAGTGTTAATGAATTTAAATATTTGGGACTAATAATTGATTATAAAATCAGTTTTGCAAATCACACGGATGCTTTGAAAAAATATTTCCGTTACACACTACGAAATTTTTATTATTTACGTAGAATTTGTTCACCTAAGCTATTAAGAGCAATTTATTTTGGTATTTTTCAATCAAAACTACAATATGGTATAGCCTGCTGGGGTGGTGTGTATAATAGTAGAATTCAACCTCTTTTAGTTACACAGAAATATGTTTTAAGGAAAATTAGTCGCAAACCTAATAGATATCCTAGCTATCCGCTGTTCTGTGATCTGAAAATACTGCCTGTTCGTCACCTGTACTGCTTTAAAGTGTTAAAACTATTCTTCATGAAGTCTGGTAACCGTAATTTTCGTTTAATCTCTGACTATAACTTACGTGGTAATCATTCAAATTTGCTTACTGTTCCTAAATTTAGAACCACTGCCTTCCGTAACTTTTACTTTATTTTATCTCGTCGGTTATTCAATAGTTTACCTTATTATGTCAGGGGAATAACTTCATATGGAGTGTTTACAAAAGAAGTTAAATCTTGGCTCTTTACCTTCGATTCGATTGAGCTTGATTCTCTTATTTCTGGTGTTCTGGTATAAATATCTTTTTGCTTCATTTAATTGGTTTGCTGCAGTTATTTTTATTCAGTGCGTTCTGAATTCAAAAACCATATTTTGTTCAAATTTGCTAGGTCACCCCAACCTACACATATCTTTCATTGTATACGTTTAAGTTTTTTGAAGTGACATTCTACACTGTTTTGTACTTGTATATAAATACAGTTTGTCACATATACTTTTTTATATATTTTTGCTCTCTTACCTGTATGTATATTGAATTACTATTGTACCTGGATTTATGAAAATATATAATATATAATATAAAAAAAAAAAAAAAAAAAAAAAAAAAAAAAAAAAAAAAAAACTAGCGCGTACATGTTTCCAGCGTTGCTCGTTGGGAATGGGCCTGCAATGTCCATTGCGATACGTTCGAACGGTGCTCCAACATTGTACTGCTGCATATTTCCTCGAGTTTTCCTAACTGGACCCTTTGCCTTTGCACACTGTTCACACCTATGAATGAAACGCGTAACCGACTCATGGCATCCTACCCAGTAGAAACGTCTCTTGATCTTTTCTACAGTCTTGTTAACACCAAGATGACTCCCGCTTGGTCCCTCTTGGTATTCTCGGATGACCTCTTCGATTTGTCCTTTCGGAATTACCAGCAGATCGTTTACAATGTTCCCGTCCTCACTTTCCCAACTGCGGTAGAGGCAACCGTTCTACAGCTTCAAACTCTGCCATTGAGCCCAGTAAACTTTCACGATTGGGCTTTCACTGGATATTTGCTGCCAAGTTGGTCGAAAACCTCGTTCTTGGAAGTCGATGATGACTGCCAGATCGGCATCTTCTCGCTGTTTTCTTCCAACCTTCTCGGCACTCCAAGCATCTTCTGGCAGCACATGGAAACGACGGATGTAGGTGACCTCTTCTTTGGTTTCCGCACGTGAACAATGCTTGCATTCAATATCACGAGGTCGCCTCGTTAACGCATCTACATTTCTATAGCTGCTTCCCTTCTGGTATTCGCGTGCTCTCGCTTGATCTCCTTTTGGCGAATCCGACCTCGGACGCCTTCTTCCCAGATGGCAATTACCGGCCATGTGCCCTTGCTGGTTGCAGATGTAGCATCTACCTGAGAACGGGCAGCTCCTACTCACCGTTGTTTCTCTGGAACTACGGCACAATTTGCTGGAAGAACGCTTTCTCCGCAGACGACAGTCTTTTCTAATGTGCCCCTGCTGGTCGCAGATATAGCAGCTACCTGGGAACGAGCGACTCCTAGTCACTGTCGTTGCTCTGGAATTACGTCGAAATTTGCTGAAGGAACGCTTTCTCCGCAGACGGCAGTTCCTCGCAATGTGCCCCTGCTGGTCGCAGATGTAGCATCTACCCGGGAATGAACCACTCCTACTCGCCATTGGTGTTCTGGAACTATCGTGGTCTTGAGATATGCGCCGTAGTTTGATGGAAGGTCGGCATATCAAGAGCGATGTTTCACATGCGAGAGCACTGGCAACTGTCTCCTTGAAAGGTGTCTTCGGCAGGAGAATCAGGCTTCGTTGCGTATCGGGGTCCCTTAGCCCTTGGATGAAAGAATCCGTTTTAAGTTTCTCCACTACATCAACTGGAACGTCCGCGTAGGCAAGATGGGATAGCCTCTCGATGTCGGCAGCGTACTGCTGGATGGTCTCGTTTCCACGCTGCTTGCGTCCGTTAAGTTCCAGCTCGTGCATCTCTTGCATGTGCTCACTCCCGTATCTTCGATGAAGAGCATCCCATATGGCTGTGTAGTTCCTTCTCTGGGTCTCCGGGATGGTCTGTAGAACGTCAGCTGCTTCACCTTTAAGGGAAATTACTAGGGCAGCCACACGATTTTCCCCTCCCTATTGATTCCGCTCCGCTGTTGTCTCGAACTGGAGCTTAAAGATGTTAAAAGCGCTCTTGCCGTCGAAGTTGGGAGCCGTGAATATTGATGCTGCAGTCGGTACGACGATTCCTTGATGCTGTACGTTCTGGATAGTTTTCTCGAGTTCCAGAACCTTCTTGTCCAGTGTCTCGATTCTCTTTTCTTGATTATTCTCAAGATCTAGAACCTTCTTGTCGAACCTCGATTCTAGTGTCTCGATCCTCTCTTCAACGTCCTGGAATCGATCGTTGACTGTCTGCTGAATGTTTCTTAGGCTTTCTCGATTGTTCTCTAGCATCCCTTCTAACGTCTCCAGCTTCTGGCCCAGGGAAGTGGAATTTTCCTCCAGTTTCTGACTCAGAGAAGTACTTACGGCAACGGAATTTTCCTCCAGCTTTTGATCTAATTTCTGGCTCAGGGAGATGGAATTTTCCTCCAGCTTTTGACTCAGAGAAGTACTTAAGGCAACGGAATTTTCCTCCAGCTTTTGATCTAATTTCTGGGATATGGAAGCACTCATAACATTCATAGCTGCGAGAATTTGCTGCATATCGAATGCTGGTTCACTGGATGTCGACGGCTTCTCCACCCCGAACTCGTGATTCTCCCATTCGAACCCTTCTTCCTGCAACGCTGATCGCAATCTCTCCACCAGGTTGGCTTTACTTCCCACTGTGGATAATTCCCGAGCATCCAGCTCTCTATTCAGTTGTTCAATTGTCAACTTTTCCAATTTTACCATTTTCTCACTTTTGCAATGATTCACTTCACAACTCAAATAAAGTTTCACTCGTTTACTCGCAATCCCACTTCTGACACCAAATGTTACGAATTATTCGATCCCCACACCAAATAGGGTTCGCACCACTGGATTGCGATAAAGTACAATTGTCCTTTTTACCCGAATTAAAAACACACACACTTTTATTTCTTTCACCACAGATCAATTATCTGTGTAGCTTCACCACTTTTCTTTATTATCCAATACTATCCACTTTAAGCTTTATTACACAAACAAGCCTTTATTGAGAGCTTCTAGTTTCACACTGTTTGATCACACCGACTTGTCACACGCTGTTTAATACCACAAACTGAATGAATGTCAAGGGCGAGTGTTCGCGCTTATATAGCTCTCGGTCCACCGTCTCGAACGTTCGCCGTTGGAAGTTCCCCTTCGGAAATCTCTAGAACGCTCTGACAATTCCATTGGAAGTTGACATCATTCCAATCCCCGCTTCCAGAGCGTTTTCGAACTTCGACAGCGAAATTCGAACTTAACGGTCCGCTTGCATCTCCGCAACAATATTGTTCCGGAGATGCAGGCGGACCGTTAAGTTCGAAAACTCTCTGGAAGCGGGGATTGGAATGATGTCAACTTCCAATGGAATTGTCAGAGCGTTCTAGAGATTTCCGAAGGGGAACTTCCAACGGTGAACGTTCGAGACGGTGGACCGAGAGCTATATAAGCGCGAACACTCGCCCTTGACATTCATTCAGTTTGTGGTATAAAACAGCGTGTGACAAGTCGGTGTGATCAACCAAGGTGAAAAGAAAAGCTTTCAATAATGGTTTGTGTATTGTGTAATAAAGTTTTAAGTGGATAGTATTGGATAATAAAGTTTAAAGTGGATAGTATTGGATAATAAAGAAAAGTGGTGAAGCTACACAGATAATTGATCCGTGGTAAAACAAGAAAAGTGTGTGTGTTTTTATTTCTTTCATTCGGATAAAAGGGACAATTGTAGTTTAGCGCAATCCAGTGGTGCGAACCCTATTTGGTGTGGGTATCGAATAAACTCGTAACATTTGGTGTCAGAAGTGGGATTGCGAGTAAACGAGTGGTACGTTTATTTAAATTGTGAATTGCACAAAGTGAATTGTTAAGAGATAGAGAAAATGGTGAAATTGGAAAAGTTGACCATTGAACAACTGAAAAAAGAGCTGGATGCTCGGGAATTATCCACAGTGGGAAATAAAGCCAACCTGGTGGAGAGATTGCGATCAGCGTTGCAGGAAGAAGGTGTCGACTGGGAGAGTTACGAATTCGGGGTGGAGAAGCCGTCGACATCCACTGAGCCAGCGTTCGATATGCAGCAAATTCTCGCGGCTATGAAGGCTATGAGTGCTTCCCTGAGCCAGAAATTAGATCAAAAACTGGAGGAGAATTCCGCTGCTGTAAGTAGGAAGTTGGAGGAAAATTCCACTTCTCTGAGTCAGAAATTGGAGGAAAATTCCACTTCCATAAGCCAGAAACTGGAGGCGACCGTACATCAAGAGTTGGAGGAAAATTCCACCTCCCTGGGCCAGAAGCTGGAGACGTTAGAAGGGATGTTAGAGAACAATCGAGAAAGCCTAAGAAACATCCAGCAAGCCATCAACGATCGTTTCCAGGGGGTCGAAGAGCGAATCGATACACTGGACAAGAATGTTCTAGATCTCGAAAATAATCAAGAAAAGATAATCGAGACTCTGGAATCGAGGTTCGACAAGAAGCTTCTGGAACTCGAGAAAACTGTCCAGAACGTTCAGCATCAAGGAATCGTTGTACCGACAGCAGCATCGAAATTCACAGCTCCCAACTTTGATGGCAAGAGCGCATTTAACATCTTTAAGCTCCAGTTCGAGACAACAGCGGAACGGAATCAATGGGGAGAAGAAGATCGTGTGGCCGCTCTAGTAATTTCGCTTAAAGGCGAAGCAGCTGGTGTTCTACAGACCATCCCGGAGACCCAGAGAAGGAACTACACAGCCATATGGGATGCTCTTCATCGAAGATACGGCAGTGAGCACATGCAGGAGATGCACAAGCTGGAACTCAAAGGACGCAAGCAGCGTGGAAACGAGACCATCCAGCAGTACGCTGCCGACATCGAGAGGCTGTCTCATCTAGCCTACGCGGATGTTCCAGTTGATGTGGTGGAGAAACTAAAAACGGATTCCTTCATCCAAGAGCTAAGGGATCCCGATACGCAACGAAGCCTTATTCCCCTGCCGAAGACGTCTTTCAAGGAGACAGTTGCCAGCGCTCTCGCATGTGAAACATCGCTCTTGATATGCCGACCTTCCATCAAATTACGGCGCATATCTCAAGACCAGGATAGTTCCAGAACAACAACGGCGAGTAGGAGTGGTTCATTCCCAGGTAGATGCTACATCTGCGACCAGCAGGGGCACATTGCGAGGAACTGCCGCCTGCGAAGAAAGCGTTCGAGGTCTAGTTCGCCAAAAAGAGACCATGGGAGTGAACGCGACCGTGGAGGTGCAAAAGGTGCAGCTAACAATCCGTTAAACTAAAACGAGTCAGTGCAGAGGGGCATGCGCTGGCTCCCACATTGGAGTGCCCCAGCATCCTCGTATCCCGAATCTGTAGGGGTGCAACCAGCCTAGTCATCGAGGGAACGATGGACGGGCGACGATATCTGCTGACGTTGGACACGGGCGCAACTCATTCAGTCATCCGAAGCGGATTGGTTTCTGACATCGAACCTTTTTCCGAGGTAAGGCTTCGTACACTAACTGGTGAGAAGGCGGAAGTTAAGGGAAAGGTCCAGAAAAGGGTTACGATGGGGACCATCGAGTTTCAGCATGATTTCATCGTTGCGGACATCACTGATGACATCATAATCGGCGTCGAATTCATGATTAGGCATGGCTTCACATTGGACCTCAACCAAAAAGTGATGAAGTATGGCAACTTGGAGCTTCCATTGACAACAGATAATGGACAGGCGAACAGTCGTGCAAGCGCGCCAAACAGTTCTCCCGAATGCAGAAGCTGTGGTTTGGGCAAAGATAGAAGAGGGTGCGGGGACAAGCCGAATGTGGGTGGTCGAACCCGACAAACGAAATCGACACAGCGATATCATTGTTGGAAGGGCTCTGGTGGAACCCCGACAAGACCAATTGGTTCCAGTACGAGTCCTGAATCCTACCAGTACACCTAGGACAATACACAAGTGAACAACGATCGCTCAATGCCAAGAAGCTGCCGCCGTTATGAACTGCGAAGATAAGAAACAACAGGAAATCCAGTTCAACAAAGCCTTCTTAAAAACAATGGCCAGAGAATGGACGCAACATCTAGTGGAGAAGCAGAAAACTAAAGCACTCTCCCTGCTCCGTAAATATTGGACAGTTTTTGCAAATGGTAAGAACTGTGGAAGAACATCAATTGTGAAGCACAGAATAGACACAGGGGACTCTAGACCGATCCGGCAACCACCGAGGGGGGTACCTTTGGCGAAAGAAGGCGAGGTGGTCAAACTAATCGACGAGATGGAAAAGGAGGGCGTGATCAAACCATCTGCAAGCCCATGGAGTTCGCCAGTAGTGCTTGTTAAGAAGAAGGATGGAAGCACCCGATTCTGCGTGGACTATAGGAAGCTGAACGACGTAACGAAGAAGGACAGCTATCCTTTACCGAGAATCGACGACACCTTGGACACACTATCTGGTGCAAAGTGGTTCTCGACGCTGGACTTGCAAAGTGGATACTGGCAAATAGAGCTTGACCAGCAAGACAAGGAAAAGACCGCGTTCACCGCCGGGGGAGAGTTGTGGCAATTCTCTGTGATGCCCTTCGGTCTTTGTAATGCGCCAGCCACGTTCGAGAGACTTATGAACCGGGTGCTAAGAGGACTTCACTGGAGGACTTGCCTTGTCTATCTGGATGACATAATTGTCATGGGCAAAGATTTCGACGATCACCTTAAGAAGCTTGAAGAGGTACTGGAACGTATTCAAGCAGCCGGATTGAAATTGAGCCCGAAGAAATGTTCGCTCTTCCAGAACGAGGTGAAGTACTTGGGACATGTGGTGACTGCAGAAGGAGTCCATACAGATGAAGAGAAAATCTCAGCGGTTAAGGAATGGCCGCGGCCGAAGAATCTTCATGAGTTAAGGTCATTCCTGGGACTTTGCACATATTACAGGCGATTCATCCCAGGATTTGCAAACGTTGCCAGCAGTTTGCACGAGCTCACCAAAAAGAATCGGCCATTCAAGTGGGAGAAGCCGCAGGAGGAAGCGTTCATTCACCTGAAGGAATTGCTCTGCAGTGCGCAGATTCTTGCATATCCTGTCCCGGGAGAAAAGTTCATTTTGGACACAGATGCTAGCGGACATGGAATCGGAGGAGTACTCTCTCAAATGATTGACGGGCGAGAGCGGGTCATGGCTTACTACAGTAGGATCCTATCGAAGCCGGAGAGGAACTACTGTGTAACTAGGAGGGAGCTTTTTGCCGTGGTCGACTGTGTCAAGCATTTCCACAAATATCTCTATGGCCAAGCTTTTCATCTTAGGACGGGACCACGCAGCGTTGAGATGGCTGCTGCAGTTCAAAAACCCGGAAGGCCAGCTTGCTAGATGGATAGAGAGAATCCAGAGTTATGACTTCAGTATCGAACACCGGAAGGGAAGCAGTCATGGAAATGCGGATGCATTATCGAGGCGACCTTGCGATGTTGAATGCAAACATTGTTCACGCGCCGAGACCAAGGAACAGGTCACCGACATCCGTTGTTTCCAGGTGCTGCCAGAAGATTCCTGGACTGTCGAGAAGGTCGGAAGGAAGCAGCGAGAAGATGCCGATCTGGCAGTCATCATCGACTACCAAGTACGAGGTTTTCGACCAAGTTGGCAGCAAATATCCAGTGAAAGCCCAATCGTGAAAGCTTACTGGGCTCAATGGCAGAGTTTGAAGCTGAAGAACGTTTGCCTCTACCGCAGTTGGGAAAGTGAGGACGGGAACATTGTAAACGATCTGCTGGTAATTCCGAAAGGACAAATCGAAGAGGTCATCCGAGAATACCACGAGGGACCAAGCGGGGGTCATCTTGGTGTTAACAAGACTGTAGAAAAGATCAAGAAACGTTTCTACTGGGTAGGATGCCATGAGTCGGTTACGCGTTTAATTCGCAGGTGTGAACAGTGTGCGAAGGCAAAGGGTCCAGTTAGGAAAACTCGAGGAAATATGCAGCAGTACAATGTGCGAGCCCCGTTCGAACGTATCGCAATGGACATTGCAGGCCCATTCCCAACGAGCAACGCTGGAAACAAGTACGCGCTAGTGGTGATCGATTACTTCAGCAAGTGGCCTGAGGTGTTTTGCATCCCGAACCAGGAAGCCAAAACCATTTCGTATGCATTCGTGAATAACTGGGTTTCGCGTTATGGAGTACCAATGGAACTGCACTCAGACCAAGGAAGGAACTTCGAGTCGACGGTGTTCAAAGAACTCTTTGACATGCTAGGTATCAGAAAGACGCGGACAACACCATTACACCCACAATCTGATGGCATGGTCGAAAGGTTCAACCGGACGATGGAGGAATACTTGAGAAAAGTCGTCGTCGGAGATCAGAAGGACTGGGATGAACATCTTCCCCTTTTCTTAATGGCATACCGTTCGGCACAGCACAATTCAACGGCAACAACACCCGCGGAAGCCATTTTTGGAACTGATCTCCGACTTCCATCGGACTTGAAGTTCGGCGTGGTACTACCGACAACTAGCGGCAGGGAAGACTTCGTAACCGAAAAGAAAGAACAGCTGAACTCTATCCATCAGTTCATCCGGGAGCGACTGAACCTGGTCAGCGATAAAATGAAGGCGCGATACGACCTGAGGGCGAATACTTCTGGATTCGAGACCGGACAATCGGTATTGCTGTACAACCCACAACGGAAAAAAGGCTTGTGCCCCAAATTGCAATCAGCCTGGGATGGACCATATGAGGTCATCGAGAAACTCAATGACGTGGTATACCGGATACAGCAGATGGGAAACAGACGGGCGAAGTATAAAATTGTCCACGTAGAGAGGTTAGCACCATATTACGGAGAAGGGTCCAATCGCTTGTTCGATGACGAACAAGTTTAGGAGGAGGGCAGTGTTGCGGAGATGCAAGCGGATCGTTAAGTTCGAAAACTCTCTGGAAGCGGGGATTGGAGTGATGTCAACTTCCAATGGAATTGTCAGAGCGTTCTAGAGATTTCCGAAGGGGAACTTCCAACGGCGAACGTTCGAGACGGTGGACCGAGAGCTATATAAGCGCGAACACTCGCCCTTGACATTCATTCAGTTTGTGGTATAAAACAGCGTGTGACAAGTCGGTGTGATCAACCAAGGTGAAAAGAAAAGCTTTCAATAAAGGTTTGTGTATTGTGTAATAAAGTTTAAAGTGGATAGTATTGGATAATAAAGTTTAAAGTGGATAGTATTGGATAATAAAGAAAAGTGGTGAAGCTACACAGATAATTGATCTGTGGTAAAACAAGAAAAGTGTGTGTGTTTTTATTTCTTTCATTAGGATAAAAGGGACAATTGTAGTTTATCGCAATCCAGTGGTGCGAACCCTATTTGGTGTGGGTATTGAATAAATTCGTAACAATATAAATAAAAAATAAATTTTTTGCCCGAAATAGTGAGCAAATATATGAATAAACCATAATTCGGCTGTAATTGTAAATTGTAAATTATTTATTTCTCATTCATAACATTACATAGCTCGATACATGTACATAAACAATAAATTACAAATTCGGGAGAAATATTAATGACATTTGGTATTTATAACAAAATAGAGTTAAATGTCATTTCCGTTATATATGATAGTATATATTTAAAATATGGGTTGGGTGACCCTTTAAAAAAAAAAAAAGTGTTTTAATTACTACAAAAACAAGAGAAAACTTTAAATCTTCAATACAAAATATCAGAGTAAGGTTTAAGACATGGTGTTCAAAATGTACTCCAGCTTATTATATTTAAACTCAAGAAGCCAGCATTTCAAAAGCTTAACAAATGTGCTAGGTGTATCTACTATTTTTATGTTGATAGGCAGCTTATTAAATAAGCGACACGAAACTACTGAGTAAAAATTACGAAATGCAGTTGTACGATAAATGGGTATGGATACTTGATATAGTAACTTGCTTCGCAAGCGGTGACTATCAAATACTTTGTAGTTTATATTTCCTGATCTTAAAAAAAAATCCTTTAGCACTTTAAGGCAATAGAGGTGACGAACTGGAAAAATATTCAAATTACGAAATAGCGAAAAACTAGGATGCGTACGGGACTTATTGCATATTATTCTTAGAACCGCTTTTTGTAAAATCAACAGCTGCCGTAGTCTATTGAAATATATCCCACCCCAACATGTAATACCATATTGCAGTTTGGAGTGGAAAATACCATAATAAACAGTTTTGAGCAATTTGGTAGAGCAAACTTTACGCAGGTAAAAAAAGTTTCTAGGCGTAGAGCGAAAATAATTTGTAAGTATAACAACATGGCTGACAAAATTTTGTCTGCTGTCGAT
The DNA here is from genome assembly GCA_951905685.1 of Eumerus sabulonum. Taxonomy (NCBI): domain Eukaryota; kingdom Metazoa; phylum Arthropoda; class Insecta; order Diptera; family Syrphidae; genus Eumerus; species Eumerus sabulonum. Next base: position 112,250,064 of record OX645060.1, read on the forward strand.
GATTATTCCTAAGTATTTAAATTCATTAACTATCTCAACTGTAAAGCATTTTTCACTACAACTCATATTATTGTAGAAGGTTAAGAAAGGACAACAGGATGTACAGTTGAAATTGAATTTTTGACACTCAGGAGCATGAAAGAAAACATCGCACCCAAAACTATTCTGTGCTGTTAAGCTAAAATAAGTAATTTTGGTTTTAGAGCTGATCAATAGATTATGCTTAGCAAACCAGATCCTCAGCAAATTTAGATCAAAGCTTATGTCAGAAATCCTCCACCTGATTATCTACCTTGGCGTGGTGTGGGGGCTTCTCACCAAAGGATAATCGCCCCCGTCACTCCCTTCACACACCCCAATTCCCATCCCAACTCATTTATCCCATCACACTCCCAACTGAACATAAGGTGTTGACCGTACCGTGCCGAGATGTTGACCAGGCTGAGAGCCCAGACCAAAAATAGCTCAGTCGCTAACGGTGTATCCGGATACCTGGCGCCCTCCGGATCAGCCAGCCTTACCTGGGTATTGCGGATCTCTGCCCAGGTGGACATACATTTCTCTGCAACTCGTGGGATATGAACATAACGAACAAACAACAAACAAACAAAGAGTCCGGATCTCATAAGAAACCGGAAGGGGATGATATCCCCTCTACATCAAAGGCGGTAAAGACTCCGATCGGAGAATCGTCAAACCGCTCTGACAGGAAAATCAACCCATCGACCAAGGCCTATAAAGACCGCAAGGCGGCCTTGAGAATTATAAATCGATGGGGCCATAAAACCGACTTGTCAGAAAAAGACAAAGAGTCGGTAGCCCGGGCGACAGGTATCCTAGCCCAGGAGAAAGAACAGGCCAAGAGGCCCAGATCGTCCCCCGAGGAACCAAAGCGGGAGGCTAAGAAAGCTAGGCTGGGAACACTGGCCAAGCTATCAAAGCCCTTCGGCGAGGGAGTGCCTGACGGTCGCAATCATAGATGATAGTGACCCGGACGGCAGACTGACGACCGAAAAAAGGAAGGATGTCGATCAAGCGCTATCGACAAGCTTTCTAAAAGTCGCTAGAAAGAACCCTGGACCACCGCCGAACGATCCGTTGATCGTCTGAAAGCCACAGTTGCCGAAATAGGGGAAATCTGGGATGGAGCTAGGCTCAAGGTCATCACTAAGGACCAGATCCCTAGACGACCGCGAGCTAGATGCTGGTTGCCGCTTGCACCAAACAACCCCCTTGAAATAGTTGAGACAATCAACTATAGCAATCCCAATCTCCCAACAAGAGATTGGAGAGTCGCGGAGCTGGAGGAACCGAAAGGTCGATCAAGACAGGCAATTATTGTACGGAATTGTGAAGCCTTGCAACCTCTGGCCCTATGCGACTACCATATCAGGTTTGGCTTTAAAAAAGTCAAACTAAATATATACAAAAAGGATGAGGAAGTGCTACCACCCGGCAATACAGACACGGCTGACACCGAGGTCGGAAGTGAAAGCTCTACGGTGCAGGAACCCCCAACCCCCTCGGGAAGCAAGGGCCCTGCGCCGGCAGAAACTGTAACCCCAGCAACATCCCTGGTCACTAAAGATCAGGAGTCATTGCTCGACTCCGGAAGCGAGGACTATTCCACGAGCTCGCCGATGGAAGACGATCTTCTGGACTCAGATCTGGAAGACCTTAACGCCACCGTGGTGGAGGCAGATCGAATTAATAGCAGACATGACGCTGAAATTTATTCAGACTAACCTCCACCACTCTAAAGCGGCAACCGCAAACCTTCTCCTCAGGCTGGCCAAAGGAGAAGAAGACATAGCCTTAATCCAGGAACCGTGGGTGCATGAACACAAGGTTCGTGGATTAAGAAACCCAGCCTACAACATATTTACATCACAGAAAGAAGGTAAGTTTCTGAAGAACACACCTCCTCAGATCACCGTTACCTGGTTTTCAACCTAGATTACACGGTTCCAACCCCAATTGACTCATCCTGTAACCCAAGAAGAATCGATTGGGAGCGTTATAGAGCCTTCATCGGCAACTCTATAATAAGCAGGACCCTGACACCCCGCGGACCACGTTATGTGGTCGATACTCTAACAATCACATTGGGCAACGCAAGGGCCAACAGCTGCGCAATCCACAAATCAGGAAAAAATCTTACCCTTCTAGGTGGAACGCAGATCTAAGCAAGCTCCGCAAAGCCTGTCGTAAGCTTTTTAATAAAGCAAAGAACACAAGTAACGACAGAGACTGAAGCCTATACAAAAATTCACTAAGGCATACAAACAAAACCTGAGGAAAGAACAAAGGCTGTCTTGGAAAATTTTCTGCAATAACATGGAGAAAATATCAGACGCCAATAGACTGAGGAAAATACTCTCTAAAGATCCACAATCTCCCAACTGCCTCATAGCAAATGGAGTTTGGACAACATCTGAGGAAGAAACTCTAAATCTTCTCCTCAACACGCACTTCCCTGGCTGCTCTGAACCACAAGTCCCAGTGCACTCGCGAGGGACTCATATCTCCTCTGCGATAGAAGGGCAGTACGAACACATTATCTCCAGAGAGAAAATTATATGGGCATTAAAAATCTTCAAGCCCTATAAATCGCCGGGTCCAGATGAAATTTACCCCATCGAACTAACACAAACTATGGAATGGACTACACCATGGCTAGAGATAATCTTTAAAGGATGCCTAGCTTGGAGTCACATTCCAGAAAAGTGGAAGTGCGCAAAGGTAATTTTCATCCCCAGAGCCGGCAGAATTCTCACACTTCCCCCAAGGATCTAAGGCCTATCTGTCTATCATCCTTTGCTCTAAAAACTTTAGAGAGACTGATAGACCTACACATACGGCACAACTTGGATCCCTCCCTAATTTCTAAGGCACAGCACGCCTACTGTAAAGGTAGATCGGTCGAAACAGCTCTTCGCACATTAGTGAGGAAAATCGAAAGATCAATCCATCTCAAGGAATACACTCCTATAGCCTTCCTAGACATAGAGGCCGCTTTTAACAACGTCACTCCGGAAGCAATAATAGAAGGGCTAGAAAAGCTAAAGGTGGAGAGGACTCTGATAGAGCTGATCAACGAGTTGCTAATAACACGCAAGATTCACTCTAAGTGGGGAAGCCTAGTAACTACCAGAGTAGTTGCCAAGGGTACCCCGCAAGGTGGGGTCCTCTCACCTCTTCTCTGGAATGAAGTTGTAAACGAACTACTAATCAAACTGGAGAAAGAAGGCCTGGACGTTGTTGCCTACGCCGATGACGTTGCCATCACAATCTCAGGTAAATACCTATCTACACTGAATGACCGCATGCAAACGGCATTCTCACTTCTCTGCAAATGGGCGCATAGTAACGGGCTCAGGATCAACCCAAAGAAAACGGAGCTCGTGCTTTTTACCAAAAAGAACAAAATCCCGGAATACTGCCCTATCACTTTGCTCGATACCAGGTTAGCCTACTTCCCTAGTGCCAAATTCCTTGGCATTATACTCGATAGGAAATTAACTTGGAAGAGCAACGCGACTGAAAGAGCAAAAAAAGCAACAATAGCTCTCTACACATGTAAGAAAGCCCTAGGAAAAAAATGGGGATTCAACCCCAAGATTACCCTATGGCTCTACATCACGGTCGTTAGACCCATACTAATGTATGGAGTGATAGTCTGGTGGACTGCACTAGACAAGACAACATACCACAAACAACTCGAGAAGGTACAAAGGATGGCATGTATGTGCATTACCGGGGCCCTCAGGTCCACACCAACGGCTGCGCTTAACATGATACTAGACCTTACACCACTCGATATTTTCGGCAAGCAGATTGCCACACACACGGCCATAAGACTAAATGCTAACTCGAAATGGGTGAGCTATGTCACTGGCCACTCCTCCATCATGCAAAACAGGATAACTATGACAGAAAACCTAGACCACACAGAACCCACCATAATCTTGGACAAAAACTTTACGATGATTTATCCGGACAGGAAGAACTGGACCCGCCAAACTCAACCGCGCAGAAACTGTGTGGATTTCTACACTGACGGGTCTAAAACCAAAGACGGGGTGGGCAGTGGAGTTTTCTGCAAATAACTCAAGCTACATAAAGCTCTAAAATTACCAGATCACTGCAGCGTTTTCCAGGCGGAACTGTTGGCAATAAAAGAGGCTTTGTCTTGGCTGAAGTGGAACGTAATATCCACCACGGATATTCGCATTCTCACAGACAGTCAAGCAGCCTTAAGGTCGCTGGAGTCCCATGTGTACACATCAAAATCTAGTCTCGACTGTCGCAGATCTCTTAACGAGATGGCAGAACAGTTCAACATACAGCTTATCTGGGTACCAGGACACAGCGACATTGCAGGAAATGAAAAAGCCGACACATTCGCTAAACTAGGAACGACGCTACAATCAATCGTGGCTTGTGAGGGAGTACCCCTTACAACCATTTAACATAATATGACCAATCTCGCCAGGGGCGAGACGAACCTGAGATGGACACAGGGACATACCTGCGTCATCACCAGGCAAATCTGGCCTCGGCAGGACAGCCAACGCACAAGGAGTATAATCTCCCTAAAAAGAACTGACATCTACAAAATCATCGGTGTCATCACAGGACACTGCCTCATTGGCAGTCACGCACAAAAACTAGGAATAGTTCCAAATGATTTCTGCAGAAGCTGCCAGGACGAGGAGGAGGTTGAATCCATTCACCACCTTCTCTGCGCCTGTCCAGCTCTCTGCAATTTCAGGAAACGTTACCTAGGCTCTTACTTCCTTAACGATCTGACAGATGTTCAGAAAGGAGGGATACTTGATCTTCTTAACTTCTTAAGAAGCACAAAATGGTTCCACGAATAGGGGGGTAAAACCCCCTCGTAGCTGCACAACGGGCCTCCCTGGCTTACGTGCATTCTTCTCAACTCTGGGAAGGCTACGACCCTACCTACTTACCTACCTACCTTATGTCAGAGATTAAGTTTAACGGATTATCGGAACCGTACGCAAAAGCAACATCATCAGCGAAAGCTGTGGTGACACCTTTAAATTTCATTTCAATCAGCGAGTTAATATAAATTAAAAATAGCGAAGGGCCGAGTACAGATCCTTGGGGCACTCCTATGTTTAGATACTCCAAATTACTTCTCACATCGTCAATCTTAACGCACTGTGATCTGCTTTCCAAATACGATCGGAACCACTTAAGCGTAAAATCTCTAAAGCCTGTCTTTTCGAGTTTTGCCAACAAAATTCTGTGGTTAACCATGTCGGAGGCCTTGGTTATATCAACAAACAAATCAGCTGAAAACAGTTTTTTATCAAAATTTGCAAAGATATGGGAACAAAAGTGGAGTAAGGCATTTTCAGTTGATTTATCCTTCTGGAAGCCATATTGAACAGGATTAAAAAAATTGATTTTGCACAAAAATTTCGAAACCTACATTTTTATTGCCTTTTCAAAAATTTTGCTGATTGAGGGTAGGAGTGAAATAGGTCTATAGTTAGAGATATTGTCTTTTGGTCCTTTTTTGTAGAGAGGCAAAATATCAGCGCATTTCAGAGCTTTAGGAAAAATGCCCGAATATATACTCTTATTACAGATGTATGCAAGGACATCGACTATAAAAAATCCAATTTTCTACAGTGTCCGATTAGAAATATCGTCCTTGCCAGATGCGTTTGAGTTTTTTAAGGAGCCCATAATTTTTAGGACCTCAAATGCGGTTATTGGTTCGAAAATAAAACTATTGCTCTGAAGATGCTCGGGGCAGTAATTTGAAGTACAGCGAGAGGAATGCAGTTGCGGCCTGTAAGGCGAGGATGAGGTACTAGAAATGGAAGGGAAATATTCGTTAAACAGTTTAGCCATTTCAAATTTGTCAGAGGTTGAGTGTTCGCCAATACGAATAAGAGTTGGTATTTTGGTTGATGTGGTTTTATTTAGGATAGAATTAACAACTTTCCATTCACCTCTAATATTGCCTCTCACTGAATTGCACTCTTGACTATAAAAACTATCCCTACATAAAGGAATTTTCCTTTGTAATCGAGCACACAGTTTCTTGTACTGTGCGAAGTTGTTAGGATGCTTTGCACTTTTAATTCGAAGCCGATTCTTTAGTATAATTTGTTTAACCAAGTGACTAGAAATCCATGGCTTTAATTTTTTCTTAGATTTCGCTGGTTCAATTCTGATACTGCAGCGATTGATATGCTCAATAAGAGATAGATTGAATATATCATAAGCCTCATTATAGCTTACTCATAATTATTTAAATATCGCGAATTCAATATCTATCTAAGCTATGTTGTAACCGTCACTAAATTCAAACTCAATAAACAAGTGAACATGCCTCATTCAACAATAATTTTTGTTACTGAAATGTTTGTTAAATCGTTCTACAAACGTCTTTGCACAGACGTATTCCACAGACGAGTTTCCAGTTTTTCCATTCAGACTATTTGTAGGCAAATATCGCCAAAATGCATGCCAACTGGAATAGTTTTCCATCTCCTTAATCACTGTCCCTGGGCTAAGGTTTTTTACGTGACGTTAGTGGTGGAGTTAGAATAATGGAGAATATTTTTGTAAGCAATATTCCGTTATATGGTAACAGGAAAGCTTGGATTCCGCGATGCATGCAGGATTATGGCGAAGGGGGAGCATTTCCAGAAATTCATCTTGCTCAATATCCATTAGGTAAACATGCATTTCCGCATTATCCAAATGTAACGCTCTATTGTTTTTTAGATTTGGGTTATGAATCTACTCGTATAGAAGAAAATGGAGCAACGACGAAAAATGCTGGAAAAATTAATTTCAGTTTTCTTACTTCAGCACCATGTAGCAGAAAGCGCGGCGATTCCTTAAGCAAATTTTCTGAATCCAAATCAGAATTCAATAAACCAAATGTTGAAGCCAGGGAAGAGATAACCGTGAAGACTAAGTATGCGCTTCAAATGCTAACTAATCAGAAGATCAGTGCAGCAATGCCTAATAAGTTTTCTAATGCTATTCAAATGCAGTATTTGAGATATACGCCAATACAACAAGGCGAAGAACTCAATTCTGGGGCGAAACAGCGTGTCATAAAGATGGTCGAATCTCAAATTGATCCAATGGAGCCTCCTAAATTTAGGATAAATAAGAAAATTCCTCGTGGGCCCCCATCTCCACCTGCCCCTATTCTGCATTCTCCTTCTCGTAAAGTGAGCACAAAAGAACAAAAAGAATGGAAAGTACCGCCATGCATTTCTAACTGGAAGAATGCCAAAGGTTATACTATACCGCTAGATAAAAGGTTAGCTGCTGATGGCCGCGGTTTGCAACAGTTGCATATTAATGAAAAATTTGCAAAGATGGCAGAGGCACTATATATCGCGGATAGAAAAGCAAGAGAAGCAGTGGAAGCTCGCGCTCAATTGGAGAAAAAACTAGCTCAAAAAGAAAAGGAAAAAAAGGAAGACATGCTAAGAATAATGGCCCAAAAAGCCAGAGAAGAGAGAGCTGGATTACGGTGTTCAGATGAAGCAAACTTGAACGAAATAAGGGACCGCAATGAACTCCGAGCAGAACGACATAAAGAGCGCCTAAGGGACAAAAACATTTCTAGAGCTGCGCCAGATAAACGTTTAAAGTTGCAAAAAGATAAGGAACGTGATATTACGGAGCAGATTGCATTGGGAAGATGTACGAAAAATAATGACTTTCAAATGCAATTTGATCAACGACTTTTTGATACGTCAAGAGGTATAAATAGTGGTTACAGTAACGATGAGTCATATAACGTATACGATAAGCCTTGGCGTAACGTCAACACAAAGCTTCACGCAAATAAGTTTAGTGGAGCAGATAGTTGTGATATATATGCAGCCGTAGAAACTACCAGGAGCAATAAATTTCTTCCCGATAAACAATTTATGGGATCAGATCGTTTGGAAAGTTCTTTCAGGGATAGACCCGTACAGTTCGAAAAAGAAGATGACCCATTTGGATTAGATCAATTTTTAAATATGGCGAAGAAGGCGACAAAGCGTACAGAGGATAACGATACAGATAAGCAAGTTAAGCGCCGTAAGCCATAAATTGCTCGAGTTCACAATCCTAGTAAATAATAAAAATTAAGTGTAGTTTGTCCGATGTTTTTTTTTTACCTTGAATGTGATTGAAATAGTTCCGATTCTGCGAATTTAAACTTTGGTCATTTGAAATTTTGTGGTACCTAAAGTTTGGATGAGTTTGTGGACAGAAGTCTTTTTATGAAATATTTTACATTCATCCATTTTTATTTCAATATTCCTATAACTACCTTACGCTAGTCAAAAATGTTTAAAATAAGCTTGACTAAATGAACTTAAAAATACCATGCCTCTGAGAAAAATATCTATACTTAACTTATCATGCCGATCATTGAATCCGGCGGATTGACTGCGGCGGGGGTCCAATCCGCATCACTTCACTTCCGCAGTTTAACCCTATCATTGAATACGGCGGATGCACTACATTATCGGTCGGAAGAACCTCATTACCGATCTTCTTTTGCATCAGTTGTGTTCTGTCATTTTAAATTGTTTGTACAAGAAATTTATTTCAAATTCGGAATAAATTGAAATCATGGACACGATTGCAATTCTTTTCGACTTGGAGGAAGATCTATGTGGTTGCCGACATATTCGTCACAAAATCAGGGCTATCGTGAATAAAATTCCCCCCGGAATGTTTCCTATTTTCGAAAAATTGGTATCGTGGATGCATTTCGAACAAGGGAAAAAATATTCCCAGGAAAAAGTTGGTATCATGAACGAAATTTCCCCCGGAATTTCATTGCGATTTCCCCCGTAATTTTTCCTTTGTCTGTTTGTTGGAGAAATTCAAAAACAAAGTAGATATCAATGAAGATAAGCCCTCTTTGTCTGTTATCAAGCAAATTTCGGTTTATTTGAAAAGTGAATACGTAGTTGAATGGACGAATAATTAAAGAAAGTGATATAAAGTGAAAATAATTTAGAATTCAGAGATGTATGTATATTGTATTTGTACACATTTGTTAAGTACTTACTTAAATAAAATAATGATAATAATATTTACAAGTAACACATTTAAACTATGAAATCCCTTGCGATTGTAATACAGATGCTTAGCTGTTGGTGGGGCAATGATACGAATATGTGTACCGTCTATGCAACCTATTACACCTGGAATGTGGTGTTTCTCATAGAAGTGCAGGCTTATTCTTCTCCTCTCTGTCGCTGACATTGGCATTTTAATCCAGGATGGGCATAGTTCTTTTTCAAATATCGCCAGGACATGAGAAAGAACCTCGGAGAAAGTTGACTGCGCTAATCCGATCTCATGGTCCTTTCCGACTCCAGTCTGGTAACCACCTTCTGCAAAGAAACGCAGGCAAGCGCTTAATTTGACGATGGGAGGAACGGCAAATGATTTTGTGATGGGGGGGAGATTATTCGACAGCAAATCCAGCAAGTACTTGAATGCCGACTTGTTGACCCTGTAATACTGGTGAAACCTGATAAACAAAAAATGATGCAATAACAATTTCACGACGATATTTTGTTTATATTTACAGCGCTTGCGGTAACTCTAAAGGGTTAGATGCATCTCTCAAGCTTCTTCTTAAGCTTCTTTCTTTTCTTGCTTCTTCCTGGTCCTGTTCGTTCGCTAACAGCGTGAATGCTAAACTATGCATTTTAAAGAATCTGAAAAAAAATAGAACACGTTTGATAAGATATTGAAGGTAAATAAAATTTACCTACTTACTTTATATTTATCGAAATTTACACAATTTTCTCACTGAATCACTAAATTATTGCTGAAACACTTGAATTTAACTTCTCAAACGAAATGAAAACAACATTTAGTGCCAAATGTCAAAACATTCGAAGAAAACTTCGAAAATTTCCGGGAGAAATAAATTTCGATGGAAATTCACGATAGGAGGAATATTTTCCAGGGAACAAAAATGTTCGGAGGGAATTTTTTTTCCCCCGGAATTGCCGATAGCCCTGAATAAGTATGACAAAGAATATATTTTTGTTACCCAATGCTAAGTGGATAAGAATTTTTGTGTGTGTGAGCGTGAGTGTGTTTGATGAGGAACACGGATCAATAGAATTAGTTACCGAAGTTGAAGGCAGCCATCCTCACAATACACAAACAGAAATGTACTTAATGGAGGCAAAAAAAGAAACTGTGCAAAGCTTCATTTAAAATAAAATTATTTTTTTTTTTTTTTAATTTTTTCATTTGCTGACTGGAATCCGCATCAATTGTGTTGCGGTTGAGAAACGTCACAATTTGTATAGAGTGCGGATCGAATGCGTATTCAATGATGGCTGGATTTTAGACTTTATCGATATTTACTCACTTGCGTGAGCGATTCTCCCGCCGGATTCAATGATCGGCATATACATGCCGTTATATTTTAATTTAATATATTCTTATTAGTAAGAAATTGCTAAATATAAAAACTCAGCGCCAGATCGTGCTTTTTGTTCTTTTTTATTTGAATCCCTCAATTTGTAAAATTGGGTGGTATTGTTTAAATGTCTGGAATGTGCGTGATACTTTACAAGTAATGATGAATGTTCCATTTTCGGGCTAGTTATGGCTGAGTTCCAAAACGTCAAATAATGCCCGTATCACCGTTCGCGAGTCAAACCACACAAATTCGTATCACCGTTCGCGAGTCTCGCAGATGGCGTTCAACTCAACATTCACGGCTCTGCTTAGTTGGTATTGCGTCCGTTAATGTTTTGCATGTTGTGTTGATGGGAGAATTCGACTTACAATTCTGCAACATTCGTGGGCTAAGAAAGAATTTCTTTGCCACGTATGTCCATCTCTCTCTACAAACCGGCTGTTTTGGCACTTCATCAAACACTGATGATTGATGAAAAGTCCGATCCCTCGGATGTAGCTTAGTGCCATTATTCGTTTCTCACCGCGGTCCCGCCATCTATGTCCGTGGTGATATCGCTTACCAGCTGCTTCCGCAGTATAGCCAAACATCCATCTCGGAATTCAATTTCTTATGGCTCAAATTCACTCTTCGTAAGTAGACAATTCACTACTGTTTTCTTTACACAAGCCTAAACCTGGACAGAGACGTCACGTTCGACTCGTTTGATGCACTATCCGATTCCATCCCAAGAATTGTTTCCTCGCACTGAAATTGTTATAGCGGGCGATTTCAATGTTCACAATTCTCAGTGGCTTCGACATTCTGGACAGACAACACCCGAAGGAAGGTATGTCGAAATTTTCGCTGAGTTGAATCAATAAACCCAGCTTGTGAATGAGCCATCTCGTATCCCGGATGTTGCCAGTCATATCGCCAACACACTGGACTTGTTCCTTACCTCTCAACCTGATAGATGTATGTATGTACCCACTGCGCCACGGTGCTCTCAACCTGATAAATACACTTTGAAAGTATTATCTCCTCTAGGCTCGTCCGATCAATGTGTCATACCAGCTAAATTCCCATATTCATTCCATACAGTTAAAGAAAAAGCTCCAAAAAGAATAGTATGGATATACATATGCCGGAGTCTACACGAGGGCTTTCTTTTTACGCCTTTTTTTTTTGAACCAACGTTCCAATTTGAGGACGCGTCCACACGGAGCTTTTCTGCGCGTGCCTGTTTTTTGACATTTTGCTTCAAATTTCAATTTCGTCAGCCTGTGGTGATGTTTGAAAAGTAAGAATGGTATCCAAACGTACACTCCCAAGTCGGAGTCTAGACGAGGGCTATCTGGTGAGGGCTTAAATAAGTGTAAAAGAGAGGGTAAGTGAAACAGAAATACAATGGCACACTCACGCGCGGGTAGCTACTTCGTGGGTTTTTTGCCATTTCCTTATCTCCTTTTCTTTGTTTTGCGATGTCGCTTCACTCCTGTTTCTGACTTGGAAGTGTACGTTTGGATACCATTCTTGCTTTTCAAACATCACCACAGGCAACGAAATTGAAATGTGAAGCGAAATGTCAAGAAACAGGCACAGGCAGAAAATCTCCGTGTGGACGCGTCCTCAAATTGGAACGTAGGTTCAAAAGAAAAAGGCGCAAAAAGATAGCCCTCGTGTAGACTCCGACCAAGTCAGAAACAGGAGTGAAACGACGTCGCAAAACAAAGAAAAGGAGATAAGGAAATGTCAAAAAAACCCACGAAGTAGCTACCCGCGCGTGACTGTGCCAATGTATTTCTGTTTCACTTACCCTCTCTTTTACACTTATTTTAGCCGTCGTCAGATAGCCCTCGTGTAGACTCGGGCTATGTACATATAAGAAAGCTAATTCGTGTGGCCTCAACAACTTCTTTCGGAGCTTTAACTGGCCGTTGTGCTTCCTCGACAACGACGTAGACGCCGCAGCTGATATGATCACAAACATTATCCATACTGCCTTAACTACTTTTATCCCCAACAAGATAAAAAGCATAGATAAATGAACAAGATGGAAAACCTTCGTACTTCTGCCCTGTGATCCCCACAGGGGTTGGCTGTTGCTTTTGTAATATAAAGCGGCCCCATAGACGCTAAATAATATTGTGCGATATTTGATATTGCACAATATTATTGTTCGTCTATAGATAATAGTGCAAGATTGTGCGATATATTGCGGAAAATCAAAACGCTTTTGGCTTTTATTACAAATCTGAGCGGTCAACTAAATTATTGGGAAAAATATTGAACCGTCTGAGACAACAAGCTAAATTTTTATCCGACCAAAAACTGAGGCATAAGATTCTACAATGTCCCAAAGGTAGCAGAAGTTTTTGGTCTTTCGTCAAAAACATCAAGAACTCCGTCTCGTCGTCTATACCCACGCTCATCCACAATCACATTCCAGCTGTCAAACCCTTAGACAAAGCCAATCTGCTTGCTGCCCATTTCGCAGCAAACTCGCAGCTTCCCAGATCATCTTTGTCACCGCCTCTTCTGGAGTACGTTAATTCCACCAAGGGACAAATTTACTTCCGTACTCGTGCAGTTGCAAGGGTTCTTAAAGAACTTGACATACAAGTTAAATAATTATTTATTTAAAAAAAAAAATATTTTCTATTTCTGCTCGGCCATAGTTGCCCCTTACACGTCTAAGTACAAACTCTACTCTAGCAATTCTTATTCTACCTTAAGTACTATTTGTCTGCCTGGTGACTTATCTCCCGCAGGTGAAACTGATTCCTCGTACGTGATGGTATGCGGTGGCGATGCTGGTAGATTGGGTGGCCAAGCCACCAGGTCAGCAGTTCCGTGGGAATGTTTCGGGGAAATATCGTTGCTGGGAAATGCAGTCCGCCGTGATGTGCGCGTGGAATGTAATGTAATCTGATCTGAACAAGATTGTGAATATTTCTTGTGTTAACTCCTCCCGACTTAGATTTCGAGCGTCCTCGTTCGATCTACCTCAGAAAAACGGAATTTGGCTTAATCTGGATACCCCTGAATTTCTTGACCTTTTGTGGTATTTCCAGTTGCCTCCGGTGTAACGTCCGTTGATCCATTTTCCGCTAGGTTCATGGTTTGGGGTTGAATTACTATATTGGTTTTCCTGCCCTTACGCTTGATCCACAAGAAGATCCAAATTAAAAGTGACATTCCAGGAGCATACTCGCAAATCGTGTTCCTTTTCGTGCGTTGTCGTCGTCGAGTATCCGTCCGTGTATCCGAGGCATCTTGCTCATTCATAACTTTAAGTTTTTTTTTTACGTGGGCGGATTGTTAGCCCGCCGCACAACCGCCATTCTGGTCGGGGTTTTTTTCGCTGCATATGTTTGTTCCCAACGGTTGTTAAAGAGGCTATCCAGAGGGCGCCGCGAGGAGGCCGTATGTCAACTTGACCCGGGCATTTAAACAGGGATCGTTGCTGGCGTCTCGCCAGGTTGAGAGCAATCAACAACTTTACCCTGTATGTCCGAGCCCATGCCCTCCATCTTACTTTTCAGTACTATTGAATATTCCCTCTTCAAGTTATTTGCTGCTCTTAATTCTTTTAAGATTTCATTTTCGACTTTGGTCAATTCGTTAAATTACTTTTCTATTATATTGTTCACATAAATTTGTCTATTATTGTTTTCTGCCAATTCGTTAATTTTGGATGTAAGGAGGATCAAATCTTCATGATCGGGTAAGTCTGCGACCCATTTCCAAGCTGAACCTAGGAAGTCTAATGAGCGTTTAGTTCGACTGATAGGTTTTAATCTATTTATGTGCCGTTGTGTTTGTTCAATATCATGTGTCATAAAAGCGTACATGGGGTCCTTGTCAATAAACTTTGTCGTCACCGTCCGATTAATGTCGTTCAGTAAGTCTTGGTATAGGTCCAGGTTGATGACGTGAATGATTTTATAGTGTCCGTTCTCCAATAGAGCTGTCCCGTTGTCTAGCGTCAGCAGTTGTGCGTTCGAGTAGCCAAATATCTGGTAGTTGGCTTTACAGAAGTGTTTTCCTGGGGGAAAAAGTTGATTTTTTATTAGGGATTTGTGGATTATTTTGCCGGATTTAGTTAGGACGGTTGTTGTTCTATTCTCTGATACTACTTCCTTTTTATATCGGGGGCTTAGTTTTGATCCTAACCGCTTGTTCTGTTTGACATAAATGGTTTGACCGGGCGAAAATATTTTATTGGTTGCCTTTTTTATTGTGGCATCCTAGGTCTGCGTTTTGTTTGTCCTGTAATTTTTTCATGTACTCTTGACGAGCCTCCTCTAGCATTGCGGGATCGGAAGTTACTTTTCGGCCAAAGAAAGCCTCTATAGGTTTCTTCCCTATTATGGAGTAAATGGAAAAATCATACTCATGAACGGCGCCATCTAAAGGCTCCGTGAAGGAACGATGGAGGTCTTCCGTTTTTAAACATCTCATTATTTCAATGAGTGTTGAGTGGAAGCGCTCAAATTGGCCATTTACGGTACTTGACTATGGGGGTGTTTTGAACATTTCAATTTTAAGTTCATCCTCGATCTTAAAAATGATCGAGGCTGAGTTGAATGATTTTTCATTGTCTATGATTACAATATCCGGTTATCCAAAGGAGAAGAGTATTTCCCTTAGCGGTTGACGCACATCTTCGATCGCTTTGGATTTAATGATTTTGAAGTGAGTACAAGGTTATTTTCTGTGGAGAATATATTCAAATGAACAATTTGCCTTGGATATTAGGGTATTGGGATAGCCTGTATCTCTGGCTTACTCGGATGCTGGTCGTACTTGTTTTCCTGGCATACTGAGCAATTCTTGATTACTCTTCTGATTTTAGTGGCCATTGAAAGGAAATAATAGCTTTCCAAGATTCGGGTTTTGTTTTCGCGGTCATTGCGGTGTGCTCTCTTATGGGTTTTTTTATAATAATTTCTTCTTGTTCTGCCTCATGGGTGACATCCTGCACTTGGACCTGGGCATATCTTATCTTGTAACTGTTAAAATGGGAACGGTAGATTTCTTGAATAATGCCCATGACATACTCTTCGGCTTGAATACAGTTTAATACGGAAGGATTCAGAACTTTCATGAGGATTTGTATGAGATTTTCTTGATTGAATTCAGGTTCTGTAATGACGTGCCTATGGTATGTAGGAAAGATAATATTGAAAGTCTGACTGGGATGAACATCTGTCTTTAGGATAATCTGATTTTTGTATGCGTTTATGGGGACCTTCACACATTGTATGAGATTATGTGAAGAGCTTTGGTCGTTGGGTAACGGTTAGAGTATGGATCTTGGATAATTGTGGTGCTCTGGACAAGGCATCCGCAACCACGTTTGTTCTCCCTGGTTTGTACTTTAATTCATGATTATATTCCTCCAATATCGCCTTCCACCTTTTCATTTTGCTATTGTTATTTTTATTGCTTAACACTGGAGTACACGCGTGGCCTACTATAGTAGACCACACATGCAGTTTTGTTCATAACTTAACAGTTTTTTTGGTAAAGCGGTGTAATTTCAGATAAGCCTACTCAACTAAATTTGTCAACAGTACCTCTCTTGATTTGTTCGCGTACGCATAATTCTATAATTAAGCGCCAAAGTCAACTGTCTACCATAGTAGGCCACGCGTGCATCGGTGTAAAAAAGGGCCGCGTGTACTCCAGTGTTAATGTAAAGGTGAGCGGCTGCTGATCAGTGAAAATTCTGACTTTATAGGACCGTAGAGGTAATTTCGGAACGAACCCAGAGCCCGTGTAGAAGCATCAGTGGTGAGGTCGAAAAGTTTATTGAAATCGGGGAAGGATAGAAGTAGATCTTTAGAGACAAGAGAGTTTTTAAGTTTATTGAATGATTCAAGAGCTTCCTGGTTGAGTTTTATTGGCGATTTGGCGGATTGGCTCTTAGATACACGTCCTTCTTCTCCTCTTAAAAGGACTGTCAAGGGCTTCGCCAGTTTCGCATAGTCCTTGACAAAGCGACGATAGTAGCCCAACAGACCAAGGAAAGATCTAAGTCCCTTAAGAGTTTCTGGGACTGGGAAATTTAATATGGATTGAACTTTGGCGGGATTCGTTTTTATACCCGTTGGGCTTTATTAGGAGGTGATAAAGCCCAAGAACTCCACTTCGGATTTAAAGAAGTGGCATTTGTCCAATTGGGCTTTCATGTTTGCCCTACTCAAGGTGTTGAAAATTTCCTTGATATCTTTAAAGTGTTGGGTCTCATCCTTGCTAAAGATGATGATATCATCTATGTACACATAGCAGCATTTTCCGATATGGATGGAGCGTTCTCTAATCCAAAATGCATACGTGTAAATTCATACTTCCCAAAGTTTATTGAGAAGGCTGTCTTCTCAATATCAGATTCCTTTAGTGGAATCTGATGGAAGCCACTTTTTAAATCGAGAACCGAGAAGAGTTTATTCTCTCCTAGCTGGGCAATCACTTCGTTTATTTCTGGTATTGGGTTACGATCCGCTATCGTAACAGAGTTCAATTTCCTGTAATCGGAATTCGGAATTATTTTGCTCCCGTCGAGTCCGCCTTTTTCGGCACGATCCACACGGGAGAGTTATAGGGGGACCGTGAAGGTCTTGCCATCTTTAACAAGCTTTTGAACCTGTTTTTCAACCTCCGATCTTAAAGACATGGGGAATGGGTAGTAACGAGTATAAACAGGATCGTCAGTGGAAGTTCTGATATCTGCGACAACTTTCGTTGTATATGTCAGTTTTTCCTCTGGTTCTGAAAATAGGGTCCGATGTTTGCTAATGACAGAGTTCAAGAAGTATTTTTGTTAGGGTGATAAGTGGTCGGTGGTGATATTAATAGAATTGACAGATGGTGATACTTGCTGTTTGATCTTTATCCGGGTTTTTTTAAGGACAGACATGTAGTTTTCCTTAGCATGAATTACCACCGACAGTTCTTTCAAACTGTCGTTGCCTAGTATCCCATGAAAGGTTTCGAGGGTAGGTGAGATGAAGAATTTAATGTTGATATCGTTCGCACCGAAGAAATTTACAAAGGTATGATGGCTGACCTGCACATCGTCTGCTGTAGATTTAGCGTAAAAGATTTGGTTGTTGGGGATGGGATTCTTTACTAAATTAGGTTAAATGTAGTTTTTACTTGAGCCTGTATCAATTAGGAACTTTAAGATTTCTCCGCTTCCTGTCTTACATTCGAAGTAAGGTAGCGAAGAATCTGTTAACCTAAAAAATGGACATCACTTTATTTTAAAGGTGGATCTATTGGGTAGTCATATTGCGAACACTCTGGTAGGTCTTTAGCTGACTGCTGATTGTTGAAATATGAAAGGTCATATTGGGGGTACTCCTCATGGGTTTGCGTATACTGATTTTCTTCTACTTCTGCAGTTTCCGGAACTCGTACGGCAGATGCGATTCCTCGGGTCTTACGGAGGAATTAATGTGGTTGTTTTGTTGTCTGGGTTTGTGAGACATGGAGGGATGCTGAAAATGAGGTCTTGGTCTTGCCGCATTAAAGCTAGCTTGACGATTTTGACTGTTGATATTTCCAATTTGATTGCTTCGTCCTTGAGTTACTGCTTCTGTTTTAATTGGGACCTGGTTGATGAAAGGTCTTGGCGGTTGGAAAGAATTCCGTTGGAAATTATTCATTATATTGGGTTGAGGGAAAGGATTAGAATTTGGGCGATAGCCATAAGATGGGCATTGCTGCGCGGGGGGCGCATATGTAGGGTAGGCTGGTTGGGGCGGTCTGAACACTTTGTTCGAACTCCCCAGCAGAGTTAACTGCTGTGGAAACCTTGAGTGTGGAGTTTGCAGTCGAGGCGGCTGTGGAACAATTGCTTTCCTAATTGCTCCTTGGTTAAACTGAGCGTGTTGAGATCGGTAGTTCTGATTTTCGACCTTAAAGCATAGGTGCAGTGCCTGCGGTAGATCCTTTGGTTGTTTCGTGCCCAGTCTTCTTCTTATTCTTCGATGGCGCTACAATTCGGGGTGAACCAGGGCCTCAACCAACAAGCCTCTCCAGCCGGCCCGATCTTTGGCCAGCCGCTTCCGGTGCCGCACGCCCAGTTTGTTGAGGTCCCCTTCCACCTGTGCGCGCCACCTTAAATGCGGTCGTCCTCTGCTGCGTCGTCACTCGGGGTTGGAGTCGAAGACTCTTCGGGCCGGAGCGTTGATGTCCATTCGCTCTACATAGCCTAGCCATCTTAGACGTTGGATCCGAAGACGTCTAACCAGGCCGATGTCGCTGTACAGCCCGTACAGTTCTTGGTTGAATCTTCTCCTCCATTCTCCGGTTACACAAACGGGACCAAAGATTGCACGCAGAATTTTCCTCTCGAAACGTCCAAGAGCGTCTTCATCCGCTTTTGATAGCGTCCAAGCCTCAGCGCCGTAGAGGAGGACCGCGATGATTAAGGTTTTGTAGAGGGAAACCTTAGTTTTTCGAGAGAGGGCTCTACTACTCAATCGCCTCTTGAGCCAGAGCTATTCTGCGTTTTATCTCAGCGCTGGTGTCGTTTCTGCTTGTCACTATCGAGCCAAGGTAGACGAAGTCCTTGACTACTTCAAAAATATAGCTGCCGAAGGTGACCTTCTGAACAAGACGTCGGTGTGTGCGTCTTTCTTGGATGACAGCATATATTTGGTCTTGTCCCCATTTACCCTTAGACCCACTTTCGCCGCTTCTGCTTCAATGCTTGTGAACGCCTCATTGACGTCTCACTTTGTTCGTCCAATAACATCAATGTCATCTGCGTAGGCAAGCAATTGTGTGGACTTGAAGTAGGTCGTACCTCTTGTATTGGCCGCAGAGTCCCGCACGATCTTTTCAAGAATAATGTTGAAGAAATCACACGACAGTGCGTCACCCTGTCTAAAAACTTTTTTAACATCAAAGGGGTCGGTTAGTTCACCTCCAACCTTAATGGAGCAGCGAGAGTTCTCCATAGTCTGACGAGTTTTGCAGGAATGTTAAAACATGACATGGCTTTGTATAGCTCGTCTCTATAAACACTGTCATACGCGGCTTTAAAGTCGACGAAAAGATGGTGCGTGTCGACCTGGAATTCATGGGTCTTCTCCAAGATCTGCCGTACTGTAAATATTTCGTATATCGTGGATTTTCCTGGCCTGAAACCACACTGGTAGGAACCTATCAGATTGCCCACGAACGGTTTCAGGTACTTACACAGTACGGCAGAGAGGATCTTGTACGCGATGTTCAGGAGGCTTATCCCTCTGTAATTATCCCTCATAGGGGTCTCCTTTCTTATGGACCGGGCAAACGATACTGAGATTCCATTCATCGGGCATGCGTTCTTCCGACCATACCTTGCAGATGAGTTGGTGCATGTTCCTAACCAGCTCATCGCCAGCTGCTTTAAACAGCTCCGCGGGGAGTCCGTCTGCTCCAGCAGCTTTATAAGACTTAAGTTTCGATATCGCTATCTTAACATCGTCTAGGTTAGGTGGACGGGATTCTCCTTCGTCTTCGTCCATTGTGAATGGTTCGCTCTGCCTGACGATGGCATTTTGACCATCATCGCCGTTATACAGTCTGCAGAAGTGGTCCTTCCACAATCTCAGCATCGACTGTGACTCCACTACTAGTTGTCCGTGCTCATCCTTGCAGGCTTCTGCTCTGGCTTTATAGCCTTGGCATGTTCGTTTTACTTCTGGTAAAATTTTCGAACGTCGTTCCTGCCGTAACATCTCTCCATCTCCTCGATCTCGCGCTTCTCGTGCTCCTTCTTTTTCCTTCTCAGAAGCGCATGCTCCTCCCTCCTTTTCTGTTCATAGAGCTCGCGGGCAGCTCTCGTCCGTCGATGCAATGTGGCCATATATGCATTCTGTTTCTCTACATGGGCCTGCCTGCACTCATCATCAAACCAGGGGTTTCTCGACGGTGGTGACTCGAAACCGAGTATATCTAAGGCAGCCTCTCTAATGGCTTTCTGACAACGACTCCATTGCTGTTCTATGGTTTCTGCAGATTGCATCGGGACCTGAGAGAGCTTGAGGGAGACTTGATCGGCGAAGGTTCTGGCGGTCTCCTGCGATTGCAGCTTTCCGACGTTAAATTTTGGTGTTCTTACTCGACTCGGTTGGTTCCGAGAAATTCGCATCCGTACCTTGGCTGCAACAAGGTAATGATCCGAGTCGATATTGGCTCCTCGAAAGGTTCGGATATCTAGGATACTGGAGGAGTGTCTGCCGTCGATCGCAATATGATCAATTTGGTTGGTTGTCGATTGATCGAAAGACCGCCAGGTCCCCTTATGGATGTCGAGGTGTGGGAATCGTGTAGTTGCTACCACCAGGTTATGTCCCGCCATAAAGTCCACTAGCCTTAGTCCGTTTTCTGACGTGGTGTTGTGTAGGCTGTGTTTTCCAAAGACCCGTTCAAAGATAGCTTCCTCACCCAGCTTCGCATTGAAATCTCCTAGAACGATTTTGGTGTCATAGCTGGGACATTGCACATACGTTCTGCCTAGGAGATCATAGAAGTCATCTTTGTGTCGGTCGTCTTTCTTCTCTGTGGGGGCGTGGACACATAGTAAGCTTATACTGCCGAGATTGGCCTTGATGCGGATAGTTATGAGGCGTTCGTTTACATACTGGAAGCTTAAGACTTTTTTTCCTGAGTCTGCCTCGAACAACAAATCCGCATCCGAATAAGCGTCGTTTATTTTCCCATCGCACTTCTTGGAGTGCGGTAATGTCTGCCTTATAGCAGTCCAAAGAGTTGACCAGTTGTTCGGCTGCACCTGGTATTTTGAGGGACCTAACGTTCCAGGTGCAGAACAGAAATTCGTCTCCTTTTTGACGTTTGCGGGGGTCGTCAACATGTAATCCGTCCGTATCCGAGGCTATTGGTTGTCTCTGAACAAAATTTTTGTTTTAAGCGATAGGGATGTTAGCCCTAAGCGCAACTCCCAACCTGGAGGGCCAGGTTCCTCTTTCCCCAGGAACAAGGGGTCGGGTCGCTGCACACATTGGTTCACTACCTGGCAGGTGCCAGTATAGCTATCCAGGGGAGGCCACGCGGAGGCTGTGTGTCAACTTGGATTGAGCAGGGACAGAGATCGAAGCTTGCGTTTACCAAGTTAAACGCGATCAACTTCTTTGCTCTGTTTGTTCGCTTCCTTCTCCCTCAGTAGATCTGATAAATTACCCCTCAAACCCCTTATGAAGGTATCCAATGCCTTATCCCTATAGGTTTGGGTTAAAAGGCACATTGATTCAGAGCTTATATCCATACAGGCCATCTTATTTATTATAAATGTTAGTTGCTAATTTACTGCTTGGTAAAATTGCTGTATGCTTCGATTACCTGGCACCATATGTGTCAAGGGTAGTAACATCACGCTTATCCGCATAGTGCATTGTGAGGCAACTTGCTATGCTTTCCCAATTAAGGGGCGTGTTATAGGATTCCAATGCTGCGTCGGCCTGTCCGACTACCTTGTTGCGAATTACGTTGAGGATCCAGTAGTATTTTGGGGTTCCTCTAGTTGTTCGTAGATACCCAAAACTCGGTCCACGCTCTTTCTCGAGGATGAAAATTCGGCGGTGTCACCAGAAAATGATCTTAGACAGCGTACAACATCGGGGACCTTGTCTAGGTCCTCTAGTTGGTGGCGGTATTCGGGAGAAATTGTCTGGTCTATACCAGAGAAACGATGCGCGTTTGGGTTCAATATGCTTTCGAGGTGGGTTTTCCCCTGTTTTTCAAGGACACGTTAAGCGATGGAGCTTATTAGTAAGTCAAATTCGGGAGATTTGTATGGCTTGGGCGGCAGCCATTTGCTCAGCTTGGTTTCGTATAGTTGGCATTTTGACTTGCGAACAAAAGAGAAATAGATATGACCAAAGACGAGAAGACTTTATAAATCCTAATATATAAATTATTTTACAGAAAAATTTGATTATAATAATTTTTATATATATTGGGGTGATATTAAAGCACAATTGACAATTTATTTATTTAATTCTTACCTTTATTTTAAAATTTCACCTTTCTAAACATTTATTTAATTTCAATTTAATTCCTACTTTTATCTTATACATATTGTTACGAATTTATTCAATCCCCACACCAAATAGGGTTCGCACCACTGGATTGCGATAAACTACAATTTTCTACGTTTTCCCAATTAAAAACACACACACACTTTTATTTCTTTCACGACAGATCAATTATCTGTGTAGCTTCACCACTTTTATTTATTATCCAATACAATCCACTTTAAACTTTATTACACAATACACAAACCTTTATTGAAAGCTTTTCTTTTCACCTTGGTTGATCACACCGACTTGTCACACGCTGTTTTATACCACAAACTGAATGTCTGTCAAGGGCGAGTGTTCGCGCTTATATAGCTCTCGGTCCACCATCTCGAACGTTCGCCGTTGGAAGTTCCCCATAGGAAATCTCTAGAACGCTCTGACAATTCCATTGGAAGTTGACAACATTCCCATCCCCGCTTCCAGAGAGTTTTCGAACTTAACGGTCCGCCTGCATCTCCGCAACAATATTTTAACTTAGATATTTTTTCAATTTAATTCTTACGCGGATTCCCACTTCTTAAATATTTATTCAATTTCAATTTGGTACCTATTTTATCATATATTTTTACTTAAATATTTATTCAATTTCAATTTGATTCTCACATGGATTTTCACTTCTTAAAAATATTTTTAATTTCAGGTTGATGCTTACTTTTATCTTAGATTTGCACTTAAATATTTATTTAATTTCAATTCGATTCTTACTTCAATTTCAATTTTATTGTTACATTTCACTTCTTAAGGATTTATTAAATTTCACTTACACTAAATCTATAATAACTTTTAACGCCGTCATATTGCTGCTGTTGATTGATGTTCTGCAGGGTTGCTGACCGGGTGATGCGGCGAGCTTTATCGAGCTTCGGGTTTGTCCCTTTTATTGGGGCTAATGCGGGGCCCTTGCAGCCTTTGCTGCTTTCACCACAACACGATCGCGGGGGACCACAAGAGAGAGTTTTCTTTAAAAAATACTCGCGGGGTTAGCATGCCAGCTGGCTATCCCGGTTACTGTTTCGATACTATGATTCGACTTTTAACTTTATTTATTTACTTTACTCTCCCTGTGGTCCCTGCTCGGACACCAGTTAAATAATTAAATTATTATTTATTTAAAAAAAATATATATTTTCTATGTCTGCTCGGGCATAGTTACCCTTTACACGTCTAAGTACAAACTTTACTCTAGCAATTCTTAATCTACCTTAACTACTATTTGTCTGCCTGGTGACTTATCTCCCGCAGGTAAAACTGATTCCTCGTACGTGATGGTATGCGGTGGCGATGCTGGTGGATTGGGTGGCCAAGCCACAAGGTCAACAGTTCCGTGGGAATGTTTCGGGGGTATATAGTTGCTGGGAAATGCAGTCCGCCGTGATGTGCGCGTGGAATGTAATGTAATCTGATCTGAACAAGATTGTGAATATTTCTTGTGTTAACCTACACAAATCCGCTGGTCCAGATGGTATTTCCCCAATAATTCTGAAGAGATATTCTTCTACGCTGGCAAAACCCCTGCGTAAGCTTTTTCACCTTTCCTACTCTTCTGGACTCTACCCGAGTAGGTGGAAAACAGCTTTTGTCCAGCCCATTTCCAAAAAAGGCGATCCATCTTCTCTCTCCAATTACCGACCCATTGCACTAACGTCCGTTTTTTCCAAGGCCATGGAAACGCTGATAAGTCTCCAGCTAATGAAACATCTTGAGATATCAACAGATCCACCGGTGATTTGATAGTATATCTCACCAGGCGGGTGAGAGCAAAGTAGTTGCACTTGATATTTTGAAAGCATTTGACAGAGTTTGGCATTAAGCTCTTTTGTCGATCGTCGACTCTCTTCTTCTATGGATTAGAAGCTACCTTTCGAATCGTTCAATTCAAGTTTACTTGGACGGATTCAAGTCTGACACTCACTTTGTAAATGCTGGTGTTACCCAGGGCTCCGTTTTGTCTCCGACACTATTTCTCATTTTTAGAAATGATTTCTTGTCTGTTACTTCTAATCCAATCCACTCCTTCGCTGACGACAGTACCCTCAGCTTTTCATATTCGTTCACTTCTTTACGACCCTGCACTTTGGCTGTAAATAGTGAGCGGCGGCGTATGTTAAGCTCATTCAATTCCGATATTGACAGCATCATCCAATGGGGTAAAAACATTAGAGTGGAATTTAATGCTTCCAAAACACAATGCTGTCTTCTGTCGCTAAAGCGTAGCACTGACCCATTGCCATTATCCATGAATGGCACTTGTATCTCTGAAACCGACAAACTTTCCATCCTGGGTATGTGCATCAGTGACAACCTCTGTTGGAACGATCACATATTTAGTGTCGCTAAGAATGCCGCGAAATGCCTAGGTTTCCTATACAGATGCAAGAAATTCTTCACACCCAAAGATCTAGCTATCTATACTAATATTATAAATGTCAAAGTGTGTGTGTCTGTTTGTCCATCTTTCACGGCAAAACGGAGCAACGAATATACCTGACGTTTTTTTTAAGTGGAGATAGTTGAAGGGATGGAGAGTGACGTAGGCTACTTTTTGTTTCTTTCTGGCCCCCGTTAAGCTTGTATGCAGCAAAAAAAAAAAATCAGTGGGGGATGGAAATTTGTGTGAGACTCTCCGCAAAATTAGTATAGGTTCTATGATACAAACGAATAATAAAATAATTTAATTAAAACAACCATAAATCAATCAGCTTTTGAGAAAACAATCAACGTTCGAAACATTGATAAGTGCTGCTCTTGAATTACGATAGATGGCGCTGATATGTTTCTGAAACGCGCTAACGTTGTGTGCTCTCTATCTGTACTTAAGTGCGGGCATAAGGCCGCGCTTCACACTATAGTGCATACGGTACCTATGCTTATACGAAACTTAGATGCCCCGAGATTATGTAATGGGACGAGACTTCGTGTCACACAACTTGGCCGCAATATCATTAGCGCCACTATCTTAACCGGCGTAGGAAAGGGTGAAAATGTAGTCATCCCACTAATTCCAATAATTACCACAGATTACCCGTTCCAGTTTAAGAGGCTACAATTTCCTCTAAAGCTTAGTTTCGCTATGACCATTAACAAAGCGCAAGATCAAACATTAAGGGTGGCTGGGGTGAACTTAGAAAAGCCGTGCTTTTCCATGGACAATTGTATGTAGCATGTTCGCGTGTGTCCAATGCCCAGAATCTTTACATTCTATCCCCAAATGGAAAGACATATAATATCATCCACAGTAGCGTATTAAAATAACATTCTGTTCCGAGTTCTCCTCTGTGTTCTAAATCAGGAAAGGGGAACCGTGTTACTCCGAATTTAACGCGACCGAAGCCGCGGGCAAAAGCTATTAATTTATAAGGCGTTCATTAGTCCTAAATTGGAGTTCAAGGCTCATGTCTGGTCTGGCGCATCTAAGACCTCACTGCACTTACTTGACAGAATAAAAAATCGTGCGATAAGACTCATAGGAGATTCCAGCATCACAAACTCATTACACTCCCTGGGTCACCGTTATTTTCACCATAGATGCTCTGATAAAATAGCCAGTTGCATTCTGCCCCTTCTCCTTCTCCTGCGATACTCGTCTCTCTCGGAATGCGCATGAATTCACTCTGAAGCCCGTTATCGGTCGTACTGTCAAATACGGAGATTCTTTCTTCAACCGAACCACACGAATGTGGACATTTAAGGCCAATGTCAATAGGCACCACCTCTCCCCCTCCCTGTTACCGTCTGCTCACACAACGTTTAACGTTATGAGGCCTTAGCCTTGAGTGCGCGTGTGTCCATAAAAAAAAAGGAAAAACAAAAACCTCTATTGGCACAATTTCGGCGAACTGCGCTTTCACCGTATAGTGAGAGACTGAGCGATTGAGCGACGGGTGGCCATGTACTGACCGACATCGCTGAGCGACTAAAAAAAAAAAAGACAAACATATACATGTATAGGAATAAATATGCGAGAGGATGAGATAGAAGACATTATACAGTGTTTCTTATATTTGTGATCTCTTCTTTGTACTGTACTTCGTACCCTCTACAGTGTCTACCAAGACATAGTGGGGGTACGTGCTATGTCAAGGTCTACATTGTGCGCCTGCGTATTACGAAGCATGGGTGGAGGCGCCATAACAACCGTGGTGTATTGTACACGTGTGTCGTTCACATAAACATTTCATCATGTTAATATAAACATTTTTCAAATATGACTGGACGACTTTGAACAGCAGAAATCAAAATTTCCGTGCTGATTTTTTCCATTTTTGAATTCGTCGCTCAGCGACAATCGCAAAAGTTAGAGCAGATTTGATTTCAGAGCGTCGTCGCTCGGTCGCTCAGGGCCTACGTGGCCACCCCCAAACAATTCGATATGTTTCAATTTTTTTTTTTTTTGTCGCTCATAGCTCGTCGTTCAATCGCTCAGTCGCTCACTGCGTGGCCGTAGCCTAACTGCCTGAACACAATGAGGTCGCGGGCGCTGTCTCCGTCGCCTGTCAAAAGGTAAATGTATGTAAATCCCATAACGTAAACACAATGATGTCGCGGTTGTTGTCTCGGTCGTAGGGTGTGTCGCGCGAGTTGGCAAACTTTTAACTCGGTCGTTCGACATTGTGAAAGATGTGTAGAAAAAAAAAAAAAAAAAAAACACAAGGAAATCTTCAGATTGGCGGTTGACGGTTCGTTGTAAGTTTATGGACAAAGGTTTTATTTTGTGAAATTTGTTATATTTAAGTAATATTAATTCTTTATTAAAACAGGAAAAATGGAAGAACAATTGATTGAAAGTGTAAAGGAGAGGGAAACTCTGTGGAATCTTTGCCATCCACAATACAAAAACATAAAAAAGAAGGCACAGGAGTGGGAAAAAATATCGCAAATTCTCGGACTTCCAGGTAATCGTTTTTATATGATATTTCTGATGATTTCTCAACAATTTTTTTATGTAGCCGAATTTTTAAGGAAGAAATGGAAGCTGCTCCGAGACAGCTATTTGAGAATAAAGAGACGGACGGTGTCTGGTCAGGCGGCCGATGATCCAGACCGCAATTATTGGAAATATGAAAGTGCTATGGACTTCCTTAAGGAGCATATAAAACCAAGACCGCGAGTTATTTTTCAAACAGAACATACAACATATAATGCTTTTTTATGTTGTTTACAGAACAATGTCGAATTATACAGAGCTGGAGATTTGCGGTGAAGAAACACCATCAACCGACGTAAGGTCCCCTTTCAGTCCTCTACCGCTATCTCCACAACAGGGTAGTTTGGACCAGAGCCCCCTGACCGACCGTTCAGGGCCTTCAACGTCAGGCAGGAAGAGGAAGGCACAGACTTCAGTCGAAAGTACCCTTATTTCCACATTAGAGTGTGTGCAAAGGCTCATAGAAACTTCTGAGCCTGAACCAGCGACGCCACAAATAGCACAGGATGAGGATGAGCATTTCTGCAGAAGCCTATTGGCAAAGCTTCGTACTTTTCCAATAGAAGTACGAAATACGGCAAAATTAGAGATTCTGCGCTATGCGAACGAAGTGCAACTGGAAGTTTTGCAAAACATAGACTGAATTTATTTATGTATATATTTATTTTTTATATTTGAATGTTCCTTATTTTGTCTTACATACATACATAGGTTAAAACAAAGGCTTGTGAAAGTTCGAATTATTATTTTTATTGAATTCGTTTTTTCGTTTTTAATTATTTTTTACATTGTTAGGTGTTTTTTATTATGCATCCGTATCAGTATCCGGATCATGGGCAAAATAAAACAGTCCGGATCATTGAGTAGCAGATCAACGAGTAGCGTTCTTGGCATTTCATATCAGTCAGTTCTGTCAAAGATCTGACATTTGAAAACAAAATAAACAGAAAATAAACAAATTGGAAATGAACACGTTGATTGCCCACGTGTTTATATGTTAGTGTTTCAGTGTTTTTGAAACATGACCACCGGTGGGTCATGTGGCAGTCAGTTTGAATTGTGTTAAAATTCATTTGTTTGTGCTCCATTTCCACAAATAATTTTTGACATTTAAGTGCGGAATTGCCATGCCAAAGAAAATTTTTCTTTTCATTCAAATTTGATACGATTGATTTAAATGCTGATGATGATAATTTTTATCGATATACACTAATTGGGGGTAATATATCTCCAATTCACTCAAGGGTTTTACAAATTTAAATTAATACACACATTTTATAGTGTTATGAGTGCAATTAGTTCATACTGAAGGGAAAACTTTTTAATCAAATCAGGGTCACAATTTTATATGTTCATCAGGCAATGACCTTCCTAATTTTAATGCGAACCCAATGGGAAATAGTGTGAACTAATTTTCGGATAACAAAAGTTGATCCAGATAAAATTTGGATCACGTGTTGTTATTGTAATGCATGTAAATCGTGATCCGGATACTGATACGGATGCATAATAAAAAACACCTGTTATTGTTTACATTATTATTGAGAAAGTACAAAAAAAAAAAAGAGAAAAGAATAAAATATGAAGGAAAGTATAAGAAGTTTTCAATTATTCAATTGGTTGGAAAGCTATTTTGCCTTCGTTGAGAAAATAATTAGTTAGAGTTCTCCTCACGCTGAAGGCTTCGTCTGGTCTACTGTTTGTTCCACATCTGCGAATAGGTAGCAATTCCTTGGCCTCTTGACGCCAAGTACCATAGATGCGTTCTCCATCGGCAGTAAAAGAATCACAATAGTCGCCCGGGCAATACGAGTCGCAGTCATAAAGGTCGCATGTGATTTTAATAAAATTATGCAAAATTGTGCAGGCAAGCACAACTTTGTCCGCATTTCGTGGGTGGAATTCTATGCATTTCCCTAGAATTCGCCAGCGAGCAGCCAAAATGCCGAATGTATTCTCAATTACTCGGCGTGCTCTTGAAAGTCTGAAATTTAATACTTCTTCGGCGTGGTTCAGCAGATTTCCAGAGTAAGGCCGCATTAAATTTTTCCGAAGCGGGAAAGCACAGTCACCAACAAAATAAAGCGGTACTGTTCGCTGAGAATTTGGCAATTTCTCTTCGAGCGGCAGATTGATGTTATTGTCATAAATTTTTTCCCAATGACAGAGTGACGAAAAATTCCTGCGTCACTTTGGCTACCAAAAGCGCCAACATCAACAGCCGTGAAGGTATAGTTGGCGTCACAAATTGCCATCAAAACAACGCTGAAATACCCCTTGTAATTTATGTATTTTGACCCTGTGTTTGGCGGGCATTTCATTTCGATGTGCTTACCATCGATACTACCCACGCAATTCGACATATTCCATCTACTATTAAACTGCCTGCTGATGTTGATCCAGTCCGGGGCGTCGAGTTCTGGCATGTAGACTGGAGATAGCACTTCCCAAAGAGCTGCGCACACTTCAACAATTATTTTCCGAACAGTAGACACACCCATCCGGAACGACCAAGCCAAATAGTTGGGAGATACACCTTGAGATAAATACTTGCAAAGAAATAACAATTATGTTCCAACCAATCACTTTCAAATGAAACACTTACATCAAAGTAACTACCAACCGGCACTCGGGACTAATTGCTTTCCTTATTGATGTTTTCCGCAATGATGGTTTTAATAAATTTAAAAGCAACTCGTACTGCAGTTTCGTCATGCGAGTCGCTTTGAAAAACAAATCGGCATCATGTTGCTTTATGAATGCAAACGTTTTTTCAAAAAAGCCTTCGGCTTTTCTGTTTTGGTACAAAGGACCAATTGCGTTTTTTTGTTTTTAGCAATATATTTGCTAAGTACACCACTTGCCCAATATTTGTAACGAAACAAATTTTCTTTCGTTTATCCATTTTATTTTAATTTTTGAATTTGATTTGAATGAAAACAGCTGTTAAAATGTGACATAGCAAAGCGACCTCATTGTGGGCGAGATTTTGCCAATCGTAGCGACAGCAATGCCGACCACGACCGACACTGCGACGGAGACAGCGACCGCGACCTCATTGTGTTCAGGCAGTAACCGTTGGCGAACGATCGACTGGATTGCTGTTTCTTATTTCAGATTCAGTCGAACCAGGGATCAAGAATGAGATACCAATCTATTGACTTTGACAGGCACTTTGACAGATTGCACCTACAAACGCATTGCGGTTTGACGGCGTCTTGACTTTGTCATTCTGCCTTAATGCGACCATTTTGCAAACGGCTTGACTCTACACATCGACGGCTTGAGACTATCTTTCTGTTAGTCAGAAGCGTCGTTTTTAAACTGTGAATAACACGTATAGTATCGGTGTGTATTACAAAAGTGACAACCAACCTCTGCGGGGATCAACGGACAGGCGTACGAAAGATGGGTATCTCATTGTTTATCCCTGAGTCGAACACAAAAAGTTGGTGACTGGGAGGCGAACGTTTGCTACATTCAAAAGAAACATCTGTAGCAATGACAGAAAATAGGAAAATGTAAGTAATAACAAATAAGATGCATGGATTTCAAAGTGATTGGCGTTTATTTTCTTTTTTTCAACAAATCTTTTACTATAAATCGTATCGACTTGCAGTATAGAGCGTTCACATTGACGATTGGCAGTTCAAACACAAGTCATCAAAATTATCGTACAGACAAATCGTAGAGTGTGAACGCCGCTAACCAGTTAATAGACAGTCAGTCAATTGTCAGCGAGTGAATTTCAGGCGAATGAAGAGATTCGCGAATCGTAATACCTCAATCAGCTTAGTTCGCCTCGGAGCTCGACGGCTGGCGAACGGAGATACGGACATAAATGCGCATCGCGACTGCACACTGCCGGTGTGATGCGTTTAAATTGTTGACGTTTTGGAATGATTCATCGGAAATTATTTACCCTGGGTGGCTTAACAGCTGAACCGCAAGAGAATGAATGAAGAATTAGCGACAACCCGACTTGTCAAGGAAAGCGATTGTTGCGTTTTTGAACGCTGTTCATGTTTGCGACTTAGAACTCTTGACGTTGCAGTACTGAGCTTATACTGTGTTTTGGAACTCAGCTGTCTCCTGTGAATATCAAGTTGAAAAGTGGGTGATGTGTAATTTCAATAATTCATATTTTACATAAACTAGCGGCCCGCCCCGGCTTCGCACGGGTGTAATGCTGATACTAAACATATTACAGAATGTCTTTATGTATAAAGTTAACAGCTTTTTTGTCGCTAGGCAATACAAACATGTTTTCCTTAGAAGTTACCCTTGATAGAGCGACATATAATTACTTACTTACTTAGCGGGCGCCACAGTTCGGGGTGAACCTGGGCCTCCACCAACATGCCTCTCCACCTAGCACGACCTTTCGCTAGTCTTTTCCAGTACCGCACGCCCAGTTGGTTGAGGTCCCTTTCCACCTGTGCGGGCGTTCTCTATTTCTTCGTCCCTCGGAGTTGGATTCAAAGACTCTACGGGCTGGAGCTGTAGTGTCCATTCGCTCTACATGGCCATCTTAGGGGTTGAGTCCGTAGACGCCTGACTAGGCTCATGTCGCTGTACAACCCGTAAACCCCCCTGCGTGTTTATAGAACCAAAAATCGCGGGCAGAATCTTTCTCTCGAAACGACCAAGGATTTCTTCATCCGCTTTAGATAAAGTCCACGTTTCTGCACCGTACAACAGGACCGGGATAATTAAGGTCTTACATAAGGTCAACTTGGTCGTACGAGATAGGGCTCTTTCTCTCAATTGCCCCTTGAGCCCAATGAAGCAGCGGTTGGCAATGTAATTCTGCGCTTGATTTCGAAACTGGTGTCGTTGTTCCACGTCACTGAGGAACCGAGGTATATGAAGTCCTTAACTACCTCAAACTTATATCTGCCAATGTGCACGTTCTGGCTAATACGTCGGTGGTAAACGTACTTTTTCGATGACAGCAGACATTTAGTCTCGCCCTCATTGACTGTCAAACCAATTTTTGCCGACTCCATCGCAATACTCGCAAACATTTCATTGACATCACGCTGTGATATACCTATTATGTCAACGTCTTCGGCGTATGCAAGGAGTTGCGAGGATTTGAAAAAGATTGTGCCTCTTGTATTGGCCTGTGATTTTTGTACAGTCATTTCTAGGTTAAGTTAGGTTAGGTTGACGTGGTGGGCATAAGCCACACTTAGGCCGAAGCCGGCCCATTGTGATACCACCTGGATCAGGTTACCCTGATCCGCTACCTGGGAACCAACCGGTGCTTCTAATGAAGCAGTGGAGTTGAGCTACAGTCATTTCTAATATGATGTTAAAAAAGTCACAGGCCAGCGCATCGCCCTGTCTTACTCCTTTTTTGACTTCGAAACTATCAGTCAGTTCTGCACCGGCTCGGATGGAGCAGCGAGCATTCCACAGAGTCATCCTGCAAAGTCTGACGAGTTTAGGAGGAATGTCAAAGTAAACATGGCGTTATATAGCTCGTCTCTAGTTACGACGAATAGAAGGTTGGTGTCGACTTGAAATTCGTTAGTTTTCTCCAGGATCTGCCGTAGTGTGAAGATTGCCTAAGGCCACACTGATAAGGACCTATCAGCTTATTTACGAACGGCTTCAGGCGTTCGCACAAAACGGCAGCGAAGGTCTTGTATGCGACATTAAGGAGACTTACTCCTCTATAGTTGGCGCAGTCAAAGGGATCTCCTTTTTTGTGGATCGGGCAAACAGTGCTGAGACTCCATTCCTCGGGCATGCTTTCCTCTGACCATATCTTACAGATGAGCCGGTGCATGCTCCTAACCAGCTCACCCCCAGCCGCTTTGAAGAGCTCAGCAGACAGTCCATCTGCGCCAGCAACTTTATTCGACTCGAGTTTCGAGATGACAATCTCAACTTCGTCGAGGTCAGGGGGTCGGAATTCTCTGCGATCTTCGTCATTAACAAATGGGTCTCTCTGCCTGACGGCGGTATGTTGGGTGTCATCGCCGTTATACAGTCTTCAGAAGTGGTTTGTCCGAATTCTCAGCATCTACTGCGAACGGTGTCCGTTCTCATCCTTAAAGGCCTCCGTTCGGGCTAATTCTTTTTCCTCCCTTCTTTTAAGCTCGTAGAGCTCATGAGCCGCTCTTGTTTTTTGTGTAGGGAGGCTTTGTATGCTTCCTGCTTTTCTGCATGAATCCTTTTACACTCGTCATCGAACCAGGTGTTTCGTCGAGGTGGAGCTTTAAGGCCCAACACTTCCGTTGGTGTGCTCTTCAGTGCTTATTTGCACTGGCTCCATTGTTGCTCTACTGACTGAGTGGAGGATTGATGTGTATCGGAGAGCTTGAGGGAGACGCAGTTGGGAAAGGCATTGACGATCTCCGGCAATAGTAGCTTTCCGATGTCATAGCTTGGTGTTCTAACTCTGCTCCGCGGTGTTCGTGTTATCCTTTGACGTTTCTTGGCTACTACAAGATAGTGGTTTGAGTCGATGTTCGCTCTTCGAAAAGTCAGAACATCAAGAACAGTGGAGGAGTGTCTGACGTCAATCGCGATGTGATCAATCTGGTTGGTGACTGATTGATGTGGCGACCGCCAGGTGCCTTTGTGTATACCGAGGAGTGGAAAGCGTGTGCTTAAAAGAAGATTTCTTCCCGTGGTGAAGTCGATCAGCCTGTGTCCGTTATCGGATGTGGTGTCATGTAGGCTGTGTTTGCCGATGACTCGTTCAAAGATGCTTTCTTTACGCAGCTTAGCGTTCAAATCTCCTAGTATGATTTTGGTATCATATCTGGGGCGTTTGGCGTATGTTCTGTCTAGGAGATCATAGAAATCATCTTTGATAGAGTCATCCTCGTCTTCCAGGGGGGGTGGGGGCATGGATGCCTTGATGCGGTCGTTATGAGACGTTCACTCACATACTGGACGCGTATGGCTTTATGCCTTAGTTCACCTCTAACAATAAACCCATATCCAAATAATTTCTGTCCTCTCTCCCGATAGCAGTCACCGTAGTAGATGTCGCAGCTTTTCATCCGCCTTTTGCCCGGTCTCATTTCCTGGATGGCGGTCATGTCCGCTTTATAGCGGTCCAGGGCGTCCGCAAGTTGTTCGGCCGCACGTGGTCTGTTTAGGGACCTAACATTCCATGTACAGAAGCGAAGGGTCTTGTTTATTTTTTGTTTTTTCAAGGGTCGTCGTTGCAGCCCAACAAGATAAAAAACCCAAGCAATTTCCGTTGGCAAAATGCATTTCGGCCAAAATTCAAATTGCCGACGGGAATGTCACTAGCCAAGTAATGATCTGGGAGCTCAGAAATCACAAAAACAAACAAACAATGCAAATGCTAGCTCCTCCCACCTGCATGTCTGTCTGGGTGTGAACGTTACCCATCAAAAAGACAAACACCACAACATATGGATCAGCCTGGAGAGTTTCTGTGGGTCAACGACCTGGCAGACAATCAACGGACACAAGACATCTGTTCATTAGTTTTCTTGCTGTAATCAAGAGACCAGTTGGCTATTCACCCGCCGACGGATCAGTGATTTAATAAAAGAAATTCAGTTTTGGAAATTAAACCTTCTTTGCTTTTTCTCTTCACGTCCACCTTTTTTAGTTTTTCTTAAGAGTCTTTTCGGTAGCCAGTAAGTTTTGTTGTGTCTCCGATATTTTTTTGCAAGTGTCCCTGGCGGCACAGTGTGATCCTTCGAGCCGGATTACTGAAAAACGGTTAAAAAATACATGACTTGGGCGGAGTGAAGAGTCAATCCGGGTAGATTGCGCGTGTGACTTTGCAAGGTGCACCAGTGTTCTGTTGACGAAAAACAAGGCTAATCCTTCAATCCAGCAACACAGCGACGAATTTACCGGTCTACGACCAATCAATCGACAACACAAGATCAGGTGTGTGGCACTCATTTTTATAATATACTACAAATACACCGTGCACCGTGGCGCAGTGGGTAGTGTGTTGGCCTCTGACGCCGATGACACGGGATCGAATCCCGACACAGCCATGTCATCGAACGTGTTTTTCACGGTGTTTCTCCTCAGCGGGGTTCTGACAAAACCCCCTGTAGTAAAATTGTCATGAAAAGCTTCTCGCAATTCGCCGTTCGGAACCGGCAATAAACTGTAGGTCCCTTTCACCTACGGGAAAATGAAATCACACACAACATGGGTGATTGAGAGAAGCTCGGCTCAGGTTCTTCATGGACTGTAACGCCAACATACATTCATTACAAATACAATATAATGCACATGCATCTATATATATATATATATATAACTCTAATTTTGCTGTGTGCTTACGTGGTGACTTGAACTCCTCGGTTAAAAATGAGTAAGTCTAAAGTAGCAAATTTAATTGATGCGATTCAAACTATATTCGGGTAGGGAGCAGAAAGACCTCCGTGCACATGATAGAGGCCCGGTCGTCAAACTTAAAGACAACTTCTGACGAAGCGAGAGCAATGCATCGAAAGATTATCGAGGCTCCAAGTGAGGAGCTAAAGGTGAATTACTTAGATGCTCTCACGTTTCATAAGTTAAAGGAATTGTTTTTCATGTACTCCAGCGAATTGAAAGAACAGCTAGCTACCACAAAGTCGCACAGTGATAGTAACACTTCACTCTCGACTCCGTCGGCCGATATAAGGCTTCCTCCCGTAAAGATCCCAAAATTCGATGGGTCGCTTCAAATGTGGCCGGAGTTAAGGCTCTATTTGAAGAATTAATCACTGAAAACCGCAGCATATCGGATGCACATAAGCTGCACTACATGAAAGGTGATTTATCGGGCGAAGCCGCACGTTTATTGCGAAATACCGATTCGAATTTCGAGTCTGCTTGGGGGATCCCGCTCAAGCGATACCAAAACAAACGATTGTTGAAGGACAATCAATTTAAACTGTTGTTTGATCAGCCAAAATACGAAAACGAAACGGCTTCTGATCTGAGAACAGTACTGGACACCACCAATGAAGCCAGAAATTCGCTGAAGAATTTTGGAGTGGCCATCGAAGCCTGGGAGGATGTACTCGTGTACCATATAGTACAAAGGCTTCCAATGGCCACCCGGGCCCATTGGGAGGCCCATATCTCCAGTAATTTCGATTACCCTACTTTTAAGGTGTTGGATGACCACTGCTACGTATCCAATGTGTCAAGACGCCCACTCAGTACGTCTTTGTCCCAAATTCAAGGCCCTTGATGTTAGGAAGAGGCAGGAATTGGTGAGAAAAAAAAGGCTTTGTTTCAATTGTCTGTCAAATCCCCCATATAGTTAGGCTTGTACGAGCAAGTTTTTATGTTCTACTTGCTAACAAAAACATCACTCATTGCTACACACAGCTAATGAAGCGCATGTCGATGTAGGTTTAACCCCGTCTTCCCTTCATCGTCAGCACCCAGATCATCTAGGAACCACAGCATAAAAAAAAGAGGACGGCCTCGGCACATAACGCGTTAATAGCCGAAAATAAAACAGTCTTTTGGCTACAGCTTTTGTCAAAGTATTGACAAACGAGGGCCAACCAGTTACGCCTCGAGCGCTATTAGACCCCGGATCTGAAGGCTCCTTCATCAGCGAGCCGGCGGCACACTCGCTACGATTGAAAAGAGAAAAAAGTAATGTGAGGATCTTCGGTGTAGGAGAAACGAACACAAACACGGCGAAACATGAAGTATGATTTACACTTTTTTCCAACGCAAACGAAGAGTTTAGTCTGAAAGTCAAAGCTTGGCTTTTGTCTAAATTAACGGCAATGCTGCCATCACACAACATAAATCATCTAAGTGGAGTTACATACAACATCTCAAACTTGTAGACCCACTATTTAATCAACTAGAAAGGTTGATATCCTATTCGGTAACGACGTCTACCCCCATATCATTCTTGATGGAATAATAAGGGGGGAAACAGGAACCCCTATAGCACAGAGGACGGAGCTGGGATGGGTGCTTTCGGGGAGCGTCTCACCACAGCCTCAATCAACGGTCATGGATTTCCATACATCCATGGAGGAACAGAAATTAGAGAAAATGCTTCAACGGTTCTGGGAACTGGAAGAAATTAAAAGGGAAAGGATGCTTTCAGCAGAGGAGAAGGAGTGTGAAAAACATTTCTCGCAAACGCATCGGCGAACAGCAGATGGAAAATATATTGTCGAACTACCCTTCAAGAAAGGTGTGCGACCTGTACTTGGGTTATCACAGCGATCGGCGTAGGTGAGATTCCTGCAATTGGAGAAAAGGTTTCAATCCAACTCGGCATTTTACGAGGAATATAAAAGGATGTTCAAGGAATACAAAGTTTTAGGGCATATGACGGAAATAGATCCCACTACTCTTAAAAATGGTCATTACTACGTTCCACACCATGCAGTGTTAAAACAATCGAGTTCAACGACAAAACTTAGGATCGTGTTTGATGCTTCGTGCAAAACATCGGATGGAACATCGCTCAACGACCATTTATGCGTCGGTCCAAAGCTGCAGGACGACATTGTGGACCACATTGCGCGATTTCGAAAAAACGAGATCGCATTTGCTGCAGACATCGAGAAGATGTACAGGCAAATTTGAGTATCACCGGACGATGCTGGTTATATCAACTGGTCTTATGGAGAGATGTCGAGGGAGATCAAATTAAAACGTACCGTCTTAACACGGTAACATTCGAAACTGCCTCGGCTCCATATTTGACCGCTTGGACACTTCAAAAGCTCGCGATTGATGAAAGGTGCAACTATCCACTTGCATCTGACATCGCTAGGAATAACTTTTATGTCGACGACCTTATTCATGGAGCCGACTCTGAAAGGGAAGCCATAGTGTAGTGTACCCACAAACAAAACATTTCCCACGTACCAAAAACAACATACCAAAACAAAACACTAATCACTTCCTACATACCCGAATAAAACACTTAACACAATGCACACCACTCAATAGCGTCACATGACACCAAGAGTTACTCACGGGACGACACTCGCCAAATACCGACAATGTATGAAGACAGGAAAAAGGGAACGTAAACATTACTACGTCCACTGCACTGTGATATTCAATACGATAATGAATGACCCGCAATGTGTCATCTGGTGAAGCGACCCTTTGTAGAGTCAAGTGCACTAAAGTCGAAGTATGACTCGCTTGTGGAGTCAAGTGCACTAAAATCAAATTATGGCTCGTGACCCAATTTTAGAATGCATAATGCATTGGAAATGCTATCGGGAATTAGTATATAAGGAACAAAAATTTCTTGAATAAATCAGAATTATTTTAGAAGCCAATCACTCGGCATAGGCTATTTTAATTCTCAAGGAGTGCCAGGAAACAGGCGTCAGGTGTCCAGTGGCGTTCCACGCCGGACACCCCGCTAGGTCGACCCCTTCACTATTGGGAAGCACAATTCTTAGTCACTCTTTTGCAAATTCCACAGCCTAGAAGTCCTGACGCATACAGCAATCTTGCTGTACTGATCCAGTAACACTACATGGCGATTCTGCCAGGCTGCTGACATCTTACATGATCTTACATGCCATATCATTACGTGAAGATCATTTAAGATCATTACATGGCGATCCTGCACACCAAACCTGCGAAAGACTCTGCAACTATGAACCTGAGAATGACCCTGCCCACCGAACCAGCGAATGACTCTGCAAATGCGAACCTGATCATGATCCTGCATACCAAACCTGTGAACGATCCTGCGAATCTGACGACGATGCTGACATATTCACAATTCATGCTTAACGTACATATATTCATTCAACGCGACGAATAAATCGCTAGCATAAATATTAGATAATTCACACAATGAATAAGCGAAAACAAAAATACATCATCATGAAAAAAAAAAAAACAACTAAGACACAATTTAATTTCAGCACAATGCTGACTTATCCAATTAAACACACTATAAACATATAAATTAAGAGTTCATATTTTTTCAAGTCTCCATCATACGGAACGAAAACAAATATGTACATATTGTTTGTAGCATATACGTCATACTACGTCATACAAATATAAAAAATAAAAATAAGAGGCAATGTACTAGAATGTTATAAACTTGATAATGCAAACTAAATTGCTTTTGTTTCCGTAAAATTTCAAAAAAAGAAATATTAATAAAAGTGCAATATGTTATTTTAAACGACTTGATGAAATCATAAGCATATAATGAACTGAATTTAAATTCATTCACCCTTAGTTTATCTCTTTTATGTTTTCAACTAGACTTAATTTATTGTGCCAAGTCAATAAGATATATGCAAATGTATGATAACGTTACAATATTTTTTGCATTCCTACGATGTTTAGATTTTTAGAAAGTACTATAATTTAGCCACCCTGCAAATTAGTAATTGAGTAAACAATATTATTGCGAAATTGACCTTAAACTAACATACAAAACTTCCAATGTTAAAATAGTAATAAAAATAATGAATAAAACAAAGAAAACAGACGAAAAATCAAGTGCCTCAAAGTGCTGTTTCCTGCGACCGGAAGTAGTATATTTGGGACATTTAATTACAGCAGAAGGTATTAGAACGGATCCCTCAAAATACAATATAATTCAAGAGCATCCGGTACCGAAAAACATTCTCCACACAAGACGGACGTTACCAATTCAAAAGACTACTGTTCAGACTAGAAATATTCTCCAATAGTTTCCAAAGAATGTTAATTGCACACAAAAATTCATCATCGAAACTAACCAGAATCAGACTAGAGCTATCAAACTATGACTTTGAGATAATTTACGAGCAAGGAAAACTGAATACAAATACCGATGCACTCTCAATAATAAAACTTGTCAGTGATATTTTGAAATCCATGATGGTAGAAAATAATAATATAAACCACAATGATGTTGACTCCAAGGAGCAGATCATGACAAAAACAACGGGTATAAAAAAAAAAAAAACATGAAATAACAAATTGAAGAAAACAAAAATAGGGCAATACCAAAGGAGAAATGTACATCTCATTCGAAGATTGCGCACCTTCACATATGGGAATGCACGTCCTTAGCTGACGTAAATAAAATGAAGAAGTTAGAATTCAAATTTGAGGCAAATAATAAATCCATGGTAAAAGTAGAAGTAAATGATAAAGTGATTGTTAGATGCAGCGATAATCCTCCGAATTACGATTCGATTATGGAGAAACTGGCATCTGTGTTGGAAAAGAGAAATATATTACAAGTAGGCCTACAAAAAGAAGCTACAAAAAGAAGCTAAAAAAAGAAGATAATTTAGAAGAAAAAGAAGCTACAAAAAGAAGATGAAATATTTAAGAGAATCGAAGAAAAAGAATTTAGAAGAATATTCAATGAGTTGCAACGGAAGAAAATGAATAAAAAGACCTCTATATTGAAGATAATAATTTACAAAGCCCCTAAGAGAATTAATGATGAATTAGAGAAGTATAAATTAATAGATGAATACCACAATACCCCACAGGGAGGACATCTAGGAGTCAGAAAAACACTTTTAAAACTCAAACAACGATATTGTTACGAATTATTCGATCCCCACACCGAATAGGGTTCCCACCACTGGATTGCGATAAACTACAATTGTCCTTTTTATTTAAATTGAAACACACACACTTTTAATTCTTTCACCACAGATCGATTATCTGTGTAGCTTCACCACTATTCTTTATTATCCAATACTATCCACTTTAAACTTTATTATCCAATACTATCCACTTTATCTTTATTTCACTAACAAACCTTTATTGAACGCTTTTCTTTTCACACTGGTTGATCACACTGACTTGTCACACGCTATTTAATACCACAAACTGAATGAATGTCAAGGGCGAGTGTTCGCGCTTATATAGCTCTCGGTCCATCGTCTCGAACGTTCGCCGTTGGAAGTTCCCCTTTGGAAATCTCTAGAACGCTCTGACAATTCCATTGGAAGTTGACATCATTCCCATCCCCGCTTCCAGAGAGTTTTCGAACTTAACGGTCCGCTTGCATCTCCGCAACACTGCCCTCCTCCTAAACTTGTTCGTCCTCGAACAAGCGATTGGATCCTTCTCCGTCTCTACGTGGACAATTTTATACTTCGCCCGTCTGTTTCCCATCTGCTGTATCCGGTATACCACGTCATTGAGTTTCTTGATGACCTCATATGGTCCGTCCCAGGCTGATTGCAATTTGGGGCACAAGCCTTTTTTCCGTTGTGGGTTGTACAGCAATACCAATTGTCCGGTCTCGAATCCAGAAGTATTCGCCCTCAAGTCGTATCGCGCCTTCATTTTATCGCTGACCAAGTTCAGTCGCTCCCGGATGAACTGATGGATAGAGTTCAGCTGTTCTTTCTTTTCGGTTTCGAAGTCTTCCCTGCCGCTAGTTGTCGGTAGTACCACGCCGAACGTCAAGTCCGATGGAAGTCGGAGATCAGTTCCAAAAATGGCTTCGGCGGGTGTTGTTGCCGTTGAATTGTGCTGTGCCTTCTGATCTCCGACGACGACTTTTCTCAGGTATTCCTCCATCGTCCGGTTGAACCTTTCGACCATGCCATCAGATTGTGGGTGTAATGGTGTTGTCCGCGTCTTTCTGATACCTAGCATGTCACAGAGTTCTTTGAACACCGACGACTCGAAGTTTCTCCCTTGGTCTGAGTGCAGTTCCATTGGTACTCCATAACGCGAAACCCAGTTATTCACGAATGCATCCGAAATGGCTTTGGCTTCCTGGTTCGGGATGCAAAACACCTCAGGCCACTTGCTGAAGTAATCGATCACCACTAGCGCGTACTTGTTTCCAGCGTTGCTCGTTGGGAATGGGCCTGCAATGTCCATTGCGATACGTTCGAACGGTGCTCCAACATTGTACTGCTGAATATTTCCTCGAGTTTTCCTAACTGGACCCTTTGCCCTCGCACACTGTTCACACCTGCGAATGAAACGCGTAACCGACTCATGGCATCCTACCCAGTAGAAACGTCTCTTGATCTTTTCTACAGTCTTGTTAACACCAAGATGACCCCCGCTTGGTCCCTCGTGGTATTCTCGGATGACCTCTTCGATTTGTCCCTTCGGAATTGCCAGCAGATCGTTTACATTGTTCCCGTCCTCACTTTCCCAACTGCGGTAGAGGCAACCGTTCTTCAGCTTCAAACTCTGCCATTGAGCCCAGTAAGCTTTCACGAGTGGGCTTTCGCTGGATATTTGCTGCCAAGTTGGTCGAAAACCTCGTTCTTGGTAGTCGATGATGACTGCCAGATCGGCATCCTCTCGCTGCTTTCTTCCAACCTTCTCGGCACTCCAAGCATCTTCTGGCAGCACATGGAAACGACGGATATCGGTGACCTCTTCTTTGGTTTCCGCACGTGAACAATGCTTGCATTCAACGCCGCGAGTTCGGCTCGTTAATGCATCCGCATTTCTAAGGCTGCTTCCCTTCCGGTATTCGCGTGCTCTTGCTTGTTCTCCTTTTCGCGAATGAAACCTCGAACGCCTTCTTCTCAGATGACAATTTCTCGCCATGTGCTCCTGCTCGTTGCAGATGTAGCATCTACCTGGGAACGGGCAGCTCCTACTCACCGTTGTTTCTCTGGAACTACGCCACAATTTGCTGGAAGAACGCTTTCTCCGCAGACGACAGTCTTTTGCAATGTGCCCCTGCTGGTCGCAGATATAGCAGCTACCTGGGAACGAGCGACTCCTACTCACTGTCGTTGCTCTGGAACTATCCTGGTCTTGAGATATGCACCGTAGTTTGATGGAAGGTCGGCATATCAAGAGCGATGTTTCACATGCGAGAGCGCTGGCAACTGTCTCCTTGAAAGATGTCTTCGGCAGGAGAATCAGGCTTCGTTGTGTATCGGGGTCCCTTAGCCATTGGATGAAAGAATCCGTTTTCAGTTTTTCCACCACATCAAGTGGAACATCCGCGTAGGCTAGATGAGACAGCCTCTCGATGTCGGCAGCGTACTGCTGGATGGCCTCGTTTCCACGCTGCTTGCGTCCTTTAAGTTCC
This sequence comes from Eumerus sabulonum, assembly GCA_951905685.1. NCBI lineage: Eukaryota > Metazoa > Arthropoda > Insecta > Diptera > Syrphidae > Eumerus > Eumerus sabulonum. Next base: position 112,293,533 of record OX645060.1, read on the forward strand.
AGCTTGTGCATCTCCTGCATGTGCTCACTGCCGTATCTTCGATGGAGAGCATCCCATATGGCTGTGTAGTTCCTTCTCTGGGTCTCCGGGATGGTCTGTAGAACGTCAGCTTCTTCACCTTTAAGGGAAATTACTAGGGCAGCCACACGATCTTCTTCTCCCCATTGATTCCGTTCCGCTGTTGTCTCGAACTGGAGCTTAAAGATGTTAAAAGCGCTCTTGCCGTCGAAGTTGGGAGCTGTGAATTTTGATGCTGCAGTCGGTACGACGATTCCTTGATGCTGTACGTTCTGGATAGTTTTCTCGAGTTCCAGAACCTTCTTGTCCAGTGTCTCGATTCTCTTTTCCTGGTTATTTTCGAGATCCAGAACCTTCTTATCCAGTGTATCGATTCTCTCTTCGACGCCCTGGAACCGATCGTTGACGGCTTGCTGGATGTCTCTCAAGTTTTCTCGATTGTTCTGTAGCATCTCTTCCAACGTCTCTAGCTTCTCTAGTTTCTGACCTATGGAAGTTGAATTTTCCTCCAACTTTTGATGTACGGCAACGGAATTTTCCTCCAGCTTTTGATATAGTTTCTGGCTTAGGGAAGTTGAGTTTTCCTCCAACTTTCTACCTACGGCCGCGGAATTTTCCTCAAGTTTTTGATCGAGTTTTTGGCTCATAGCATTCAGAGCCGCGAGAATGTGCTGCATATCAAGCGCTGGCTCAGTAAATGTCGACGGCTTCTCCACCCCGAATTCATGACTCTCCCAGTCGGCACCTTCTTCCTGCAACGCCGATCGCAGTCTCTCCACCAGGTTGGCTTTACTTCCCACTGTGGATAATTGCCGAGCATCCAGCTCTCTTTTCAGTTGTTCAATGGTCAACTTTTCCAATTTTACCATTTTCTCACTTTTGCAATAATTCACTTCACAACTCAAATAAAGTTTCATTCGTTTACTCGCAATCCCACTTCTCACACCAAATGTTACGAATTTATTCGCTCCCACACCGAATAGGGTTCGCACCACTGGATTGCGATAAACTACAATCCTTTTTATTCAAATTGAAACACACACACTTATATTTCTTTCACCACAGATCAATTAACTGTGCAGCTTCACCACTTTTATTTATTATCCAATACTATCCACTTTATCTTTATTTCACTAACAACCTTCATTGAACGCTTTTCTTTTCACACTGGTTGATCACACTGACTTGTCACACGCTATTTAATACCACAAACTGAATGAATGTCAAGGGCGAGTGTTCGCGCTTATATAGCTCTCGGTCCATCGTCTCGAACGTTCGCCGTTGGAAGTTCCCCTTTGGAAATCTCTAGAACGCTCTGACAGTTCCATTGGAAGTTGACATCATTCCCATCCCCGCTTCCAGAGAGTTTTCGAACTTAACGGTCCGCTTGCATCTCCGCAACAATATGTAAGATAAAACATACGCAACCATGTAAGAATTATTCAATAAAGTTAACATAAGACTTATACATACAACCATGTAATTAGCATCCCTGATGTAAAGCATTTCCAAAGCATTTCACTAAATCTTGCAAAATTATTCTTAAAATAATTTTCCGCTTAAGGGTAAGGGTGTAGTGTACCCACAAACAAAACATTTCCCACGTACCAAAAACAACATACCAAAACAAAACACTAATCACTTCCTACATACCCGAATAAAACACTTAACACAATGCACACCACTCAATAGCGTCACATGACACCAAGAGTTACTCACGGGACGGCACTCGCCAAATACCGACAATGTATGAAGACAGGCAAAAGGGAACGTAAACATTACTACGTCCACTGCACTGTGATATTCAATACGATAATGAATGACCCGCAATGTGTCATCTGGTGAAGCGACCCTTTGTAGAGTCAAGTGCACTAAAGTCGAAGTATGACTCGCTTATGGAGTCAAGTGCACTAAAATCAAATTATGGCTCGTGACCCAATTTTAGAATGCATAATGCATTGGAAATGCTATCGGGAATTAGTATATAAGGAACAAAAATTTCTTGAATAAATCAGAATTATTTTAGAAGCCGATCACTCGGCATAGGCTATTTTAATTCTCAAGGAGTGCCAGGAAACAGGCACCCTGACTGTCCAGTGGCGTTCCACGCCGGACACCCCGCTAGGTCGACCCCTTCACTATTGGGAAGCACAATTCTTAGTCACTCTTTTGCAAATTCCACAGCCTAGAAGTCCTGACGCATGCAGCAATCTTGCTGTACTGATCCAGTAACACTACATGGCGATTCTGCCAGGCTGCTGACATCTTACATGATCTTACATGCCATATCCTTACATGGCGATCCTTTAAGATCACAACATGGCGATTCTTCCAGGCTGCTGACATCTTACATGATCTTACATGCCATATCCTTACATGGCGATCCTTTAAGATCACAACAGTGATCGCAGCTTACGCATTTATTGAAACGAGTAGGATTACCATTACGAAAATGGATCAGCAACAGTGCAAGGCTGTTGGCATCCATTCCCAAAGAGGGGAGAGAGGTGGAACTACCTCTGTCATTCGATGAACGGAACGCCGTCAAAACGTTGGGCATCCAGTGGCATCCTGCGACTGATAAACTGACGTTTAAAATCTCATTAAAAACCAAGAGGATGATTACTAAGCGAACGATTCTGTCGGACATTGCTAGCTTATATGATCCAATGGGAAGGATATCACACTGTGTTATTCGAGGTAAGATTCTCATGCAGCAGATTTGGAAAGGAAAGCAAAACTGGGACGAGGAGTTACCATCGTCCATTGTCGCTTCCTGACACGAGATAAAATGTTAGTTTCACACTCTCAATGCGATCGAAATCCCTCGATGGACAGGGACCACCATGAGTTCGCAAGTAGAACTTCACGGTTTTTGCGACGCCTCTGAGAAGGCATATGCAGCAGCGATATATCTTCGCGTTCCTCACAGCAACACACTCACAACAAATCTTATCGTCGCGAGAACAAAGGTCGCACCAATTCAAACCAAATCCCTGGCCTCGTTAGAATTATGTGGAGCTCTATTGTTAGGTCGCTTACTTACCCACACCATCAACATTATGAAATTTCAATCTGCAAACATATTTACTTGGTGCGATTCTGAAATCACACTGGCGTCGATCAGATCTCCACCGTACATAAGAACAACATTCGTTGCGAATCGTGTGTCTGAGATTCAGGAACTGATGGACACAGCGTGTTGGAGATATGTTTCTTCAAAGGATAATCCTGCAGACGTCGCATCTTGGGGGGTAGCACCACTAGAGCTTGTCAACTATGAAACATGGTGGCATGGACCGGTATTTTTACACCGCCTCGATGATCAACCACAACAACCACAGGAAATGATGACAACAGATGTGGAATTAAAGACGGCGAAAACATCAAAACCGAAAGGAGATTTGATTGCACCAATGCTTCGATGTAAAAATGTGTATCATCTCTGCGCCCATGTCGCGGCTTTTCAAGTCAACAATCGTTTAGGGCGGTTCTCATTTCTTAACAGATTGCTTCAAGTCACAGCATATTGGCGGCGATTTATCTCTAACCTACGAGACAAGGTAAAAGGAAGGCTTGCTCGGCTAACTGGATCTTTGTCTCCAGACGAAACAGGAAATGTTTCCGGTAGAAATAGCAAGGATATCTCGTTGTGAGTTAGTACAACGAAATAATAAACTGGCACGCCTGTCATCAGTTCTTGACAAAAACGGAGTTTTAAGAGTAGGAGGTCGGCCATATTCACAGCGTCATTCTATCATATTACCCTCACACAACCCAACTACCTTGCTCATCATTCATGAGACACACCTTAAAACGTTGCATGGAGGTCAGCAGTTAATGATGGCAACACTGCGGTCGGAGTATTGGCTACTGCAACTGAAAACCAACATAAAAAAATGCATTCATAAGTGTTTAAAGTGCTTCAGATTCCAAGCTAATGGAATGCAGCACGGCCATTTCAAACATCTGGGGTGGACTACGCAGGGCCAGTTCAATTAAAGGCTTGGAAGGGGCGATTCAACAAAATCACAAAGGCGTACATCGCTACCTTTGTGTGCTTCAGCACCAAGGCCGTGCATCTTGAATTGGTACGCGATTATACATCAACAGCATTCCTCGCAGCATTTAAGAGGTTCACAGCGCGTCGCGGCATTTGCACTCACTTATACAGCGATTGCGGAACAAATTTTAAAGGTGCTGCTCAAACGTTGGAATCAAACAATGCATATATGTCCAAACAGGTAGCCGACGACATCGGTAAATCGCTGCAATCCGATGGTACGTTCTGGCATTTTAACCCTCCAGCAGCTCCGCACTTTGTTGGACTCTGGGAAGTGGGAGTAATGTCGATGAAGGACACTCTGCGGCGAATAATTGGTCATCACAGCCTCACGTTTGAAGAGTACGCAACCGTGTTAGCACAAATTGAGGCGTGCCTTTACTCGCGTCCGCTGTATCCGATGTCTGAAGACCCAGGCACTTCTTAATTGGGACATCACTGCATACCCTACCGGAGAGAGATTTAACGGAGTCTAAAACCAACTATTTACAAAGATGGCACATAATGCAAAAACTCTATCAGGACTTCTGGAAAAAATGGAGGACTGAATACTTGGCGCGATTACAGCAAAGACCGAAATGGTTAGCTCCAAACGATAAGATTAAGATCGGACAATTGGTGATATTACCGGATGAGACGCCACCAACCTTCTGGTGGTTGGGATAAATTATTGAAACGCACCCGGGAACTGATGGAAGAATCCCCGTCGTTACAATCAAAACCGCAACTACATTCTTAAAGCGACCTGTAACCAAGATATGCTTCTTACCAATAATGAATGAACAGACGTTCATAGACACGCGTGCACACACACCACATAATTGAATAATCCTTTTGAATTTTAATACTTATTCTCATTTACCATTATAAATAATTAATGACCCATTTATAACCTATTATTGCCACACACCATTCACCAAACCCCCTTTTTTTTTTCATCCCAATGTCAACACAACAACGAACGAGGTTCCGGTTGAGCTGAGCAACGTGATGTCCAGTAAACGATGAGACGGCAGCAGCGGATTGTTAGTCTCGAAGTCCACTTCTCTCGGGTGTCGGTAGGATGTTGCAGCACAACAAGATAAAAAACCCAAGCAATTGCCGTCAGCAAAATTCAAATTGCCGACGGCAATGTCACCAACCAAGTAGTGATCTGGGAGCTCAGAAATCACAAAAACAAACAAACAATGCAAATGCTAGCTCCTTCCACCTGCATGTCTGTGTTGGTGTGAACGTTACCCATCAAAAAGACAAACACCACAACTCATGGATCAGCCTGGAGAGTTTCTGTGGGTCAACGACCTGGCAGACAGTCAACGGACACAAAACAGCTGTTCATTAGTTTTCTTGCTGTAACCAAGAGACCAGTTGGATCAGTGGTTAACGATATTCATCCGCCGACGGATCAGTGACTTAATAATAGAAATTAAGTTTTGGAAATTAAACCGTTTTTGCTTTTTCTCTTCATGTCCTCCGAGGTCTATCCGAGGCTGTTTTTTGTTTCTGAGCAATATGTGGTTTTCCGGCTATGGTTTGCTAGACCGTAGCCCAACCGACACTAATCCTGTTTGCTGGCGCAAGATACTCGGCATTCGTCAGTAACTTCCCTTGTAAGCAAATTTCCAGATGGTACCACGAGGAGGAGGAAGTGGGACCTGACTAGCAGACCTGCAAGTTGTTCGGATGCAGAGGCTCTTACTCGCTTTTTGTCGGGCCAGCATCCGTCGGCAGATGCTACCCCTACTAATCCTTTGCTAGTCCTTTACCATCCAGCAAAATTGGCCGTGTGAAAAACACTCAACGCTTAAATTTAAGCCTGCAACGTTGAAAGTTTGACCCTACTATTTATTGATGGTCATTGCAAGATATCTTTACCGGAAATAGTAGGCGTTTAAATTGGAACGGTAAATCCGATGGTAACAGAGGAAAACGGGGAATCAATACATCTCCGCTACCACATCCGGTGAGTATTGTGTACTCTATTATGAAAGTGATCATTGATTTTACTAGCAAACGCGTTCCACTGCAAAGTTTAGGTGGATTCAGGTTTCTTAAAAAGTAACAGGAGAACCTAGGTACTTTCAATACCATTTTATGAAGAGGTAGTCCAGACGGGTTCAAAGAAATAAGAAATTCTGTAGAAAAATTAGCAGCTTCTTCCAAATCGTGAACAATATCGACCGAGTTGTACATATATTTGCATCGACACATCAGTCTTTGAAAGAATCAAGTTATTTACCTTATCTACTTGCTCGTTAGTTGGTGACAGAATCGCTCTTTCTTTTAACGAAGATATAGTCTTACAACTTATGTTATCAATGTCGGATAGATATTAATGACCAGCTCTTAGATGTTGTCTATCGAAACACGAAGGTTTTCTAGGTTAATCCTTCCATCACTTTGGAATGGGTTATCGAGGTCGAATAAATAGTACCATTTTTTTCTTTTAAGTATCTTTATTTTCATTTTCATAAAATAACAGGTGTATACACAATTCAATACACTGACCGCCTAAGGATCAAACATTTCAAAACACGCCTATTCAACACAAACTGTTTTTAATCACTTCTTACAATGTCAACGCACACTTGAATGACAAAGGACACACCGCAACTGTTTTTCAATTTAAACAGGATAATGTCCAACTCTATCTTGAGGAACGCCATCGACTATTGGTGCAGCTTGGCGCGATTTTCTTTGCTCACCTTTGCGTAAAGGTGGTACTTTCAATACCATTTTATGAAGAGGTAGTCCAGACGGGTTCAAAGAAATAAGAAATTCTGTAGAAAAATTAGCAGCTTCTTCCAAATCGTGAACAATATCGACCGAGTTGTACATATATTTGCATCGACACATCAGTCTTTGAAAGAATCAAGTTATTTACCTTATCTACTTGCTCGTTAGTTGGTGACAGAATCGCTCTTTCTTTTAACGAAGATATAGTCTTACAACTTATGTTATCAATGTCGGATAGATATTAATGACCAGCTCTTAGATGTTGTCTATCGAAACACGAAGGTTTTCTAGGTTAATCCTTCCATCACTTTGGAATGGGTTATCGAGGTCGAATAAATAGTACCATTTTTTTCTTTTAAGTATCTTTATTTTCATTTTCATAAAATAACAGGTGTATACACAATTCAATACACTGACCGCCTAAGGATCAAACATTTCAAAACACGCCTATTCAACACAAACTGTTTTTAATCACTTCTTACAATGTCAACGCACACTTGAATGACAAAGGACACACCGCAACTGTTTTTCAATTTAAACAGGATAATGTCCAACTCTATCTTGAGGAACGCCATCGACTATTGGTGCAGCTTGGCGCGATTTTCTTTGCTCACCTTTGCGTAAATAGTATCGTGCGATATGACGGCGAAACCTGATCCATAGAATTATCATTACTCATTACATGTAATCGCCAGGCAGTAGCAACAGCCACGTCTAACACGTAAGTGAATAACATCCACCACCACTTTTTATCATGTACAGCCACTCTATATTGTTCCGGAGATGCAGGCGGACCGTTAAGGTCGAAAACTCTCTGGAAGCGGGGATTGGAATGATGTCAACTTCCAATGGAATTGTCAGAGCGTTCTAGAGATTTCCGAAGGGGAACTTCCAACGGCGAACGTTCGAGACGGTGGACCGAGAGCTATATAAGCGCGAACACTCGCCCTTGACATTCATTCAGTTTGTGGTATAAAACAGCGTGTGACAAGTCGGTGTGATCAACCAAGGTGAAAAGAAAAGCTTTCAATAAAGGTTTGTGTATTGTGTAATAAAGTTTAAAGTGGATAGTATTGGATAATAAAGTTTAAAGTGGATAGTATTGGATAATAAAGTTTAAAGTGGATAGTATTGGATAATAAATAAAAGTGGTGAAGCTACACAGATAATTGATCTGTGGTGAAAGAAATAGGTGTGTGTGTGTTTTTAATTGGGAAAACGTAGACAATTGTAGTTTATCGCAATCCAGTGGTGCGAACCCTATTTGGTGTGGGGATAGAATAAGTTCGTAACATTTGGTGTCAGAAGTGGGATTGCGAGTAAACGAGTGAAACTTTATTTGAGTTGTGAAGTGAATCATTGCAAAAGTGAGAAAATGGTAAAATTGGAAAAGTTGACAATCGAACAACTGAAAAGAGAGCTGGATGCTCGGGAATTATCCACAGTGGGAAGTAAAGCCAACCTGGTGGAGAGACTGCGATCGGCGTTGCAGGAAGAAGGTGTCGACTGGGAGAGTTATGAATTCGGGGTGGAGAAGCCGTCGACATCCACTGAGCCAGCGTCCGATATGCAGCAAATTCTCGCGGCTATGAACGCTATGAGTGCTTGCATGAACCAGAAACTAGAAAAGCTGGAGGAAAATTCCGTTGCCGTAAGTAATTCTCTGAGTCAGAAACTGGAGGAAAATTCCATTTCCTTGAGCCAGAAACTAGAGAAGCTGGAGACGTTAGAAGAGATGCTAGAGAACAATCGAGAAAGCTTGAGAGACATCCAGCAGACAGTCAACGATCGATTCCAGGACGTCGAAGAGAGAATCGAGACACTAGAATCGAGGTTCGACGAGAAGGTTCTAGATCTCGAGAATAATCAGGAAAAGAGAATCGAGACACTGGAGTCGAGGTTCGACAAGAAGTTTCTAGATCTCGAAAATAACCAGGAATCGAGAATCGAGACACTGGACAAGAAGGTTCTGGAAATCGAGAAAACTATCCAGAACGTTCAGCATCAAGGAAGCATCGTACCGGCTGCAGCATCGAAATTTACAGCCCCCAACTTTGACGGCACGAGCGCATTTAACATCTTTAAGCTCCAGTTCGAGACAACAGCGGAACGGAATCAATGGGGAGAAGAAGATCGTGTTGCCGCTCTAGTAATTTCGCTTAGAGGCGAAGCAGCTGGTGTTCTACAGACCATCCCGGAGACCCAGAGAAGGAACTACACAGCCATATGGGAAGCTCTTCATCGAAGATACGGCAGTGAGCACATGGAGGAGATGCACAAGCTGGAACTTAAAGGACGCAAGCAGCGTGTAAACGAGACCATCCAACAGTATGCTGCCGACATCGAGAGGCTATCTCATCTAGCCTACGCGGATGTTCCAGTTGATGTGGTGGAAAAACTGAAAACGGATTCTTTCATCCAAGGGCTACGGGACCCTGATACGCAACGAAATTTGATTCTCCTGCCGAAGACATCTTTCAAGGAGACAGTTGCCAGTGCTCTCGCATGTGAAACATCGCTCTTGATATGATGACCTTCCATCAAACTACGGCGCATATCTCAAGACCAGGATAGTTCGAGAACAACAACGGCTAGTAGGAGTGCTTCATTCCCGAGTAGATGCTACATCTGCGACCAGCAGAGGCACATTTCGAGGAACTACCGTCTGCGGAGAAAGCGTTCCTTCAGCAAATTGCGACGTAATTCCAGAGCAACGACAGTGAGTAGGACTAGCTCGTTCCCAGGTAGCTGCTATATCTGCGACCAGCAGGGGCACATTGCAAAAGACTGTCGTCTGCGGGGAAAGCGTTCTTCCAGCAAATTGCGGCGTAGTTCCAGAGAAACGGCGGTGAGTAGGAGCTGCCCGTTCCCAGGTAGATGCTACATCTGCAACGAGCAGGGGCACATGGCGAGAAATTGTCATCTGAGAAGAAGGCGTTCGAGGTTTGATTCGCGAAAAGGAGAACAAGCGAGAGCACGCGAATACCGGAAGGGAAGCAGCCATAGAAATGCGGATGCATTAACGAGCCGACCTCGCGGCGTTGAATGCAAGCATTGTTCACGTGCAGAAACCAAAGAAGAGGTCACCGATATCCGTCGTTTCCATGTGCAGCCAGAAGATGCTTGGAGTGCCGAGAAGCTTGGAAGAAAGCAGCGAGAAGATGCCGATCTGGCGGTCATCATCGGATACCAAGAACGAGGTTTTCGACCAAGTTGGCAACAAGTATCCAGAGAAAGCCCAATCGTGAAAGCTTACTGGGCTCAATGGCAGAGTTTGAAGCTGAAGAACGGTTGCCTCTACCGCAGTTGGGAATGTGAGGACGGGAACATTGTAAACGATCTGCTGGTAATTCCGAAAGGAATTAGAGGTCATCCGAGAATACCACGAGGGACCAAGCGGGGGTCATCTTGGTGTTAACAAGACTGTAGAAAAGATCAAGAAAGGTTTCTACTGGGTAGGGAGCCGTGAGTCGGTCACGCGTTTCATTCGCAGGTGTGAACAGTGTGCTAAGGCAAAAGGTCCAGTTAGGAAAACTCGAGGAAATATGCAGCAGTACAATGTTGGAGCACCGTTCGAACGTATTGCAATGGACATCGCAGGCCCATTCCCAACGAGCAACGCTGGAAACAAGTACGCGCTAGTGGTGATCGATTACTTCAGCAAGTGGCCTGAGGTGTTTTGCATCCCGAACCAGGAAGCCAAAGCCATTTCGGATGCATTCGTGAATAACTGGGTTTCGCGTTATGGAGTACTAATGGAACTGCACTCAGACCAAGGGAGAAACTTCGAGTCGTCGGTGTTCAAGGAACTCTGTGACATGCTAGGTATCAGAAAGACACGGACAACACCATTACACCCACAATCTGATGGCATGGTCGAAAGGTTCAACCGGACGATGGAGGGATACCTGAGAAAAGTCGTCGTCGGAGATCAGAAGGACTGGGATGAACATCTTCCCTTTTTCTTTACGGCATACCGTTCGGCACAGCACAATTCAACGGCAACAACACCCGCCGAAGCCATTTTTGAAACTGATCTCCGACTTCCATCGGACTTGAAGTTCGGCGTGGTACTACCGACAACTAGCGGCAGGGAGGACTTCGTAACCGAAAAGACAGAACAGCTGAACTCCATCCATCGGTTCATCCGGGAGCGACTGAACTTGGTCAGCGATAAAATGAAGGCGCGATACGACTTGAGGGCGAATACTTCTGGATTCGAGACCGGACAATTGGTATTGCTGTACAACCCACAACGGAAAAAAGGCTTGTGCCCCAAATTGCAATCAGCCTGGGACGGACCATATGAGGTCATCAAGAAACTCAATGACGTGGTATACCGGATACAGCAGATGGGAAACAGACGGGCGAAGTATAAAATTGTCCACGTAGAGAGGTTAGCACCATATTACGGAGAAGGATCCAATCGATTGTTCGAGGACGAACAAATTTAGGAGGAGGGCAGTGTTGCGGAGATGCAGGCGGACCGTTAAGTTCGAAAACTCTCTGGAAGCGGGGATTGGAATGATGTCAACTTCCAATGGAATTGTCAGAGCGTTCTAGAGATTTCCGAAGGGGAACTTCCAACGGCGAACGTTCGAGACGGTGGACCGAGAGCTATATAAGCGCGAACACTCGCCCTTGACATTCATTCAGTTTATGGTATAAAACAGCGTGTGACAAGTCGGTGTGATCAACCAAGGTGAAAAGAAAAGCTTTCAATAAAGGTTTGTGTATTGTGTAATAAAGTTTAAAGTGGATAGTATTGGATAATAAAGTTTAAAGTGGATAGTATTGGATAATAAAGTTTAAAGTGGATAGTATTGGATAATAAATAAAAGTGGTAAAGCTACACAGATAATTGATCTGTGGTGAAAGAAATAAAAGTGTGTGTGTGTTTTTAATTGGGAAAACGTAGACAATTGTAGTTTATCGCAATCCAGTGGTGCGAACCCTATTTGGTGTGGGGATAGAATAAATTCGTAACAATATTGTTGCGGAGATGCAAACGGACGGTTAAGTTCGAATTTCGCGGTCGAAGTTCGAAAGCTCTCTGGAAGCGGGGATTGGAATGACGTCAACTTCCAATGGAATAGTCAGAGCGTTCTAGAGATTTCCGAAGGGGAACTTCCAACGGCGAACGTTCGAGAAGGTGGACCGAGAGCTATATAAGCGCGAACACTCGCCCTCGAAAGACATTCAGCTTGTGGTATAAAACAGCGTGTGACAAGTCGGTGTGATCAACCAAGGTGAAAAGAAAAGCTTTCGATAAAGGTTTGTGTACTGTGTAATAAAGTTTAAAGTGGATAGTATTGGATAATAAAGAAAAGTGGTGAAGCTACACAGATAATTGATCTGTGGTGAAAGAATTAAAAGTGTGTGTGTTTCAATTTTAAATAAAAAGGACAATTGTAGTTTATCGCAATCCAGTGGTGCGAACCCTATTTGGTGTGGGTATCGAAAAATTCGTAACATTTGGTGTCAGAAGTGGGATTGCGAGTAAACAAGTGGAACGCTTATTTAAATTGTGAATTGCACAAAGTGAATTGTTAAGAGATAGAAAAAATGGTGAAACTGGAAAAGTTGACAATCGAACAACTGAAAAGAGAGCTGGATGCTCGGCAATTATCCACAGTGGGTAGTAAAGCCAACCTGGTGGAGAGATTGCGATCAGCGTTGCAGGAAGAAGGTGTCGACTGGGAGAGTTACGAATTCGTAGTGGAGAAACCGTCGACATCTACTGAGCCAGGGTTCGATATGCAGCAAATTCTCGCGGCTATGAACGCTATGAGTGCTTCCATGAGCCAGAGACTAGAAGCAACCATACATCAAAAGTTGGAGGAAAATTCCACTTCTCTGAGTCAGAAATTGGAGGAAAATTCCACTTCTCTAAGCCAGAAACTGGAGAAACTTGAGGAAAGTTCCGCGGTCGTAGGTAGAAAGTTGGAGGAAAATTCCACTTACCTGAATCAGAAGCTGGAAGAGATGCTAGAGAACACTCGAGAAAGCTTAAGAAACATCCAGCAGGCCGTCGACGATCGATTCCAGAACGTCGAGGAGAGAATCGAGACACTAGAATCGAGGTTCGACAAGAAGGTTCTAGATCTCGAAAATAACCAAGAAAAGATAATCGAGACTATGGAATCGAGGTTCGACAAGAAGGTTCTGGAACTCGAGAAAACTGTCCAGAACGTTCTGCATCAAGGAATCGTCGTACCGACTGCAGCATCAAAATTCACAGCTCCCAACTTCGACGGCAAGAGCGCTTTTAACATCTTTAAGCTCCAGTTCGAGACAACAGCGGAACGGAATCAATGGGGAGAGGAAGATCGTGTGGCTGTCCTAGTAATTTCCCTTAAAGGTGAAGCAGCTGACGTTCTACAGACCATCCCGGAGACCCAGAGAAGGAACTACACAGCCATATGGGATGCTCTTCATCGAAGATACGGCAGTGAGCACATGCAGGAGATGCACAAGCTGGAACTCAAAGGACGCAAGCAGCGTGGAAACGAGACCATCCAGCAGTACGCTGCCGACATCGAGAGGCTGTCTCATCTAGCCTACGCGGATGTTCCAGTTGATGTGGTGGAGAAACTAAAAACGGATTCCTTCATCCAAGGGCTAAGGGATCCCGATACGTAACGAAGCCTGATTCTCCTGCCGAAGACATCTTTCAAGGAGACAGTTGCCAGCGCTCTCGCATGTGAAACATCGCTCTTGATATGCCGACCTTCCATCAAATTACGGCGCATATCTCAAGACCAGGATAGTTCCAGAACAACAACGGCGAGTAGGAGTGGTTCATTCCCGGGTAGATGCTACATCTGCGACCAGCAGGGGCACATTGCGAGGAACTGCCGCCTGCGAAGAAAGCGTTCGAGGTTTAGTTCGCCAAAAAGAGACCATGGGAGTGAACGCGACCGTGGAGGTGCAAAAGGTGCACCTAACAATCCGTTAAACTAAAACGAGTCAGTGCAGAGGGGCATGCGCTGGCTCCCACATTGGAGTGCCCCAGCATCCTCGTATCCCGAATCTGTAGGGGTGCAACCAGCCCAGTCATCGAGGGAACGATGGACGGGGGACGATATCTGCTGACGTTGGACACGGGCGCAACTCATTCAGTCATCCGAAGCGGATTGGTTTCTGACATCGAACCATTTTCCGAGGTAAGGCTTCGTACAGTAACTGGTGAGAAGGCGGAAGTCAAGGGTAAGGTCCAGAAAAGAATTAAGATGGGTACCGTCGAGTTTTAGCATGATTTCATCGTTGCGGACATTACTGATGACATCATAATCGGCGTCGACTTTATGATTAGGCATGGCTTCACATTGGATCTCAACCAAAAAGTGATGAAGTATGGCAACTTGGAGCTCCCATTAACAATGGATAATGGACAGGTTAACAAGGTCAGGCGAATAGTCGTACAAGCGCACCAAACAGTTCCCCCGAATGCGGAAGCTGTGGTTTGGGCAAGGATAGAAGAGGATACGGGGACGAGCCGAATGTGGGTGGTCGAACCCGACAAAAGAAATCGACCCAGCGATATAGTTGTTGGAAGGGCTCTCGTGGAACCCCGACAAGACCAATTGGTTCCAGTACGAGTCCTGAATCCTGCAAGTACACCTAGGACAATACATAAGGGAACAACGATCGCTCAATGCCAAGAAGCTGCCGCTATTATGAACTGCGAAGATAAGAAACAACAGGAAATCCAGTCCAACTAAGCCTTCTTAAAAACAGTGGCCAGAGAGTGGACGCAACACCTAGTGGAGAAGCAGAAAAGTAAAGCACTCTCCCTGCTTCGTAAATATTGGACAGTTTTTGCAAATGGTAAGAACTGTGGAAGAACATCAATTGTGAAGCACAGAATAGACACAGGGGACTCTAGACCGATCCGGCAACCACCGAGGAGGGTACCTTCGGCGAAAGAAGGCGAGGTGGTCAAACTAATCGACGAGATGGAAAAGGAGGGCGTGATCGAACCATCTGCAAGCCCATAGAGTTCGCCAGTAGTGCTTGTTAAGAAGAAGGATGGAAGCACCCGATTCTGCGTGGACTATAGGAAGCTGAACGACGTAACGAAGAAGGACAGCTATCCTTTACCGAGAATCGACTACACCTTGGACACACTATCTGGTGCAAAGTGGTTCTCGACGCTGGACTTGTCATGTGGATACTGGCAAATAGAGCTTGACCAGCAAGACAAGGAAAAGACCGCGTTCACCGCCGGGGGAGAGTTGTGGCTATTCTCTGTGATGCCCTTCGGTCTTTGCAATGCGCCAGCCACCTTCGAAAGACTTATGAACCGGGTACTAAGAGGACTTCACTGGAGGACTTGCCTTGTCTATCTGGATGACATAATTGTCATGGGCAAGGATTTCGACGATCACCTTAAGAAGCTTGAAGAGGTACTGGAACGTATTCAAGCAGCCGGATTGAAATTGAGCCCGAAGAAATGTTCGCTCTTCCAGAACGAGGTGAAGTACTTGGGACACGTGGTGACTGCAGAAGGAGTCCATACAGATGAAGAGAAAATCTCAGCGGTTAAGGGATGGCCGCGGCCGAAGAATCTTCATGAGTTAAGGTCATTCCTGGGACTTTGCACATATTACAGGCGATTCATCCCAGGATTTGCAAACGTTGCCAGCAGTTTGCACGAGCTCACCAAAAAGAATCGGCCATTCAAGTGGGAGAAGCCGCAGGAGGAAGCGTTCATTCACCTGAAGGAATTGCTCTGCAGTGCGCAGATTCTTGCATATCCTGTCCCGGGAGAAAAGTTTATTTTGGACACAGATGCGAGCGGACATGGAATCGGAGGAGTACTCTCTCAAATGATTGACGGGCGAGGACGGGTCATCGCTTACTACAGTAGGATCCTATCGAAGCCGGAGAGGAACTACTGTGTAACTAGGAGGGAGCTTTTAGCCGTGGTCGACTGTGTCAAGCATTTCCACAAATATCTCTATGGCCAAGCTTTTCATCTTAGGACGGACCACGCAGCGTTGAGATGGCTGCTGCAGTTCAAAAATCCGAAAGGCCAGCTTGCTAGATGGATAGAGAGAATCCAGAGTTATGACTTCAGTATCGAACACCGGAAGGGGAGCAGTCATGGAAATGCGGATGCATTATCGAGGCGACCTTGCGATGTTGAATGCAAACATTATTCACGCGCCGAGACCAAGGAACAGGTCACCGACATCCGTTGTTTCCAGGTGCTGCCAGAAGATTCCTGGACTGTCGAGAAGGTCGGAAGGAAGCAGCGAGAAGATGTCGATCTGGCAGTCATCATCGACTACCAAGAACGAGGTTTTCGACCAAGTTGGCAGCAAATATCCAGTGAAAGCCCAATCGTGAAAGCTTACTGGGCTCAATGGCAGAGTTTGAAGCTGAAGAACGGTTGCCTCTACCGCAGTTGGGAAAGTGAGGACGGAAACATTGTAAACGATCTGCTGGTAATTCCGAAAGGACAAATCGAAGAGGTCATCCGAGAATACCACGAGGGACCAAGCGGGGGTCATCTTGGTGTTAACAAGACTGTAGAAAAGATCAAGAAACGTTTCCACTGGGTAGGATGTCATAAGTCGGTTACGCGTTTCATTCGCAGGTGTGAACAGTGTGCAAAGGCGAAGGGTCCAGTTAGGAAAACTCGAGAAAATATGCAGCAGTACAATGTTGGAGCACCGTTCGAACGTATCGCAATGGACATTGCAGGCCCATTCCCAACGAGCAACGCTGGAAACAAGTACGCGCTGGTGGTGATCGATTACTTCAGCAAGTGGCCTGAGGTGTTTTGCATCCCGAACCAGGAAGCCAAAACCATTTCGGATGCATTCGTGAATAACTGGGTTTCGCGTTATGGAGTACCAATGGAACTGCACTCAGACCAAGGGAGAAACTTCGAGTCGTCGGTGTTCAAGGAACTCTGTGACATGCTAGGTATCAGAAAGACGCGGACAACACCATTACATCCACAATCTGATGGCATGGTCGAAAGGTTCAACCGGACGATGGAGGAATACCTGAGAAAAGTCGTCGTCGGAGATCAGAAGGACTGGGATGAACATCTCCCCCTTTTCCTAATGGCATACCGTTCGGCACAGCACAATTCAACGGCAACAACACCCGCCGAAGCCATTTTTGGAACTGATCCCCGACTTCCATCGGACTTGAAGTTCGGCGTGGTACTACCGACAGCTAGCGGCAGGGAAGATTTCGTAACCGAAAAGAAAGAACAGCTGAACTCTATCCATCAGTTCATCCGGGAGCGACTGAACTTGGTCAGCGATAAAATGAAGGCGCGATACGACTTGAGGGCGAATACTTCTGGATTCGAGACCAGACAATTGGTATTGCTGTACAACCCACAACGCAAAAAAGGCTTGTGCCCCAAATTGCAATCAGCCTGGGACGGACCATATGAGGTCATCAAGAAACTCAATGACGTGGTATACCGGATACAGCAGATGGGAAACAGACGGGCGAAGTATAAAATTGTCCACGTAGAGAGGTTAGCACCATATTACGGAGAAGGATCCAATCGCTTGTTCGAGGACGAACAAGTTTAGGAGGAGGGCAGTGTTGCGGAGATGCAAGCGGACCGTTAAGTTCGAAAACTCTCTGGAAGCGGGGATGGGAATGATGTCAACTTCCAATGGAATTGTCAGAGCGTTCTAGAGATTTCCAAAGGGGAACTTCCAACGGCGAACGTTCGAGAAGGTGGACCGAGAGCTATATAAGCGCGAACACTCGCCCTCGAAAGACATTCAGCTTGTGGTATAAAACAGCGTGTGACAAGTCGGTGTGACCAACCAAGGTGAAAAGAAAAGCTTTCAATAAAGGTTTTTGTATTGTGTAATAAAGTTTAAAGTGGATAGTATTGGATAATAAAGAAAAGTGGTGAAGCTACACAGATAATTGATCTGTGGTGAAAGAATTAAAAGTGTGTGTGTTTCAATTTAAATAAAAAGGACAATTGTAGTTTATCGCAATCTAGTGGTGCGAACCCTATTCGGTGTGGGATCGAATAAATTCGTAACAATATAATGAGACAGACTGGTCGAGTTCATCCACTCCTCCAATACTTTTCTTATAGTTTTGGAATAAACGTGGTATAACTACGTCTGACTTCCCCTAATTATTGGGAACCATCGCTTGACTGCCCCTAGTGGTTCAATGGTGTCGTAGTTGGTTGTCATAGTACACACCCTGTTATCTTTCCATCTTACTGTTGCGGAGATGCAAGCGGACCGTTAAGTTCGAAAACTCTCTGGAAGCGGGGATTGGAATGATGTCAACTTCCAATGGAATTGTCAGAGCGTTCTAGAGATTTCCGAAGGGGAACTTCCAACGGCGAACGTTCGAGACGGTGGACCGAGAGCTATATAAGCGCGAACACTCGCCCTTGACATTCATTCAGTTTGTGGTATAAAACAGCGTGTGACAAGTCGGTGTGATCAACCAAGGTGAAAAGAAAAGCTTTCGATAAAGGTTTGTGTATTGTGTAATAAAGTTTAAAGTGGATAGTATTGGATAATAAAGAAAAGTGGTGAAGCTACACAGATAATTGATCTGTGGTGAAAGAATTAAAAGTGTGTGTGTTTCAATTTTAAATAAAAAGGACAATTGTAGTTTATCGCAATCCAGTGGTGCGAACCCTATTTGGTGTGGGTATCGAAAAATTCGTAACATTTGGTGTCAAAAGTGGGATTGCGAGTAAACAAGTGGAACGCTTATTTAAATTGTGAATTGCACAAAGTGAATTGTTAAGAGATAGAAAAAATGGTGAAACTGGAAAAGTTGACAATCGAACAACTGAAAAGAGAGCTGGATGCTCGGCAATTATCCACAGTGGGTAGTAAAGCCAACCTGGTGGAGAGATTGCGATCAGCGTTGCAGGAAAAAGTGTCGACTGGGAGAGTTACGAATTCGTAGTGGAGAAACCGTCGACATCTACTGAGCCAGGGTTCGATATGCAGCAAATTCTCGCGGCTATGAACGCTATGAGTGCTTCCATGAGCCAGAGACTAGAAGCAACCATACATCAAAAGTTGGAGGAAAATTCCACTTCTCTGAGTCAGAAATTGGAGGAAAATTCCACTTCTCTAAGCCAGAAACTGGAGAAACTTGAGGAAAGTTCCGCGGTCGTAGGTAGAAAGTTGGAGGAAAATTCCACTTACCTGAATCAGAAGCTGGAAGAGATGCTAGAGAACACTCGAGAAAGCTTAAGAAACATCCAGCAGGCCGTCGACGATCGATTCCAGAACGTCGAGGAGAGAATCGAGACACTAGAATCGAGGTTCGACAAGAAGGTTCTAGATCTCGAAAATAACCAAGAAAAGATAATCGAGACTATGGAATCGAGGTTCGACAAGAAGGTTCTGGAACTCGAGAAAACTGTCCAGAACGTTCTGCATCAAGGAATCGTCGTACCGACTGCAGCATCAAAATTCACAGCTCCCAACTTCGACGGCAAGATCGCTTTTAACATCTTTAAGCTCCAGTTCGAGACAACAGCGGAACGGAATCAATGGGGAGAGGAAGATCGTGTGGCTGTCCTAGTAATTTCCCTTAAAGGTGAAGCAGCTGACGTTCTACAGACCATCCCGGAGACCCAGAGAAGGAACTACACAGCCATATGGGATGCTCTTCATCGAAGATACGGCAGTGAGCACATGCAGGAGATGCACAAGCTGGAACTCAAAGGACGCAAGCAGCGTGGAAACGAGACCATCCAGCAGTACGCTGCCGACATCGAGAGGCTGTCTCATCTAGCCTACGCGGATGTTCCAGTTGATGTGGTGGAGAAACTAAAAACGGATTCCTTCATCCAAGGGCTAAGGGATCCCGATACGTAACGAAGCCTGATTCTCCTGCCGAAGACATCTTTCAAGGAGACAGTTGCCAGCGCTCTCGCATGTGAAACATCGCTCTTGATATGCCGACCTTCCATCAAATTACGGCGCATATCTCAAGACCAGGATAGTTCCAGAACAACAACGGCGAGTAGGAGTGGTTCATTCCCGGGTAGATGCTACATCTGCGACCAGCAGGGGCACATTGCGAGGAACTGCCGCCTGCGAAGAAAGCGTTCGAGGTTTAGTTCGCCAAAAAGAGACCATGGGAGTGAACGCGACCGTGGAGGTGCAAAAGGTGCACCTAACAATCCGTTAAACTAAAACGAGTCAGTGCAGAGGGGCATGCGCTGGCTCCCACATTGGAGTGCCCCAGCATCCTCGTATCCCGAATCTGTAGGGGTGCAACCAGCCCAGTCATCGAGGGAACGATGGACGGGGGACGATATCTGCTGACGTTGGACACGGGCGCAACTCATTCAGTCATCCGAAGCGGATTGGTTTCTGACATCGAACCATTTTCCGAGGTAAGGCTTCGTACAGTAACTGGTGAGAAGGCGGAAGTCAAGGGTAAGGTCCAGAAAAGAATTAAGATGGGTACCGTCGAGTTTTAGCATGATTTCATCGTTGCGGACATTACTGATGACATCATAATCGGCGTCGACTTTATGATTAGGCATGGCTTCACATTGGATCTCAACCAAAAAGTGATGAAGTATGGCAACTTGGAGCTCCCATTAACAATGGATAATGGACAGGTTAACAAGGTCAGGCGAATAGTCGTACAAGCGCGCCAAACAGTTCCCCCGAATGCGGAAGCTGTGGTTTGGGCAAGGATAGAAGAGGATACGGGGACGAGCCGAATGTGGGTGGTCGAACCCGACAAAAGAAATCGACCCAGCGATATAGTTGTTGGAAGGGCTCTCGTGGAACCCCGACAAGACCAATTGGTTCCAGTACGAGTCCTGAATCCTGCAAGTACACCTAGGACAATACATAAGGGAACAACGATCGCTCAATGCCAAGAAGCTGCCGCTATTATGAACTGCGAAGATAAGAAACAACAGGAAATCCAGTCCAACTAAGCCTTCTTAAAAACAGTGGCCAGAGAGTGGACGCAACACCTAGTGGAGAAGCAGAAAAGTAAAGCACTCTCCCTGCTTCGTAAATATTGGACAGTTTTTGCAAATGGTAAGAACTGTGGAAGAACATCAATTGTGAAGCACAGAATAGACACAGGGGACTCTAGACCGATCCGGCAACCACCGAGGAGGGTACCTTCGGCGAAAGAAGGCGAGGTGGTCAAACTAATCGACGAGATGGAAAAGGAGGGCGTGATCGAACCATCTGCAAGCCCATAGAGTTCGCCAGTAGTGCTTGTTAAGAAGAAGGATGGAAGCACCCGATTCTGCGTGGACTATAGGAAGCTGAACGACGTAACGAAGAAGGACAGCTATCCTTTACCGAGAATCGACTACACCAAGCAAATAGAGCTTGACCAGCAAGACAAGGAAAAGACCGCGTTCACCGCCGGGGGAGAGTTGTGGCTATTCTCTGTGATGCCCTTCGGTCTTTGCAATGCGCCAGCCACCTTCGAAAGACTTATGAACCGGGTACTAAGAGGACTTCACTGGAGGACTTGCCTTGTCTATCTGGATGACATAATTGTCATGGGCAAGGATTTCGACGATCACCTTAAGAAGCTTGAAGAGGTACTGGAACGTATTCAAGCAGCCGGATTGAGATTGAGCCCGAAGAAATTTTCGCTCTTCCAGAACGAGGTGAAGTACTTGGGACACGTGGTGACTGCAGAAGGAGTCCATACAGATGAAGAGAAAATCTCAGCGGTTAAGGGATGGCCGCGGCCGAAGAATCTTCATGAGTTAAGGTCATTCCTGGGACTTTGCACATATTACAGGCGATTCATCCCAGGATTTGCAAACGTTGCCAGCAGTTTGCACGAGCTCACCAAAAAGAATCGGCCATTCAAGTGGGAGAAGCCGCAGGAGGAAGCGTTCATTCACCTGAAGGAATTGCTCTGCAGTGCGCAGATTCTTGCATATCCTGTCCCGGGAGAAAAGTTTATTTTGGACACAGATGCGAGCGGACATGGAATCGGATGTCGATCTGGCAGTCATCATCGACTACCAAGAACGAGGTTTTCGACCAAGTTGGCAGCAAATATCCAGTGAAAGCCCAATCGTGAAAGCTTACTGGGCTCAATGGCAGAGTTTGAAGCTGAAGAACGGTTGCCTCTACCGCAGTTGGGAAAGTGAGGACGGAAACATTGTAAACGATCTGCTGGTAATTCCGAAAGGACAAATCGAAGAGGTCATCCGAGAATACCACGAGGGACCAAGCGGGGGTCATCTTGGTGTTAACAAGACTGTAGAAAAGATCAAGAAACGTTTCCACTGGGTAGGATGTCATAAGTCGGTTACGCGTTTCATTCGCAGGTGTGAACAGTGTGCAAAGGCGAAGGGTCCAGTTAGGAAAACTCGAGAAAATATGCAGCAGTACAATGTTGGAGCACCGTTCGAACGTATCGCAATGGACATTGCAGGCCCATTCCCAACGAGCAACGCTGGAAACAAGTACGCGCTGGTGGTGATCGATTACTTCAGCAAGTGGCCTGAGGTGTTTTGCATCCCGAACCAGGAAGCCAAAACCATTTCGGATGCATTCGTGAATAACTGGGTTTCGCGTTATGGAGTACCAATGGAACTGCACTCAGACCAAGGGAGAAACTTCGAGTCGTCGGTGTTCAAGGAACTCTGTGACATGCTAGGTATCAGAAAGACGCGGACAACACCATTACATCCACAATCTGATGGCATGGTCGAAAGGTTCAACCGGACGATGGAGGAATACCTGAGAAAAGTCGTCGTCGGAGATCAGAAGGACTGGGATGAACATCTCCCCCTTTTCCTAATGGCATACCGTTCCGCACAGCACAATTCAACGGCAACAACACCCGCCGAAGCCATTTTTGGAACTGATCCCCGACTTCCATTGGACTTGAAGTTCGGCGTGGTACTACCGACAACTAGCGGCAGGGAAGATTTCGTAACCGAAAAGAAAGAACAGCTGAACTCTATCCATCAGTTCATCCGGGAGCGACTGAACTTGGTCAGCGATAAAATGAAGGCGCGATACGACTTGAGGGCGAATACTTCTGGATTCGAGACCGGACAATTGGTATTGCTGTACAACCCACAACGCAAAAAGGGCTTGTGCCCCAAATTGCAATCAGCCTGGGACGGACCATATGAGGTCATCAAGAAACTCAATGACGTGGTATACCGGATACAGCAGATGGGAAACAGACGGGCGAAGTATAAAATTGTCCACGTAGAGAGGTTAGCACCATATTACGGAGAAGGATCCAATCGCTTGTTCGAGGACGAACAAGTTTAGGAGGAGGGCAGTGTTGCGGAGATGCAAGCGGACCGTTAAGTTCGAAAACTCTCTGGAAGCGGGGATGGGAATGATGTCAACTTCCAATGGAATTGTCAGAGCGTTCTAGAGATTTCCAAGGGGGAACTTCCAACGGCGAACGTTCGAGAAGGTGGACCGAGAGCTATATAAGCGCGAACACTCGCCCTCGAAAGACATTCAGCTTGTGGTATAAAACAGCGTGTGACAAGTCGGTGTGACCAACCAAGGTGAAAAGAAAAGCTTTCAATAAAGGTTTTTGTATTGTGTAATAAAGTTTAAAGTGGATAGTATTGGATAATAAAGAAAAGTGGTGAAGCTACACAGATAATTGATCTGTGGTGAAAGAATTAAAAGTGTGTGTGTTTCAATTTAAATAAAAAGGACAATTGTAGTTTATCGCAATCCAGTGGTGCGAACCCTATTCGGTGTGGGATCGAATAAATTCGTAACAATATAATGAGACAGACTGGTCGAGTTCATCCACTCCTCCAATACTTTTCTTATAGTTTTGGAATAAACGTGGTATAACTACGTCTGACTTCCCCTAATTATTGGGAACCATCGCTTGACTGCCCCTAGTGGTTCAATGGTGTCGTAGTTGGTTGTCATAGTACACACCCTGTTATCTTTCCATCTTACTGTTGCGGAGATGCAAGCGGACCGTTAAGTTCGAAAACTCTCTGGAAGCGGGGATTGGAATGATGTCAACTTCCAATGGAATTGTCAGAGCGTTCTAGAGATTTCCGAAGGGGAACTTCCAACGGCGAACGTTCGAGACGGTGGACCGAGAGCTATATAAGCGCGAACACTCGCCCTTGACATTCATTCAGTTTGTGGTATAAAACAGCGTGTGACAAGTCGGTGTGATCAACCAAGGTGAAAAGAAAAGCTTTCGATAAAGGTTTGTGTATTGTGTAATAAAGTTTAAAGTGGATAGTATTGGATAATAAAGAAAAGTGGTGAAGCTACACAGATAATTGATCTGTGGTGAAAGAATTAAAAGTGTGTGTGTTTCAATTTTAAATAAAAAGGACAATTGTAGTTTATCGCAATCCAGTGGTGCGAACCCTATTTGGTGTGGGTATCGAAAAATTCGTAACATTTGGTGTCAGAAGTGGGATTGCGAGTAAACAAGTGGAACGCTTATTTAAATTGTGAATTGCACAAAGTGAATTGTTAAGAGATAGAAAAAATGGTGAAACTGGAAAAGTTGACAATCGAACAACTGAAAAGAGAGCTGGATGCTCGGCAATTATCCACAGTGGGTAGTAAAGCCAACCTGGTGGAGAGATTGCGATCAGCGTTGCAGGAAGAAGGTGTCGACTGGGAGAGTTACGAATTCGTAGTGGAGAAACCGTCGATATCTACTGAGCCAGGGTTCGATATGCAGCAAATTCTCGCGGCTATGAACGCTATGAGTGCTTCCATGAGCCAGAGACTAGAAGCAACCATACATCAAAAGTTGGAGGAAAATTCCACTTCTCTGAGTCAGAAATTGGAGGAAAATTCCACTTCTCTAAGCCAGAAACTGGAGAAACTTGAGGAAAGTTCCGCGGTCGTAGGTAGAAAGTTGGAGGAAAATTCCACTTACCTGAATCAGAAGCTGGAAGAGATGCTAGAGAACACTCGAGAAAGCTTAAGAAACATCCAGCAGGCCGTCGACGATCGATTCCAGAACGTCGAGGAGAGAATCGAGACACTAGAATCGAGGTTCGACAAGAAGGTTCTAGATCTCGAAAATAACCAAGAAAAGATAATCGAGACTATGGAATCGAGGTTCGACAAGAAGGTTCTGGAACTCGAGAAAACTGTCCAGAACGTTCTGCATCAAGGAATCGTTGTACCAACTGCAGCATCGAAATTCACAGCTCCCAACTTCGACGGCAAGAGCGCTTTTAACCTCTTTAAGCTCCAGTTCAAGACAACAGCGGAACGGAATCAATGGGGAGAAGAAGATCGTGTGGCCGCTCTAGTATTTTCGCTTAAAGGCGAAGCAGCTGGTGTTTTACAGACCATCCCGGAGACCCAGAGAAGGAACTACACAGCCATATGGGATGCTCTCCATCGAAGATACGGCAGTGAGCACATGCAGGAGATGCACAAGCTGGAACTCAAAGGGCGCAAGCAGCGTTTAATCGAGACCATACAACAGTATGCTGCCGACATCGAGAGGCTATCCCATCTTGCCTACGCGGACGTTCCAGTTGATGTGGTGGAGAAACTTAAAACGGATTCTTTCATCCAAGGGCTAAGGGACCCCGATACGCAACGAAGTTTGATTCTCCTGCCGAAGACATCTTTCAAGGAGACAGTTGCCAGCGCTCTCGCATGTGAAACATCGCTCTTGATATGCCGACCTTCCATCAAACTACGGCGCATATCTCAAGACCAGGATAGTTCGAGAACAACAACGGCTAGTAGGAGTGGTTCATTCCCGGGTAGATGCTACATCTGCGACCAGCAGGGGCACATTGCAAAGAACTGCCGCCTGCGAAGAAAGCGTTCGAGGTCTAGTTCGCCAAAAAGAGACCATGGGAGTGAACGCGACCGTGGAGGTGCAAAAGGTGCACCTAACAATCCGTTAAACTAAAACGAGTCAGTGTAGAGGGGCGTGCGCTGGCTCCCACATTGGAGTGCCCCAGCATTCTCGTATCCCGAATCTGTAGGAGTGCAACCAGCCCAGTCATCGAGGGAACGATGGACGGGCGACGATATCTGCTGACGTTGGACACGGGCGCGACTCATTCAGTCATCCGAAGTGGATTGGTTTCTAACATCGAACCATTTTCCGAGGTAAGGCTTCGTACAGTAACTGGTGAGAAGGCGGAAGTTAAGGGAAAGGTCCAGAAAAGAATTTAGATGGGTACCGTCGAGTTTCAGTATGATTTCATCGTTGCGGACATCACTGATGACATCATAATCGGCGTCGACTTCATGATAAGGCATGGCTTCACATTGGACCTCAACCAAAAAGTGATGAAGTATGGCAACTTGGAGCTCCCATTAACAATAGATAATGGACAGGGTAGCAAGGTCAGGCAAATAGTCGTGCAAGCGCGCCAAACAGTTCCCCCGAATGCAGAAGCTGTGGTTTGGGCAAAGATAGAAGAGGATGCGGGGACAAGCCGAATGTGGGTGGTCGAACCCGACAAACGAAATCGACCCAGCGATATCATTGTTGGAAGGGCTCTGGTAGAACCCCGACAAGACCAATTGGTTCCAGTACGAGTCCTGAATTCTGCCAGTACACCTAGGACGATACACAAGGGAACAACGATCGCTCAATGCCAAGAAGCTGCCGCCGTTATGAACTGCGAAGATAAGAAACAACAGCAAATCCAGTCCAACAAAGCCTTCTTAAAAACAATGGTCAGAGAGTGGACGCAACATCTAGTGGAGAATCAAAAAAGTAAAGCACTCTCCCTGCTTCGTAAATATTGGACAGTTTTTGCAGATGGTAAGAACTGTGGAAGAACATCAATTGTGAAGCACAGAATAGACACAGGGGACTCTAGACCGATCCGGCAACCACCGAGGAGGGTACCTTTGGCGAAGGAAGGAGAGGTGATCAAACTAATCGACGAGATGGAAAAGGAGGGCGTGATCGAACCATCTGCAAGCCCATGGAGTTCGCCAGTAGTGCTAGTTTAGAAGAAGGATGGAAGCACCCGATTCTGCGTGGACTACAGGAAGCTGAACGACGTCACGAAGAAGGACAGCTATCCTTTACCGAGAATCGACGACACCTTGGATACACTATCTGGTGCAAAGTGGTTCTCGACGCTGGACTTGCAAAGTGGATACTGGCAAATAGAGCTTGACCAGCATGACAAGGAAAAGACCGCGTTCACCGCCGGGGGAGATTTGTGGCAATTCTCTGTGATGCCCTTCGGTCTTTGCAATGCGCCAGCCACACTCGAGAGACTTATGGACCGGGTACTAAGAGGACTTCACTGGAGGACTTGCCTTGTCTATCTGGATGACATAATTGTCATAGGCAAGGATTTCGACGATCACCTTAAGAAGCTTGAAGAGGTACTGGAACGTATTCAAGCAGCCGGATTGAGATTGAGCCCGAAGAAATGTTCGCTCTTCCAGAACGAGGTGAAGTACTTGGGACATGTGGTGACTGCAGAAGGAGTCCATACAGATGAAGGGAAAATCTCAGCGGTTAAGAAATGGCCGCGGCCGAAGAATCTTCATGAGTTAAGGTCATTCCTGGGACTTTGCACATATTACAGGCTATTCATCCCAGGATTTGCAAACGTTGCCAGCAGTTTGCACGAGCTCACCAAAAAGAATCGGCCATTCAAGTGGGAGAAGCCGCAGGAGGAAGCGTTCATTCACCTGAAGGAATTGCTCTGCAGTGCGCAGATTCTTGCATATCCTGTCCCGGGAGAAAAGTTTATTTTGGACACAGATGCGAGCGGACATGGAATCGGAGGAGTACTCTCTCAAATGATTGACGGGCGAGAACGGGTCTTCGCTTACTACAGCAGGATCCTATTGAAGCCGGAGAGGAACTACTGTGTAACTAGGAGGGAGCTTTTAGCCGTGGTCGACTGTGTCAAGCATTTCCACAAATATCTCTATGGCCAAGCTTTTCATCTTAGGACGGACCACGCAGCGTTGAGATGGCTGCTGCAGTTCAAAAATCCGGAAGGCCAGCTTGCTAGATGGATAGAGAGAATCCAGAGTTATGACTTCAGTATCGAACACCGGAAGGGAAGCAGTCATGGAAATGCGGATGCATTATCGAGGCGACCTTGCGATGTTGAATGCAAACATTATTCATGCGCCGAGACCAAGGAACAGGTCACCAACATCCGTTGTTTCCAGGTGCTGCCAGAAGATTCCTAGACTGTCGAGAAGGTCGGAAGGAAGCAGCGAGAAGATGTCGATCTGGCAGTCATCATCGACTACCAAGAACGAGGTTTTCGACCAAGTTGGCAGCAAATATCCAGTGAAAGCCCAAGCGTGAAAGCTTACTGGGCTCAATGGCAGAGTTTGAAGCTGAAGAACGGTTGCCTCTACCGCAGTTGGGAAAGTGAGGACGGGAACATTGTAAACGATCTGCTGGTAATTCCGAAAGGACAAATCGAAGAGGTCATCCGAGAGTACCACGAG
This sequence comes from Eumerus sabulonum, assembly GCA_951905685.1. Classification (NCBI taxonomy): domain Eukaryota; kingdom Metazoa; phylum Arthropoda; class Insecta; order Diptera; family Syrphidae; genus Eumerus; species Eumerus sabulonum. The sequence continues at coordinate 112,321,766 of OX645060.1, forward strand.
GGACCAAGCGGGGGTCATCTTGGTGTTAACAAGACTGTAGAAAAGATCAAGAAACGTTTCCACTGGGTAGGATGTCATGAGTCGGTTACGCGTTTCATTCGCAGGTGTGAACAGTGTGCAAAGGCGAAGGGTCCAGTTAGGAAAACTCGAGAAAATATGCAGCAGTACAATGTTGGAGCACCGTTCGAACGTATCGCAATGGACATTGCAGGCCCATTCCCAACGAGCAACGCTGGAAACAAGTACGCGCTGGTGGTGATCGATTACTTCAGCAAGTGGCCTGAGGTGTTTTGCATCCCGAACCAGGAAGCCAAAACCATTTCGGATGCATTCGTGAATAACTGGGTTTCGCGTTATGGAGTACCAATGGAACTCAGACCAAGGGAGAAACTTCGAGTCGTCGGTGTTCAAGGAACTCTGTGACATGCTAGGTATCAGAAAGACGCGGACAACACCATTACATCCACAATCTGATGGCATGGTCGAAAGGTTCAACCGGACGATGGAGGAATACCTGAGAAAAGTCGTCGTCGGAGATCAGAAGGACTGGGATGAACATCTCCCCCTTTTCCTAATGGCATACCGTTCGGCACAGCACAATTCAACGGCAACAACACCCGCCGAAGCCATTTTTGGAACTGATCTCCGACTTCCATCGGACTTGAAGTTCGGCGTGGTACTACCGACAACTAGCGGCAGGGAAGATTTCGTAACCGAAAAGAAAGAACAGCTGAACTCTATCCATCAGTTCATCCGGGAGCGACTGAACTTGGTCAGCGATAAAATGAAGGCGCGATACGACTTGAGGGCGAATACTTCTGGATTCGAGACCGGACAATTGGTATTGCTGTACAACCCACAACGCAAAAAAGGCTTGTGCCCCAAATTGCAATCAGCCTGGGACGGACCATATGAGGTCATAAAGAAACTCAATGACGTGGTATACCGGATACAGCAGATGGGAAACAGACGGGCGAAGTATAAAATTGTCCACGTAGAGAGGTTAGCACCATATTACGGAGAAGGATCCAATCGCTTGTTCGAGGACGAACAGGTTTAGGAGGAGGGCAGTGTTGCGGAGATGCAAACGGACGGTTAAGTTCGAATTTCGCGGTCGAAGTTCGAAAGCTCTCTGGAAGCGGGGATTGGAATGATGTCAACTTCCAATGGAATTGTCAGAGCGTTCTAGAGATTTCCGAAGGGGAACTTCCAACGGCGAACGTTCGAGAAGGTGGACCGAGAGCTATATAAGCGCGAACACTCGCCCTCGAAAGACATTCAGCTTGTGGTATAAAACAGCGTGTGACAAGTCGGTGTGACCAACCAAGGTGAAAAGAAAAGCTTTCAATAAAGGTTTTTGTATTGTGTAATAAAGTTTAAAGTGGATAGTATTGGATAATAAAGAAAAGTGGTGAAGCTACACAGATAATTGATCTGTGGTGAAAGAATAAAAAGTGTGTGTGTTTCAATTTAAATAAAAAGGACAATTGTAGTTTATCGCAATCCAGTGGTGCGAACCCTATTCGGTGTGGGATCGAATAAGTTCGTAACAATATAATGAGACAGACTGGTCGAGTTCATCCACTCCTCCAATACTTTTCTTATAGTTTTGGAATAAACGTGGTATAACTACGTCTGACTTCCCCTAATTATTGGGAACCATCGCTTGACTGCCCCTAGTGGTTCAATGGTGCCGTAGTTGGTTGTCATAGTACACACCCTGTTATCTTTCCATCTTACTGTTGCGGAGATGCAAGCGGACCGTTAAGTTCTAAAACTCTCTGGAAGCGGGGATTGGAATGATGTCAACTTCCAATGGAATTGTCAGAGCGTTCTAGAGATTTCCGAAGGGGAACTTCCAACGGCGAACGTTCGAGACGGTGGACCGAGAGCTATATAAGCGCGAACACTCGCCCTTGACATTCATTCAGTTTGTGGTATAAAACAGCGTGTGACAAGTCGGTGTGATCAACCAAGGTGAAAAGAAAAGCTTTCGATAAAGGTTTGTGTATTGTGTAATAAAGTTTAAAGTGGATAGTATTGGATAATAAAGAAAAGTGGTGAAGCTACACAGATAATTGATCTGTGGTGAAAGAATTAAAAGTGTGTGTGTTTCAATTTTAAATAAAAAGGACAATTGTAGTTTATCGCAATCCAGTGGTGCGAGCCCTATTTGGTGTGGGTATCGAAAAATTCGTAACATTTGGTGTCAGAAGTGGGATTGCGAGTAAACAAGTGGAACGTTTATTTAAATTGTGAATTGCACAAAGTGAATTGTTAAGAGATAGAAAAAATGGTGAAACTGGAAAAGTTGACAATCGAACAACTGAAAAGAGAGCTGGATGCTCGGCAATTATCCACAGTGGGTAGTAAAGCCAACCTGGTGGAGAGATTGCGATCAGCGTTGCCGGAAGAAGGTGTCGACTGGGAGAGTTACGAATTCGTAGTGGAGAAACCGTCGACATCTACTGAGCCAGGGTTCGATATGCAGCAAATTCTCGCGGCTATGAACGCTATGAGTGCTTCCATGAGCCAGAGACTAGAAGCAACCATACATCAAAAGTTGGAGGAAAATTCCACTTCTCTGAGTCAGAAATTGGAGGAAAATTCCACTTCTCTAAGCCAGAAACTGGAGAAACTTGAGGAAAGTTCCGCGGTCGTAGGTAGAAAGTTGGAGGAAAATTCCACTTACCTGAATCAGAAGCTGGAAGAGATGCTAGAGAACACTCGAGAAAGCTTAAGAAACATCCAGCAGGCCGTCGACGATCGATTCCAGAACGTCGAGGAGAGAATCGAGACACTAGAATCGACGTTCGACAAGAAGGTTCTAGATCTCGAAAATAACCAAGAAAAGATAATCGAGACTATGGAATCGAGGTTCGACAAGAAAGTTCTGGAACTCGAGAAAACTGTCCAGAACGTTCTGCATCAAGGAATCGTCGTACCGACTGCAGCATCAAAATTCACAGCTCCCAACTTCGACGGCAAGAGCGCTTTTAACATCTTTAAGCTCCAGTTCGAGACAACAGCGGAACGGAATCAATGGGGAGAGGAAGATCGTATGGCTGCCCTAGTAATTTCCCTTAAAGGTGAAGCAGCTGACGTTCTACAGACCATCCCGGAGACCCAGAGAAGGAACTACACAGCCATATGGGATGCTCTTCATCGAAGATACGGCAGTGAGCACATGCAAGAGATGCACAAGCTGGAACTCAAAGGACGCAAGCAGCGTGGAAACGAGACCATCCAGCAGTACGCTGCCGACATCGAGAGGCTGTCTCATCTAGCCTACGCGGATGTTCCAGTTGATGTGGTGGAGAAACTAAAAACGGATTCCTTCATCCAAGGGCTAAGGGATCCCGATACGTAACGAAGCCTGATTCTCCTGCCGAAGACATCTTTCAAGGAGACAGTTGCCAGCGCTCTCGCATGTGAAACATCGCTCTTGATATGCCGACCTTCCATCAAATTACGGCGCATATCTCAAGACCAGGATAGTTCCAGAACAACAACGGCGAGTAGGAGTGGTTCATTCCCGGGTAGATGCTACATCTGCGACCAGCAGGGGCACATTGCGAGGAACTGCCGCCTGCGAAGAAAGCGTTCGAGGTCTAGTTCGCCAAAAAGAAACCATGGGAGTGAACGCGACCGTGGAGGTGCAAAAGGTGCACCTAACAATCCGTTAAACTAAAACGAGTCAGTGGAGAGGGGCGTGCGCTGGCTCCCACATTGGAGTGCCCCAGCATTCTCGTATCCCGAATCTGTAGGAGTGCAACCAGCCCAGTCATCGAGGGAACGATGGACGGGCGACGATATCTGCTGACGTTGGACACGGGCGCAACTCATTCAGTCATCCGAAGTGGATTGGTTTCTGACATCGAACCATTTTCCGAGGTAAGGCTTCGTACAGTAACTGGTGAGAAGGCGGAAGTTAAGGGAAAGGTCCAGAAAAGTATTTAGATGGGTACCGTCGAGTTTCAGCATGATTTCATCGTTGCGGACATCACTGATGACATCATAATCGGCGTCGACTTCATGATTAGGCATGGCTTCACATTGGACCTTAACCAAAAAGTGATGAAGTATGGCAACTTGGAGCTCCTATTAACAATAGATAATGGACAGGGTAGCAAGGTCAGGCAAATAGTTGTGCAAGCGCGCCAAACAGTTCCCCCGAATGCAGAAGCTGTGGTTTGCGCAAAGATAGAAGAGGATGCGGGGACAAGCCGAATGTGGGTGGTCGAATCCGACAAACGAAATCGACCCAGCGATATCATTGTTGGAAGGGCTCTGGTAGAACCCCGACAAGACCAATTGGTTCCAGTACGAGTCCTGAATTCTGCCAGTACACCTAGGACGATACACAAGGGAACAACGATCGCTCAATGCCAAGAAGCTGCCGCCGTTATGAACTGCGAAGATAGGAAACAACAGCAAATCCAGTCCAACAAAGCCTTCCTAAAAACAATGGTCAGAGAGTGGACGCAACATCTAGTGGAGAATCAAAAAAGTAAAGCACTCTCCCTGCTTCGTAAATATTGGACAGTTTTTGCAGATGGTAAGAACTGTGGAAGAACATCAATTGTGAAGCACAGAATAGACACAGGGGACTCTAGACCGATCCGGCAACCACCGAGGAGGGTACCTTTGGCGAAGGAAGGAGAGGTGATCAAACTAATCGACGAGATGGAAAAGGAGGGCGTGATCGAACCATCTGCAAGCCCATGGAGTTCGCCAGTAGTGCTAGTTAAGAAGAAGGATGGAAGCACCCGATTCTGCGTGGACTACAGGAAGCTGAACGACGTCACGAAGAAGGACAGCTATCCTTTACCGAGAATCGACGACACCTTGGATACACTATCTGGTGCAAAGTGGTTCTCGACGCTGGACTTGCAAAGTGGATACTGGCAAATAGAGCTTGACCAGCAAGACAAGGAAAAGACCACGTTCACCGCCGGGGGAGATTTGTGGCAATTCTCTGTGATGCCCTTCGGTCTTTGCAATGCGCCAGCCACACTCGAGAGACTTATGGACCGGGTACTAAGAGGACTTCACTGGAGGACTTGCCTTGTCTATCTGGATGACATAATTGTCATAGGCAAGGATTTCGACGATCACCTTAAGAAGCTTGAAGAGGTACTGGAACGTATTCAAGCAGCCGGATTGAGATTGAGCCCGAAGAAATGTTCGCTCTTCCAGAACGAGGTGAAGTACTTGGGACATGTGGTGACTGCAGAAGGAGTCCATACAGATGAAGGGAAAATCTCAGCGGTTAAGAAATGGCCGCGGCCGAAGAATCTTCATGAGTTAAGGTCATTCCTGGGACTTTGCACATATTACAGGCTATTCATCCCAGGATTTGCAAACGTTGCCAGCAGTTTGTACGAGCTCACCAAAAAGAATCGGCCATTCAAGTGGGAGAAGCCGCAGGAGGAAGCGTTCATTCACCTGAAGGAATTGCTCTGCAGTGCGCAGATTCTTGCATATCCTGTCCCGGGAGAAAAGTTTATTTTGGACACAGATGCGAGCGGACATGGAATCGGAGGAGTACTCTCTCAAATGATTGACGGGCGAGAACGGGTCTTCGCTTACTACAGCAGGATCCTATTGAAGCCGGAGAGGAACTACTGTGTAACTAGGAGGGAGCTTTTAGCCGTGGTCGACTGTGTCAAGCATTTCCACAAATATCTCTATGGCCAAGCTTTTCATCTTAGGACGGACCACGCAGCGTTGAGATGGCTGCTGCAGTTCAAAAATCCGGAAGGCCAGCTTGCTAGATGGATAGAGAGAATCCAGAGTTATGACTTCAGTATCGAACACCGGAAGGGAAGCAGTCATGGAAATGCGGATGCATTATCGAGGCGACCTTGCGATGTTGAATGCAAACATTATTCATGCGCCGAGACCAAGGAACAGGTCACCAACATCCGTTGTTTCCAGGTGCTGCCAGAAGATTCCTAGACTGTCGAGAAGGTCGGAAGGAAGCAGCGAGAAGATGTCGATCTGGCAGTCATCATCGACTACCAAGAACGAGGTTTTCGACCAAGTTGGCAGCAAATATCCAGTGAAAGCCCAAGCGTGAAAGCTTACTGGGCTCAATGGCAGAGTTTGAAGCTGAAGAACGGTTGCCTCTACCGCAGTTGGGAAAGTGAGGACGGGAACATTGTAAACGATCTGCTGGTAATTCCGAAAGGACAAATCGAAGAGGTCATCCGAGAGTACCACGAGGGACCAAGCGGGGGTCATCTTGGTGTTAACAAGACTGTAGAAAAGATCAAGAAACGTTTCCACTGGGTAGGATGTCATGAGTCGGTTACGCGTTTCATTCGCAGGTGTGAACAGTGTGCAAAGGCGAAGGGTCCAGTTAGGAAAACTCGAGAAAATATGCAGCAGTACAATGTTGGAGCACCGTTCGAACGTATCGCAATGGACATTGCAGGCCCATTCCCAACGAGCAACGCTGGAAACAAGTACGCGCTGGTGGTGATCGATTACTTCAGCAAGTGGCCTGAGGTGTTTTGCATCCCGAACCAGGAAGCCAAAACCATTTCGGATGCATTCGTGAATAACTGGGTTTCGCGTTATGGAGTACCAATGGAACTCAGACCAAGGGAGAAACTTCGAGTCGTCGGTGTTCAAGGAACTCTGTGACATGCTAGGTATCAGAAAGACGCGGACAACACCATTACATCCACAATCTGATGGCATGGTCGAAAGGTTCAACCGGACGATGGAGGAATACCTGAGAAAAGTCGTCGTCGGAGATCAGAAGGACTGGGATGAACATCTCCCCCTTTTCCTAATGGCATACCGTTCGGCACAGCACAATTCAACGGCAACAACACCCGCCGAAGCCATTTTTGGAACTGATCTCCGACTTCCATCGGACTTGAAGTTCGGCGTGGTACTACCGACAACTAGCGGCAGGGAAGATTTCGTAACCGAAAAGAAAGAACAGCTGAACTCTATCCATCAGTTCATCCGGGAGCGACTGAACTTGGTCAGCGATAAAATGAAGGCGCGATACGACTTGAGGGCGAATACTTCTGGATTCGAGACCGGACAATTGGTATTGCTGTACAACCCACAACGCAAAAAAGGCTTGTGCCCCAAATTGCAATCAGCCTGGGACGGACCATATGAGGTCATAAAGAAACTCAATGACGTGGTATACCGGATACAGCAGATGGGAAACAGACGGGCGAAGTATAAAATTGTCCACGTAGAGAGGTTAGCACCATATTACGGAGAAGGATCCAATCGCTTGTTCGAGGACGAACAAGTTTAGGAGGAGGGCAGTGTTGCTGAGATGCAAACGGACGGTTAAGTTCGAATTTCGCGGTCGAAGTTCGAAAGCTCTCTGGAAGCGGGGATTGGAATGATGTCAACTTCCAATGGAATTGTCAGAGCGTTCTAGAGATTTCCGAAGGGGAACTTCCAACGGCGAACGTTCGAGAAGGTGGACCGAGAGCTATATAAGCGCGAACACTCGCCCTCGAAAGACATTCAGCTTGTGGTATAAAACAGCGTGTGACAAGTCGGTGTGACCAACCAAGGTGAAAAGAAAAGCTTTCAATAAAGGTTTTTGTATTGTGTAATAAAGTTTAAAGTGGATAGTATTGGATAATAAAGAAAAGTGGTGAAGCTACACAGATAATTGATCTGTGGTGAAAGAATAAAAAGTGTGTGTGTTTCAATTTAAATAAAAAGGACAATTGTAGTTTATCGCAATCCAGTGGTGCGAACCCTATTCGGTGTGGGATCGAATAAGTTCGTAACAATATAATGAGACAGACTGGTCGAGTTCATCCACTCCTCCAATACTTTTCTTATAGTTTTGGAATAAACGTGGTATAACTACGTCTGACTTCCCCTAATTATTGGGAACCATCGCTTGACTGCCCCTAGTGGTTCAATGGTGCCGTAGTTGGTTGTCATAGTACACACCCTGTTATCTTTCCATCTTACTGTTGCGGAGATGCAAGCGGACCGTTAAGTTCTAAAACTCTCTGGAAGCGGGGATTGGAATGATGTCAACTTCCAATGGAATTGTCAGAGCGTTCTAGAGATTTCCGAAGGGGAACTTCCAACGGCGAACGTTCGAGACGGTGGACCGAGAGCTATATAAGCGCGAACACTCGCCCTTGACATTCATTCAGTTTGTGGTATAAAACAGCGTGTGACAAGTCGGTGTGATCAACCAAGGTGAAAAGAAAAGCTTTCGATAAAGGTTTGTGTATTGTGTAATAAAGTTTAAAGTGGATAGTATTGGATAATAAAGAAAAGTGGTGCAGCTACACAGATAATTGATCTGTGGTGAAAGAATTAAAAGTGTGTGTGTTTCAATTTTAAATAAAAAGGACAATTGTAGTTTATCGCAATCCAGTGGTGCGAGCCCTATTTGGTGTGGGTATCGAAAAATTCGTAACATTTGGTGTCAGAAGTGGGATTGCGAGTAAACAAGTGGAACGTTTATTTAAATTGTGAATTGCACAAAGTGAATTGTTAAGAGATAGAAAAAATGGTGAAACTGGAAAAGTTGACAATCGAACAACTGAAAAGAGAGCTGGATGCTCGGCAATTATCCACAGTGGGTAGTAAAGCCAACCTGGTGGAGAGATTGCGATCAGCGTTGCCGGAAGAAGGTGTCGACTGGGAAAGTTACGAATTCGTAGTGGAGAAACCGTCGACATCTACTGAGCCAGGGTTCGATATGCAGCAAATTCTCGCGGCTATGAACGCTATGAGTGCTTCCATGAGCCAGAGACTAGAAGCAACCATACATCAAAAGTTGGAGGAAAATTCCACTTCTCTGAGTCAGAAATTGGAGGAAAATTCCACTTCTCTAAGCCAGAAACTGGAGAAACTTGAGGAAAGTTCCGCGGTCGTAGGTAGAAAGTTGGAGGAAAATTCCACTTACCTGAATCAGAAGCTGGAAGAGATGCTAGAGAACACTCGAGAAAGCTTAAGAAACATCCAGCAGGCCGTCGACGATCGATTCCAGAACGTCGAGGAGAGAATCGAGACACTAGAATCGACGTTCGACAAGAAGGTTCTAGATCTCGAAAATAACCAAGAAAAGATAATCGAGACTATGGAATCGAGGTTCGACAAGAAAGTTCTGGAACTCGAGAAAACTGTCCAGAACGTTCTGCATCAAGGAATCGTCGTACCGACTGCAGCATCAAAATTCACAGCTCCCAACTTCGACGGCAAGAGCGCTTTTAACATCTTTAAGCTCCAGTTCGAGACAACAGCGGAACGGAATCAATGGGGAGAGGAAGATCGTATGGCTGCCCTAGTAATTTCCCTTAAAGGTGAAGCAGCTGACGTTCTACAGACCATCCCGGAGACCCAGAGAAGGAACTACACAGCCATATGGGATGCTCTTCATCGAAGATACGGCAGTGAGCACATGCAGGAGATGCACAAGCTGGAACTCAAAGGACGCAAGCAGCGTGGAAACGAGACCATCCAGCAGTACGCTGCCGACATCGAGAGGCTGTCTCATCTAGCCTACGCGGATGTTCCAGTTGATGTGGTGGAGAAACTAAAAACGGATTCCTTCATCCAAGGGCTAAGGGATCCCGATACGCAACGAAGCCTGATTCTCCTGCCGAAGACATCTTTCAAGGAGACAGTTGCCAGCGCTCTCGCATGTGAAACATCGCTCTTGATATGCCGACCTTCCATCAAATTACGGCGCATATCTCAAGACCAGGATAGTTCCAGAACAACAACGGCGAGTAGGAGTGGTTCATTCCCGGGTAGATGCTACATCTGCGACCAGCAGGGGCACATTGCGAGGAACTGCCGCCTGCGAAGAAAGCGTTCGAGGTCTAGTTCGCCAAAAAGAAACCATGGGAGTGAACGCGACCGTGGAGGTGCAAAAGGTGCACCTAACAATCCGTTAAACTAAAACGAGTCAGTGGAGAGGGGCGTGCGCTGGCTCCCACATTGGAGTGCCCCAGCATTCTCGTATCCCGAATCTGTAGGAGTGCAACCAGCCCAGTCATCGAGGGAACGATGGACGGGCGACGATATCTGCTGACGTTGGACACGGGCGCAACTCATTCAGTCATCCGAATTGGATTGGTTTCTGACATCGAACCATTTTCCGAGGTAAGGCTTCGTACAGTAACTGGTGAGAAGGCGGAAGTTAAGGGAAAGGTCCAGAAAAGTATTTAGATGGGTACCGTCGAGTTTCAGCATGATTTCATCGTTGCGGACATCACTGATGACATCATAATCGGCGTCGACTTCATGATTAGGCATGGCTTCACATTGGACCTTAACCAAAAAGTGATGAAGTATGGCAACTTGGAGCTCCCATTAACAGTAGATAATGGACAGGGTAGCAAGGTCAGGCAAATAGTTGTGCAAGCGCGCCAAACAGTTCCCCCGAATGCAGAAGCTGTGGTTTGCGCAAAGATAGAAGAGGATGCGGGGACAAGCCGAATGTGGGTGGTCGAACCCGACAAACGAAATCGACCCAGCGATATCATTGTTGGAAGGGCTCTGGTAGAACCCCGACAAGACCAATTGGTTCCAGTACGAGTCCTGAATTCTGCCAGTACACCTAGGACGATACACAAGGGAACAACGATCGCTCAATGCCAAGAAGCTGCCGCCGTTATGAACTGCGAAGATAGGAAACAACAGCAAATCCAGTCCAACAAAGCCTTCCTAAAAACAATGGTCAGAGAGTGGACGCAACATCTAGTGGAGAATCAAAAAAGTAAAGCACTCTCCCTGCTTCGTAAATATTGGACAGTTTTTGCAGATGGTAAGAACTGTGGAAGAACATCAATTGTGAAGCACAGAATAGACACAGGGGACTCTAGACCGATCCGGCAACCACCGAGGAGGGTACCTTTGGCGAAGGAAGGAGAGGTGATCAAACTAATCGACGAGATGGAAAAGGAGGGCGTGATCGAACCATCTGCAAGCCCATGGAGTTCGCCAGTAGTGCTAGTTAAGAAGAAGGATGGAAGCACCCGATTCTGCGTGGACTACAGGAAGCTGAACGACGTCACGAAGAAGGACAGCTATCCTTTACCGAGAATCGACGACACCTTGGATACACTATCTGGTGCAAAGTGGTTCTCGACGCTGGACTTGCAAAGTGGATACTGGCAAATAGAGCTTGACCAGCAAGACAAGGAAAAGACCGCGTTCACCGCCGGGGGAGATTTGTGGCAATTCTCTGTGATGCTCTTCGGTCTTTGCAATGCGCCAGCCACACTCGAGAGACTTATGGACCGGGTACTAAGAGGACTTCACTGGAGGACTTGCCTTGTCTATCTGGATGACATAATTGTCATAGGCAAGGATTTCGACGATCACCTTAAGAAGCTTGAAGAGGTACTGGAACGTATTCAAGCAGCCGGATTGAGATTGAGCCCGAAGAAATGTTCGCTCTTCCAGAACGAGGTGAAGTACTTGGGACATGTGGTGACTGCAGAAGGAGTCCATACAGATGAAGGGAAAATCTCAGCGGTTAAGAAATGGCCGCGGCCGAAGAATCTTCATGAGCTAAGGTCATTCCTGGGACTTTGCACATATTACAGGCGATTCATCCCAGGATTTGCAAACGTTGCCAGCAGTTTGCACGAGCTCACCAAAAAGAATTGGCCATTCAAGTGGGAGAAGCCGCAGGAGGAAGCGTTCATTCACCTGAAGGAATTGCTCTGCAGTGCGCAGATTCTTGCATATCCTGTCCCGGAAGAAAAGTTTATTTTGGACACCGATGCGAGCGGACATGTAATCGGAGGAGTACTCTCTCAAATGATTGACGGGCGAGAACGGGTCATCGCTTACTACAGCAGGATCCTATCGAAGCCGGAGAGGAACTACTGTGTAAATAGGAGGGAGCTTTTAGCCGTGGTCGACTGTGTCAAGCATTTCCACAAATATCTCTATGGCCAAGCTTTTCATCTTAGGACGGACCACGCAGCGTTGAGATGGCTGCTGCAGTTCAAAAACCCGGAAGGCCAGCTTGCCAGATGGATAGAGAGAATCCAGAGCTATGACTTCTGTATCGAACACCGGAAGGGAAGCAGTCATGGAAATGCGGATGCATTATCGAGGCGACCTTGCGATGTTGAATGCAAACATTGTTCACGCGCCGAGACCAAGGAACAGGTCACCGACATCCGTTGTTTCCAGGTGCTGCCAGATGATTCCTGGACTGTCGAGAAGGTCGGAAGGAAGCAGCGAGAAGATGTCGATCTGGCAGTCATGATCGACTACCAAGAACGAGGTTTTCGACCAAGTTGGCAGCAAATATCCAGTGAAAGCCCAATCGTGAAAGCTTACTGGGCTCAATGGCAGAGTTTGAATCTGAAGAACAGTTGCCTCTACCGCAGTTGGGAAAGTGAGGACGGGAACATTGTAAACGATCTGCTGGTAGTTCCGAAAGGTCAAATCGAAGAGGTCATCCGAGAATACCACGAGGGACAAGGGTGTTAACAAGACTGTAGAAAAGATCAAGAAACGTTTCCACTGGGTAGGATGCCATGAGTCGGTTGCGCGTTTCATTCGCAGGTGTGAACAGTGTGCGAAGGCAAAGGGTCCAGTTAGGAAAACTCGAGGAAATATGCAGCAGTACAATGTTGGAGCACCGTTCGAACGTATCGCAATGGACATTGCAGGCCCATTCCCAACGAGCAACGCTGGAAACAAGTACGCACTAGTGGTGATCGATTACTTCAGCAAGTGGCCTGAGGTGTTTTGCATCCCGCACCAGGAAGCCAAAACCATTTCGGATGCATTCGTGAATAACTGGGTTTCGCGTTATGGAGTACCAATGGGACTGCACTCAGACCAAGGGAGAAACTTCGAGTCGTCGGTGTTCAAAGAACTCTGTGACATGCTAGGTATCAGAAAGACGCGGACAACACCATTACACCCACAATCTGATGGCATGGTCGAAAGGTTCAACCGAACGATGGAGGAATACCTGAGAAAAGTCGTCGTCGGAGATCAGAAGGACTGGGATGAACATCTTCCCCTTTTCTTAATGGCATACCGTTCGGCACAGCACAATTCAACGGCAACAACACCCGCCAAAGCCATTTTTGGAACTGATCTCCGACTTCCATCGGACTTGAAGTTCGGCGTGGTACTACCGACAACTAGCGGCAGGGAAGACTTCGTAACCGAAAAGAAAGAACAGCTGAACTCTATCCATCAGTTCATCCGGGAGCGACTGAACTTGGTCAGCGATAAAATGAAGGCGCGATACGACTTGAGGGCGAATACTTCTGGATTCGAGACCGGACAATTGGTATTGCTGTACAACCCACAACGGAAAAAAGGCTTGTGCCCCAAATTGCAATCAGCCTGGGACGGACCATATGAGGTCATCAAGAAACTCAATGACGTGGTATACCGGATACAGCAGATGGGAAACAGACGGGCGAAGTATAAAAATGTCCACGTAGAGAGGTTAGCACCATATTACGGAGAAGGATCCAATCGCTTGTTCGAGGACGAACAAGTTTAGGAGGAGGGCAGTGTTGCGGAGATGCAAGCGGACCGTTAAGTTCGAAAACTCTCTGGAAGCGGGGATTGGAATGATGTCAACTTCCAATGGAATTGTCAGAGCGTTCTAGAGATTTCCGAAGGGGAACTTCCAACGGCGAACGTTCGAGACGGTGGACCGAGAGCTATATAAGCGCAAACACTCGCCCTTGACATTCATTCAGTTTGTGATATAAAACAGCGTGTGACAAGTCGGTGTGATCAACCAAGGTGAAAAGAAAAGCTTTCGATAAAGGTTTGTGTATTGTGTAATAAAGTTTAAAGTGGATAGTATTGGATAATAAAGAAAAGTGGTGAAGCTACACAGATAATTGATCTGTGGTGAAAGAATTAAAAGTGTGTGTGTTTCAATTTTAAATTAAAAGGACAATTGTAGTTTATCGCAATCCAGTGGTGCGAACCCTATTTGGTGTGGGTATCGAAAAATTCGTAACATTACCAATAAAAGTTCGCCTTTCTTGTCAAACATGTAGTCATAAGTAGCACGTTCTTTCTTTTTCATTTCCTTTGTGCTAATCAGTGGACATTTTTTAGTTCTATTTTCCCGTACTGTTCCCCTAGCTCGGTAGCCTAGGCTTTATCAATTCGTCGATTCTATCGATTCCGTAGTTGGTAAAATAGTTGATTAGCTGGAGTACAATCTAGTTTCCCCAATAAATGTTTGACTCTGCGAGAACCCAAGGGATCAGCAGTCGGTGTTTGCGATTTTCCATAGTAAAAATCGAATGAGTAACAGAATGCGGTTGAACCAGCTGCTACCCAATTCTGATATCCAAAACGTACTGGTTTGCCACGAATGAATTGTTTGGCAGGATGGTGGCCATAGTATTTCACCATTGATTCGTCGACCGAGAAATTTTCATGGAACAAGTCGAAGTTTTCTGTTTTTTATCAGGAAACGTATGTCTCGACATAGCTTCTAGAGACCAGTACATTGATTCTCGAGGTAGCTTATGGTATCCAGTTAATATCACGATCCCTAAAAATTTTCTCAAATCAGAGGAATCTAATTGAAAACGATGTCTTTTGTGTTGATTAGCGTATAGTTTGCTATTGGATACAATCATATCAATTATATCAATACTCACCAATTTTTCAAATAATTGTACAGGATTGACCCCCTTTAGCTCTTCACAAATAGTCATTTTCCGGTCACATACTTCGGAAGTACTCTCAGTAGTTGAAGAGTATGAAGGGGCACATTTCCGCTAGATTAGGTTCGGATTCGGAGTGGATTGGCGTGTAGCATCCAGTCGTCTTATTTTTGACGCCAGCGGTTCAGCATCACTGTGTCGGATGAACTGTCCCCGCTACCACTATCCCTTCGGTTCATAAATACCTCAATAGTACCAGGAACGTCTGCCGTATCCTCAGCGGCACCTTCTTCTTTATCAGTCAATACACTTGGATTTGGTGGTATTACAGCCAAGTCACATTCACCATCATCGCTATCCTGTAAAACGGCTTCAATGGCTTCTTCAAGCCCCTTGTAGCTATTTTGGGCTGTAAAACGCTGTTTCTTCATTACAAGGAATTTAAACAGTTATTTTACTTCCGTATGTTGTCCTTGTACTGAACCGAATCTAGACGATTCTAGATTGATTTTAGTTATAAATAACTCATTTTATTGTTCTTTATAACTTATTCTCACATGCATTTTATACTAATAAAATTAAAAGAACACTTTATAACTAGGAATTCAATGCAGCTCGCCGCTTTGAAAGAAATGAGCTGAGCGAGTTTGGCCTGCGGTATTTATTTATTTATTCGTTTGCTTTACGGAAACACATTCACTTGATAGAATCAGTTAACGGAAATGGTGAGAATGGTTCAACTGTTTCTCTTTTTAACTTTAATTTAATCAATAGGAAATAAAAGTAAGGATTCAATAGCGTCAAGTACAGATTTTTTTTGTATAGTAACAATTAATGGTTGCTCAAAGAACGTAGTCGCAGTCTCTCCGTTTCTGCTTTTTTGACAAACCATGTAGAGCTTTGATTAATCGACTTGAATAATCGATCAGGTGGGAAGGCAGGTGTGATAAGTAAGCCATCCAACTTTTTCACTTTCGACATTGCTACGTAAGAAATTTCTGGGGCAGATTCTGAGTCTCCAATATCTACTACTGCCTTTCCACTGTAGGTAGGTAGGTAAGACCGTAGTCTTCCCAGAGATGGGAAGAGCACACATAGGCCAAGGAGGCCCGTTGTGCAGCTACGAGGGGGGCTTAGCCCCCTATTCGTGGAACCATTTTGTGCTTCTTAAAAATTTAAGAAGATCAGATATCCCCACTTGCTGAACTTCGGTCAGATCGTTGAGGAGGTATGATCCCAGGTATCGTTTCCTGACTGTGCAGAATGCCGGGCAGGCGCAGAGAAGGTGATGAATGGATTCGACCTCCTCCTCGTCTAGACAGCTCCTACAAAAATCATTCGGAGTATGACTTTATAGATGTCAGTTCTATTTAGGGAGATAATACTCCTAGTCCGTTGACTATCGAGCCGGGGCCAGATTTGCCTGGTGATGAGGCAGGTGTGTCCCTGAGTCCATCTCCGGTTCGTCTTGGCCCTGGCGAGGGTAGTGAGATTGTGTTTGATGGTTGCGAAGGGTATACCCTCGCAGACCACAGTTGTTTGTAGCGTCGTTCCTTTTTTGGCGAGTCTGTCGGCTCTTTCATTTCCGGTGATGTCGCTGTGTCCCGGTACCCATATAAGTTGTATGTTGAACTGTTCAGCCATCTCATTAAGAGATAGGCGACAGTCGAGGCTAGTTTTTGATGTGTACACATAGGACTCCAGCGACTTTAAGGCCGCTTGGCTATCCGTGAGAATGCGGATATCCGTGGTGGATATCACGTTCCACTTCAGCCAGGACAGAGCCTCTTTTATTGCCAACAGTTCCGCCTGGAAAACGCTGCAGTGATTAGGTAGTTTTAGCGCTTTGTTTAGCTTAAGTTGTTTGCAGAATACCCCACTGCCCACCCCGTCTTTGGTTTTAGACCCGTCAGTATAGAAATCTATGCAGCCTTTGCGAGGTTGAGTCTGGCGAGTCCAGTTTCGTCTGGCCGGGTATAACGTTGTAAAGTTTTTATCCAAGCCTGTGGTGGGTTTGTGAGGTCTAAGTTTTCTGCCATGGTTGACCTGTTAATCAGGATCGAGGAGTGGCCAAAGACGTAGCTCTTCCAGTTCGAGTTGGCTTTAAGTCTAATGGCCGTTTGTTAGGCAATTTGCTTGCCGAAAATATCGAGTGGTGTAAGGTCGAGTATCATGTTAAGTGCAGCCGTTGGGGTGGACCTGAGGGCCCCGGTAATGCATAAACACGCCAGCCTTTGTACCTTCTCGAATTGTTTGAGGTATGTTGTCTTGTCCAGTGCTGTCCACCAGACAGTCGCTCCATACATTAATGTGGGTCTAACTACCGTGGTATAGAGCCATAGAGTAATCTTGGGATTGAACCCCCATTTTTTCCCTATGGCTTTCTTGCATGAATAGAGAGCTATTGTTGCTTTTTTGACTCTTTCGATTGTGTTGATTTTCCAGGTTAATTTCCTGTCCAGTATGATGCCAAGGAATTTGGCACTGGAGGAGTAGTTTAATCTGGTATCAAGTAAAGTGATAGGGCAGTCTTCCGGGATTTTATGCTTTTTGGTGAATAGCACGAGCTCCGTTTTCTGGGGATTAACTCTGAGCCCTTTGCTATGCGCCAATTCGCAAAGAATTGAGAATGCCGTTTGCATACGGTCATTCAGTGTCGATAGGTATTTACCTGAGATTGAAATGGCAACGTCATCAGCGTAGGCAGTAACGTCCAGGCCTTCTTCCTCCAGTTTAATTAGTAGCTCATTTATAACTACATTCCAGAGGAGAGGTGAGAGAACCCCTCCTTTCGGGGTTCCCCTGGTAACCACCCTGGTGATTGCCTGGCTTCCCCATTTCGAGTGAATCTTGCGTGTTGATAGTAGTTCGCTGATCCACTCTACGAGAGTCTTCTCCACCTTTAGCTTTTCCAACCCTTCCGTTATTGCTTCCGGAGTGACGTTGTTAAAGGCGCCCTCTATATCTAGGAAGGCTGTTAAAGTGTATTCTTTAAGATGGATTGATCTTTCGATTTTCCTCACTAGGGTGTGCAAGGCTGTTTCGATAGATCTACCCTTAACGTAGGCATGCTGTGCCTTAGAAATTAGGAGCGGATCCAAGTTATGGCGTATATATAGGTCTACCAACCTTTCCAAGGTTTTTAGTGCAAAGGATGATAGACATATAGGCCTTAGATCCTTGGGGGTAGTGTGAGAGTTTCTGCCGGCCTTGGGAATGAAAAGCACCTTTGCGCACTTCCACTTGTCTGGAATGTGACTCCAAGCTAGGCATCCTTTGAAGATTATCTCTAGCCATGGTATAGTCCATTCCATGGTTTGTGTAAGTTCGACCGGGTAGATTCCATCCGGACCTGGCGATTTATAGGGCTTGAAGCTTTTTAGCGCCCATATTATTTTCTCTCTGGAGATGATGTGTTCGAAATTTCCTATTAATGCGGATGAAAAGTGGGTTCCTCGCGGTTGCGGTGAAACCTGCGATTCATGGCATCTTGGGAAGTGCGTATTGAGAAGAGGGTTTAGAGTTTCTTCTTCAGATGTTGTCCAGACTCCGTTAGCTGTAAGGTAGCTTGGGAATTGTGGATCTTTCGAGAGTATTTTCCTCAATCTGTAGGCGTCTGAAATTTTTTCCATATTGTTACAGAAAAGTTTCCAGGATAGCCTTTGCTCTTTCCTCAGAGTTTGTTTGTAAGTTCTGAGTGAAGCTTTATATAGGCTCCAGTCACTATCGTTCCTAGTACTCTTTGCTTTGTTAAAGAGTTTTCGACAGTTTTTACGGAGCTTGCTTAGGTTGGCGTTCCACCACGAGGGATAAGAGTTTTTCCTCGATTTGTGGCTTGCGCAGCTGTTGACCCGTGCGTTGCCCAAGGTAGTTGTTAAAATATCAACCATATTATCTATGTCTACCGTGGACCGCGGGTGATCAGGGGTCCTGCTTACTACAGAGTTGCCAACAAGGGCTCTATAGCGCTCCCAATCAATTCTTCTTGGGTTACATGAAGAGTCGATTGGGGTTGGGACCATGAAGGCTAGGTTGAAAACCAAGTAGCGGTGGTCTGAGAAGGAGTGTTCCTCAGAGACTTTCCATTCTCTTATTTTGTCAATGAGAGAGGGAGATGCTAGAGTTATGTCTAGTACCTCCCTTCGATTTTTTGTAACAAAAGTGGGTACATGACCCTTATTGCATATATTAAGATCAGAGGTAAGAATAAATTCAATAAGCCACTCACCTCTTTCATTTATGTCGCTGCTACCCCATAGGGTGTGATGCGCATTCGCATCAGCCCCGATGAGGAGCCCAGCTTGGTGGTTTGACGAGTCCCTCACCAGTCTTTTTATCTCGTCCGATGGGATGGATTCTTCTTGCGCCATGTAGGTAGAGGCTATCCATAGCTTGTTCCCGGGTGATTCTAAGGCAATCACTGTGGTGTCTGGGGAACTGTAATTAGGAAGAAGGTAAGCGTTTATGGATTTCTTTGCGAGTATGCAAGTCCGGGGCTTACCTTCTTTTTGTGATGTAAATATGTTGTAGGCTGGATTTCTCAATCCACGAACCTTGTGTTCATGAACCCAAGGTTCCTGGATTAAGGCTATGTCCTCTTCCCCTTTGGCCAGCCTGAGGAGAAGGTTAGCGGTAGCCGCTTTCGAGTGATGGAGGTTAATCTGAATTAATCTCAGCATCATGGCTGTTATCAATTCGACTGACCTCCACCACGGTGGTGTCGAGATCTTCTAGATTTAGGTCTAGAAGATCGTCTTCCAGTCGGCGCAGGGCCCTTGCTCCCTTAGGGGATGGGGGATTCCTGCTCCATTGAGCTGTCTTCATTGACCTCGGTGTTGGCCGTGGTTTCGTTGCCGGATGGTGGCATTTCCTCATCCTTTTTATAAATATTAAGTTTGGTCTTCTTGAAACCAAACCTGATGTAGTGGTCACATTGGGCCAGAGGTTCCAGGGCTTCACTATTCAGCACAAGAACTGCCTGTCTAGATCGGTCCTTTGGTTCCTCCAGCTTCGCGACCCTCCAATCTCTTGTTGGGAGATTGGGATTACAGAGGTTTATGGTCTCAAGAATTTCGAGGGGGTTGTCTGGTGCCAGCGGGATCCAGCATCTAGCTCTCGGCCGTTTCGGGATCTGGTCCTTGGTGACGACCTTGAGCCTGGCTCCCTCCCATATTTCCCCCATTTCGATAACTGTGGCCTTTAAAAGATCAACTGATCTTTCATCGGCACAGCTTATCAGTTTAACCCTGCCTTGATACCATCCGGCGTCATCATAGATGGGCGGTGGTCCAGGGTTCTTTCTCATGATTTTGAGGAAGTTTGCCGATAGTGCATGTTCGACATCCTTCCATTTTTCAGTCGTCATTTTTCCGTCCGGGTCGCTGTCATCAATGATAGCTACCGTCAGGCACTCCCTCGCAACCTGGCTTGGCCAGTGTTCCCAGCCTGACCTTCTTAGCCTCCCGCTTTGGTTCCTCGGGGGACGATCTGGGCCTCTTGGCTTTTGCTTTTCCCTGGGCCAGGATTCCTGTCGCCCAGGCTACCGACTCTTTTTCTTTTTCTGTTAGGTAGGTGTTGTGGCCCCATCGTTTTAAGATTCTCAAGGCCGCCTTTTGGTCTTTATAGGCCTTGGACGATGGGTTTATTTTTCTGTTGTCAGCTTTACTTGCCGACAACTTATCGGAGCGGTTTGTCGATTCTCCGATCGGAGTCTTTACCGCTTTTGCTGTAGAGGGGATTTCCTCCCCTTCCGGTTTTTTATGAGATCCGGACTCATTATTGTTTTCATTATTATTGTTGTACATTTGGTACCCACGAGTTGCGGAGAAATATATGTCCGCCTGGGCAGAGATCCGCAATACCCAGGTAAGGCTAGATGATCCGGAGGGCGCCAGGTATCCGGATACACCGTTTGCGACTGAGCTATTTTTGGTCTGGGCTCTCAGCCTGGTCGACATCTCGGCACGGTTCGATTAACACCTTATGTCCAGCCCAGGGGATGGGGATTGGATATTCAGGATAGGAGTGTGATAGGATAAGTGGAGTGGGATGGGATTTGGGTTGGTGAAAAGGGGATGACGGGGGCGATTATCCTTTGGTGAACAGCCCCCACACCACGACAAGGTAGATAATCAGGTGGGGGTTTCCACTATAATTCTTTGACTCTTGTGAACAGTTATAGCATACGCGACGTAAATTGGAAACTATTTCCTTGTGCAGTTTGCATTTCCTTTGCGAAAACTCACGGTGTGTGGAAGTATTGGAATAACACCTCCATATAATGTCGGTCCAATGTAGTCATCAAAGCTGGTCATCTAGATAGCTGGTATTCGATAGTGGTTCATCATCGCCACTGTTTTTGGGCTTAATTGTGTTTGTATTTTGCGCATATGAGTGTCACCGGCTTGTTTAAAGAACGTAACATACATATGTTCATTGTGCATTTTCACGTCACTCTTCTTTGCGAAAATGCGCCCGGCGCGCATATGAAACACTGCTTACTGATGGTAGGCTATTTATAACGAAGCGGGTTTTCAATAAATCATAATCAGCTTGGATAAGCTCCCCAACTGACATTCGATGCAACGTCTCAATGAGTTCAAGGACAATGTCCAAGAGCCGAATTTTTGCCGAAAAAAAAATTACAGAGCCTTCGGCCACATGGATTACGCTCAAGTAGTTCTTTTTTTGAAAAAGACCTTGTTTTTTATTTGAAAATCCAAGAAATTCTATTTGGCGCGTGGCTTACTTTTTGCACTGATTTCAATTAGAATTTGCTTTTTCGGTGATTATTCGTCTGTGGTACATCCGATTTTTTAGTTTGTTTAAACCTTCAACTCGATGTCTTACATCACTATGGCAAATATAGCCTAGATCGAACGTACCATGACATTGCTTGACCGTAAGAAAAAAGTGACTCTGCCGTATATAAGATCTTCGCTCGCCTTCGGCTCGTTCATATTTTCTTTTATTTCTGGCCAATTTGGCTTAAATGTTGCAGTTTTAAATAAATGGATGTAGGCCAAACTCTCGGATTCAATCTTCGCGTATTGATCGACCAAGTATTGGTTTGTTAACATTCCAAAGCTAAGCAAAGGGTTGAAATTGTTGTCTTTTTTTTTTTTAATTTCGCGCAGGTTCAAGAGTTTATAACTCTTATAATGTAACACACAACCTGAACGGAGTGCAGTAGTTCGTAGATGTTCGCTCCCTACTCTCAGTGGTGGTTTGTCCTAGATAGGATGAGAGCCGACTAAATTTCGCGTTGGTTATAGTTCTCAGTAATTCGTTCATGCCTTTTTGGGTGTTAGTATTGCATACGGAGAGGATGAATTTCAATTGGCTATATACTGTGAGTGTTATGCCTACAGCAGTACGTTTGGTCACTTTCCTTTCACAACTGTCTTGTCATTATACGGTAGCAAAAGTAGTTCATACATGACACTGTTTTACGCAGAAGTGAACCACTAATTGGGTCAACTTGAGAAACATTAATAACCATAACAATAACCATCTTCTCCACGACATAGCATCAAAGGTTATTGTAAGCTGTCATAAGATCTGTGTAACTCTGAAATTTCTTGCAAATTATCGTCACGACTATGTAACACAATATCTCTTTTGTTGTTCTGCTTTGACCGAGAAAGTCCTTCTCTGTTAAGCGATCGACATAACAAATCCACCAAATTGCCCAAACGTAATCTTTCACCTGATGTCGAAGACCATAGCTCTTCATAAATAAAACATCCGAAAATGGTATCAAGAGATAACAACTCTAGAACGAATTACTTTGAGCCTTTATAGAGCCCATACACGACACAGACAAGTCTTTACCAACCGTAATTCTGTGCAAACATGCCTTCGCCACACACGGTGCAAATAATCTACGCAGACATCAGCTTGTATCGTTTCGTCGTTGTCGTCGGGTCGGAAAAATGCCGGCTACTGCTTGTGCTGCACTTATTATTCCTTTCACAATAAAAAAAAATAGGAATCAAAGAAAAAAAAAAAAAAAAAAAAGAATTTGGAGCAAGGAATGGTTTAAAAATAAATATGTGACCTTGGTCAGCACTTTTAGCTTGCCACAAAACCCGCAAACTATTATAAATTTTTAAAAATTTTAACCAGAATTGTCTTTCACTATATTTGTTCATGTTTAAACAAACTATCGTTTCGTCGTTGTCGTTTTTTACAATGAAAAAAAAAATAGGAATAAAGAAAAAGAAAAGAAGAATTTGGAGCAAGAATTGGTTTAAAAAAAATATGTGGCCCTAGTCAGCACTTTTAACTTGCCACAAAACCCGCAAACTTTTATAAATTTCGAAAAATCCTATCCAAAATTTGCGTGGACTTTCTCGCTCGTCTGTGCAAAATTCACCATACACGACATGTACATGTCGTTGCAAACCGAGAAAAATTCAAAAAAAAATTTGAATTCGTGCAGACGGTCGCCGCAAACAGTCGACATCGACACACACGACACAGGTGGTCTGCGCAAACATGTGCGCAACAACAAAATATACATGTTTGCCACGACATGTTTGCGTAGTGTATGGCCCCGGATTCGGACAACGAAGACATTGAATGTGACGAAGTGTTAAGTGCACCCTTGTCTAACAAAAAAGCGCAAATCGCCTCAAAAAACCACTAATAAAATTCATGCCCTCCCACGGGAAAATAAGATTGATAATGTATGTATGTATGTATGTTGACGTTACAGCCCATGAAGGACCTGAGCCGAGCTTCTCTCAATCACCCATGTTGTTTGTGATTTCATTTTCCCTTGGGTGAAAGGGACCTACAGTTTATTGCCCGATCCGAATTCCGAGAAACTTTTCGTGACAATTTTACTACAGGGGGTTTTGTCAGAACCCCGCTGAGGAAAAAGATCGATAATTATTCGGTGAAAAAAATTAGCATCGGGATTCAAATCAATTGTTACCACGTTTATATGCAGAGTCGAGGAGTCGAGTTGAGATCGAGTCGAAATTTCGACCCAGGTATTTCTACACACTGAATCGAGCTACTCTCCTTTCGGTTGGATTAGTGCTCGATAGTGCTCTGACAGTTGTGTTTTGAAAATGTCAGCTAATAGAGAAACATTTTGATTATCTTTATTCTTTTGGTGGCGTTACAATCCATGAAGGACCAGAGCCAAGCCTCTCTTCAATCACCCATGTTGTGTAGGATTTATTTTTCACACAGGTGAAAGGGACCTACAGTTTAATGTCGGTTCCGAATGGCGTGAGTCGAGTTTTGCCAGTACCCCGCCGAGGAGGGACGCGACGAAATAAATATTCGATGTCGTTGGTGTTATCGGGATCCGCACTCGCTCATCGTGCGTCAGACCCAGCTCTGTTAGCTGGGTCGAGTCGACTCGACCCCATTTCGACTCGATCCTCGTTTACATGAATTTTAAACGCGCTTCAACCCTGTTTCGACTCTGCATATAAGCGGGGTATGTGAAAGTGTTGACTCTCATCAAAATCCGTGCAATCTGTTAAAGTCGAGAAACCTTCAATTTTTCACCCATAACCTACCAAAGTCAATGTCATTTAAAGTCATCCTCTACGGATTGGATGAACTATCTACCGATGAACTAAAGAATGAGCTAGTATCACTTGGCTTAAAATGCCAAAATATAAAACGTATTAAAAAACAATATGAGCTCTTCGGTGATGTGTTCTATTTGGTGTTTCTCGAAATCGGAGACCTTAAAAAAAAAATTAGATCTGTTTTTAAAACGCAGGTGAAATGGGACTTCGCAAGAAGGCAACACAACCGTGTTACGCAGTGTTATAACTGCCAGATGTATGGGCACGGGGAGAAAAATTGTCGTATTAGGACTCATTGTTCTACCTGCTCAGAATATCACAAAACTAGTGAAAGCACTTCCAAAAACATGAAATGCGCCAACTGCAATGAAGCGCACAAATCAACCGATCGAACATGTGTTAGTCGTCAAAAATTTCAAGAGATGAGAGAAAAGCTTTCAGCCAAAAATAAAACACACCGTGTTAGAATGGTGCAACCAGCTTTCGAATGCAACATCAGGGACTTTCCTTCACTCCCTCTACATATATCGCTCCAGCTACTGTTACACTCACAGCTGCAAACATCTACAACTCATCGAAATGCATGGACAAAGTCTACCAGCAACAATAGTGCAGGGAGCAAAGAACAGCTTTTTACATTGGAAGAAATGAACGCACTCACTGCAGGGATGATCACCTTGCTGGGTAAATGTACTACTAATTTAATACTATTGCTCATTTTGCAATCAAGTATGTATCTCTATAAAACTTAGTAAAGAGCATAGGTAACTTGAACGTAATATGCTGGAATGCTCGAAGCATTCGAGAAAAAAAATTAGAATATTATTCCTTCGTTAGGACAGATTGTATTGACGTGGCACTAGTATCAGAAACTTGGTTAAATTCAATTGAACATCTTTCTATGTAGCTCTGACTACAAATGATATCGTTTAGTCAGTAAAGGGAGAAGTGGTGATGGTGTTGCCATATTAGTAAAATGTTCAATTAATCATAAAGTACTTACTATCATAAGTACGAAATTTATTGAAACTATTGGTGTTGAAGTTTCTTTTGTAAATTGTCTTTCATTAAAAATGTATACGGCATATTTTGCAGGAGGTCTAACCTCGCCTCAAAAACGTTGACTTTCGCAATGACTTATTAGGGCTTGTAAACACGAACGATATATTTTTAATAGGCGGTGATTTAAACTGAAGGCATAGACGCTGGGATTGTCTTCGAGCCAATGCGTGGGAAACATTCTTGCGGACTTAGATTCAAGACATCCATTTGATGTTCTCTACCCTCCTAGTCCCTCCTACATTCCATCAAATGGAATCCATCATCGCTTGAAGGCCTGGATAAGGGTAGCAAACCATTCTTGAATATAATTAAAGTAATAAAAGAAAGGCGCACCCACATTCCTCCAGTTAAGGTTGGGGACTTTGTAATGCTCTCATGTTCCGAAAAAGCTAACGAACTAGCAAACAACTTCCTAGCAAATCATTCGACTGCTAATAATATAACTCCAACGATGAACATTCAAACCTCCGTAGAGCGATTAACTAACCTTCTTAATTGCCACAGTGTAATTTTAACAATACCTAGCGAACTGAAAGATATTATCCTTAGTCTGAAAACGAGAAAATCTCCCGGTTTCAGCGGAATCAAAAATACATGTCTTAAGAACCTCCCAGCCTCTGCTCTTGTGCACTTAACACACATTTTCAATAGTTGCCTTAAACTGGGATACTTTCCTAAAGATTGGGAAACCGCCAAATTGGCTCCATATTTAAAACCTAGCAAGGCTCCTAATCTGCCCTCTAGTTAAAGACCAATTAGTGTTCTCGACTCCCTTAGCAAATGCCTCGAAAGGGTTATTAGGAAGAGAGTTGTATCCCTCGTCGACTAGATTTAGAGTTTTCATAGCAGTACCCTCAAGTGCATCGCATTACAAAGGACATAAAAAACAATCTTTCAGGAGGTAAAAGTACTGGTATGATTATACTAGATATAGAAAAAGCATTTGTCGCGAGCCCGGTTTCGTCGTCGGAATAAAACGCTTTAATTCGCTGCTAAGCATTTATTCTCTAAAACAAATACAAGTTACATATATGTTCATACATATGTATATATGGATACTTACTTTTCGGCGACTTACATGGCTGCGTCCGGACTCGGCGACGGTTGACTTAAATTTAAAACGAATTGTCAAACACTGGAATTGACAAGCGTTCAAAATGAAAAACGTCAACAACTATGGAGTACGTTCACCAGCGCAGATCGCATCCACATACGCCACCGATTACATCGAAATAATTTATACGTTTTTAACATCCCACCCCCCGTGATGCGCTCGGGTCTCCATCAGAGGGCTCACAAACCTTTAATACAGCCAGCTTCACAGCAGGTCTTCGCAGAGTCCCAGAGGTCGTCCGAATTTCGGCTGAACAAACCTGCCATCAGGTCCCGGGTAGACGTTCGTTATCCTGCCTCGCAACCACTTGCTTCGCGGAACATCGACATCACAAACGGGATCAGATCTCCAATTTGCAGCGGCTTTACCCTGTTAAACCACTTACACCTGTTGGTCAGAACGGGGAGATACTCCATCATCCATCTTTTCCAGAAACTGTTTTTGAGTTGTTGGGACACCCTCCATTGCTTCCTCAAGCAAAGCGCCTTATTATCGATTGGGCCCGGTGTTT
Source organism: Eumerus sabulonum (assembly GCA_951905685.1). Taxonomy (NCBI): domain Eukaryota; kingdom Metazoa; phylum Arthropoda; class Insecta; order Diptera; family Syrphidae; genus Eumerus; species Eumerus sabulonum. Next base: position 112,348,646 of record OX645060.1, read on the forward strand.
GCACTGAGTTTACACCACCCATGAGGAAGTGGTTTGACGTAAGTGGTTCGTCCTCCTCGGTCGTCACCGGTATGTGAGTGAGCGGTCGGCTGTTGATGATGTCTTCGGCTTCTATGAGAGCACTGTGCACGGTCTCGTACTTAGGTGACACCTCCCACAGGGTCCGAGAGAGAATACGCTTGACGGATTGAACTAAAGGCTCCCAACAGCCTCCTGCATGTGAATTTGCCGGACAGTTAAAGATCCACTCTATTCCCCTCGCAACAAGCTCCGCTTTTACTGCCTCGTTGTCAGAAATTTGGCTGGTCGTAAGTTCCTTCTTCGCGCCAATACAGTTGGATCCGTTGTCGCTTCGTATCTGACGTGGAACCCCTCGCCTGTTTACGAAATTCCGAATACAGAGAATGCAGGCGTCCGATGACAGTTTCGTCACTATCTCAAGATGTATCGCCCTAAAGGTAAGACAGGTGAAGAGAGCGACCCATCTCTTCTCTGTTCGGCGGCCTACGATGACTGTAACAGGCCCAAAATAATCCAGTCCAGAATACGTGAACGGTCTTATGCTCGGCGTAAGTCGATCAACTGGAAGTTGGCCCATCAATGGCGGAGACGGTCTGGCACTACGGATGCGGCATAGCTGGCATCGACTTCTCACTCCTTTTATGGCATTCCCCACTATCCCCACGGTAAGCCCCACTATCCAGAAACGCTGGCGAATCTCGTTTACTACTGTATCGTCTTTCTGATGGCCACATCGTCTGTGAAAATGGTGAGTTCTGTTACGCTATGCCCTTTGGGTAGTATGATGGGGCGTCTAGCCTCAAAGGGTATTGTCGAAGCGGCATCTGTTCGACCTGAAGCACGAACGAGCCCATAGTCATCGGGGTACGGCGAGAGCTTGTAGATCTGGCTATCCTTTCCAACACGTCCCTCCCTGCGTAGCATGCCGATCTCGTTGCTGAAGGCTTCACTTTAAACTTGGCGGCATATTAAACATTCGGAGTTGTGAGGCTCAGAGGCAGTCAGCTCACCTCCGCCTTTGCGGCACAAGGCGATAAAACGCAGCAGCCATCCGATGGTCCTTTGAAGTCTTGACTACCGGAAAAACCTCATAGCGTCGAATAGATTCCCCTTTGCGGTTTTGATGTGCATTAAATACTTTGATCGCAATTCATCCCGACACTCCGCCGTAAAGATTTCATCCGGGAGCCTTGGCCATTCCGATTTAGATAACTTTAGAAATGAAGGTCCCCTTATCCACTTGTTGTCCACTTCGAGGTGGGGCGGGTACTTCGTCCTTGTTGCTTTGTCCGCAGGATTTTGTTTCGGCGGAACCCATCGCCACTGGTTGACTCGGCAGCTTTCAAGTATTTGTGCAATTCTGAAGCCGACAAACTCTTTATGATGACGTGGATCCCATCGAAGCCATTGGAGTAGCTCCAGAACACCTGATTATTAAACGACAATTTGTGGCCGTCGACGATCGAATTGGCCTCACACCAAGAATGGCAGCTGAAAGCTCCAGGCGAGGCATCGATAGAAGTTTTCTCGGGCTCCCTTTCGTTTTTCCGCATACTAGCGAGATATAGACACTCCCATTGTGCTCTATCCTATTGTACGTGACGGCACTGAAAGCTTCCTCACTAGCATCAACGAAGGTGTGCAAGTCTATTTGGTCGGCACGTGATGAACATTCGTCATGGCAACTAGGGATCCTTAGTTGGGTCAACGCTGGCAAACTCTGTCTTCTATTGCTTCCATTTCTCGTACAATTCATTGGGCATTGGCTCATCCCATGCGATTCCGAATGTCCAAATTGAGCGAAGGAGCAATTTTAGATACAGCGTAAAGTTGGCGATCATTCCGAATGGGTCAAATTCCTTCTTCGTCGGTCATCTATCTTCCACCAATAGTACATCTATTCCTAACCCCCTAAAAATGCAATAGAAAAACAAATTCCAGACTCAATAACCATGGAATCCATATACAATGAATTAATGGAATTAAAACAAATTAATCAAAGTTTTATTTCCCTTGTAACCGGCCTCCAAACAGAGAACTCTGAATTAAAAACCAAAATATGTGAACTAGAAAACAAAGTCCAGTTTTTGCAGCAAAATCATTTATCAAACACAATAGAAATTATAAATGTTCCAAATGTCGAAAGCACCAATGCAATGAATGCCGCGCTTCGAATTGTCCGTGATTGTGTGGGTGTGAAATAAATGAAACTGATATAGACTCTTGTTTTGTTAAGTCAATGAAAAGATCCAACAGTCAAAAAAACCAAAAAAAAAAAAAAATCTGATCCTGTCACAAATATCTTGGTTGTAAAACTTATTCGTCGGCAGTTAAAAGACAATATTATGCAAAAGTGCAAAAACAAAACTAAGCTAAATACCAACATTTTCGGCGATCATCACGATGGTACAGCTATCTACATCAATGACAGCATGACTCCTTTAACAAGAGAGCTCTTTAATGCAACAAAGAAGGTGAAGGCAGAGAAGAAATACAAATACATGTGGATGAGAAACAACAAGATAGAAGGAGGGAGGTAATGTAATTAGAGTGAGGTGTCTAGCAAATCTCTGCAAATTATAGGATTATATTATAAAAACTTAATATATTATGAATGCACATTCCAAGCCACAGGGCTCTGTCCTTGGCCCTTTATTGTTTTCGATTTTTATTAATTCTGTTTTTGCGCAAAATTACCACAGTAAGGTAACGGCTTTTGCGGACGATATGGCATGTGCTTTTACTAGTGATTCCATTTTGAATCTTTCTTCACATATCAATCATGATCTTGAAATACTTAGTCACTGGTTCCAAATGCACAAAATGGTCATAAGTGAAAAAACCAAAATAATGTTTTTTAGTCCTAATGGCAAACAAGTAGACTACGGACAGTTTTTTTTTCGCTGTGGGAACTGTCAGAGATTTAAGCATAATGCAGATATTTGCAGCTCAAATTCCAACACCCAGACGTTTTTCGAGCACCGCTCATGCTCCAACAAATGCTTTCGTTTAGATGAGGTAAGAGAATTCAAGTATCTTGGAGTTACTCTAGATTGGATGATGAATTGGTCTGCGCACTCGATTGCACTCAAAAGGTATCTTATGGCAACCACTAGGCAATTTTACATTCTAAAATCGCATTGCTCACAGGATCTCCTGAAGCATATGTACTATGGGTTAGTGCAATCTAGACTTGAATATGGTTTAGTCGTTTGGGGTGGAACGCACTATAACAACATTTTCCCTCTCCTTGTGTGTCAAAAACATGTTATTAGACTTATTTGCAACAAAAATCGCCGATTTGATAGCTTACCTTTATTCAGAAGTCTCAACATTCTACCTTTGAATCATCTATTTTGCTATAAAGTCTTAAAAATATTCTTTGAAAGATCTGGATATTCTTTAAACAGAAGTTCTTCTAATTATCAACTTAGAGTAAACGAACAGAATCTTGTACAAGTTCCTCACCACAATCTACAAATATTTTTTAATTTTTTTTTATCAATCGCTCCAAGGCTTTATAATAAATTACCCTATAATGTACGATGTATTCGGAATAAATCGTCCTTCCTTAAAAAAATTAAATCATGGCTGTTACATTTAAATTATAAAGATATTCTTGAAATGCTTTGTGTTTTGGCTTAATGACCCCACGCACTCTGTTTTATAGTTTTTTTTTTTTTTTTTTTGTTTCTCTATTTTCGTATTTTTCTTTATGTTCTATAGAAAACAGGTACATACTTATTTTTGTATTTTGTTATGGTTTGTTATGGCTTGTTAATAAAATAAATAAATAAATAAAAAATCCTTATTATGCAAAAATACCATGTAAAAAACAAACAAAAATGTCCACATGGTTGAAACATCAAAAAATTAGAAGCATGAGAAGAAATTTTAATTCGTTTCTTGCCCATATTATTTCTTTAAGCGTTCAAGCTGATTTCGTTATTATCTCAGAGATTTGGTTGTACGAATACGAACTATTCAGCTACAATATTCCTGGGTATGATCTTTATGGTAATTGTAATAACTCTCATAGTTCGGGTGGTGTCGCAGTGTTTGTAAAAGATTCCTATCAATGTGAAGTCGATTGCTACAATCTGTATAGTGCAGACATATTACAATTAAATTGCACTTTGGGCAGTTTACCATTTGTTATTCTTTGTGTATACCGCTTGAATGAGAACAATTTGAGTAAGAGTATCTTTTTTGAACACATGGAAAGCATTCTCAAAAGCATACAAACAAAAAACTTATTAATTTTAGGGGATATGAATATAGATATGTCCTCCTATGGGTTGGAGTCAATTATTAATGTGCCAACTAGAATAACAGATCAATCTCAGACATGCATTGACCATATTTTTGTAAGGTTTCAGAAAAATTACTTTTATAAAGTAACTAGTGAAGTACTTGACCTCAGAATTACAGATCACTGCATGGTCAATTTAAGCAGTATGTCTAATAGTGAATATAGTAGCAAAAATGCATGCCTTTTTCTGTAAGAAAATCTGTAGACTTTGAGAGGTTAAATGAGGATCTTAAGTATGAATTTTGGACTCAAGTTTATGAGGAAACTAATCCTTCATCTGCCTACGATATTTTCCTGGACACATTGAAAGGATACTTAGAGATTGGCACAACTAATCGGTCGGAGACACCAAAGCTAAAAAGATTCAGGCCTTGGATTGGCGTTGGTTTACTTAAATTGATAAACAAAAAAAATATGTTGCAGCGCAAAAGTCCAAACGTCACCCTCAAAACCCAAAACTTCGAAAATCTTTTACTAAATTGTGTAAGGTTGTGAAAAAAGAGGTAGAGGCTAGTCGAGATAGGGTTTACTCCAATAAATTAAAGGAATGCGAGGGCGACATAAAAAAAGAGTGGAAAGTTGTTAACAGCATACTGAATAAACAAGAAGCAAAAGATAGAATTCTAGAGATAGAAATTGATAACATGTATGTTTCGAACCCCCAAAGTCATTGTGACTGTGACTTGTTCTCGGATTTAATTGAAGACGAATTTCAATGCGGTAGCTTTGCTTTCGAATCTTTCACTTCGCACGAGATATATAAAAGAATATTGCAATTTAACAACAAGAACTCTAGTACTTCCGATGGTGTCACAAAGTACCTTTTGAAACGCATTGCTCTTTACGTGGTTGATATATTGGCTCATATTTTTAATAGGAGCGTCAACTGCGGTATTTTCCCAAGATCATTGAAAACAGCTGAAATTATTCCTTTATTCAAAAAGGGTAGCCGAAAACAAATGGGCCAATATAGACACATATCTCTGCTTTCAACATTTTCTAAACTGTTTGAGAAGCTAATGAAGAGCCGAATAGTATCTTTTCTAAGGAAAAATAATTTTTTTAACAGTGCGTAATATGGTATTCGTGAAGGTAAATCCACTGAAGACGCCATACTTAAACTGTATGGTGAGCTATACGAAGGCGTCAACAATAATAAAAATACAATTAGTTTATTTATTGACATGACCAAGGCGTTTGATATGGTTAATCATAATATTCTGTTGGATAAATTATATAAAATCGGTTTTAGAGGTTCTGTGCATGAATGGTTTTCAACATATTTAAGAGGTACATTTCAACGGGTTAAACTTGATGGCGTCTTTAGTGACGAGCTAGAAATAAATAGTGGCGTTCCTCAAGGCTCTGTCTTAGGTCCAACTTTGTTCTTAATTTATGTGAATTCCATATTTCAGCAGCATTTTAGTAGTAAAGTTTAGCGTTTGCTGATGACCTTGCATTTACATATGCCAACAACACTATGTTTGAATCGGTAACAAAACTGCATAGAGACCTGCAAATCCTAAGGAAATGGTTTGCAAAACATCAGCTCATCAGCACTGTGTCAGCACCAAAACTCTTCAATCAATTGCAATATGACATTCGAATTTTAAGAGTGCGAAACCTCTTTTTTAGCAAAGTAAAACACTGGCTTTTTTCAATGGATAGTTCAATGGTCAAATAGTTGTTTTTTTACTTTAATTTAGAACATCTAATTAGTTCAAAGGGCAAAGGGCTAACAAAGGCCTCGTAGCGGGAAGAGCCACCACAGTCGAATATCTTGCGCCACTGTTAGTAAGTCCTATACCCACCTCCGTGTGGTGCCATCTGGAGATTTCCGATGGAAATTGCAGACGGGGAAGGGCGAATGGCGAGCCTCCTGCGCCAAAAAACAGGATTTATTCGGTTGGGCTACGGCCTAGTAAGCCGTAACCGTAAAAAAAAACACAAACTCCGAAACGACCACAAGCCTCGGATATAACGGCCCGGATTTATGTTGACGACCCTTGCAAAAAACGAAAAAAGGACAATGATCTTCGGCTTTGTACGTGGAATGTTAGGTCCCCAAACAGGCCACGTGCAGCCGAACTACTTGCGGGCGCCCTAGACCGCTATAAAGCGGACATCACCGCCATCCAGGAAATGCGATGGAATGGACCGGGTATAAAGCGGATGAAAAACTGCGATATTTACTGCGGCGACTGTTATGTTAGAGAGGGCAACGATTGTTTGGATGCGGATTTGTTGTTCGACGTGGACTAAGGCAAAAAGTCCTAAGCTTTCGGCATGTGAGCGAACGCCTCATAACAATCCGTATCAAGGCTACATTTTTTAACATCAGCCTGATCTGCGTCCACGCCCCCACGGAAGACAAGGATGACTCGGCCAAAGATGAGTTCTACGATCTTCTAGATAGAACGTATGCCCAATGTCCCTGCTATGACATCAAAATTGTACTAGGAGACTTCAATGCTAAGCTGGGTAAGGAAAGAATCTTTGAACGAGTCATCGGCAAACATAGCCTACACGACACCAGCTCCGATAACGGACATAGGCTGATTGATCTTGCTACGGGGCGAAATCTCCTTCTAGCCAGTACGCGCTTCCCGCACCTCGATATACACAAAGGCACCTGGCGGTCTTTTGATCAATCGACTACCAACCAGATTATTTATTTATTTATTTATTTTATTTATTTATTTCATTATTCTCTTATGAAATTTACAAGTTACAAAATCCTTAGCTACAGAATTACAACAATATTACTTAAGGCAATAGAAAATAGTTAATGACATTTTTTTATTCTGCTACAAGTAGCTATAAATAGTGTTAAATGCCATTTTAAACAAGGATACAATATACGAATGTACATATATATATTTATAATTATTTATAATTATTGTGGGGTGACAATATTTAATATGTTGTAATTAAGTATTTACATGAGTGCATAGTACATACAAAAAGTAACAGAATTCAGATTCCTATGCGATTCCATAATATGCAGTGTTATGAAAGATAAGTAAGCAAAACTTCAATCTCATTATGGTCAAAATCTAGAAGCCATGATTTAACTTTCTTTATAAAATTATGTTGGTTTTCTATGAGTCTTATATTAATAGGAAGACGATTAAATAGTTTACAAGATACAACTGGGTGGGAGTTTCTGTAGTGAGTTGTACGAAAGGCAGGAGTTTCAACAACATGGTGTGCAGTACTGCGCAAATTACGACAATCAGATATTGGGCTCTGCAAGTAACCACCTCTCATAAGAAACATCTTACAGACTCTAAAATAGAATAAATGTCTTACTGGCAGTATTTTTAAAGACCTGAACAGAACCATGGAATGGGCCAGCCGGTGAGCCTTGCTTATCCTTCTTACGACGTACTTTTGCAAGACGACGAGTGGTTTTAGATTGGTGATGTAAGCACCCCCCCAGCAGCTAATTCCATATTGCAGTTTTGAATGAAAAATTCCATGATAAATAGTTTTAAGAGTTCCTTTAGAACAACAATTCCTGAGACGGTAAATGCATCGCAGGGAGTAGCGTAAGTACTGTTTTAATATTAAAATGTGTTCTGTCCAACTCATGTTCTGGTCGATGATAGTACCGAGGTACTTAAAGTTCGTAACAGCTTCAATTTGAAAGCAGTTCGAGTTGCAGGTAGCATTTTCTTTAAAACATTCTTCTTCGGTGCAAGCACAGTTAATTAAGTTGAAGCGCGGGCAATCGGAGGAATGAAAATTGATATTAACATCTGGTGGCACGAATGAATTCAATTTGAAAAACATTAACTTGGTCTTGTTACTCACAACCAACCTATGTGCAGCAAACCATATTCTCATTATATGAATATCATGATTGAGTTCAGCTATCAAATTCAGATCGCTTGTTGAGCCATACGCGATGCCAAGGTCATCCGCAAAAGCCGTGACTCTGCCTCTAAAAGGCAAGGAAAACAAGGAGTTGATAAAAAATAAAAACAAGATAGGACCCAACACAGAGCCTTGCGAAACACCTAAGCTAAGCTCACGAGGATGGCTGAAAACATCTTTTATTTTTACTCTTTGCTTGCGATCTTTTAGATATGATGCGAACCAATCAAAGATAAAACCGCGAAATCCCGCACCAAGCAATTTGTCTAAGAGAAGGTCATGATTAACCATGTCAAACGCTTTGGTAATATCAACAAAGAGACCAGCACAATGTTTATTTTCATCAAGTGCTTTGTTGATGAACGAGCAAAAATACAAAAGCGCATCTTCAGTAGAACATCCCTCCCTAAACCCAAACTGTACCGGGCTAAAAAATTGTATTTTGTGTAGATGTGCACACATACGTCTTTTTACAGCTTTTTCAAAAACTTTCGAGATTGAGGAAAGCAACGAAATTGGCCTGTAATTGTTCTTATCTTTTGGATTTCCTTTTTTAAAAAGTGGTAACACATTAGCACATTTCAGACGATCAGGAAAAACTCCACTCAAAATACTTAAATTAAATAGATGTGCTAGTGTGTCAACTAAAAAGGCGCAATTTTCTTAAGGGTTCCATTGCAAAAGTCATCGTTTCCACAAGATCTCGAGTTGTTAAGGGAGTAGATGATCTTTAGAACCTCTAAACCATTGATTTCCTCAAAAAAGAAACTGTTCATACTCGTCGTTGATTCTAATATCTCATCCCTTACACAGCGGCTGCAAAGCGACACATGATTTGGTTGGATTGCCTGCCCTACTGAGGCAAAGAATTCATTGAATTCGTTAGCTATTGCTAGATGCTCCACAATGTCTGTACCTTCGCCACTCAATACGATGGGGTTGGAATGATAGTAGGAGCTGTTATTAATTATACCGTTAATAACTCTCCATTCCTTTTTTGGGTTTCCTTGAGCATCGCGGAATTTAGAATTGTAGTAGCTGTCGCGCCAATTTGTAATTTCCATATTTATTTTCTTACTCATTTTCTTTAAGCGTTTATTTAAGTTTATGTTCAGTGGATGTCTATGGCATAGTTTGCGCATTTTGTTTTTGACTTTAATTTTGTTCAGAAGAGAAGCGTTAACCCAGGGTTTCAGCCTTGTTTGCGATTTCTTAACGTTAACTGTGAAACTAGAGGTACCGACATGGCTTTGTAGAATGTTAAAAAATGCGTCATACGCTTTAGATGCATTTTCCTCAGCGTAGACTTCGCGCCAATTTTCAGAGAGCAGGCGATTGATAAGTATGTCAAATCTTATTTTTGTAATATTCTTTGAAGAAGAGCTAAAGATACGATTCAGACCGGTAAAATCTTTAAAAAGGATACCAGTCATACAGTGGTCGGTTATATGCAGATCAAAGTTGATACCAAAACAATCACTTACTAGAGTTTTCGCAAAACGACCGAAAACGTGATCAATACATTTATTTGAGATTGGTCTTGTGCCTTCATTAATGAAGGATGTGAGACCATGCTCAGCTATAAGAGCCAGATAGCTATCAGATACAGTATTCGAAGCTAAAATGTCAATGTTGAAGTCACCTAGTATGACAATATTAGACCCTTTCACAGTTCGAAGGAAATCTGAAAAGTCGTTTAGAAAAGATTGAGGAGTGGTGGTTTGTAGTCTGTACACACAAACAAAATCAAAAAATATATTGCGTACACTGATAGTGAGCTTAATTATATCTGTGCTAGCCATACTACGTTGTACCACGTTACAGTGATCACCTGTATACACATCCCGCACAAAAACTCCTACACCACCTGCTGGATATACTTCATTTGGGCTTGCATAGAACTTATATCCGGGAATAAAATAATCGTGAACTTCGCAAGAGAAGATCCATATCTCAGAAACGAATATCAGATCTGGCAAATATTCAAAAGCTTCCAGATTGCAAACAAGTAGATCGAAGTTTCGCCTCAAACTACGAATATTTTGATGCACAATAAAAAATGGTTTACTTTCTATGGAGTTAAAGTGGAAAATTCCATCACAAATACTTTTAATAGTTCTAGTGGTCGGGTTATTGCTATCGGGATCGATACTATTAATGATACTTAACATATCTAAATGTATTAATAAGAAAAATACAAGAACAAGACAAAATTAGTCTTAGAGTTTTGATAGATCATCGAACGATCTAATAGCAATAGCCCTACCATTATCGGTCTTACGGATCAGAATTTGGGAATTTTGAAACCACAGGAATTTAAATTTCTTAACTAATTTAAGTTTTTTGGCCTCCATAAATAAGGCACGATTAAATTTGGTTAGAGAATCATTTTCATAAATATTACCCTTTTTTCCTTCTACGAATAAAGTAGCATTCAGCTTCTTGGTCGCGCTCCTCTTTCCCTTCATGATTTTTTGTTTTACGGCATATGATGAAAAATGCACACATAAAACGTCACGAAAAGCATCTGCGTTGGGTCCCGCGGTGACAGTGGGGATGTTTGATGAATTGTTGTTCTTCCTTACTTGCTTTACAAAACATTTCGTTATATCTGTGGGTTCAATGGAGACATTCAACGCATCGACTAAAATCTTCTCCAAACATTCGCTGGCATTGTTGTTGCATAAGCCCGGCACACCTACGATCTCAATGGAATTCTCCAAACATTTTTGTTCTCTCCAATTGAGTCGATTTTCAAGTGACGTCACTTTCGATTTTAGTTGAGTGTTTTCCTGCCTGAGGCTCTCCATCATGTCAAGCATGTCAGTGTTGATTTTTTTGAGACTGATAATCACATCGCGATCGACGTCAGACACTCCTCCACTATTCTTGATGTTCAAACTTTTCGAGGGGCTAACATCCACTCGGACCACTATCTTGTAGTAGCCAAGATGCGCTTACGGATATCACGAACGCAACGGAGTAGAGTAAGAATACAAAGTTATGACGTCGGAAAGCTACTATCGGCAGAAACCGCTCGTTTGCCGATCGCGACTCCCTTAAGCTCTCCAATACACCTGAATCCTCCACACTATCAATAGAACAGCAGTGGAGCCTTTGCAAACAAGCCCTGAAAAGCTCTGCATCCGAAGTTTTGGGTTTCAAGGCTTTACCACGAAGAAACACCTGTGTTACGATAGCTCACGAGTGAAAAGATAAACGCACTCTATTTTTATTACCTTTATTATTTTGAATGGACTGTACATATGTTATTTATTTAACTCCCTCTGATTGATTCCCTCTACGATACGACCTACCGCGCTGGTGGTTTTATTTCGAGTGACGATCCGCCGATCGCCTTTGTTCCACCTCGGTGGTGGTGCTCGTATCATCGTTCTGCTCGGTTGCGAGTGTGTGGCTTCTCACATCTGTACACGGACACTCTTGTTGATTGTTGCTCGTGGAACCGCTCTCGCTGGTTGTTGCTCGCGGATGGCATTCTGCGCACGCACACACACTTGTGCGTGGCAGATGGTCAGCTCTTGTTGCTCGTGGCACCGCTTTCGCTGGTTCCGTTGTTCATGGAACTGCTCTCGCTGGTTGTTGCTCGATGATGGCATTTGGTGCACGCACACATACTTGTGCGTGGCAGATGGTCAGCTCTTGTTGCTCGTGGCACCGCTTTCGCTGGTTCCGTTGTTCATGGAACTGCTCTCGCTGGTTGTTGCTCGATGATGGCATTTGGTGCACGCACACATACTTGTGCGTGGCGAATGGACAGCTCTTGTCCGGCTCCTTTATGCGTACGAGCCCAGGTGTCGTACGATTCTCGGTATCGTGCCGTGGTGCGGCACGATGGCATTACGATTCTTTCAGTTGCCAGTTGCGTGTAAGCTCTAACATCTGGCATTCTGGACACGCACACATACTTGTGCGTGGCAGTACAGTTCTCCGTATCGTGCCGCTTGTGTAATCTCTAACATTCCTCCCCCCCAATTGAAGGCTCGTCTTCAATTGCTTGTCCGGAATCGCCGAGGGGAAGAGCGCATATCTTCTGAACTGGTCGCACTAAGGTCGTATGCTCTAGACGCACCTCTGCACTTCGCACCAGCCCGTCCCTGCCTTGGTGGACGGCCGTGACTCGCCCCAATGGCCACAGCGCAGGCGGCATGTTTTCCTGCTTGATGAGCACCAAATCGCCCGGTTCGATGTTTTTCCTGCGCTTGCTCCATTTGTATCTTTGCTGCAAGGTATTTATGTATTCGCTGCTCCATCTATTCCAGAAGTGCTGCTGCATCTGGTGAATCATGCTCCACAGCTTCAACCGTCCCTGAGGTACGTAGCTCAAATCAGCGCTCAATGGCAGCAAAATCTGCTCGCCGATCAGAAAATGCCCAGGTGTCAGCGCGTTCAGGTCGCCCACGTCGTCTGACAACGCGCATAAGGGCCTAGAATTCAGGCACGCTTCTATGAGAACCAGCAAGGTGGCAAGTGTCTCGAAGGTGAAGATCTGCTTGCCCATGACCCTTCGCAAATGATGCTTGCATAGTCAACTCCACTATGCTTGAACGCTCTTGATGGCTGAACACGATCCCTCGGAAGGACGCCCATAAGCTGCTCGGATGTTGCCTTGCTCTGTCGGAAACATATTATGCACCGTGAAATGTAAACTTTCATTGCTCGTCTCAAAGATGGGATCCAAAAGCGTTCCCTGATGTATTGCATGCACAGCTGCACACCTCCATGTAGCGTCATAGCATGCGCCTCACGAAGCAAAAGCTCGCCCAGTTTGCTCTTGGCTGGTACGATGATCGGATGAATTCTGTCGTACGGCATTGCTGAATTTTGAAGCCGTCCTCCCACTCTCAGAACTCCCTTGGCGTCTAGGAATGGATATAGCGACGCAATACTGCTCGAGTTCTTCAACGCACGTTTTTGCTCCAGCTGTTGAAGTTCCTTATGGTACGCTCTCTGTTGCACGGCCTTAGCCCAGTAGGCGAGAGCGCTCTCACGCTCTGTGAGTGTCACTGGCCCTCCCTGCACGCCCTGCTTGCACCTTCTGCACGCTCGCCCAAATCTCATGACGATGGCCGTCACTCTTAGGACGCTCTGAAGATTTGATCTCCCTTCTAAAAGGCTGATACCATTTATGCTAAGCACTGCTGCTCTCGGAACGATGAGGTTAGCCAGGACAGGTGACTTAACCTCCACTGTCACGTCTTGTACATGTTGCCTGCTCACGATTGGCTCTGTTGTTGGCCAATCTTCCTCCTTGCTAGGAAGCCAGGCTGGCCCCTGCCACCAAAGCTTGCAGTGAACCAGCTGCTCTACCGGGATGCCTCTCGAACTTAAATCTGCGGGGTGGTCCTTCGACGGCACATGTCTCCACCGACGTCCTCCGCACAGCTCCTGGATATTGCTCACTCTATTAGCCACAAATGTCTTCAAGTCACAGGGCACTTTACTGATCCAGCACAGCACAACCGTTGAATCGGACCAATAATTCCTTGTCACGCCTTGGATTGCGCACGCTCTGACTAATCTCTCCATGAGCTTGCACAGTAGCTCAGCTGCACATAGCTCCAGCCGTGGGACAGACAACGTTTTGATTGGGGCCAATCTAGTTTTGGACGCAATTAACCGGCACGTCGTCTCCCCACTAGCAGAGGTTGCACGCATGTAAACGACCGCTGCGTAGGCTCTGATTGAGGCATCTGCGAACCCGTGTAGCTCCAATTTATGTCTGTCCGTGGTGCCCAACCATCTCGGAATTCTTATATCCTCCAAGCGCGATAGTTGCCCTTGGAATTTCACCCACGCCTGCGCGCTGGCTGTGGGTATTTGCTCGTCCCACTCAATTCCGCAGCGCCAGAGGTCTTGTATGAGGATTTTTGCGCTTATCACCACTGGGGCGAGGTATCCGTTGGGATCGTAGAGCCTCGCGATTGCACTGACAACTGCTCTCTTTGTAGAAGGGGTACTGCTCGCTGTAGTTCGCACCTTAAACCGAATTTCGTCCCTTGTAGAATCCCACACGAGACCCAACATCGACGTTTCTTGTTCTTCGGGAAAGGACAGCTCCTGCTCGCTCCACCAAGTTCTGGTCAGCTTAGATAGCACGCGCTGGCTTGAAGACATGAACTTGCTCAGTTTGAAACCGCCAGCCCTCAACGATAAAATGATTTCCTTGCACTTCTGAACTGCTCGCTCTTCTGTGTCTGCACCGGTTAACATGTCATCCATGTAGAAATTCTTAGTGATAGCTTCACACGCCATCGGGTATGCTCTTTGATGATCGATCGCGCACTGATGCATTGCCCGAACTGCATTAAAGCTGCTAGAAGCCATCCCGTAAGTCACCACGGTCAGAGAATATTCGCTCAATTCGTCTTCCGGGTTTTCTCGCCAGAAAATTCTCTGGAGGTTCCATTGCTCTGAGTTCACCTTCACTTGGCGGAACATTTTCTCGACGTCTGCCACCACCGCCACCTTGAAGCTACGAAAGCGAGTGATAATCGCTGACAGATCATCTTGCAGTTTAGCACCAGGAAGCTGCACATCATTTAATGACACGCCACTGTCGCTCTTGCAGGACGCATCGAAAACCACCCGGAACTTTTTCGTGACGCAATGATGCGGAATGTGGTATGTTGGCCCGCTCGCACTGGCAGCTCTACCGAGCTTTTCCATGTGGCCCAACACCTGGTATTCGCGCATGAAGTTAGTGTATTTTTCCCTTAGCTCCGGCTCTGCACACAATCTCTTCTCGTTCTGTAGGAACCTCTTCATGGCTATCGCTCTTGTACTGCCCAATTCTGGCGCCTTGGGATTTATTGGGATTGTCACCACGTAACGACCAGACGAAGTTCTGCAATGGGTGCGCATAAAGTTATCTTCAACCCACTGGTCGTCAGCAGACAGCATGACTTCCCTGCTCGGCTCCTCTATCTCCCAAAATCTCCTCAATAAGTGGCTGAGTTCTGCGTCTGAGGGTTCAGCCACTGCGCACATTGCTCTGACTCCCGGATCCTGGTCCGATTGTAATTGACCGAAAACTATCCAGCCTAGATGTGAATCCTGGGCTGTTAGCCCGGAGTTGAATTTCTCGATGCTCCCTTTTATAATGTCAGCCCACACTTGCGCTCCCAGAAGCATCTCTATTCTGGCTGGCTGATTAAATTTGGGATCGACTAACGCCAGCTCGGTCGTTTCTGCCATCTGCTCTTCTGCTAAGCACTGCGTTGGAAGACAAGATGTGATCTTCCTCACAGTAAACATATTGCATTTCAACAGGAAATCGATATCAACGCAAGACCGAATGTTCACGCTCACTAAACCAGACGGCTGCACACTTATGGTTGATCCGATTCCCCGCACGTCGAAAGCACATGGGCGCTTGATTAGCCCTAATTTTTGCACGCACTGCTCTGTGACCAAATTGATCTGGCTCCCGCTGTCTAGAAGCGCTCTTGCCTCTACAGGATGTCCTGCTCTGCTCTGAGCCTTCACGCACGCTGTAGCCAGCAGCACCCGTCGTACCACCTCGACGCTGCTCTGCACCTTGCATTGCTGAACGCCGCCTTGCCTCGGGGCAGCATCCGCCGCCCGCTGCTCTGCTGATAGTAACCGCGCTGGTTGCTATTGTGGTAATGGCTCACTGGCTGCCGGCAAGATTCCCCGCTGACTCTCACTTGAGCCTGCCACCATTGCTAGCCCTGCTCCTGACGCCCGCTGCTCATGGCAAAGGATGCTGTTGTGCTTCTTATTGCACCTTCGGCATGCTCCACCTGGACAAGCTTGGGCAAAGTGCCCGGTGCGCAGGCAATTCGCGCACAGCTTCCAGAGCCGAACCTTCTCAATTCGGGCTTGAATCGACAGTGATAAAAAATCCCCGCATCTATAAAGGGGGTGTTGTTCCCTACACAGTGGGCACCTTGGCACTGATGTCACTCTCGCCCCGCTCGCTCCTGGGCAACTACTCCTTGGCACGCTCTCCCTTGCTCTTCCGGTTCCGCTTGCGATCTGCTCGGCGTCGAAGAAAGCGGAATCCAAAGCACTCGCCCTCCGCTCCAGGAACTCGAAGAACTCCTTCAGAGTGGCAATACGACGGACGTCGTCTCTCGTCATTTGCCATGCGTGATTTGTTTCGGGATCCAATCTTGCTCTCAACATGTTGACTATGAATGGATCCCATGATGAAGTGTCCAGCCCTAGAACACGCAGCGAACTGAGGTGCACGTTCGCTTCGTTCACCAAATCCCGTAAACCACGAGCTCTCGATGCTTCTCTTCCCAATCGCGGGATCGCGTGCAGTGCGTTTAAATGCGCGTCCACGATGTTTTGTTGGTTGTCGAAGACTTCGTTGAGTTTCGCCCAGGCTTCCTCGTAATTGGCTTCGGTTACTTGCCACCTGCTTATAAGCCTAGCTGGGGGCCCTTCCAGTGCCAATTTCAGCTCGCGCAGTTTGGTGACGTTGGCTATAGACGCACAGTTATGCACCTCACTCAAAAACTGGTCCCTAAACTCTCTCCACTTCGTGAAATCACCCTTGAAAGTGATGAGTTTAGTAGGTCGCTCTTGACGTACTTGAATTACGCTTGGAGCTGCTCCGCTCCCTTCTCCGGCTGATGCGCCCTGCCGTCCCATGTTCGCGATACGGGCACGCAGCTTCGCTGTGGTAATGTGGTACGTGTCTTCGATTGCGGCCAGGTATTCGTTATGTGCCGCCAACGCCTCAGGAGTTGCTGCATCCTCAACCACACGCATATGCTCTCCTAGCAGCTTTTCATAAGCGCTATCAGCCGCTTCCAATTTCGTGTGCAGTAACGCTTCGTCCGCCTCATGGAATCCAACAGCATCCGCAAACTGCGAAATGCGCATGAGAGACGAACGAAACACGTCCCTGCGCGCTACGTCACCCATAGGACTGTAGCTGCTGGGAAGCACTGCACTGCACTACTATTCACTTGCACTCTTCCGTTAGACCGCACGTGATCGCAGCAGTCCAGGTCAACCCTTCGGAGACCACTCGATCAAGTACAGAATTGAATGCACTGGATAAAGAAGTGTCAATTTTCGCACTGCAATCGCACTGTGATTGCTCAAAAAATGTTTTGTGTTTGCGCTTCTGCCCTTGCTCACTGCACTCACACTTTTTGCACTGCTAACAATTATCCGGCTCGTTTGGACCAAATGTTACGATAGCTCACGAGTGAAAAGATAAACGCACTCTATTTTTATTACCTTTATTATTTTGAATGGACTGTACATATGTTATTTATTTAACTCCCTCTGATTGATTCCCTCTACGATACGACCTACCGCGCTGGTGGTTTTATTTCGAGTGACGATCCGCCGATCGCCTTTGTTCCACCTCGGTGGTGGTGCTCGTATCATCGTTCTGCTCGGTTGCGAGTGTGTGGCTTCTCACATCTGTACACGGACACTCTTGTTGATTGTTGCTCGTGGAACCGCTCTCGCTGGTTGTTGCTCGCGGATGGCATTCTGCGCACGCACACACACTTGTGCGTGGCAGATGGTCAGCTCTTGTTGCTCGTGGCACCGCTTTCGCTGGTTCCGTTGTTCATGGAACTGCTCTCGCTGGTTGTTGCTCGATGATGGCATTTGGTGCACGCACACATACTTGTGCGTGGCAGATGGTCAGCTCTTGTTGCTCGTGGCACCGCTTTCGCTGGTTCCGTTGTTCATGGAACTGCTCTCGCTGGTTGTTGCTCGATGATGGCATTTGGTGCACGCACACATACTTGTGCGTGGCGAATGGACAGCTCTTGTCCGGCTCCTTTATGCGTACGAGCCCAGGTGTCGTACGATTCTCGGTATCGTGCCGTGGTGCGGCACGATGGCATTACGATTCTTTCAGTTGCCAGTTGCGTGTAAGCTCTAACATCTGGCATTCTGGACACGCACACATACTTGTGCGTGGCAGTACAGTTCTCCGTATCGTGCCGCTTGTGTAATCTCTAACAACCTGGTTCGATGACGAGTGCAGGATGATTCATACAGCGAAGCAGGATGCATATAAGGCCTCGCTGCATAAAAGAACAAGAGCAGCTCGTGAGCTCTACGAGTTAAAAAGAAAGGAGGAGCATAGGCTTTTTAGAAGAAAGAAGAAAGAGCACGAGAAGCGCGCGATTGAGTATTTGGAGAGGTATTACTGCAGGTGTGACGTTAGAAAGTTTTATCAACAGATAAAGCGAACATGCCAAGGTTATAAAGCCAGAACGGAAGCCTGCAGGGATGAGAACGGACACCTAGTAGTAGAACCGCATTCGATGCTAAGAATATGGAAAAACCGCTTCTGCAGACTGTATAACGGTGATGTTAGTCAATATACCGCTGTCAGGCAGAATGATCCATTTCTAATCGACGGAGACCGCAGAGAATTCTGTCCCCCTGGCCTCGAGCTATACAACGCTCTGTCTACCTTTGACATACCTGCTAAACTCGTCAGACTATGCAGGATGACTTTGGAGAATGCCCGCTGCTCCATCCGAATCGGTGAACACCTTACCGATAGTTTTGATGTCAAAAAAGGATTTAGGCAGGGCGATGCTCTGTCGTGTGATTTCTTCAACATCATGTTGGAAATGATTGGGCAAAAACCACTGGCCAATACAGGAGGCACAATCTATTTCAAATCCTCGCAACTCCAACTAGGTAGATCACAGCGGGATGTCAATGAGGCGATTGCGAGTATTGAGATGGAGGCGGCGAAAATTGGTCTTGGCCAGAACGCTTGTATAGGCAGATATAAGTTCGCGGTAGTTAAGGACTTCGTCTACCTTGGCTCCGCAGTGACCTGGAACAACGACATCAGTTCCAAAATCAAACGCAGAATCACTCTTGCCAATCGCTGTTTCTTTGGGCTCAGGAAGCAACTGAGTAATAGAGCCCTCTCCCGAACGACAAAGTTGACTCTATATAAGACCCTTATCATACCGGTCCTGTTATACGGCGCAGAAGCATGGACGCTATCAAAAGCGGATGAGGAGGCCCTTGGTCGGTTCGAGAGTAAGATTTTGCGCGTGATTTTTGGGCCTATAAACGCAGACGTGAGAGGGAGGAGAAGATTCAACCACGAACTTTACGGGCTGTACAGCGACATGAGCCTAGTTAGGCGTCTACGGATTCAACGCCTAAGATGGCTGGGCCATGTAGAGCGAATGGAAACCACACCTCTAGCCCGGAGAGTCTTTGAATCCAACCCCGAGGGACGAAGAAGCAGAGGACGGTCGCACTTAAGATGGCGCACACAGGTGGAAGGGGACCTCAGCCCCTGGGTGTGCGGCAATGGAAAAGGCTAGCGAAAGATCGTGCTAGATGGAGGGGCATGTTGGTTGAGGCCCAGGTTCACCCAGAACTGAAGCGCCCACTAAGAAGAAGAAGAATTAGTTCTCATTACTTAGCTATGAGTTATAGTTAGTTATCTTGAAGTTAGTTATTTTAATTGTACTTTCCTTGCTTGTATTTATCTCTATTATTGCTATGTATTGATATGTATGTATACCCCACACATTCTGATTGTATGATATGTACATATGTGAAAGGGTCATTCGCCACTAGCCATTTCCAAAGGCTATAGAATGGCTATCTATTTATTGAAATTTTCGAAGCTGTTTTCTTAAAATTGTACTTATATTATGGTAAGTGAATTTTTGTAAGCTTCAAAAATTAAAATAAACAAAAAAAAAATGATTGCTTTGCTAATGCGGGGAAACTTAAATTGGAATAGAAACGAATCTGTTGTACTATCCCAACACAGGCCAAGAACTTTTCCTGTTTCCCGTAACGTTTCAATGTTCATGTCGATTGTACGTCCTAAGCGGCAGTCTTCCACGCTAGCGTTAACTTTATCAGCATTGGAAATCAACTCGAATCCGCCGCTTTGATGAATGGCTACAACTGCTTCCGGAATGCTGTCAAAACTATCGACGCAATCATCTACGTAGCGGTTGAGCTGACTGGCTTCGACGGCTCGTGGCTCTTGCAGCGAGAATCTTGCGGCATTATAGTTTTTAATGAAATTGACTATACAAGGTGAACAGCTGGCTCCGAACGTCATCACTCTCATCACGTACTTCTCGATTGGCTGATCAACGTTATCTCGCCAAAGAAACCGCTGCGAGTCCTGATCCTCCGGATGAATCATGATCTGGTGGAACATCTCCTTGAGATCCCCTATTGCCCGTAGTCTAAAGTTGAAGAGAACTGCTAGCAAGGATCTACAGTCGTCGGGCCCTTTCAAGAGAAAGGAGTTTAAGAAGAAGCCATCTATTTGGAATAATTTGCGTCAGTTACAAGTCACGGATTTCAAGAGTAGTGCTAAATGTGAGACAAGTCCCAATGTCCTTAATAATTTTTTTCTCAGTACTAAATCAGGGAAAACTAATTTTAATTGTGATGATAACCTCGCACAGCCTCCTGTTAGACCATTTGAAGTTGAAACAATTAGTGAAACTGAGATAATTTATGCAGTTAAGGATATTAAATCTAGCGCCGTCGGTGAAGACGGGATATCTTTGCGTTTCATAAGACTAATATTGCCTTATATTTTACCTCACCTAACTCACATTTTGAACCACTGCGTAACTACTTCAACTTTTCCGCGTTTATGGAAAATAGGACGCGTAATACCTGTTCAGAAGAAAAACAACCCTAGGTTTGCTGCGGATCTTAGACCTATTAGTATCCTCCCATGTTTATCAAAAGTTTTTGAGAAGATTATAGCCAAGCAACTTATTAAGCACTTGTCTAATAATAACTTACTGTACGAGGCTCAGTCTGGTTTTAGAGCCAAACACAGTACTTCCATGGCTATGGTTAAAATTTTAGATGATATCAGACAAGATTTCGACAGAGGATACGTCACCCTAATCTGTTTACTTGATTTTTCTAAGGCTTTCGACAGTTCCAATCATAGGATTCTTTGCTGGAAGCTAAAAAATCTATACTTGTTTTATTATGGATGAAGTTCGAGTTATAAATTCTGAAAGTGGGTAATTGAAAAACAAAATGTGGATGATGGTTGAAGATTGAATTTACAAACGTTTATTAATTATAATATAGATCGATACTTAGCGATGGTCTAGTCTCCCTGATGGACGAAATGTGAGTGAACGAGAAAAATCAGATCGTCGCATAGGCCAGGTGTAGTGTTAGCACTCAGTGCTTGTACAGACGAGAGCACAAGAGAGCGTCTCTTTTTTTTGTTACAATTTGTTTTCTTTGTTGTTGTATAGATTACATTTGAATATTATTAATGCTAAATCACAAACATGGTTATATAAATACATAGGTGTAAGAAGAAACAATATAAGTGCTGAATCACAAACATCCCGGCCCCCCTGGAACGAGTTTCAGGACGTTGGTAGGGGCGCCAGCTTATTTATGGACCGGGTGAATATTCCTGCCGCTGTTTTGACGGTGGCAACTCGTACTTGTTGATCTGCACCTGGGGATACCTCTTGAATTCGACCCAGTACCCATTTCGTGGGAGGAAGGTTCGGTTCCTTTATCACCACCAGATCTCCCGGCTTTAGATTTGGAGTTTATCGTTGCCATTTGGAGTGTTCTTACAGCGTCGTGATGTATTCGCTATGCCATCTCTCCCAAAATCCCTGAACCATGCTTTGGAGATGATTCCAGTGTGACAGTCGATTAGTTGCGGTATCCAACAGGTTAGGCTCAGGAACAGCTGTTAGTGGTTCACCTATGAGGAAATGAGCTGGGGTTAATGGATTCAAATCAGTGTCAGATATTGCACACAGAGGACGAGCATTTAGAATAGCTTCGACCTGGGTAAGAACAGTGTATAGTTCTTCAAAGGTTAAGCTAGAGGACCAGATCACACGACGCAAATGTAGTTTTACTGATTTAATGCCCGCCTCCCATAACCCACCAAAGTGTGGGGCAGAAGAAGGAATGAAATGCCATGAGATTTCATCCTTAGCCAGAGCGGAAGCGATGGTATCATTATGAGGTTGACTCATAACTAGTTTGTGCATCTCAGTTAAACACCGACGAGCCCCCTGAAAGTTCGTACCATTGTCACTGTAAATATTGGCACATTTGCCCCGACGAGAAGCAAATCTTCTCAAAGCTGCGACGAATGCATCAGTGGTAAGGTCACTTACCACTTCGAGATGTATAGCTTTCGTTGACATTCAGACAATGTCAGGTGATGTATATCATCTTCAAAGGATTTGAGCTGCACAAATTTTAGGATGACTAGTGTAGCAGCTTTGATTTCTGGAAATCTCAATCCCTGGGTAACTCGCTTAGACCTGTGATGCCGACAGTTTGAAATAAAGCGGAGACAGTAAGCAACTATCCTTTGCAAACGATTCCAAGAAGAGATTTTGTCGATCAAGTTCTGAATAATGTGTCCATCAATCGACGTGACGAGTACATGCCTAAAACCTTGCCTTTCTTCCCCCTTTAGGGCTGCCATTTCCATGTTTATAGAGAAGATGGATTTGGGCCAATGGTCTTCCGAGAATGACAACCAAGCTGGACCACTCCACCACAGAGTATGTCCTGAAAGACTGGAAGGAGTAACTCCGCGCGAGGCACAATCAGCCGGGTTTGACTGAGACTTAATATAGTGCCACGCCTATCGTGGGACAGTCTCAAGAATAGCTGCAGTACGATTGGCTACGAATGTTGTCCAGCGGCGAGGGGGTGATGAAAGCCAATGCAATACAATTTCGGAATCGCACCAAGCGTACGTTTTTAAGGCCTTGGTTTGAATCGACGACTTAACTGAAGCTAACAACCGAGCTAACAACACCGCACCACAGAGTTCCAAACGCGGGATTGAAACAGGTTTGATCGGAGCCACTTTAGTCTTAGCTGCAACGATAGTGATCTTAAAGTTACCCGAACTGGTTTTGCAGCGAGCATAAACTACGGCGGCATAGGCTTCCGAAGACGCATCCGAAAAGCCGTGAAGCTCTAGAAATTCATCATACGGAAACACATTTCGCGGAATGCAAATTCGTTCAAAATATGGAAGTTGTTGGCGATAGGCCATCCATCGTTCTGAGAGGCTGGACGGTAACGGATCATCCAAGTCAAGTTTTAAATCGGATGACCAGAGCTCCTGAAACATTATTTTAAAAAGGATAACCGAAGGAGCTAGTAATCCGAATGGGTCAAAAATGCGAGATATTTCGGAGAGCAGCTGTCGCCTTGTTGGAGAGAAGCACGGTTTTAACGGAACCATGCGGTACGAGAACAAATCAGTAGCTGGACTCCAGTACATACCTAACACCTTTATAAACGATTCTGAACGCTCAGGGTCGACGAAGGAGTACTCGCAATCATCCGGTGATTGCTTAGCGAGAAGAGCCCAACAATTAGAACTCCATTTCCGGAGATGCATATTCGCTTCAGATAAGAGCGCGACTAATTCTGACCGAAATTCCAGCAACGTTTTCACGGAGTTTGCTCCCGTCATAACATCGTCTACATAAACATCGTTTAGAAGGATTCGAGTAGCGTTTGGGTATTTCGATTTGTAGTCTTCTGCAATTTGCTTTAGGACGCGAACTGACAAAAAGGGTGTAGAAGCGGTACCATTTGTCAGGGTTTTCAGATGATAATGCTGAATTTCATCACTGGGATTTTGACGCCATACAATGCGTTGGTAGTCAATGTCTTCATCGCGAACCCAGATTTGGCGAAACATTTTAACTATATCGGCCGTGAACACATACCGATGCTGCCGAAAGCGCAAACACACACCGAGTAAATCGCGTTGAATTGGAGGACCGATTAGTAGTTGACTATTTAACGAATTTCCATTTGAATCCTTTACAGAACCGTCGAACACTACACGTAATCTCGTAGTTGAACTGTCGGATTTAAACACCACGTGATGAGGGAGGTAAAAATATTGTCCGAGTGGGTTTTGAATTTGATCGGGACTAATAAGTTGCATATGACCGAGGGCTTGATACTCTTGCATGAATGAACAATAAATGTTGTGGAACTGAGAATTATGTCTAAACCGACGTTCCACGGAATGCAAACGCGAAAACGCGGATTGTAAGGTATTTTTGAAACTGGGACGAGGGGTTTTAAATGGAAGAGAGACGACATATTTTCCATCTTCTGAGCGGCTAAATGTTTTTTGAAAGTATTCTTCAGCAGGATCATTCAAAATGTTGTTGGCGTTAATAGTCGAAACCTCTTCGATCTCCCAAAATCGCTGTAGAAGAAAATCTATGTCAACCGTTGAGTGAAGTGACGTTGGTTCCCGACGATCGATATTCATATCGACTAACTCACCGGTAACCACCCAACCAAACGATGTTTTTTGTACTGTTACGAATTTATTCGATCCCGACGCAAAATAGGGTTCGCACCACTGGATTGCGATAAACTACAATTGTCTACGTTTTCCCAATTAAAAACACACACACACTTTTATTTCTTTCACCACAGAT
The DNA here is from genome assembly GCA_951905685.1 of Eumerus sabulonum. Taxonomy (NCBI): domain Eukaryota; kingdom Metazoa; phylum Arthropoda; class Insecta; order Diptera; family Syrphidae; genus Eumerus; species Eumerus sabulonum. Next base: position 112,373,327 of record OX645060.1, read on the forward strand.
CAATTATCTGTGTAGCTTCACCACTTTTATTTATTATCCAATACAATCCACTTTAAACTTTATTGCACAATACAATCCACTTTAAACTTTATTACACAATACACAAACCTTTATTGAAAGCTTTTCTTTTCACACTGGTTGATCACACCGACTTGTCACACGCTGTGTAATACCACAAACTGAATGTCTGTCGAGGGCGAGTGTTCGCGCTTATATAGCTCTCGGTCCACCTTCTCGAACGTTCGCCGTTGGAAGTCCCCCTTCGGAAATCTCTAGAACGCTCTGACAATTCCATTGGAAGTTGACATCATTCCAATCCCCGCTTCCAGAGAGCTTTCGAACTTCGACAGCGAAATTCGAACTTAACCGTCCGTTTGCATCTCCGCAACAGTACTATAGGGAATCCTTGGGGTTCCAAGAAGTTGGTCTGCTTTCAAAGTAGCCCAGACCTTATCGGCTCCCAGTAGCACATCGACCGCACTAGAATTATTAAAATTTGGATCCGCCAGATCTAGATTCCGAAAATACTCCCACGACGATGTGTCAAACGACTTGGATGGTAAATTGGATGTCAATTTTCCAAGAACGAACGCATCAATAAATAAAGACTCCGAATTATACCGCGAGCAAAGCTGTAGTGTCATACATCCCCTTGTACATCCTGCTTCTTGGGATGATAATCCGACGATTGAAATACGAGAGTGCTTACGCGGAAGCCCGAGTCTTTGGGCAAACGATTTGGTGATGAATGAACATTGTGATCCTGTGTCGAGCAGAACGCGACCATCAAGATATCCCCCTTGGCTGTTTGGAAATTTAGCTATAATGGTTGGAAGCACGGTTTGCTTGCGAATGCTAGACTGAATTGAGTGGTTGGTAACGAATGGGGACGTTGATGGTAGCATAGCAGGTAGGTTTGATGAGCGAACCTGACACGGATCAGACGATTTCATAGTTGGAAGGGCCGACCTTTGTACAGGTGAGGACGATTGCGGGGAAGTATCTCTTGTATCATCGTGATGAACTGAGGAATGATGACGAGCCCTACAGACACGGCAACGAAACGTAGATTTACACTTATTGGACGAATGGCCAGTTCGAAGGCAATTAAAACATAGTGAATTGTGACGTCTACGCGACAAACCGAGAACACTGGGGTACGATGTGGTCATTCTTACACATGGGGCAGACGGATCGACTTTCAGATGACTTTGCTAGGTGGGTCCGAATTGGATTGGATTGTTTTCCCCGGGATGCAACGGTACGATTAAGGGATTCGAATGCGTCACATCGTAGCTCAAGGAATTCGATTAAATCCGATATAGAACAATCATTTCGAGAACCCACCGCTTCTGCCCAAGCTTGTTTCGTATCTGGGTCCAGCTTCATTAGCAAAAGGTGAACTAACCACGGATCGCGACCATTTTTATCCAACGCATTTAACCCCCGAATTACTTCGTCTGCTCCGTTTGAAATTTTTCGAAGTGTTTGTACGTTTGTTACACCTATCGACGGCAGGGATAAAAACAATTCTATAAACGACTGCACAATTAAGTTTACGCGGTCATATCGTCTTTCAAGCCTGTCCCAGGCCCCGATATAATTCGCGTCGGAGATAGGAATGTGTTTGATTACATTTGCGGCATCATCCCGCAAGAACGACTTTAAATAATGGAACTTTTGTGTTGCAGTTAGACTAGATTTACTATCAACAGCACCCGTGAACAAATCGCGAAAGCACGGCCAATCTTGTAACAACCCGAGAATGGGGGCACGATTATCTTCGGCAGGTTAATGGTCGAACTTGTAGTGACCGAACTATTTAGATTCTCAAGAAACGAGGATTGTTGATTAGCTAGACGTTCCAAAACCGAGTTATTGTCTGTATTTCGTACCGTACATTGTCTTTGACGAGTTGATTTTGTTAGCTCGGAATGCCTAAAACAATATTTGGTCTCGTATTCAGCGAATTCATTTTCGAATTCATCGGCACCATCTTCCATGTGCTGCAAACACTCAGAATGAAGCGAAGAAAATTCTGACCAGGCTTCATCCAGCTTAGCTAACTTAATCTCCAACCTCTCCGTAGAAATAGAGTCGTCTATAGATTCTACAAAAGTCGCGGCACGGGTTAGACGACCCTTTGCATTCCCGCGCTTTAATTTTAAAGCATTCATTTTGTGCGAACTGCTTGCACTAAGGCGAACGAAAAACACAGGTAAACGCCAAGCCTTAACGCGTAATAATTCCTTAATAAATTATACACCTGATATAATTCAAAGAGGTAATGAAATCATACACGTGGTTTTTCACAAAAAAAAAAGCATGCACATATATATACATATATAGAATCCACCACTTGAATCTCCAACAGGGTCTTTGTTGTTTTTTTTTTTTATGATTGATTATCTAATTAATCATTCGGGTCGAAGGACCAATGTTTTATTATGGATGAAGTTCGAGTTATAAATTCTGAAAGTGGGTAATTGAAAAACAAAATGTGGATGATGGTTGAAGATTGAATTTACAAACGTTTATTAATTATAATATAGATTGATACTTAGCGATGGTCTGGTCTCCCTGATGGACGAAATGCGAGTGAACGAGAAAAATCAGATCGTCGCATAGGCCAGGTGTAGTGTTAGCACTCAGTGCTTGTACAGACGAGAGCACAAGAGAGCGTCTCTTTTTTTTTTGTTACAATTTGTTTTCTTTGTTGTTGTATAGATTACATTTGAATATTGTTAGTGCTAAATCACAAACATGGTCATATACATACATAGGTGTAAGAAGAAACAATATAAGTGCTAAATCACAAACAATACTCCTTTGGTAACAGTGCAGTTAGACTATTTAACAGTTATCTAACGGAGCGATATCAAAGGTTTGTATGCTCTAATACACTCTCAGCACTCTTACCAGTAAAGCAGGGCGTACCGCAAGGTTCAATACTAGGACCGATTTTATATTGCCTTTTTATAAATGACTTACCGTATGTATGTAAACATATTACTGTCCATCTATATGCTGATGATGTCCAACTGTATACAGCCAAACAAGCAGATAAAGTGCCTGAACTAATCGATGAAATTAATATTGATTTGGCTAATATCTACTCTTGGTCTACTTTAAATGGATTGCACTTGAACCCAATAAAGTCCCAGGTCATACCAATAACAACTAAAAGTCTGTCTTACAACTCCCTACCAGATGTCGTACTGTCCGGAGAAAAACTTGAAATTGTTGATACTGTCACCAGTCTTGGCTTTGTCATAAATAGCAAATTGTGAGGTTACGACCACACTAACAATGTGATAAGACGTATCTATGCATGTCTTCGTAAGCTTTGGTCGTCTTCAAAGTACACTCCTCTCGATACCAGACGGAGACTTGTTACAACTCTTATCCTGCCTCTCATTACATATGCGGAAGTTGTATATAATAAGGTTGATTCCCTATCTCAACGTAAGCTCCAAGTAGCTTTCAACGATGCTGTGAGATACATCCATAGGTTACGCAGATATGATCATATTTCGCATTTTGCTAGAGACTTGCTAGGAACTTCTCTCGATCACTACATCGATGCAAGAAATTGTATTTTCTTACACAGTATTATAGTGAATAAGACTCCAATGTATTTGTTTGATAAGCTAACTTTCTCGCTCTCTCAGAACATATGCTCTAATCCCATCTCGTCATCGCCATACTAATTCATCGCATTTATTCTTTATTTATGCCATCAAACTATGGGATTCTCTTCCTATACGTATAAGAACTATTGTTAATGCCAAACGCTTCAAACTTGCTGTTTTGCTCTACTTTTCATCCCTCTCCTAATTCTTTTCTTTTCCTCTTAATCTTATTCCTCTTTGCGCTTACCTTCTGTCCTTCCTTATTTAGTTATCTATTTCACAATGTAAACTATTGAAGCTATTTGTAAATTGCACTGAATTTGTAAACTATTAGTACTATAAAAGACTCATGTCTTAAGGTACCCTTAATTTGTAATAATAAGTTGAATAAATTGAATTGAAAAATTGAATTGAAAATTTCTGCAGCCGCGTCGAAAACCAGGCGAGTTTTCCCTTGCTTATGCGGATTCTTAACTCCGAAGTGGGCCAGATACCAGGTTCTTGCGTGGTCTTTCTGTGCTTCTTCATGGTACAGTTTTCTTGCATATCCTTTCTTGACGTAGTCTTCTTGTAGGTGGCAGCAAACTCAGGATCCCTTTGCATTTTCGCCTCGAGGCTAGGAAGCCTTCTTTTTGCAAGTTGGTAGCACGGGACTACCAGCTTTGCATAACTGCCCCATACTATATCGCCCTCCCAGTCGAGTAATGGCAGTGTTCATAATTTGTAACGCTCTCTTGTCATCTTCAGACATTAACTTCTCTGTCGGCCCTTTCACACCAAGGCTTTCAATCTTGAAGTAGTTCTCAACAATGGCGTCTATTCGACAATCCTGTTCGACCATCTGATGACCAAAAAGAACGACATTCTCATCAAGGTCACCTGTTGATCTTGCTTTCCCGTAAGCCACCCAACTGAGCTTGGTTCTTGATACCATTATAATTGCAGAATCCCCAAGCGAATTGACCTCCGTGGCAGAAAAGGTCTGTGTAGGCAGGCCTAAAATCCACTACTGTTAGTACATTAGGCATTTGATAACGCTGCGCGTCATCTTGATCGGCACTTATGAGAATGTCAACAGCAGACGGCTTTCGCACAAGCGTTTCACGTCCAAACCATCGTAGATGCAGATCGTTCCGTTTTTCTTCGAGTTGTAGACGTTTGGCCAAGTCCTGGTTCATGATGGTGACAGATGAGCCTTCGTCATTCAGAGCATACGTTCGTAGTTTGGTATTGCCGTTATATACCCTGACCGGCCAAACGCGTTAAAGAGTCTTCGGATCTCCATCATCGTTGCAGTTTAAGATTGGTCTGGGTGTTTCCTTTTTCTGCTTTGCGGCATCGCATGAAGTTGGCTGCTGGGCAACATTAATTTCATGAAGTGACTGATGGTGCCTTCTGCTGCAGTTTTCTACGTCGCATGGCTTCCGCATCCTGCATGTTCCTTTTTTGTGAACACGTTCCAACCAGCAAAAACAGAGCCCGTTCTGCTTCACGAAAGCCCACTTGGCTGGAAGGTCCAACATCTTATAAATCTTGCACTCGATGACTGGATGCTGCTCTGCTTTGCAGTACCGACACTTAGTAGACGACGTGCTGGTTGAATGTGGATTTCTTTTTGCATTCGTATGTAAGATGCTCGTAGTCTATGACCTTGGATCCACTAGATCCGGCTGCATCGAAGAGAGCGAATAGGTGAACACGATACAAACAAGACGGGCAACTCGATTCGTTAAAATGTTTGACGACTGCATAAGGCGCGATGCACACACAGTCTCCAATCTCTTACTCATCGGCAGCTTCCCAACAAGTTCATCTAAAAGGACAGGGTTCGCAAGATGTTGGTGCATACCGCTTTCTTCGAAGAACACAGTAAGATTCTGCACCCTTGTGGCGAACGGTTTAATGAGCTCCAACTTGTTCTCTGGAATTCAATTGACCCCGCACATGGCATTCGGGGCGTCCGTAATGAAATTCTAGAGTCGACATGACTTGATCGACATTGTCAGGATGTAGTTTTTTTAGTTTTTTAATTTTATTGACTTCAAAAATTGTATATAGTTCACAATTTTTTTTGTTGTATAAGAGTAGTATAAGTCTTTAAGTGGTTTGGCCGAGGGCGGTCTACCAGACTGACATTCTCATTTAAATGTATGTGTATACATACTTAAGAAAAACTAATACAAAGTTTTCATAAATGAATTTAGTTTTTTTCGATTAATTAAAAACGTTCATGTATTATCCTTGTTCTGTATCGAAGAGAGTTCAAACAATAGTGATATAGAAGGTCCCAATCTCGTCCTCCATTCAGAATGTTTATAACCTCCTCCAAATTAAGAAATTCCGCGCCAAAGTATCGCATACGAAATTATTTGAGGATTGGACAGATTCCCAAAAAATTGAGTACGTCCTCACGTTCCTTGCGATTGCATAAATAACGCAAAGTAGGAAGATCTGGACGGTGTGGAATGAAGTTTAAGCCGATGAGTTCGCCTCTAACTTTAAATATAAAATTTATTTTTTCTGTGTAGGACTTTTGGTATAAGAAGTGGTTTAGTTTACTGTAGTAAGCTCTGTATATTGACGATTCAGCTTCCTCAATAAACTTTTCGTACATTTTTTTTCCTGTTTTTCTTCAACAAAACATAAAATTTAGTCTTGAGGGATGTGAGGTTTTCTTCAGCTGATATTGTCAAGGTTATTGAGCAATCGGTTGCCAGTTTGTTTCTATCGCATCTTACGGAAGATATCCCCACACTTGTGCTCCGTAGAATAAAATTGCGATTGCGATTGCTCGAAAAACTTTGTATTTCGCTATATGGGAAACATTATTCTTTAAATAGCAGCTTCTCCAGACAGAACACCTAGCACGTTTAGCTTCCGCTACTTTTGTTCGAAGGTGCTTATCTAAATTAAAGTTCGAGGTAATCAAGACTCCTAGATACTTATGCTCCTTAACTGTTTCCACTGCTTCCTCTTGGAACGTCCACTTTTAAATTCTAGAGTATCTGCCTCCACCACTTCTAAATATCATCATTTTTTACTTCGAAAGGTTAACGGATAAATTCCAGGTTTTACAACAGCGTTCAAGTTTATTCATCATCAGCTGCATCCCGTCTATAGATTCGGCAAGGAAGACCATATCGTCTGCATACATGAGACCTGGGATAGTTTTTCCACTCAGCACTATACCACCCTTCACTGAATCAGTTATGTCATTTATGTATAATATGAAGAGAAGAATGCTTAGGACGCATCCTTGCTTAACTCCCCTGGAAGTATGAACTTCATCCCAAAGTAGTTTTCCCACACTCGTGCAACATTTTCCTTATACATTGCTCTAATAACTGCTATGATTTTTGTTGAAAAACCATATTTGTAAAGTTTATAGAAAAGAGCTTCCCGTGGAATGGAGTCGAACGCCGCTCGAAAGTCAACAAAGAATGCATACAGCTTATTTTCATTCTTCTTGTATATTTCGGCAATGTTTATTAAGGAAAAGATTTGATCGATTGTCGAGTAATTTTTCCTGAACCCTGCTTGGTATTCGATCAAAATCCCTTTGAGTTCAATCCAGTCGCAGAGTCAAGTATACAATACTGAGCTAAAAAGCTTTGTCGCAGTGTTTAATAATGATATGCCCCTATAGTTTGTTGGGTCTTCAGGATTTCCTTTTTTATATATCGGAAAAATAATTGCCGTTCGAAAGCTCTCGGGAGCTGTCTCGAAAATCCTGTTAAATTCGATAGTAAGGAGTCGAAGAAATGCAGCTGTACGATTTTTAAAAAATTCGAAAGGTATTCTGACCTCCCCAGGGGCTTTGCCATTATGTGCGTTTTCTATAAACATTTCCACTTCGGATTGAGAAATTGGGACATCGAGAATTTCATCTACTATTAAAGGGGCTGCATATTTGATCAGAGGCGATATTTGCACTGTGTTGAGAAGACTCGAAAAATGAGTTTTAAGATGATCAATGTGCAGAGCTGAAGAGGTTGAATTCGTTTTTCCGCTCACACGTTTAACTGCTTTCCAAAAATCCATCGAGTTGACTTTTTTTATTATTTCTATATTTCTTAGATCGAAATTTCGTTTTAACTTATAAAGCTCTTTGTAGTTTATGTTTTCTGATGCGTAGAGGACTTTGAAGTTTATGTCGTCAGACGTCTGAATAATTTCAAGTACCTATGCAAAAGATAGATTTCTTGTTACCAGACATTCATTATGGAACCAGTTTTGCTTATTTTGAGTGACTTTTCTTCTCGGCGTCCTTTGAGGGGCTGCACTTTTAATGAAGTTTACTAGCGTGTCCAAGTCAGGGTTACCTGGAGTTTCCGAAGCTATCCACATATTTATCTGACTATTTAGATTCTGCTGAAAAAACTCTTTGCAGCTGTGATTCCAATGGAGTTTTGGAGGAAGACAAAGATCAACTGTTTCGGCACGATATGTTCCTATTTTAAACGAGACCTCCAACGGCATGTGGCCTGAGAACGTTTTCGCTGCCCCTTGAAATTCGTCAAAATAAAGGGTCCAATCTCCAGACAGAAAACAATAGTCTATCACTGAACACGCTGTTTCACGAATGAAAGTGAAATAACCACCACGGTCGCCTTCACAGCTTCCATTTAGCACGTGACAGTCCAAAGCATCAGCCAGCTAGTCCAAAGCATTACTCCGCCTGGAAAATCATGTAGCTTGCGTTGACTTCTTAGTTCGGATATCATTGAAGACGGATGTTGAGTCGGCAGGATTTGCGGAAAGGTTGGCTGCGGGGTGAAATAACGCTGCTCACATGGTTGCATTCTATTCAACGAAGGAAGAAACGTTGGCACTGTAGAAACGCTTTGCAGTAATTGATTGTGGCCGGCATTGTTGTAAGTGAGGTCGAGTATGAGGTTCCAGCGGTGGCAGAAGATGGCACGCTAATGTTAAAACAGGTGGGTACAGGAAGTGCACTAGCGTTTGGCGGCAGCGAATTATTGCGAGTACCGTTAACGTTCGACGCTCCTGTCATAACTGCTTCGGTGACGATTGGCGGGGTAAAGGTGGACTAGGCTGGTAATGACGCATACTCCCTAGGCACCTCGAGGTGGTGGCGATCCTGTCCCATCATCGTGGCAAATGAAGAGAGGGTTTCCAATTGTGCGCGCAGTTACCCCCGCGGGTTAGGGGTTAGAGTATACCCGAGGTAAGGCATGCCTGTCGTAAGAGGCGACTAAAGTCCGGAGGATGAGTCAGGTAGCAAATGTTGCCGTGGAATTAAGCCGTAAAGGCAGGTGTCCACGTTAAGCTTATCTATGATCAGTGCGCGCAGTTCCTGTAGCTCTCGACGTAGCATGTTGACCTCATCATCGACGACTGGCATCACTGTTTCGTCGAGCTCCTCTTGAGAGCTGGTGTTCGTTGAATTCTCTTGATCTACTTCTCCGGGCTTTCTCGTCTTGCTCCGGGTAACTCTTTTGCTAATCGGGTCGGGAGATCGAGGGAGGTAAGGCATTGGCGACGATATGTTGGCTATGATAGCAGACGCTTAAAACAACGGGAGTCTCCTGAACCTGGCTGGGCTTAGTTGGCGGTTGTCCGTTGGCAGTTCCGAAGGTGGCCGGAATTTGCGCAACTGTGGCGGCGGTAATTCCAAATCGCTGATCACTTGCGTATCGGAACGTTGTGGCAAGGCTGGCTGCTAATTCACAAAGGAATTATAGATTACAGGAACGGTTCCTAACTGGATGTTGACGGGCACGTGGCTTACAGCTAAGTAGCGGGAACTTTCCGTAACTGGCTGTTAACGGACTGTGGCTGCCGACTAAATAGCGGGAACTTCCCGTAACTGGCTGCTAACGGGCTGTGGCTAAGTTCCCAGGCGAGAGAATATAGTAACGGAAACGGTCCGTAACTGGTTGCTAGCGGACGTAAGACTGGCGGCTGAGTTCCCAGACAAATAGGCGAAAAAGAATAAAGATGTCGCGAGCCCGGTCTCGTCGTCGGAATAAAACGCTTTAATTCGCTGCTAAGCATTTATTCTCGGCGACGGTTGACTTCAATTAAAAACGAATTGTCAAACACTGGAATTGACAAGCGTTGAAAATGATAAACGTCAACAACTATGGAGTACGTTCACCAGCGCAGATCGCAACCACATAAGCCACCGATTACATCGAAATCATTTTTACGTTTTTAACACATTTGATAACGTATGGTATGATGGTTTATTACACAAGCTACTGTGTGTCCATATGCCACTGCACCTTATCAAAATCATACAGTCATTCCCATTTTTTTTAAGTTTCAGGGTATGCATCAATCAGAGCCTCTCAGAGAACAAAGTTATTACTGCAAGCGTTTCCCAGCGTTCTGTCCTTGGCCTAGTTTGATAAATTGTGATACTGCCTTATTTGCTGACGTAACATGTGTTTATTCATCGGATTCAATTGGTCCCAACATTGAAACTATTCAGCAATCTGCCTTAAATACTTACTTACTTAGATGGCGCTACAGTTCGGTGTGAACCAGGTCCTCAACCAACAAGCCTCTCCAGCCGGCACGATCTTTGGCCAGCCTCTTCCAGTGCCGCACGCCCAGTTGGTTGAGGTCCCTTTCCACCTGTGCGCGCCACCTTAGATGCCGTCGTTCTCTACTGCGTCGTGCCTCGGGGTGGGTGTTGAAGACTGTGCGGGCCGGAGCGGTGATGTCCATTCGCTCTACATGGCCAAGCATCTTAGACGTTGTATCCGAAGACGTATAACTAGGCCGATGTCGCTGTACAGCCCGTACAGTTCTTGGTTGAATCTCCTCCTCCATTCTCCGTTTGCGCAAACGGAACCAAATATTGCACGTAGAATTTTCCTCTTCATCCGCTTTTGATAAAGTCCAAGCCTCAGCGCCGTAGAGGAGGACCGCGATGATTAAGGTTTTGTATAGGAATACCTTAGTTTTTCGAGGGAGGGCTCTACTACTCAGTTGCCTCTTGAGCCCAAAGAAGCAGCGGTTGGCAAGAGTTATTCTGCGTTTTATCTCAGCACTGGTGTCATTGCTGCTTGTCACTATCGAGCCAAGGTCGACGAAGTCCTTGACTACTTCAAAAATATAGCTGTCGAAGGTGACGTTCTGATATGACTTCTATGTAAGCGTTTATTAACAAAAATGAGATAGGGAACAATTGTACGCTACGATATATATACGAAATTCTTTGGCGGGAAAATCATATTAATTCCCGCGCTTCCGATAATGACAGTTGTTGTTGATGTTGGTGATGGACCAGTTCAGCTATGCAAGACAGTTGCAGGTGCGCTGGCCTAAGCACGCAACAGGGTGCATCATTTACCCTCACGGCAAATTTGAGACGGCTCGGACCTGCTTGTTCCTTAGTCGCTCGGATCTTCTCAATGTCGGTGTTAATGGCAGGGGAGTATGTGATGATCCGTTCGTGTCCACTTCGCCACTGGGAAGTTCTGGGTTTTCGATAGGCTCTGGGTTAACGTTTGGACTGCTAGTCACTGGATTCATAGGCACGTCCGAGTTGTCTTGTTTCTCAAGCTGCGAGTTTAGTTGATCTGCAGAAACCAATTCTGTATTAGTATTGTAATTTGGATTACTTGCCTGAGGTGATATGATCATGTCTTCTGCGTCAACCGACTTGCTAATATGCGTTGCTCGAATCTGATTTTGATGACGTTTCCAAACTTCGCCGTTGCTTGTTTCCACCAGGTACAACCGTCCTCCAATTTTCTTCCTAATACGCGCTGGAGCCCACTTAGCCCGACCTATATACTGCCGAACTACGACCGACTCCCCTAGTAAAAATTTAGATTTGGAATTAATGTTTCTCTTCATGCTAAGTGATTCTGGATGAAAAGCGGACTAGGCCAACTTGAAAAGCGGTCGGTGCTGCCGACCATGCAATTTCTCGGGTGGAGAAACCCCGTTCTCATCAGGCGTTGATCGATAGGTTGACAATAATGTTAAAAGGGCATCTTCACGTTGTGAATTGTCTTCCATGATTTTCCGAAACGCCGTCTTAAAGGTTCGTACCATACGTTCAGCAAGACCGTTTGATTCCGGGTTGAATGGTGCGGATGTTAAATGCTGGATTGAATTGTCTCGGCAGAATCTTTGAAATTCACTCGACGTAAATTGTGTCCCAATGTCCGACACAATAGTCTTGGGAAGCCCTTCTAATGCAAAGATTGCTTGCAGCGCTTGGATTGTGGATTGTGATGTGGAGGATGACATTCGCACAATAAATGGGAACTTCGATTTGGAGTCGACGACAATTAACCACATATGTTTCTTAAACGGACCGGCGTAGTCAACGTGAATGCGCTCCCATACTTCCTCTGTGGTAGGCCAACTTGAATATTCCTTGGGTAACTGACTGGCATTCAGTTGACATGATGTACAACGGGCTACTGTTTTCGATATGTCGTCGTCTATGCTGGGCCACCAGCAGTATCTTCTCGCCATTTGTTTCATTCGAGTAGTGCCCCAATGGCCTCGATGAAGCAGCCCTAGGACCCTTTGCTGCAATTGTGTCGGTATTACCACCCTCGAACTTTCATTGCTGTGGAAGAGAAGAACGTTAGCACACACACTAAGACAAAGTCTTCTACGAAAGTAAGATATCAATTTTTCTTCATCGGTTGGTGAACGGTTTGGCCAACCCTTTTGTACATACTCAATCACTTGTTTAATAATCGGGTCTTTCTGCGAGACACACGCGACTCTGCTGACGTCAATGGGGAATTCGTCCACCACCGCAGAAACTACTGCATCTATCTGTTGACATAATTCGGACCGATCAAAATCCTCATCCGGGCCAACAGGCAAACGTGAAAGGCAGTCAGCGTTGCCATGTTGTTTCGTCGGACGGTAACGAATACTATATGTATTACCCATCAACATAATAGCCCAACGCTGAAGTCTTTGGATAGTCATGTGTGGCAATCTTTTACTTGGATTAAAGATGGTAACCAGAGGTTCGTGATCAGTTATTAATTCGAATTGTCGCCCGTAAAGGTATTGATGGAATTTTTTGACCCCGAAAATAATTGACAAGGCCTCCTTCTCGATTTGGCTGTACCTTTTTTGAGTTTCGCCAAGCGTTTTCGAGGCGAACGCAATTGGTTTCTCGGTTCCATCGGGATAGATATGGGAAATCACTGCTCCTATTCCGTGCGTTGAGGCATCCGTAGCCAAGGTTATTGGTAAGTCCTCCTGAAAATGTACCAATCTAGATACCTTTAATAGCTTGCTTTTAAAAATATCAAAAGAACGCTGCTGCTCCGTCCCCAATACAAAAGTTTTACCATGCGCACGCAGCTTATTCAATGGAGCTGCTATTTGAGCAAAATTATCGATGAACTGGTTATAGTAGTTCAGTTTTGCTATAAATGCTTCAAGCTCCTTTAAGTCCTTTGGCCTAGGTAAGTCTCGTATGGCCTTGATGCGCGATTCTGACGGACGTACACCAGTTCCGTCAATAATGTGGCCCAGATATTCGATTTCAGATTTTGCGAATTGGCATTTCTCAATACGACATCGCAACCCATGATGTTCAAGCCGTTCTAAGAAACTTGCGAGATTTCTTAAGTGCTCTTCGTTGGTGCGACCCGAAACTATAACATCGTCTATGTAGGAAACACAGAAATCCAAATTGGCTGTCAACTGATCCATATTTAGTTGGAAAATTCCTGTGGAACTGGAAGTTCCAAAAGGTAGGCGTTGGTATTCGAATAGACCGAATTCTGTATTGACCACACATAACTTCTTTGAATCATCATCTAACGGGATTTGAAGGTATGCATCGGACAAGTCGATCTTGGTGAAAAATCTACCTCCGAGCAGCTTTAGAAATAGTTCATGAATTCGCGGTATTGGATGGCGGTCAATCTCTAGCTGAGGATTGACTGTAATTTTAAAGTCACCACAGATGCGCAACTTGCCATTGGCTTTTTTCACGATCACTATTGGTGTCGCCCATTGACACGTCTCAATAGGCCGTAGTATGTCCAGTTGTTTCAACCGCTCAATTTCCTGCTGAACGTCTTTCTTCAGGGCAAAAGGTACAGGGCGGTATTTGAAATATTTTGGCTGGCTTCCATGCTTAAGTCGTAGATGAGCTACAAAAAATCGACTACATCCTAGTCCAGGTCGAAAAACCATTTCATGTTTTCCACATAGTGATTTGGCCTCCATCGCCAACTGTCTCCCTTGGTCTTGGGTTATAAGTAGCGCCGACTCCTCTACCGCACAATGGATTTGCAAATTAAAAGCTTGGAACCAATCCAAACCCATTATATTGGCACCTTGTGCAACGTCGGTTACCACCAACGGCAAGAAGCAAGTTTTGTTTTTCCACTTAACACTTACCGTCGCCACCCCCTTGATAGGAACGCTCTTTTCCCCATACGCCTTTAGGTTGCGTGTTGTGGGTTCGCATTTTGGACTACCCAACTGTCGGTAACCTTCCAGACCAACCAAGGAACAGGTGGCGCCTGTGTCTAAGAGGAAAGTTAACGGTTGTCGATTTATGTGAAGTGACACCATTATTTTATTGCTGTTACTATCCGCTGCCAGTTCTGCTGACGCTACTCTTTCGATGGTTCTGCCATCAAAAACAGCATTAATCGCATGGGTGGCTTCTGTATGCCTTGGATTCCTGTCATGATTGTTATACCGTTTCCTCCTTCGACCCTTAGAACGCTGATGGCTTGTATTAGAATTGGAGCTATCAACACGCTGTGCAGACAAGCAAACGCTCCGTATATGCCCCCGCCGTTGACAGATGTCACATATCGAAGATATATGCCTACACTCTTCCCGACTATGCTTTGTGAAACAACCTGGACACGACTTCCGAACATTATGTATATCAAATGACTTACTTGGTGGCCTAATGTGACTGCTTTGTTTAACTTGGTTGACTTCAGTAGATGTCGCTGAGGTTGACGAGTTGCTTCCTTTTAAAATATTTGATGCCAACTGTGTGAATTCGTATGCTGTGACCAATTCCTCAATTTCTTCCAATGTGGGGTTTTTTTTTTGAGTTGCAGCTAAACGTACAGCATCATGTGACGTGTAAAAGGCCACCATGTCCCTGATCATAACCTTCGCATAGGATGTGTTACATCCCTCCTTGGGAATACAAAGGCACAATCTCTAGCCAATCCTCTCAGGTCGGCAATCCATTCCGCATAGGATTGCCCCGGCAGCATCTTCTGCTTCAAAAATTTGCACCTCGAAGCAAGCACGTGCAATTTGGATTGGAAATGTTTTGTTAGTTTCGTAGAAAGATCTTTGAAAGTGTGCGTACTTACGTCCTCTGTTCCAAGCAGCTTTTTTAGAAGTTCGTTGGTGGCGATACCACATGTCGATAAACAATGCGCCTTCCTCAAGTTGTCGTCTTCTAATTTATTTGCAGCAAAATGTTGCTGCAGCTGAAACAGGTAACTGTTCCACGTCTCCTTCTCTGCATCAAACGGGCGAAATTGTGGGATTGTTGGGGTTACCGGTGAAACTTCCCTCAGGATACGCTCCAAACACTCCGTGTTGGATTTTAAGGCTTTTTCCATCCACGCCGTCTGTTGCCGGAGGATCTCCTGAATTGCTCCGGGTTCCATTTGGAAAATTCCTCGTCGCCACTGATATGACTTCTATGTAAGCGTTTATTAACAAAAACGAGAGAGGGAACAATTGTACGCTACGATATATATACGAAATTCTTTGGCGGAAAAATAATATTAATTCCCGCGCTTCCGATAATGACAGTTGTTGTTGATGTTGGTGATGGACCAGTTCAGCTATGCAAGACAGTTGCAGGTGCGCTGGCCTAAGCACGCAACAGGGTGCATCACGTTCTGACCAAGACGTCGGTGTTGTGCGTCCTTCTTTGATGACAGCATATATTTGGTCTTGTCCCCATTTACCTTTAGACCCACTTTTGCCGTTTCTGCTTCAATGCTTGCGAAAGCCTCATTGACGTCCCGCTTTGTCCGTCCAATAACATCAATGTCATCTGCGTAGGCAAGCAATTGTGTAGACTTGAAGTAGATAGGTCCTCTTGTATTGACCGCAGAGTCCCGCACGATCTTTTTAAGAATGATGTTAAAAAAATCACATTACAGTGCGCCACCCTGTCTAAAACTTTTTTAACATCGATGGGGTCGGTTAGTTCACCTCCGACCTTAATGGAGCAGCGAAAGTTCTCCATAGGCATCTTGCACAGTCTGACGAGTTTGGCAGGAATGTTAAAACAAGACAGGGATCTGTATAGCTCGTCTCTATAAACGCTGTCATATGCGGCTTTAAAGTCGACAAAAAGATGGTGCGTGTCGACCTGGAATTCATGGGTCTTCTCCAAGATGTGCCGTGCTGTAAATATTTGGTCTATCATGGATTTTCCTGGCCTGAATCCACACTGGTAGGAACCTATCAGATTGTCCACGAACGGTTTTAGGCGCTTACATAGTACCCAGAGAGGATCTTGTACGCAATGTTTAGGAAATTTATCCCTCTGTAATTGGCGCAGTCTCCATTCTTATGGACCGGGCAAACGATGCTGAGATTCCATTCATCGGGCATGCATTCTTCCGACCATATTTTGCAGATGAGTTGGTGCATGTTCCTAACCAGCTCATCGCCAGCTGCTTTAAACAGTTCCGCTTTATAAGACTTAAGTTGCCATATCACTATCTTAACATCGTCTAGGTCGTGTGGACGGGATTCTCTTTCGTCTTCGTCCATTGTGAATGGTTCGTTCTGCCTGACGGCGGCATTTTGACTATCATCGCCGTTATAGAGTCTGCAGAAGAGTCTTTTACCTTCTCAGAAGCGCATGCTCCTCCCTACTTTTCTGTTCATAGAGCTCGCGGGCAGCTCTCGTCCTGCGATGCAGTGTAGCCATGTATGCATTCTGTTTCTCTACATGGGCCTGTCTACATTCGTCATCAAACCAGGGGTTTCTCGAAGGTGGTGGCCTGAAACCGAGCACATCTGAGGCGACCTCTCTGACGGGGTTCTGACAACGACTCCATTGCTGTTCTATGGTTTCTATAGATTGCATCGGGACTTGAAAGAGCTTGAGCGAGACTTGATCGGCGAAGGTCCTGGCGGTCTCCTGCGATTGCAACTTTCCGACGTTAAATTTTGGTGTTCTTACTCGACTCCGTCCCCCACCGGATTATCTACCTTGTCGTGGTGCGGGGGCTTCTCACCAAAGGATATTCGTCCCCGTCACTCCCTTCACCAACCCAAATCCCATCTGACTCCATTTATCCTATCCACTCCCCATCCCCTGGGCTGGACATAAGGTGTTAATCGTACCGTGCCGAGGTGTCGACTAGGCTGAGAGCCCAGAGTAAAAATAGCTCAGTCCCAAACGGTGTACCCGGATACCTGGCGCCCTCCGGATCAGCTAGCCGGATCCGGATCTCACAAAAAACCGGTAGGGGATGATATTCCCTCTACGTCAAAGGCGGTAAAGACTCCGATCAGAGAATCATCAAACCGCTCTGATAAGTTGTCGGAAAGAAAAGCTGACAACAAGAAAACCCACCCATCGACCAAGGCCTATAAAGACCGGAAGGCGGCCTTGAGAATAATGAATCGATGGGGCCATAAAACCGACCTGTCAGAAAAAGACAAAGAGTCGGTAGCCTGGGCGACAGGAATCCTGGCCCAGGAAAAGGAAAAAGCCAAGAGGCCCAGATCGTCCCCCGAGGAACCAAAGCGGGAGCCTGAGAAGGCTAGGCTGGGAACACTGGCCAAGCTATCAAAGCCCTTCGGTGAGGTTGGGAGGGAGTGCCTGACGGTCGCAATCATAGACGATAGCGACCCGGGCGGCAAACTGACGACCGAAAAGTGGAAGGATGTCGATCAAGCGTTATCGACAAACTTCCTAAAAATTGCTAGAAAGAACCCTGGACCACCGCCCATCTGCGCCGACGCTGGATGGTACCAAGAGGTGAGTGGCTTTTTGAATTCACCCTAACCGCTAACCTTTTTATTTGCAACAAGGGTCATACACCCACATTTATTACAAAAAATCGTAGGGAGGTACTACACCTAACTCTAGCATCCCCATCTCTCATTGACAAAATAAGAGAATGGAAGGTTTCTGAGGAACACTTCTTCTCAGATTATTGTATACCTGGTGTTCAACCTAGCCTACATGGTCCCAACCCCAATTGACTCATCCTGCAACCCAAGAGGAATCGATTGTAGAGCCTTCATTGGCAACTCTATAATAAGTAGGACCCTGGACACCCCGCGGACCATGTTAGATATAGACAATATGGTCGATACTCTAACAATCACATTGGGCAACGCAAGGGCCAACAGCTGCGTAATCCACAAATCAGGAAAAACGTCGTACCCTTCTTGGTGGAACGCAGATCTGAGCAAGCTTCGCAAAGCCTGTCATAAACTCTTCAATAAAGCAAAGAATACAAGAACCGACAGAGACTGGAGCCTATACAAAAATTCACTCAAGGTGTACGAACAAAACCTAAGGAAAGAACAAAGGCTGTCTTGGAAACTCTTCTGCAATAACATGGAGAAAATTTCAGACGCCTATAGATTCAGGAAAATACTCTCGAAAGATCCACAATCTCCTAACTGCCTCAAAGCAAATGGAGCTTGGACAACATTTGAGGAAGAAACTCTAAATCTTCTCCTCAACACGCACTTCCCTGGCTGCTCTGAATCGTTAGACTCAGTACAATCGCAAGGAACTCATATCTCCTCTGCGATAGAAGGGCAGTACAATCACATTATCTCCAGAGAGAAAATTATATGGGCATTAAAAAGTTTCAAGCCCTACAAATCGCCGGGTCCAGATGAAAGTTACCCTATCGAACTAACACAAACTATGGAATGGACTATACCATGGCTAGAGATAATCTTTAACGGTTGCCTAGCTTAGAGTCATATTCCAGAAAAGTGGAAGTGCACAACGGTACTTTTCATCCCCAAGGCCGGCAGGAACTCTCACACTTCCCCCAAGGATCTAAGGCCTATTTGTCTATCATCCTTCGCTCTAAAAACTTTAGAACTTTACACATACGGCACAGCTTGGATCCCTCCCTAATTTCTAAGGCACAGCACGCCTACTGTAAGGGTAGATCGGTCGAAACAGCTCTGCACACATTAGTGAGGAAAATCGAAAGATCAATCGATCTCAAGGAATATACTCTAACAGCCTTCCAAGACATAGAGGGCGCCTTTAACAACGTCACTCCGAAAGCAATAATAGAAAGGCTAGAAAAGCTAAAGGTGGAGAAGGCTCTGATAGAGCTGATCAGCGAGTTGTTATTAACGCGCAAGACTCACTCTAAGTGGGGAAGCCTAGTAACTACCAGAGTGATTACCAAGGGAACCCTGCAAGGTGGGGTCCTCTCACCTCTTCTCTTGAATGTAGTTGTAAACGAACTACTTATCAAACTGGGGAAAGAAGGCCTGGATGTTGTTGCCTACGCCGATGACGTTGCCATTTCAACCTCAGGTAAATACCTATCCACACAATGACCGCATGCAATCGGCATTCTCATTTCTGTGCAAATGGGCGCATAGCAACGGGCTCAGGATTAATCCCCAGAAAACGTAGCTCGTGCTATTAACCAAAAAGCATAAAATCCCGGAAAACTACCCTATCACTTTGCTCGATACCAAGTTAGCCTATTCCTCTAGTGCCAAATTCCTTGGCATTATACTCGATAGGAAATTAACTTGGAAGAGCAATACAATTGAAAGAGCAAAAAAAGTAACAATAGCTCTCTACACATGCAAGAAAGCCCTAGGAAAAAAAAGGGTATTCAACCCCAAGATCCCCCTGTTGCTCTACATCACGGTCGTTCATCCCATACTAATGTATGGAGTGATAGTCTGGTGGACTGCACTGGACAAGACAACATACCACAAACAACTCGAGAAGGTACAAGGGATGGCATGTATGTGCATTGCCGGGGCCCTCAGGTCCACACGAACGGCTCGATATTTTTGGCAAGCAAATTGCCACACACACGACCATAAGACTAAGAGCCAACTCGAAATGGTCGAGCTATGTCACTGGCCACTCCTCCATCCTGCAAAACAAGATAACTATGACTAAAATTGGGACCACACAGAACCCACCATAGTCTTGGATAAAAAGCTTACGACGATATACCCAGACAGACAAAACTGGACTCGCCAAACTCAACCCCGCAGAGAATACGTCGATTTTTACACTGACGGGTCTAAGCCCAAAGACGGGGTGGGCAGTGTAGTATTCTGCAAACAACTTAAGCTGTATAAAGCTCTAAGATTACCAGATCACTGCAGCGTTTTCCAGGCGGAACTGTTGGCAATAAAAGAGGCCTTGTCTTGGCTGAAGTGGAACGTAATATCCACCACGGATATTCGTATTCTCACAGACAGTCAAGCAGCCTTAAAGTCGTTGGAGTCCTATGTGTACACATCAAAATCTATTCTCGACTGTCGCTTACCTCTTAACGAGATGGCAGAACAGTTCAACATACAGCTTATCTGGGTACAGGGACACAGCGACATTACAGGAAATGAAAAAGCCGACACAACCGCCAAACAAGGAACGACGCTACAATCAATCGTGGCTTGTGAGGGAGTACCGCTTACAACCATTAAACATAATCTGACCAATCTCGCCAGGGCCGAGAAGAACCTGAGATGGACCCAGGGACATACCTGCGTCATCACCAGGCAAATATGGCCTCGGCTTGACAGTCAACGAACAAGGAGTATAGTCTCCCTAAAAAGAACTGACATCTACAAAGTCATCGGTGTCATCACAGAATACTGCCTCATTGGCAGTCACGCACAAATAATAGGAATAGTTCCGAATAACTTCTGCAGAAGCCGTCAGGACGAGGAGGAGGTCGAATCCATTCACCACCTTCTCTGTGCCTGTCCAGCATTTTGCAATATCAGGAAACGTTACCAAGGCTCTTACTTCCTTAACGGTCTGACATATGTTCAGAAAGTAGGCATACCTGATCTTCTTAACTTCTTAAGAAGCACAAAATTGTTCCACGAATAGGGGGGCAAAACCCCCTCGTATCTGCACAACGGGCCTCCCTGGCCTATGTGTATTCTTCTCAATTCTGGGAAGGCTACGATTCTACCTACCTACCTACTCGACTCCGTTGATTCCGGGGAATTCGCATCCATACTTTGGCTGCAGCAAAGTAATGATCCAAGTCGATGTTGGCTCCTCGAAAGGTTCGGACATCTAGGTTGCTGGAGGAGTGTCTGCCGTCGATCGCAATGTGATCAATTGATTGATTGTCGATTGATCGAAAGACCGCCAGGTCCCCTTATGGATGTTGAGGTGTGGGAATCGTGTACTTGCTACCACGAGATTATGCCCCGCCATAAAGTCCAAAGTCCATTTTCTGACGTGGTGTTATGACTCGTTCAAAGATTGCTTCCTTACCCAGCTTCGCATTGAAATCTCCTAGAACGATTTTCGTGTCATAGCAGGGACATTGGGCATATGTTCTGCCTAGGAGATCATAGAAGTCGTCTTTATGTCGGTCATCTTTCTCTTCTGTGGGGGCGTGGACACATATTAAACTTATATTGCCGAGATTGGCCTTGATGCGGATAGTTATGAGGCGTTCGCATACATGTTGGAAGCTTAAGACGTTTTTCCTGAGCCTGCCTAGAATAAAAAATCCGCGACAGAATAAGCGTTGTTTGTCTTCTCTGCGGCAGGTTCCGTAGTATATATCACAGTTTTTCATCCGCTTTTTTTCTGGCCCATCCTATCCCACTTCCTGGAGCGCGGTAATGTCTGCCTTATAGCAGTCCAAAGATTTGACCAGTTGTCCGGCTGCGCCTGGTCTGTTGAGGACCTAACGTTCCAGGTGCAGATCCGGAATTCGTTTCCTTTTAGACGTTTGCGGGGGTCGTCAACATGTAATCCGTCCGTATCCGAGGCAGTTGATTGTCTCTAAACAAATATTTATTTGACGCGATAGGGATGTTAACCCTCAGCGCAACCCCCAACCTGGAGGGCCGGGTTCCTCTTTCCCCAGGAACAAGGGGTCGGGTCGCTTCACACATTGGTTCACTACCTGGCGGGTGCCAGTATAGGGGGCCACGAGGAGGCTGTGTGTCAACTTGGATTGAGCAGGGACAGAAATCGAAGCTGGCGTTTGCCATGTTAAACGCGATCAAATTCTTTGCTCTGTTTGCTCGCTCCCTCCCCCACTTCTTTAAATACTATCGAAGCTTATTGTAATAACTGGAAAACTAAAATGAATGCTTCCAAGACTTAAGTTGTCATTTTCACTCGTAAAAGAAAAGCTTGTTTACTTCCAAGCAACAACCTTCTCTTCAACGGTGCTTAGATTAAGTGAAAATCGTGTGCGAAGTATCCTGGCATTTATTTAGATAAAAGTTTAACGTTCAACCAACATGTCTTTCTTTCTTTTGGTGACATTACAGCCCATGAAGGACGAGAACCAAGCTTCTCTCAATCACCCATGTTGTGTGTGATTTATTTTCCACATACATAGGTGAAAGGTACCTACAGTTTAATGCCGATTCCGAACGGCGTGAGTTGAGAAGCTTTTTCATGGCAACTATACTTTGCCAGTACCCCGCCGAGGAGGGATGCCGCAAAATAAATGTTCGATGGCGTTGGTATTATCGGAATCCGAACTCATCCAGATTTGCTTAGTCAACTTTTTTCGGGTACGAACGCGTTCCCACGAATTCAGGTGCGAACGCGTTCCCACGTTAGAAGCGCATACACATCGAATGGATCAAGTGCAAGGGTATCACATGACACGCGCATGAACTACGACCGACAAATGTATCGGCAGGAAATGATGACACCGCAGCTTGGGAACGGGACGAAGGCTTCGAGTGCAATTGGGATTAGATCTTAAGTTAGTTTTAGATCGACTGTATAAAGATTCGGACGTGCGAAATAAAGAATTGTAATGAAACGGATAAGAGTTTTTTACCTGTAAGTCGAACCGTTGGGGAGAGACAGAAGTCTCTCCGTTCGCGTTTTTCTTATAATTTCTCCAAGGAGAAATCCTTAACTGGCGCCCGAGCAGGGACCGGCAATCATTGTATCCTTTTCGCCTGTGGATCGGTATGAAAACAGAATATATACGCCCAATCGGGTGCAAGTCACTGTACCCATGGGAACACAGTTGACCATTTATTTCTGAATACCAGCTTTTCGCATAGCCATGGGAACATGCGGATATCCTAGAGGGCTAAGGGATACAATAGTGAAGATCGTCGTACCACGAGTAGGTCGCGTACAATTATTAACGTTCGCGACTAAAAGGGATAAATACGACCCTTCCATTGCCGGTTCTCCGGAAACTATCGAGAATCCTAACAAAAAAATCATTCATATCTCCTTCAGGAAATCGGACTGAAAGATACTGGGATAAATTAAGCTAAATACAGTGTGAGATAATAAAATAAATAAAAAATTACAAAGTTCATAAAACTTTAAAACAGAGAGAGCTACATATAATACCAGAGCTCCGAAAAGAAAAATCTGATACGAGAAACAAAAAAACACAAATTTGAAACAGTTAGTTCAAGTCAAAACCTCTCAAAAGAAAAAATCCCATACACAAAAAAAAAAAAAAAACAAATTTGAAAGAATCAGTTCGAATCAAAACCAAAGTCCGAAAGAAATTGAATTAGTGAATTAGAAAAATCGTCAAATAGGCGAAGCGTAAAGAAAATCCAGAAGGAAGTGAATAGTACCTACTACATTTTCAAACGAATAGATCAAATTTAAGCTTGTAGAGTTGGTGGAGAATAAATTCACAAGTGCATAGGAAAAGAATATAAATAATAGTATAAGTAATAATATAGTGAATTGTGAAAGTAATTTTAAAATTAGAAAGAATAAAAGAAATAAGTAAAAAATTTAATAAATTAGAAGGGTGAAATTGAAGTGTAAAAAGGGGTAATCCGGAGGTTTGTGCGGTAGTGAAGTGAAGCTAACGTGGTTCGTGAGTGAGTGTTTTTAAATCCATTTAATTTAGTGAAGCTAAAGATATGGAGTCCGTCCAGAAATCCTTAACCGAGTTAACCGGGGTAGTTAACGTAATTCTGTCCCAACTCAAGGACTTGGAAGGTCGCCTTAAGCGTGTTGAGGAGACATCGGTCTCTGAAGTTGCTACCGACAACGAGGTCAGCGCAGAACTTCGTGGACCGAAAACCAAGACCGATCTTCGTGAGATCAGCCGCCTACCAGACTGTGTTAAGGAGTTACAAACGTTCGAAGGTAACCCGACACATTATGTATCTTGGGTACATAATGTCGAGGGAATTTTAAAAGATTTCGATATAGTTAGACATAAGCCTATATATCGTGCGATTCTGCAGCACATCAGGCAGAAAATTAGAGGTGGTGCCGATACGGCTCTCGTATCGTACAACATCTTTGACGATGATTGGCCGGCAATCAAACGCTGCTTGTCGTTGCACTATGCGGACAAGCGCGATATTAGAACATTCGAACACCAATTGAATCAACTGACTCAAAGGGGTTCGAGATTAGACGAATTTTACGATGCCGTGAATCATCAATTTTCATTAATAATTAATAAGATAAAGACCGAGTCCTACACACAAGAAACAGTCAATGCTCTTGTGGAAACCTATCGGAATCGCGCCCTTGACGTCTTTATTAGAGGCCTTAACGATGATCTATCGCGTATGCTTATAATACAAAAGCCGAAAAACCTACCGGAAGCTTATTCCGCCTGTCTTGAAATCCAAAATTTAAATTATAAGAGTCATGCGATCCATCCCACAATTTTTTCCAACACGGTAACGGCTCCGATAAACCAAACTTTCAAGAAGGAGACCCATTCTCGTCCTCGTTTTAACAAATACCCAGCTAACAACTTCAATCGTCACCATCTGCCTCGTAACGATAACCCGCCACCAAGGCCGAGTGCTCCTAAGCCCCACGAAAAGATGGATGTAGATCGTTCGGTTCAATCCCGACAGGTCAATTACATGAACCGGCCAGTAGGCCACCCTAACCCATTCAAAAGAAGAGCCGTCTCTGAAAATTTTCCAAATAAACAACAAAAAATTTTTAATATGACCACATCCAGCAACGAGGAGGAAAGGGAGTACGAGGAAGCCGCCCAAGATGCCACGGAAGAAGTAAATTTTATGGAAAACGCCTATCCAGCGTTCCATATATAGGGTACATCCTCGCAGATGGTACCATTCTCAGTTTTCTTGTCGACACAGGTACGAACAAAAATTTCTTCAGTCCACGGGTGTCGGGGAAAACTGAAAAAATTTCAAAACCATTTAAAGTCCATTCAGCGGGCGGTGACAGCCTAATTACCGAAAAAATTACTGGCGCTTTCTTTAAGGGAGTCGGAAACGACTCTGTAACAACCTTCTACGTACTTCCTGGGCTCACTTCTTTTGACGGCATTATCGGCGACGATACTCTAAAACAGTTAGAGGCAGTCATCGATCGGAAGGAAAATTTGCTTATTTTGGGACGAAAAACTAATATTCCGCTCAAAAACAAGATTTCAAATGACGTTAATGCTTTGATTGGCGAGGACCTCCCCGAAGGGGTCCGAAGTGAATTGCGAAGCTTAATTGAAAAATATAGCATAATTTTCGGACCTATCGATGTACGAGAACCAATTAAAACCGCTATTAAAGCTGAAATAAGAACCTCGACGAATGAACCGGTTTATACGAAAAGCTACCCGTACCCTGTTTGTATGAGGGACGAGGTAGAAAAAGAAATCAAAACTTTGCTCTCGGAGGGTATCATTCGACCCTCAAAAAGTCCTTACAATTCCCCAATCTGGATAGTACCCAAAAATCCCAAACCGTCGGGGGAAAAACAGTATCGCATGGTCATTGACTTTAAGCGACTAAACCTTGTCACGGTTGCTGACGCATACCCTATCCCAGATATAACTTCTACACTTGCCAGCCTAGGCAAGGCTAAATATTTCACTACTTTGGATCTAACATCCTGGATTCTCTCACCACTATGTGGCAATAATGAACCCAGACAAAGAGAACCTCACAGATATGCTAAAAACCAGATTTAGGCCTAATGTTATAAATGGGATCAAAATACCAGAGGGCTGTCTGGGAGCCCTGCAACAAGCCTACTTGGAAAACTTTACGGCATACAAGTTGAGAATTACGCAAAGGATTGTGGAAGACGTCACAAATCCAGACCGGGTGTGCAAGCTAATCGTGCAAGAACACAGGAGAGCGCACCGAAACCCCCGGGAAAATAAAGAACAGCTGTTGGAGAACTATTATTTCCCCCGTATGAACAGCCTTGTTAAAAAATATACGAAAACTTGCCAAATTTGTACTGAAAACAAATACGACCGACATCCTATCCATCCCGAATTTCAACCAACCCCTGTTCCTTCCTATCCATGTGAGATCCTACATCTAGACATAATCGAAATCACAAATGAGAAATTCCTTAGCTGCATAGACAAGTTTTCAAAGTTTGGTAAGCTGTTCCATATCAAAAATAGATCTGTTCTCCACCTTAGGGAGAAAATCATTAAGATTCTTCATTACTTTACCGTACCAAAGATTCTTGTCACCGACAATGAGCGCAGCTTTCTAAGCCCAATCATAGTCAATTTTATAAAAATGCTGGGTATACAACTCTACTGCACCCCCGTACACCGATCGGAGGTCAACGGACAGGTGGAAAGATTTCATTCGACCATCATAGAAATCTTCCGTTGCCTCAAGGTTGAGTATAAGGACCTAAGGCTAAGGGAGCTACTGGGGATAGCAGGTACAATAACACGATTCACTCGGTCACTAAACGGAAACCGAGTGACATATTCTTCGGTCGGGTTCATAGGGTCAACTACCAGAACCTGACTGATTTCCGCAATAAGGGCTGAGATTCTGAGAAAACAAAGATGCACAAACAACGGTAGAAAGAAATATAAAACGGGAGACATTATCTTTACAGCTTCCAAAGGCATTAAAGCAAAAAATAAGCCACCCTACCGCAAAGAAACCGTGGCAAAAAAAAAATAAGGTAACCGTCATCACCGCGGATGGCAGAAAAGTGCATAAGGCTCACATTAAAAATATCTAGTTCACATCCGCACAACTCTCGTGTCGCCCCGTATACAACCCTTAAACAATATGTACATGTATTCTTATTTAAAATAAGCCTATTTGTAGTCTAATGAATGTTTTGATGATTTATATCCTAAACTTTTCTAAAATAAATGCGTAAATTATAATGTAAATTTTAATTGATTTTATTCATCCCCATCGGATGTATGTTCCCAAACCACATCACTGTATTTCAGACTATTGTTCATAAGCGCTGTGCGTGGATACAACATCTTCAAATACGAGGAACCCATTGTTTCAATCAAGGAAGGCAAGGCATGGATAATAAATGGATACTTTAAACTGGTGCACGTTATCCGGTTACAGGAGTTCGATGACCTACTTGAATCAATGAACAAATCAGCAAACGAGAGTGTGAAAGAACCCGGAGGACGAGCCGTAATTGAATTTCATTCAAATCAAATACGAGAACGAATCCGGTTGCTTAAAGGAAGATCCCGAGAAGCAAGATCGATAGATTGGATTGGTTCTGCTTGGAAGTGGATCGCGGGGAACCCGGACGCTGCGGATTGGAGCAAAATTCTTCAAAGTGAACAGCGCATTGTAGAAAATAACAATCACCAATACAAGATTAACGACAGATTTTTTGGAGTCATAGGCGATATCACAAAAAAAAAACCAATTGGATAATAGACCAATTTAAGAACGAGATCAGAGCGTCAAACACCGGCAGACAACTACAGGACATCTTGAATGAAATACTGATAATCAAACAGGAGGTCAATGAAATCGTACGAGCGTGCCAGATGGCAAGAAGTGGCGTGGTAAATACCAATCTTCTTGACAGTGAGGAAATTAACAGAATTGTTAACGAAATTGAAACCTTGCCATACGCAAATGAAATTGAGGCCGTGGAATATGGAACGCCGAACATATATTCTAACGGCTCAGTTTTACTATATATTCTTTCGATGCCCAAGGTGAGAAATGAAGAATTTAATCTGGTGTTGAAGCGTTCACCCATCATTAACGGAACGCAAGTGGATCTAGATTTCGGAACGATGTTGGTCAATCATCATGAAACGTTTGGCGTAATTACGAAATGCCTTTCGCTGAATAACATGACAATCTGTGAGGAAAGGGCCCTGGAGCGGTTAGGTGAGGAAAGTTGCATACCCAGACTTTTAAAGGGAGGACATGCAGCATGCACGTTCCGGAACAATAACCAAGAGATCATCGAGTTAATAAAGGAAGACACAATATACGTCACAAACTTCGATGGTAAGATAGTGTCAAATAATGTGTCAAATAATGATCTCTAAAAGGAACTTCTGTGATACAACTGAATAACGAGGTGATTCATCTAAACAACAGAACATTATTTAGCATGACGTCCACGAAGGTACAAGCCCTACCTTCTGCCCTCGTCAATATCACCAGCCGCAACGAGAAGATCGATGTGGGATACATCCATGACATTAGCATGAGGAACATAGAGCGGCTAAAAGCCTTAGATGACCAACTTAACGCCTCTTCAGCAGCTAGCGCCTTGACCCTGATACTGTTGATATTACTTGCCTGCATCATCTGGCGAAAGATCAATCGTGACGTCGTCATTCCCCCGATAACAGTACCATCGTTAAGGAGGGAACCGGAAGAGAATGAGGTCCACCCGGAAGATCGCATACCGCATCCTTGCTCATCGCAAAGACACGCATTGGGCAGTGACGTCACACGCAATCTACGGGACGTAGATATTTAAGGGGGGAGGAGTTAACACCCTGCACTAGGGCCACGAGCCGAACGCGTGAAAGCAAATCATCCAGATTTGCTTAGTCAACTTTTTTCGGGTACGAACGCGTTCCCACGAATTCAGGTGCGAACGCGTTCCCACGATAGAAGCGCATACACATCGAATGGATCAAGTGCAAGGGTATCACATGACACGCGCATGAACTACGGCCGACAAATGTATCGGCAGGAAATGATGACACCGCAGCTTGGGAACGGGACGAAGGCTTTGAGTGCAATTGGGATTAGATTTTAAGTTAGTTTTAGATCGACTGTATAAAGATTCGGACGTGCGAAATAAAGAATTGTAATGAAACGGATAAGAGTTTTTTACCTGTAAGTCGAACCGTTGGGGAGAGACAGAAGTCTCTCCGTTCGCGTTTCTTTTATAATTTCTCCAAGGAGAAATCCTTAACTTATATATTATATATATTTACCTATTAATTAATTTATTTATCAACTTATTTATTTATTTACCTATTTATTTACATATTTATCTATTTATTTATATATTTATTATTTATTTATATTGGTTTCATTGGATATGTTAAATTATTTACATTTTGTATATATGTATGTATGTTTATATTCATCAATTCATTTGAAATCAAGTTTAAAACCACTTCTCTCTTCCCTTTTGGTTTTCTTTTGTGCTTTTAAAAAGGGTTTCTACTGGAACACTCTCAATCGAAGTTTTAAAACTGTATAGACTGTATGTAGCAGTTATGAGAATGTAACATATCTTGGAGAGCTCTGATCAAATCTCCATCAATTGGTTGTGCGACACTTGAACACCGCGTTGATGCATGTGTATCTGGATCTGCAATAAAATAAATTTGCAAAAATTTGTGAACATCGGGACGAAGTGGTAGCAAGCTCCCAGCTAACTGATACACTCGCCCTTGAATTTTAAATGTAGGCATAAGACCACGCTCAACGACTTGATTACCCTTGAAAGAGGTTATTTGAAATGTGTTATTATAACGGGGTATATTACGCATGAGAGCACCGTGGCGCAGTGGGTAGTGTGTTGGCCTCTGATGCCGATGACACGGGATCGAATCCCGACACAGCCATGTCATCGAACGTGTTTTTCACGGTGTTTCTCCTCAGCGGAGTTCTGACAAAACCCCCTGTAGTAAAATTGTCATGAAAAGCTTCTCGAAATTCGCCCTTCGGAATCGGCAATAAACTGTAGGTGGAGGAAAAATTTCTTCTAATTTTACTTTTCCTTGTAAGCAACACATGCCTATACGTCCTCAGCTCTTTATGTATCCCGAAGCTGGCTTAGGCGAACCTCACGTTCCGTTGACCTGCTCTTCTGGCATACACTGTACTACGCCGACGTCTTCCAAACATGACTTTATAATTTTTGTAAAAAATTTACTCAAACTATATGTATGATAATGAAGAAATTGCCATGTTAGTAGTATGTGCTGCAGCAAAAAATAATTTTGTCCGTATTACGTTCGCGAGTCGAACGAAAAATGAGTCGAACCACACAAATTCGTATTACCGTTCGCGTATCGCGCAGATGGCATTCGACTCAAATGTCACGTGATTTCATCGTATTACCGTTGGCGAACGTCCGACTGAATTTACTATCATACAATTTCGAATATATATTCTTTTAATTTATCGTAACGTACTTTTGTATAAGTACGGATTACGTTGTCGCGCCGCTGAAAAGCACGTTTTTGTTAAGCAGCAATTGTTATATTCCTCGCTAGAGAGCTCCGATAAACGCGTGCAATCGCTGCTAAGCGCGGCTTTCGACGCGCTATTTATAGGCCCGCGCCGCCGGCCCCCCGGCATAAGCCATTATTTCTCGTAAAAAGTAAAGGATAAAAAACGGTTATTGTGGGTTATCCCTAAGAGATAGAGATATACCAACGCGGAATTTTTTGTAGACCTTTTTAAGGTGTAAAATACTGCAGTAAATTACTTTGATCTCTCTTGTAGGGTTCAGCCGGCGTTGGCAGTGTAAACGCAAAAATATAAGAAACCTCTAAAATGATCAAGGTTTCTCTACTACATCATCTATGTATTTTAATCTTTAATCACTTTATCTGCTAAAAAAAAAGCGCATCAACATCCGTTTCGTAATTTTTAAGATCTAAGCAAACATAGGGACAGACCGACAGAGGCAAGCGACTTTGTTTTATACTATGTCTGTCCCTATGTAGTGATGGTATGCCTGTGGAGCTTGTAACGCAGTGCCTAGTGCCAAGCTTTAGCACAAATTTGAGATACGTCATTTTAATATTCTATCATTTGAAATGTTGTTTATTACACTGCAACTGTTGCTTTGTGTGGAGGGTGTTTTCTAAAATTTATAGATTCGTCAAATCTATGAATTCTTCGTTTAATTATAATTGCTGTTCCACCATAGGCTTTGTTGTAAATATCGAACATAAGGATAAAAAAAAAAAACAAAGAAGAACTCTAATTCCCTTTTCCTAATTTTTGGCTTTTTAAACTTCCCAGGGGGAAGGTATTGTAACGGAGCCGATTTTGCAAATTCCAAATTTTGACATATGTCCACGTTTCAAGGTCGCCAGAACCCAAATCCAATGTTTTTATAGAGATGCCTGTGTGTATGTGCGTTCCGAGTATTTTGTCTCAATTTTCTCGAGATATTGGGAAATATGGAAAACCTATTTCCAAATTAAATACTGTGTAACCCAAAGAGTGCGTTTTTTGAAAAGAAGTTTTGGCCGAAATTAAGCACCCACCGCGACTGCTATATGTACCTACGCAAGTTTGTGCAAAAAGTTCGTGAGACTGGTATGCTAGTGGACAACACTCATGGTCCCCGTCTTCGTACGGTGCGTACAGATGAAAATGTGCCTGTTGTGGCTGAGGGTGTGAGACCCAATTCACCCCTATTGCGATATGCGTTTTTATTGAACGACACTTATCACTTTTTCTGTCGAGTCACTTTTTAGGCGTTGAAGTGTCGGTATTACGATACTTAAACGCCAGTCGTGCTTAATCCACATGCTTTACTTACTTACTTACTTATCAGGCCTGCGATTCATGGAGGATCTGAGCCTGAGCTATAGCTGCCTTCCATCCTTGACGGTCCCGGGCACGCTGCTTCCAGTTGTCAAGACCAAGATGTCTTACATCCGCGATTACTTGGTCTTTATACCGGAGGTTCGGGTCTTCCTCTTCTTCTCGAACCGGGAGGCTCGGAGTCGAAGACCCTCTTAGCTGGAGCGTTGATGTCCATGCGCTCGATGTGGCCGAGCCAGTGTAGTCGATGGGTTCTTGCCTTCCGGACTACACCCACATCTTGGTACAGCTCGTAGAGTTCGCGGTTGTGTCTTCTTCTCCATTCACCTTCCTCATAGACAGGACCAAATATCCGGCGCAGAATTTTTCTTTCGAAAGAACCCAAAATCAGCTCCGCTGTCCTGCTTATCGTCCAGCTTTCGGCTCCGTACAGCAAGACTGGCAGAATGAGCGTTTTGTAAAGCATGACTTTGGTCTTTCGAGTGAGGAGTTTTGACCCCAGTTGTTTGGACAAGCCGAAGTAGCAGCGGTTGCCAAGGGCGATTCTACGCCGGATCTCCACTGTGGTGTCATTTGTGGAGTTTACGTTTGCCCCGAGGTAGACAAACTCCTTAACTACCTCGAAATTGTAGCTGTCAATTGTTATGTTTTGTCCCAGGTGGTGAGCGACGGATTGGTTTTTGCTTGACAGCATGTATTTCGTTTTGTCCTCATTGATCTTAAGACCAATTCGTTTCGCCTGTTCTTCAATCGCCGTGAATGCTTCCACAATGCCACGGCGAGAACACGCGATGATGTCGATATCATCCGCGTATCCTAGCAGCTGGATGGACTTGTAAAAGATAATGCCTTCCCTGTTGACGCCAGCCCGTCCCACTATCTGCTCCAGCACCCGGTTGAAGAAGTCACATGACAGCGCATCTCCTTGCCGAAATCCGGTGCATGTTTCGAATGGTTCCGAGGTCCTAGAACCGAGTTGCACGGTGCATCGCGTGTTTTTTAGTGTGGCGCGACACAACTGGATCAGTTTTACCGGGATCCTGAATTCGGCCATCGCCCCAAACAGTGCTTCACGATGAATGCTGTCGTATGCGGCTTTGAAATCGATGAAAAGATGGTGTGTATCGATTTGAAACTCGTTGGTCTTTTCCAGGATTTGTCGAAGTGTGAAAATTTGGTCTATAGTTGATTTGCCGGGCCGGAAGCCGTACTGGTATGAATGCATGAATCCACATGCATTCCACATAAAAACTGATATGACAGATCGACATTTGAAAGAAATTTGTTCGCTCTTTCAAATTTAAAACGTGTGAATTGGATTGCAATTTCTAAACAATGAACAGTATTGCACTTTTTGTGGTAAATAAGGATGTCATTAATATGAGGAATGAAAATGAGAGAGAAAAAATTTATATATTAAGAGAAAGGAGATGATTGAGATCGAAGTCCAATCCCTTAAATTTGCCAGATTCGAAGTAAGTACGAGGACTATTTTGAGAACCAATCATTCCAATTTGTTACATTTACAGATTCGTGATGAACTTTAGGTTGAAAGTATATTTATCTATTTGAATGCAAACCGCTTCCCATTCTTTCGATTTTTCCGCCGTTGTCGAAACTCCTCTCCAGAAGTTGGTAGCTGGCGCATGGTTTCTTTACATCAATTGCACCAATAGTGCAAATTGTGCAGAGTTCATTATCTTCACCCCTTAGTAAATAAAAATAACTAATTAAAAAATGGAAAAAAAGAAAAAAAAAACACAAAAACTTCCATTTTAATTGATTGCACACATCTTGTCGTTGGGAAATATGTCGTCGCCAAAAAGCATCGTTTTACTAGTCGTTTATTTCAACTTAAGTCGGATATTATACGATTCAATTTCGATTCAATTCTCTCTCTTCGAACACGAACATGCAGGTGAGAGAAGTGAGAAGCGTCCGGGGTAGGTCGTATTGCCTGTACTGGGGATTTGATTCAATACTTTGACAGTTCTCTTTTTCTTTTTCTCTTATTTTGCGAGTGTTGGTGCGGTGTCTCTCAGCATAACGTACAATTCACACACACAAAGACAAAATGTGGGCTAAGTGTCAGTTTGTGGAGAGCTCTCTATTGAATCGTATAATGATTCGTATTCAACGGACAGAAAACACAAAAGAGAATAAGCAAGAATTGAATCAAAGAATTGAATCGTATAATATCCGACTAAACGACCGATGAATGACATTTGTCGATAAGAAAAATACGACACAGCAAACAAAAACAAAAGGAAAAGGGAAAATGATATTCAGCCACGTCCAGCCGAACAACTTGCGGAGGCCCTAGGTACTGGGTCTCAAAACGCCACCAACAAGAAATCTATGGTTTGACGTCGAGTGTAGATGGGCACACGCAGACAAGCAGCAGGCCTATCAAGAGGCGCTGCACAGAAGGACGAGAGCTGCTCGTGAGCATTATGTGCAGAAGAGGAGGGAGGAGCATAAGCTTCTCAAAACAAAAAAGGGAGAACATAAGAAGCTCGCTATCGTAGAGATGGAGAGACGCTATCGTAGGAAAGACATTCGGAGGTTTTATCAACGCATAAAACAAACATGCCAGGGATATAAGGCCAGAACGGAAGCCCGCAGGGACGAAGATGGAAACCTAGAAGTGGATTCACAGTCGGTACTAAGAATCTGGAAAGATTACTTCTGCAGACTGTATGACGGCAATGACGAAACAGATCCCGCTGTCAGGCAGAATGACCCATTCACAATAGACGATTATAGCAGATAATTCCGTCCCCCTAATCTGGACGAAGTTAGGAATGCTTTTTCTAAGCTTAGGTCCAACAAAGCTGCTGGAGCAGACGGACTACCTGCCGAGACTTTAATACAGCTGGAAACGACCTGGTTGGGAGTATGCACCAGCGCATTTGTTGTATATGGTCAGAGGAATGCATGCCCGATGAATGTAATTTTATTATAAGGAAACCCCTCCGCCTGCGCCAATTACAGAGGTAGATAGATAGATAGATAGGACTTTATTTCGTATAAGTATTTTACAGTACAATAGTTGACATCACACATTGTAGAGAGATGTGATATATGGCGTTTTATACATATCTTTCTGCTGAAACATTATTTCCCTTAATAAAATTACGACTACAAAAAAAAAAATATTATCTTAGAAGGAAAAAACGAAAAATAAAACCTTCCATACAAAATAATCAGTTGTTACATATACAGATATAAATTTAAATATCAGCGAACCCGCACCAAATAAATAAATAAAAATAGCAATATGCAAATGACAAATTAATAAATAGTAAATAAATAAATAAATAAAAAGATAAATAAATAATAAAAAAACAAATAAATAGATTTATAAGTAAAATAGATAAATAAATAATAAAAAAAATAATATATAATGGTCGCCTATATAAACGGCGAGAGGCCTATTTTTTTATTTATTTTATTTGAATATTTTTATTTCTTGAACATTTTATTTTATTTCTTTATTTTATTTTTATTTATTATTTTGTTTTGTTGTTTAGTTGTTTTCTCCTTTTCCGACGTACCATATATCCCCGCCGTGAACTCTGTTCGCAAAAAGTGCCTGCTTCCCCAGTCAGCCTGTTGGATGTTCCGCTGTCTTACTCGTTTTTGCTCATCCGGGTATTTGTTCCCGCTCCAAACCTAGAGGGAGGATGATTAGTGGGAACGAGACAATAAACAGACAAACATGGAACACATATGAATGTAAGTGAGTAAAATGCCCATTGCCGATTGCCAACTGTGAGAGATTCGGGTGGAGTGATGGCGGGGTAATTGATCACGCTTCATTATGTGTTGTGTTGTAGGTGTTATATTGTGTAGATTTCTTTTATACTATGTATTGTGTAGGATTAATTGTTATTTTTGTGTTGTGTTGTGTAGTGTGGGGTTAGGTTTGGGTTTTTTTTTTTTTTTTTTGATTATTTTTATTTGTGAGAAAAAGTGCGTTTAGGTGATTGATTCGATCGACGCGGATTTTTTAGTCGGTAACGCGCATATTTTGGTGATAGGCCGTTTAAGTTCTCCCGTTTCTGTTTTGAGTGTGACAACGCGTATTAAGTTATTCGGTCCTGGGTGAAGTTCAATGACTCGAGCCATAATCCATCTGGATGGTGGCAATCTCTCATCCCTAACGAGGACCAGATCTCCAATTCGCGGTTGTTGCTCGACCTTGAGCCATTTTGGCCTTTGTTGTAACCGTGCAAGGTATTCCCAGTTCCACCGCTTCCAAAAGGTTTGATACATACATTGTATCGATTGCCACCGATCCTTATAGGGGATGGACTCGTCAACGACGGTTCCGGAACTGTTTGTGTTGGTTCGCCTATAAGAAAGTGCGCGGGCGTTAATACATCAAGGTTGTCGGGA
Source organism: Eumerus sabulonum (assembly GCA_951905685.1). Lineage (NCBI taxonomy): Eukaryota > Metazoa > Arthropoda > Insecta > Diptera > Syrphidae > Eumerus > Eumerus sabulonum. The sequence goes on from OX645060.1 coordinate 112,409,281, forward strand.
TCGTTTGATATTGGACAAAGCGGTCTGGAGTTTAAGCACGTTTCAATTTGGGTTAAGAGTATGGTAAGTTCCTCATAAGTGAGAACTGAATTGCCAGCTACTCTTTTTAGATGGTGTTTGACGGACTTAACTCCAGCCTCCCACAAACCTCCAAAATGCGGCGAAGCAGGTGGGATAAAGTTCCACTTAGTTCCATCGTTGGTAAGATGTTCGGTCACTAGCTTATAGTCGAAATTGGCCGCCTTCCGTAAGTTGTGAAGCTCCCGATTTGCTCCGACGAAATTCTTCCCGAACAACTCCTTGCACATTCCTCTTCTTCCTGTAAATCTTCGGAATGCTGCGATAAAAGCTTGACTCGTCATGTCGTTAACCAGCTCAAGATGTAAGGCCTTGGTAGCTAAGCATACGAAAATGGCCAAGTACGCCTTAAATGCCTTAGCTCCCCGACCTTTCCATGCCTTGATGTCGATAAGTCCAGCATAATCAACGCCTGTGAAGGTGAATGGGCGAGAAATACGGACTCGAGGAGCTGGTAAATTGCCCATTGGTTGTTAGAGAGGTTTGGCTCGGTATCGAAAGCAGACATTTCTTTACAGCGTTCCGCAACCCAAGAATCCAAAATCTGCGACTAAGGCAATCCATCATCTGTTGTATGCTGCCATGTAGTGTTTTGGCGTATGCGTCGTTGATCACCAACCTTGTGAAATTATGATTTGCCCTGAGGATCATTGGATGGCGATGATCATATTACAGTTTGGAATGTTGCAGTCGACCCCCAACTCTTAGCAATTTTTTTTCGTCGATAAAGGGATTTAATGACCTTAATCCTGTTAGGTGTTGTTGGGTTGGATTTGCATCGTTGTAAAACATCTCTTTCTGAACGAGCCGAATGGCAATTTTCAAGGCTCCATAGATCTCATCGGGTGATAAAATTGAATCTAATGGTTCCCGTTCACGGTTCCGTGGTGACCTGCATAAAGTTATGAACCGTTTGAGGTAAGCTATGATTCGTAAAAGCTTGAGTAAATTTGAATGTCGTTCGATCAGTGTCATGATGTGGTTTTCGTGTGTGGTTGTGCAATGGGTACGAAGTTTTCGCACCTCTTCCTCAGTGGCCTTGCTTAATGGTTGCGTTGGCACTGGGAAATTCCATTCTGACCTAAGAAATTGGGGACCATTCCACCAAAGTTCAAGTCCGTCTAAATCGGAAGGCATAATTCCACGTGATGCTAAGTCTGCTGGGTTATCCTTAGTGGGATCATGTCGCCATATACTGTAGTTAGTCATGCGTTGGATTTCTGCAACACGATTGCTGACGAAGGTTTTCCAACTGGCCGGCGGTGCAGTAATCCAAGCCAGGGTGATTGCTGAGTCTGTCCAATCATAGATCTTTACATCATCCCTACTTAGCACCTGAGAGGTATATTCCAACAGCTTAGCTAGAATCACCACTCCGCATAGTTCAAGACGAGGCAAACTTACAGTTTTCAATGGTGCAACCTTAGTTTTGGACATGAGTACGTGTATATGGATTGTATCGTCATCATCCAAGACCCGTAAGTAAGCCACTACTCCATACGCCTTTTCGGATATATCACTAAAGCCATGCATTTTTATTTTCGCAGATGTCCTCCGCAGATGAGTCCATCATGGGATGTGGATATTCTCGATTGACGCGAGATCCTGATAGAACCGACTCCATTCTCGGGCTAGTTCTAATGGGATAGATTCATCCCAAGTAAGTCCATGGCACCAAAGTTGCATAATTATTTTTGCCTTAATAATGCAGGGGGATATCCACTCTATCCACGGGAGAGAAAATCCTATTTCCTGTTGGTCACCCGGAATGCCATTTAACAATTTAACTGAGTTGCTGCTCCATTTTCGTAGGAGGAATCCAGCGGTGTCCAGCAGTTGTCTCACCTCGTCACGTTTATGAAGAGCTTCTTCCAGCGATTTGGCTCCAGAGATGAGATCAGGATTTTCGACGCTGCATCAACCACAACTCTGAGTTTGGTAGTTGAGCTGGTTTCCTTAAAGACAGCGTGATACAGAAGGAAATAATGATATGGAGTTTGAAGAACCTGGTTTCCGGCATCAATTTCTGTCATCTGAGCTAACTCAAGGTACTCCATTATAAAATTTGTGTAGTCTGCTTTTAGTGTGGGGTTAGTGTCTAATCGCCGTTCTAGTTGTTGAAACCTACGCAAGGCCCCTAACTTCGAGGATCCAAGCGCAGATTTAACACCCTGATTAAATGGAAGCGAAACTTCATATCGTCCATCTGCTAGACGCTGTGTTGTCCTTTTGTAGTGTTCTTCACACCTTATGTTCTCGTCGCTTTCAATTGGTTGAAATGGCACTTATTCGATTTCCCAAAATCGTCGTAGTTGGGTATCAACATCAATGGCGTGATGGAATACCCTTATCGTTGGCGTTATTATTTTACCCATCAAAATCCAACCAAGTGTGGTGTTCTGTGCCACTGGAGCCATTTAATTTCCTCTTGAGATTTCAGGTAGGATGATGTCAGCATACACATCACTACCTAGCAGTAGATCTACCGTAGCAGGTTGAAAGAATAGTGGATCTACTAAGACCAATCCATCGATGTGCCTCCACTTGTTGTATGTCAGTTTGTTGGCCGGGAGCAGGCCAGACAGAGATTTGTACACAAAGGCCCGAGTGGGCATCTCGAAGTTGGAATTGATGGATCCAAGCGAGATATCAGCATACCGATGGCATGCTCCACTGTTGACCTGCCCTAACCCTGACGCTTCTATATGTGTCCTTCGAGTAGTTAAGTTTAGGACTTGAACTGTTGATTCTGTGATGAAGGTCGCCTCAGAACCTGGATCTATCAACGCCCTAAAGTTGAAATACCGTCCCTTTGCAGACCTTACTCTGACCATAGCCGTGGCTAGCAATACCTGTGGTGTTGTGTTGTTCTGTGCGAAGTGAGTTCGGACAGGTGCACTGGGCGAAGTTGAGGACGACGGTTGTGTGGTATTTGTCGATATTGTAGGTGCGTGTTGTGATGTGTTCGGATGGAACGTTTGGCTATTTGGGGTTGCGTAAGATAAGCTGCTGGAAGGTGAAGCATGAACATCAACGTTGCTATGGAGTAAAGAATGATGTTTTGGCCGACAAAAGTAGCACCGAGACTGACTTGGACGGTTTTGTGTAGTGTGACTGTAGCCTAAACAGTTGTAGCAGACTCTAATTCTTTTGACAGCATCGCATCGTTCAGTGTGATTCATGTCGATGAATCGCTGGCAATTTCTCAACGAATGTTGACCCTTGTTGCACACCTTGCATAAAAACTGTTCCCTGTGCTTTTGAGGTCGTACGTGAAATGCAGTTTTTGACACCAAAGAACGTGGTTGTGAAGTCTTGGAGACTGATTGGGACGATTTCGGTTTTTGTTGATCTATCACCTCTAGCGTCCTTTCTAGGAATTCAGAAAACCTGGCCAAAGAGGGTAAGTCGCGAGTACCACTTAGATGTTCTTCCCATAATTGTTGGGTGTATGGAGACAACTTTTGTTGCATGACATAGATTAGGATGGTATCCCATTGGCTTACTGGTAGCTCGAGGTTTTCCAATGAGTGTATACATTCATTGGATGTATCTAATAATCGTTTTAACCCAAATGCACTTTCGTTCTGCATTATGGGTTGATTAAAGAAAATCTCTAAGTTCGTGTTTACTACAAAACGTTTGTTATCATATCGAGCATAGAGGAGGGCCTTATCGTAATTGCCTTCTACGATCTCTAAATGCTGCACGATACGGTCGGCATCTTTCGAAATACATGCCTTAAGATACTCATGCTATTGTAATTCTGTTAAACGTAGGTTAGTATGTATCATCGATTCAAATTTGCTTTTGAATTGACGCCATTTTTCGTACTCTCCAGAGAATTCGGGCAGAGCAATCTCAGGCAGACGACTATTACTTTGATTGTGAGCACTATGAACGGCAGAGGTATTATGCGACGAAGAAGCGCACACTCGATCGATGATGTCAAATAATTCTGTTTTATATTCCAGGTACGACTCACGGATTTGTTGTTCGAGGATTTCGACTTCCCCTGTGGCATCTTCGTCATCCGCAGCCGAGATGACTAATCGCTTATTCAAGTCCTTAGCTTGATGAAAGAGCTCCTCCAGCAAGCTTAAACGACCACTGGCCATGTTCTTTGTCCGCTTGGCTTCCGGTGCGGTGGAAAAGGTTTTGAAATAATTTTTTATAATATTTTTATAATAGAGAGTGAGTTCTTCAATAGTTTGAAGTCCTTAACGGAACTCATATTGGACTCGCAGATGAGGGATGAAAGCGTGACAAAGAGGGGCGCAGAAAAAGGGGCAATCAAAGGCAATATACTGTTACGAAATATTCAACACACACCAGATAGGGCTCGCACCACTGGATTGCGATAAACTACAATTGTCCTTTTTATCCGAATTAAAAACACACACACTTTTCCTTCTTTCACCACAGATCAATTATCTGTGTAGCTTCACCACTTTTATTTATTATCCAATACTATCCACTTTAAACTTTATTACACAAGCAACCCTTTATTGAAAGCTTTTATTTTCACACTGTTTGATCACACCGACTTGTCACACGCTGTTCAATACCACAAACTGAATGTATGTCGAGGGCGAGTGTTCGCGCTTATATAGCTCTCGGTCCACCTTCTCGAACGTTCGCCGTCGGATGTTCCCCTTCGGAAATCTCTAAGCTTGTTCGTCCTCGAACAAGTGATTGGATCCTTCTCCGTAATATGGCGCTAACCTCTCTACGTGGACAATCTTATACTTCGCCCGTCTGTTTCCCGTCTGCTGTATTCGGTACACCACGTCGTTAAGTTTCTTGATGACCTCATATGGCCTGATTGCAATTTGGGGCCAAAGCCTTTTTTTCGTTGTGGGCTGTACAGCAACACCAATTGTCCTGTCTTGAATCCAGAAGAGTTCGCCCTTAAGTCGTATCGCGCCTTCATCTTATCGCTGACCAAGCTCAGTCGCTCCCGGATGAACTGATGGATGGAGTTCAGCTGTTCTCACTTTTCGGTTACGAAGTCCTCCCTGCCGCTAGTTGTCGGTAGTACCACGCCGAACGTCAAGTCCGATGGAAGTCGGAGATCAGTTCCAAAAATGGCTTCGGCGGGTGTTTTTGCCGTTGAATTGTGCTGTGCCGAACGGTATTCTATTAAGAAAAGGGGAAGATGCTCATCCCAGTCCTTCTGATCTCCAAAGACGACTGGTCTCAAGTATTCCTCCATCGTCCGGTTGAACCTTTCGACCATGCCATCAGATTGTGGGTGTAATGGTGTTGTCCGCGTCTTTCTGATACCTAGCATGTCGCAGAGTTCTTTGAACACCGTCGACTCGAAGTTCCTTCCTTGGTCTGAGTGCAGTTCCAGCGGTACTCCATAACGCGCAACCCAGTTGTTCACGAATGCATCCGAAATGGTTTTGGCTTCCTGGTTCGGGATGCAAAACACCTCAGGCCACTTGCTGAAGTAATCGATCACCACCAGCGCGTACTTGTTTCCAGCGTTGCTCGTTGGGAATGGGCCTGCAATGTCCATTGCGATACGTTCGAACGGTGCTCCAACATTGTACTGCTGCATATTTTCTCGAGTTTTCCTAACTGGACCCTTCGCCTTTGCACACTGTTCACACCTGCGAATGAAACGCGTAACCGACTTATGACATCCTACCCAGTGGAAACGTTTCTTGATCTTTTCTACAGTCTTGTTAACACCAAGATGACCCCCGCTTTGTCCCTCGTGGTATTCTCGGATGACCTCGTCGATTTGCCCTTTTGGTATTACCAGCAGATCGTTTACAATGTTCCCGTCCTCACTTTCCCAACTGCGGTAGAGGCAACCGTTCTTCAGCTTCAAACTCTGCCATTGAGCCCAGTAAACTTTCACGATTGGGCTTTCACTGGATATTTGCTGCCAACTTGGTCGAAAACCTCGTTCTTGGTAGTCGATGATGACTGCCAGATCGGCATCTTCTCGCTGCTTCCTTCCGACCTTCTCGACAGTCCAGGAATCTTCTGGCAGCACATGGAAACGACGGATGTCGGTGACCTGTTCCTTGGTTTCGGCAGGTGAACAATGTTTACATTCAACATCGCAAGGTCGCCTCGATAATGCATCCGCATTTCCACGACTGCTTCCCTTCCGGTGTTCGATACTGAAGTCACAACTCTGGATTCTCTCTATCCATCTAGCAAGCTGGCCTTCCGAGTTTTTGAACTGCAGCAGCCACCTCAACGCTGCGTGGTCCGTCCTAAGATGAAAAGCCTGGCCATAGAGATATTTGTGGAAATGCTTGACACAGTCAACGACGGCTAAAAGCTCCCTCCTAGTTACACAGTAGCTCCTCTCCGGCTTCGATAGGATCCTACTGTAGTAAGCGATGACCCGTTCTCGCCCGTCAATTATTTGACAGAGTCCGCTCGCATCGGTGTCCAAAATAAACTTTTCTCCCGGGAGAGGATATGCAAGGATCTGCGCACTGCAGAGCAATTCCTTCAGGTGAATGAACGCTCCCTCCTGCGGCTTCTCCCACTTGAATGGCCGATTCTTTTTGGTGAGCTCGTGCAAACTGCTGGCAACGTTTGCAAATCCTGGGACGAATCGCCTGTAATATGTGCAAGGTCCCAGGAATGACCTTAACTCATGAAGATTCTTCGGCCGCGGCCATTCTTTAACCGCCGAGATTTTCTCTTCATCTGTATGGACTCCTTCTGCAGTCACCACATGTCCCAAGTACCTCACCTCGTTCTGGAAGAGCGAACATTTCTTCGGGCTCAATTTCAGTCCGGCTGCTTGAATACGTTCCAGTACCTCTTCAAGCTTCTCGACCACCCACATTCGGCTTGTCCCCGCATCCTCTTCTATCTTTGCCCAAACCACAGCTTCTGCATTCGGGGGAACTGTTTGGCGCGCTTGCACGACTATTCGCTTGACCTTGTTACCCTGTCCATTATCTATCGTCAATGGGAGCTCCAAGTCGCCATACTTCATCACTTTTTGGTTGAGGTCCAATGTGAAGCCATGCCTAATCATGAAGTCGACGCCGATTATGATGTCATCGGTAATGATTTCAACTATGAAATCATGCTGAAACTCGACGGTACCGATCGTAATTCTTTTCTGGACCTTTCCCTTAACTTCCGCCTTCTCACCAGTTACTGTACGAAGCCTTACCTCGGAAAATGGTTCGATGTCAGAAACCAATCCGCTTCGGATGACTGAATGAGTTGCGACCTTGTCCAACGTCAGCAGATATCGTCGCCCGTCCATCGTTCCCTCGATGACTAGGCTGGTTGCACCTCTACAGATTCGGGGTACGAGGATGCTGGGGCACTCCAATGTGAGAGCCAGCGCATGCCCCTCTGCACTGACTCGTTTTAGTTTAACGGATTGTTAGGTGCACCTTTTGCACCTCCACGGTCGCGTTCACTCCCATGGACCTCGAACGCTTTCTTCGCAGGCGGCAGTTCCTCGCAATGTGCCCCTGCTGGTCGCAGATGTAGCATCTACCCGGGAATGAACCACTCCTACTCGCCGTTGTTGTTCTGGAACTATTCTGGTCTTGAGATATGCGCCGTAGTTTGAGGGAAGGTCGGCATATAAAGAGCGATGTTTCACATGCGAGAGCGCTGGCAACTGTCTCCTTGAAAGATGTCTTCGGCAGGAGAATCAGGCTTCGTTGCATATCGGGGTCCCTTAGCCCTTGGATGAAAGAATCCGTTTTAAGTTTCCCCACTACATCAACTGGAACATCTGCGTAGGCTAGATGAGACAGCCGCTCGATGTCGGCAGCGTACTGCTGGATGGTCTCGTTTCCACGCTGCTTGCGTCCTTTAAGTTCCAACTTGTGCATTTCTTGCATGTGCTCACTGCCGCATCTTCGATCAAGAGCTTCCCATATGGCTGTGTAGTTCTTTCTCAGGGTCTCCGGGATGGTCTGTAGAACACCAGCTGCTTCGCCTTTAAGCGAAATTACTAGAGCGGCCACACGATCTTCTTCTCCCCATTGATTCCGTTCCGCTGTTGTCTCGAACTGAAGCTTAAAGATGTTAAAAGATGAAGTCGGTACAACGATTCCTTGATGCTGAACGTTCTGGACAGTCTTCTCGAGTTCCAGAACCTTCTTGTCGAACCTCGATTCCAAAGTCTCGATCATCTTTTCTTGATTATTTTCGAGACCTAGAACCTTCTTGTCGAACCTCGATTCTAGTGTCTCGAATCTCTCTTCGACGTTCTGGAATCGAGTGTTCTCTAGCATCTCTTCCAGCTTCTGATTCAGGGAAGTGGAATTTTCCTCCAACTTCCTTCTTACGGCAGCGGAATTTTCCTCAAGTTTCCCCAGTTTCTGGCTTAGAGAAGTGGAATTTTCCTCCAGTTTCTTACTCAGAGAAGTGGAATTTTCCTCCAGTTTCTGACTCAGAGAAGTGGAATTTTCCTCTAACTTTCTACTTACGGCAGGGGAATTTTCCTCCAACTTTAGATGAACGGTCGCCTCCAGTTTCTGGCTTATGGAAGTGGAATTTTCTTCCAACTTCCTACTTACGGCAGCGGAATTTTCCTCCAGCTCATAGCATTAAGAGCCGCGAGAATTCGCTGCATATCGAATGCTGGCTCACTGGATGTCGACGGCTTCTCCACCCCGAACTCGTGATTCTCCCAGTCAACACCTTCTTCCTGCAACGCTGATCGCAGTCTCTCCACCAGGTTGGCTTTACTTCCCATTGTAGATAATTCCCAAGCATCCAGCTCTCTTTTCAGTTGTTCGATGGTCAACTTTTCCAATTTCACCATTTTCTCACTCTTTCAATAATTCACTTCAAATAGTTCAATACACAATTTGAATAAACGTTTAACTCGTTTACTCGCAATCCCACTTCTGACACCAAATGTTACGAAATATTCAATCCCACACCGAATAGGGTTCGCACCACTGGATTGCGATAAACTACAATTGTCTTTTTATCCGAATTAAAACACACACTTTTCTTTGTTCACCACAGATCAATTATCTGTGCAGTTTCACCACTTTTATTGTTTATCTATGAATGCTATGAGTGCTTCCCTGAGCCAGAAATTAGATAAAAAACTGAAGGAAAATTCCGCTGCTGTAAGTAGGAAATTGAAGGAAATTTCCACTTCCATAAGCCAGAAACTGGAGGCGACCGTACATCAAAAGTTGGAGGAAAATACTGCTGCCGTAAGAAGAAAGTTGGAGGTAAATTCCACTTTCCTGAATCAGAAGCTGGAAGAGATGCTAGAGAACACTCGAGAAGGCTTAACAAACATCTAGCAGGCCGTCGACGATCGATTCCAGAACGTCGAAGAGAGAATCGAGATACTAGAATCGAGGTTCGACAAGAAGGTTCTAGATCTCGAAAATAATCAAGAAAAGATAATCGAGACTATGGAATCGAGATTCGACATGAACGTTCAGAACGTTCAGCATCAAGGAATCGTTGTACCGACTTCAGCATCGAAATTCACAGCTCCCAACTAGGACGGCAGGAGCGCTTTTAACATCTTTAAGCTTCAGTTCGAGACAACAGCGGAACAGAATCAATGGGGAGAAGAGGATCGTGTGGCTGCTCTAGTAATTTCGCTTAAAGGCGAAGCAGCTGGTGTTCTACAGACCATCCCGGAGACCCAGAGAAGGAACTACACAGCCATATGGGAAGCTATTCATCGAAGATACGGCAGTGAGCACATGCAAGAGATGCACAAGCTGGAACTTAAAGGACGCAAGCAGCATGCAGCGACATCGAGAGGCTATCCCATCTTGCCTACGCGGATGTTCCAGTTGATGTGGTGGAGAAACTAAAAATGGATTCTTTCATCCAAGGGCTAAGGGACCCCGATACGCAACGAAGCCAGATTCTCCTGCCGAAGACATCTTTCAAGGAGACAGTTGCCAGCGCTCTCGCATGTGAAACATCGCCTTGATATGCCGGCCTTCCATCAAACTACGGCGCTGTTGGGTTTAAATATATAATATAATATACATATCTATTTGCACACTGTAGTATCGGCTCGCCAATGCACGCACGCGCTCCCAATCGTGGCTGAGTACGAACTACTCCTCCTGTTCTGTATGCACCCGAGACAATATATGATTAGGTGAGTGTAATGCTAAGCCTGAGTGCAAGCTGTGTGGTGACATAACTCACACCTGTTACACCATACTCACTTATGTATTTGAATACTAAAGTGCATGATTACTCAAGCTGTTAAACCAATGGTGTCAATATAATGATGCCAATATACTACACACACATATTCATATATTATATTATATAATGAAATACGATCACGCCCCACTAGCTGATCATGCAAAAGCAGTTCATATATTGTACATTATATATTACACATCTACATACATACATAACGCACAATATTGTTAGCACGTAAGAATGTGGCACCTTGTATAGTAAGTTAATTAGTAAGTAAGTTCAGTGAATAAAGAATCACCGATCGAGACAGACCGTCTTTTGATAAAACATTACATGGTGTCAGGTTAAATTCCCAGTCAAAAAGTACAGTCAATTTATTAATAGTGCATATTGTCAAAAGTGTATAAACGAAATATGGATTCATTAAAACCACCGTCAAATTTAAGTTTTAATTTTAATCAAACCCAAAATTGGAGAATTTGGAAACAGCGTTTCCAACTCTTTATCACGGCAGCGGGGCTAGAAGGAGCAGACGATGGGAGAAAAATAGCTTTACTGTTACACTCAATTGGAGAAGAGGGCTTAAAGATCTTTAACTCATTCAATTTTAAAGACTCTGCGGAGGATACCACAAAAGCGTGGTATCAAAATTTGATGAATATTTTGAGCCAAGAAAGAACCTTATATATGAAAGGTTCAAGTTTCTAAGTTGTCGTCAAAAAACTGCACAAAGCTTAGACCTGTTTCTTACTGAACTTTATCATCATGCGAGTATAAAGAGGAAAACTCGATGGTGAGAGACATGTTCATCATTGGAATGCAAGACGATGGCCTACGAGAAAAACTACTTGGAACTGAAAATTCAACACTAAAAATTGCGGAAGAAAAGTCTAAAGCATATGTACTGGGAAAAGCCCACGCGTCGGATATGTCACATGAAGATTTAAGAGCAGAAGTTTCAATTAACTACATTGAAAGACCAACATCTCATCAAAAGCGTACGTGCCACCAGCAGCAGAGCTGACGTAATTCACTATCAGCAATGGAACAACGGAATCTACAACAGCAGCAGCAAAGAAGGTACTCATTGGACGGAGAGCGGCAATCGGAAGAGAGAGGTTAGACCATCATCATTAGTTAACGCACTCCATATAAATTATTGCTCCAGATGTGGACGAAAGCATCAAAATAAATGTCCAGCTACAGGTGTTGTTTGTTATAATTGTAACAGAAAAAATCATTATGCTAAAATGTGTAAGTTTAAATCTATTAAAGCTCTAGGGTTAAATTAAAACAGTAAAAGTAGTGATAGTGAATATGACAGTAGCAATAGTTTTTTCATAGGTATGTGTAAGCCGAATGAAAAAAACAGTGACTGTGAACACCGGTTCATCAAATTGTTTTTTTTTTTTTTTTTTTTTTTTAGAGACTCGCGCAGGTTCAAGAGTTTTTATATTCTCTTATGATGTGTTGACACACACAACCTGAACGGAGTGCAAGGGTTGGGGTCGTTGATGTTCGTTCACTACTCTCAGGGGTGGTTGTGGTTGTCCTAGACCTAGATAGGACGAGAGCCGACCAAATTCCGTGTTGGTTATAGTCCGTAGTAATTCGTTCGAGCACTTTGGTATTGCATACGCAGAGGATGAATTTCGGTTGACCATATACTGTGAGTGTTATGCCTGCAGCAGTACGTCTGGTCACTTTACATTCACAACTGCGTTACATACTTTTTGTCCGTATAGGAATTACTTTTTCTTAGCTATGAAGCGAATTTGAAAAATAAACCTTCCGCTCGGCGGTCGATGATTTTAACCACTGCACCACGGCCAAACAACAAAGTGCCATTTAGATACAGGGGCACAAGCTAATGTCATGTCTAAAAAAGTGTTTTATTCGATTAATGGATCCAATCTTAATAGGTCAAATGCTTCCTTAATTACTTTGGGTAATCAAAAACTGTCTGTAGTTGGAAAGTGTGATTTTATTTGCGAATTTGAACGGAAAAACGAAATTGTGTACGAGGTCATTGAATTTATAATCATTTCTGAATTATGTCCTACGATAATACTTTTACCTCATTGTGTCCGTCTTGGCTTAGTAAAAAAAATTTGTGCAGTTGGCAATTTTAAGGAACATTTATTAGCAAATTATTATGATTTATTTACCGGTTTAGGATGTCTTGATTATACTTGCCAATTAAAGATAAAAGAAAACTGCATGCCAGTGGTAGATCCACCAAATAAGGTTCCTTATAAATTGCATGACAGGTTAAAAAAAAGAGCTGACTCGTACGGAAAATTTAAAAGTCATTGAAAAAGTTAGAGGTCCCACTCCTTGGGTAAGTTCGATTGTTTTAGTGGAAAAACCAGATAAATCGCTTCGGATCTGTTTAGATCCAAGAAATCATAACGAAGTGTTGCTCAGGTGTAACTATCCAATACCTGACATTGAATTACTAAAATCCAAATTATCAGGTGCACGATTTTTTTCTGTATTAGATGCAAGTATTGGGTTCTGGATGATTAAATTAGATGAGCCATCTTCTCTTTTATGTACATTCAACACTCCTTTTGGAAGATACAATTTTCACGTCTTCCATATGGTTTAAATGTTGCACCAGAAATATTTCACAGAACAATCACTGAACTATTCTGTGATTTGGAAGTAATAGTGTATATTGATGACATTTTGGTATGGGGTAAAACAATTGAAGAGCACGATAAGCGTCTGTCAGCGGTTTTAGATAGAGTTAGGCAAGTGAACCACAAACTGAACAAGGATAAATGTCGTTTTGGTCTAAAGCAGATGAAGTATTTCGGTAAAATTTTTAGCGAACATGGTATGAGTCCAGATCAGTCAAAACTTAAAGCGATTCGTGACATGCCACCTCCAAAGTCAGTCAAAGATCTTCAACGATTCTTAGGAATGCTAAATTATTTAGGATTATATATAAAAAATTGATCATCAGAAACAGCGTCACTGAGAGCTCTTTTGAAAAAAGATAGTATGTGGGAATGGAACGAAAGTCACCAGCAAGTTTTTGAGCATTGAGGCCTTGTGATTTCTCCTCCGACTTTATCATATTATCGGGACTATGAACCATTGGTTTTGTCTACAGATGCTTCGAAATTTGCTGTTGGGGCAGTTTTATTTCAGAACAATAAACCCATAGCTTTCGCCTCAAAAACATTAACTAGCTGTCAACAACGATACGCTCAAATAGAAAAAGAATTGTATGCGGTTGGGGGCCACTAAGTTTCGACAATATATATATGGTCTAACCATAACTACCGAAACTGGCCATAAGCCCCTTGTGTCAGTTTTTAAAAAGCCCTTAGCGCAAGTTCCTATACGATTACAACGTATGAGAATGTGTATCCAAGCATACAATATGAATGTTGTATACAATCAAGGTAAAGATTTACAAGTAGCAGTTACACTTTCTCGAGCTCCATTGTCTGATACAGAAGAACTACCCATAGATAGGGATATTCAGATCCATGTCGGATTTCTTAGGTCCTGTCTTCCAATTTCTAAAAATAGGTTACAGTAAGCAGAAGTCGAGTCTGCTAAGGACACACAATTACAACAACATAAATTTTATCTTGAAAATGGCTGGTCTGCGCGAAAAAATTTAGTTTTCTGGCCAAACATGTCAGAAGAAATAGCAAGCATGGTAGAATCTTGTCCCACATGCGTTAACTATAGAAAAAGTAACTCAAAAGAGCCTTTACTTTTACACCCGATCCCTTATCTGCCATGGGAAACCATTGGCACAGATATATTTGAATGGCAAAAGGATTTGTTCGTTATTGTGGTTGATTACTACTCCAAATATATAGAGACAGCTAAATTAACATCCAGTAAAGCTGCCAATGTAATATTACAACTAAAATCAATATTTGCCCGTCATGAGATCCCAAGCAAGATAATATCGGACAATGGTCCACCATTTAATTCGAAAGAATTTAGACATTTTTTAAAAGAATGGGAAATCGAGCACGTTACAAGTAGTCGGTTTTATCCTCAGTCAAACGGCTTGGCTACGCGATCAATACAAACTGTAAAAGCTCTTTTATCTAAATGCAAACATTCTGGATCTGATCCCTACTTAGCACTGTTGAATTTACGAACCACACCAAATGGCAAGTATTCGCCATCGCAGTTACTGATGTCAAGAAAACTTCGAACTCAGTTACCTATTACAACAAAGCATTTACAACCCAATATAGAAGATCCTAATGATTATAAATTAGAAAGAGATTCTGAATGGGTATTAGGAGAAGTTCATATACAATTTCGGACGGGGAAGGAGAAATGTATAGACGTAATCGAAAACACATAATCGTTGATCAAACTGGCAATAACAATGAAACTGATTTGAAATCCGAAAGCGAGAATGAACGTGAATCCCAATGTAATAAAAATCAGACAGAGCAAAAAGTTAAAAGCAACATTAACGAAACCATATTTGATGGACAGTCTTTACAACATAATGAATTAAATTGTCCTATGAAGCTTAGGTCAGGTAAAGTCCTTAAATAAAATATAAGGCCTGTTATACATATATTTTGAATTACATTTATTATATATTATTACTTATTAAGAAAACAATATTTTTATTAAAAAACTTGTTTATTATTTAAGTAATATAAGTAATAAACAAGTTTTTGAATAAAAATATTGTTTTCTTAAATTAAGCTTATACATATTATTAAATATTTTTAATAGATAAATCTGTAACATCAGCCTCATATGCGTCCATGCCCCCACGGAAGACAAGGATGACTCAATCAAAGATGATTTCTTTGATCTCCTAGACCGAACATATACCAAATGCCCCAGCTATGATACCAAAATCATACTAGGGGATTTCAACGCTAAGCTGGGTAAAGAAAGCATATTTGAGCGGGTCATCGGCAAACACAGACTACATGACACCACATCCGATAACGGACATAGGCTGATCGACCTTGCCACGGGGCGAAATCTTCTTGTAGCCAGCACACGATTTTCCCACCTCGATATACACAAAGGCACCTGGCGGTCGCCAGATCAATCAGTCACCAACCAGATTGACCACATCGCGATTGACGTCAGACACTCCTCCACTATTCTTGATGCTCGCACTTTCCGAGGAGCGAACATCGATTCAGACCACTATCTTGTAGTAGCCAAGATACGTCAGCGCATAACACGAACACCGCGGAGTAGAGTTAGAACACCAAGCTATGACGTCGGATAGCTACTATCGCCGGAGATCGCCAGTGCTTTTGCCAACCGCGTCTGCCTTAAGCTCTCCGATACACCTCAATCCTCCACTCAGTCAGTAGAGCAACAATGGAGCCTGTGCAAACAAGCCCTGAAGAGCACAGCAACGGAAGTGCTGGGCCTTAAAGCTCCACCACGACGAAACACCTGGTTCGATGACGAGTGTAGAAGGATTCATGCGGAAAAGCAGGAGGCATACAAAGCCTCACTACACAAAAAAACAAGAGCGGCTCGGGAGCTCTACGAGCTTAAGAGAAGGGAGGAACATAAGCTTCTCAAGAGAAAAAAGAAAGAGCACGAGAAGCGGGCGATTGAAAACTTGGAGAGTTTCTATTGCAGGCACGACGTTCGAAGATTTTATCAGCGGATAAAACGAATGTCTCAAGGCTATAAAGACCGAACGGAGGCCTGTAAGGATGAGAACGGACACCTAGTAGTAGAATCGCAGTCGATGCTGAGAATTTGGAAAAACCACTTCTGCAGACTGTATAACGGCGATGACAACCCACATACCGCCGTCAGGCAGAATGATCCATTTTTTAACGACGAAGATCGCAGAGAATTCCGTCTCCCTGACCTCGACGAAGTTGAGATCGCCATGTCGAAACTCAAGTCGAATAAAGCTGCTGGCGCAGATGGACTGTCTGCTGAGCTCTTCAAAGCGGCTGGGGGTGAGCTGGTTAGGAGCATGCACCGGCTCATCTGTAAGTTATGGTCAGAGGAAAGCATACCCGAGGAATGGAGTCTCAGCATTGTTTGCCCGATCCACAAAAAAAGAGATCCCTTTGACTGCGCCAACTATAGAGGAATAAGTCTCCTTAATGTCGCATACAAGATCTTCGCTGCCGTTTTGTGTGAACGCCTGAAGCCATTCGTAAACAAGCTGATAGGTCCTTATCAGTGTGGCTTCAGGCCAGGGAAGTCCACCATCGATCAAATCTTCACACTACGGCAGATCCTGGAGAAAACCAATGAGTTTCAAGTCGATACGCACCATCTGTTCGTCGACTTCAAGGCCGCATACGACAGCGTAATTAGAGACGAACTATATAACGCCATGTTTACTTTTGACATCCCTGCGAAGCTCGTCAGACTATGCAGGATAACCTTGGAAAATGCTCGCTGCTCCATCCGAATCGGTGAGCACCTTACCGATAGTTTTGATGTCAAAAAAGGATTTAGGCAGGGCGATGCGCTGTCGTGTGATTTCTTCAACATCGTATTGTAAATTATTGTGCAAAAATCACAGGCCAATACAAGAGGCACAATCTACTTCAAATCCTCGCAACTCCTTGCATACGCCGACGACATTGACATAATAGGTAGATCGCAGCGAGATGTCAATGAGGCGTTTGCGAGTATTGAGATGGAGGCGGCAAAAATTGGTTTGGCAGTTAATGAGGGCAAGACTAAATATCTGCTGTCATCGAAAAAGGGCATTTACCACCGACGTCTTGGACAGAACGTGCATATTGGCAGATATAAGTTCGAGGTAGTTAAGGACTTCATATACCTCGGCTCCGCGGTGACTTGGAACAACGGCACCAGTTTCGAGATCAAGCGCAGAATTACTCTTGCCAACCGCTGCTTCTTTGGACTCAAGAGGCAACTGAGAAGTAGAGCCCTCTCTCGTACGACCAAGTTGACCTTATATAAGACCTTAATTATCCCGGTCCTGTTATACGGCGCAGAAACATGGACTTTATCTAAAGCGGATGAGGAAATCCTTGGTCGTTTCGAGAGAAAGATTCTGCGTTCGATTTTCGGTCCCATAAACACAGAGGAGGGTTGGAGGAGAAGATTCAATCACGAACTGTACGGGTTGTACAGCGACATGAGTCTGGTCAGGCGTCTACGGATCCAACGCCCAAGATGGCTAGGCCATGTAGAGCGAATGGACACCACAGCTCCAGCCCGTAGAATCAACCAACTGGGCGTGCGGCATTGGAAAAGACTAGCGAAAGATCGTGCTAGGTGGAGAGGCATGTTGGTTGAGGCCCAGGTTCACCCCGAACTGTAGCGCCCGTTAAGTAAGTAAGTAAGTAAGTAGATAAATCTGGATCTTAATGACAATGTACGTCTCTAATATATGAAATAAATTAAAATTTATTATTCTTGAGAAAGGGCATGTTGGGTTTAAATATATAATATAATATACATATCTATTTGCACACATATTCATGTATTGTATTATATAATTAAATACGATCACGCCACACTAGCTGATCATGCAAAAGCAGTTTATATATTGTACATTATATATAACACATCTACATACATACATAACGCACAATATTGTTAGCACGTAAGAATGTGGCACTTTGTATAGTAAGTTAGTTAGTAAGTAAATTCAGTGAATAAAGAATCACCGATCGAGACAGACCGTCTTTTAATAAAACTATCTCAAGACCAGGATAGTTCCAGAACAACAACGGTGAGTAGGAGTGGTTCATTCCCGTAGATGCCACATCTGCGACCAGCAGGTGACATTGCGAGAAACTGTCGTCTGGGGAGATAGCGTCCTTCCAGCCAATTGCGGCGTAGTTCCAGTGCAACGACAGCGAGTAGAAGTCGCTCGTTCCCAGGTAAATGCTACATCTGCAACCAGCAGGGGTACATGGCGACAAATTGCCGTCTGGGAAGAAGGCGTCCGAGGTCGGATTCGCCAAAAGGAGATCAAGCGAGAGCACGCGAGTACCAGAAGGGAAGCAGCCTTAGAAATGCGGATGCGTTAACGAGGCAACCTCGCGATACTGAATGCAAACATTGTTCACGAGCCGAAACCAAGGAACAGGTCATCGACATTCGTCGTTTCCATGTGCTGCCAGAAGATGCCTGGACTGCCGAGAAGATAGGAAGAAAGCAGCGAGAAGATGCCGATCTGGCAGTCATCATCGGGTACCAAGAACAAGGTTTTCGACCAAGTTGGCAGCAAATATCCAGTGAAAGCCCAATCGTGAAAGCTTACTGGGCTCAATGGCAGGGTTTGAAGCTGAAGAACGGTTGCCTCTACCGCAGTTGGGAAAGTGAGGACGGGAACATTGTAAACGATCTGCTGGTAATTCCAAAGGGACAAATCGACGAGGTCATCCGAGAATACCACGAGGGACCAAGCGGGGGTCATCTTGGTGTTAACAAGACTGTAGAAAAGATCAAGAGACGTTTATATTGGACAGGATGCCATGAGTCGGTCACAAATTTCATTCGCAAGTGTGAACAGTGTGCGAAGGCAAAGGGTCTAGTTAGGAAAACTCGAGGAAATATGCAGCAGTACAATGTTGGAGCACCGTTCGAACGTATCGCCATGGACATCGCAGACCCATTCCCAACGAGCAACGCTGGAAACAAATACGCGCTGGTGGTTATCGATTACTTCAGCAAGTGGCCTGAGGTGTTTTGCATCCCGAACCAGGAAGCCAAAACTATTTCTCATGCATTCGTGAGCAACTGGGTTGCGCGTTATGGAATACCGCGGGAACTACACTCAGCCCAAGGAAGGAACTTCGAGTCGATTGTATTCAAAGAACTCTGTGACATGCTAGGAACAGAAGGACACGGACAACACCATTACACCCACAATCTGATGGCATGATCGAAAGGTTCAACCGGACGATGGAGGAATACTTGAGAAAAGTCGCCGTCGGAGATCAGAAGGACTGGGATGAACATCTTCCCCTTTTCTTAATGGCGTACCGTTCGGCAAAGCACAATTCAACGACAACAACACCAGCTGAAGCCATTTTTGGAACTGATCTCCGACTTCCATCGGACTTGAAGCTCGGCGTGGTACTACCGACAACTAGCGGCAGGGAGGACTTCGTAACCGAAAAGAAGGAACAGATGAACTCCGTCCATCAGTTCATCCGGAAGCGACTGAACTTGGTCAGCGAAAAAATGAAGGCGCGATACGACTTGAGGGCGAACACTTCTGGATTCGAGACAGGACAATTGGTATTGCTGTACAACCCACAACGAAAAAAAGGCTTGTGCCCCAAATTGCAATCAGCCTGGGACGGACCATATGAGGTCATCAAGAAGCTCAATGACGTGGTATACCGAATACAGCAGACGGGAAACAGACGGGCGGAATATTAGATTGTCCACGCAGAGAGGTTAGCGCCATAGAAGGATCCAATCACTTGTTCGAGGACGAACAAGTTTAGGAGGGGGCAGTGTTGCGGAGACACAAATCAACGGTTAAGTTCGAATTTCGCTGTCGAAGTTCGTAAGCTCTCTTGATGCGGAGATTGCGACGATGTCAACTGTCAACGGCGTAATGCTAATTGTCAGAGCATTCTAGAGATTTCCGAAGGGGAAATTCCGACGGCGAACATACGAGAAGGTGGACCAAGAGCTATATAAGCGCGAACACTCGCCCTCGGCATGCATTCAGTTTGTGGTATTGAATAGAGCGTGACAAGTCAGTGTGATCAATCGGTAAAGCAGTGGGAAAATAAAAGCTTTCAATAAAGGTTGTTGTGTGTGTAATAAAGTTTAAAGTGTTCAATAGGTTTTGGATAATCAATAAAAGTGGTGAAGCTGCACAGATAATTGATCTGTGGTGAACAGGGAAAAATGTGTGTGTTTTAATTCGGATAAAAAGACAATTGTAGTTTATCGCAATCCAGAGGTGCGAACCCTATTCGGTGTGGGATGGAATAGTTCGTAACAATATATTAAGTCTATGGGCAATTAATCACTTACCGATCTTTTTCAGGAATCTTGGAAGTTGGTGTGGTTACGCGCCGCGAGAACCCGAATGGCACCAAAAAAACTCCCAAGCTAGTTCAATTAACTTAATATGATTTTAATTTCTCTCGTGGTTGTTCACTTGAGGTAAGTTAATTTCATTTGCTTTAATCTAATTTTAATACACTTAAATGAATTTCATTCAATTTAGTTTCACTTAAAATAAATTCAGTGCACTTATATTTATTTAATTTAATTGTTCACTTTTGCTTTAAATTTAATTGATAATCTAAAGTCACTCAAGTCAATTCAATATTAAATTTAAGTTCCACTGCCGGCTCTAGCCAAATCCGGCTCGAAAGACCAAATGTTGTGTCGCGCGAAAGAAAAAAAAAAAGGAACCAAAAGGAAAGAAAGAAAAAAAAAACTCCGATTTAATTTGATCGTGTTGTGTTGTGTCGTGTAGTCCGGTCCGCGAACAAATGGCACTGGTGCTGATCCAGCGACCCTTTATATAGGCGAGAGGCAAAAATAAATTTAATTTTTATTGATTTTATTTGAATATTTTTATTTCTTCAACATTTTATTTTATTTCTTTATTTTATTTTTATTTAATATTTTGTTTTGTTGTTTTGTTGTTTTCTTCTTTTCTGACGTAACATGGAGTATGTGAAGAAAAGAACAAAATAAATAAAGGAAAATGAAGGCTATAAATATATTCAAATTATAGATATGTATGTTAATCAAACAAATTACTAATCAAACTATTATCAACGAAGGACTCTTATTAATAAAATGTAGTACAAGTTTTTGAATCCTATCAGAGATCAATTCAACATTCGGTCGCCGATGCAAATCTTCTGTCGAGTGATGACAGGGAAAATAGAGCATTATTTTTAATAATTTTGTTTTGGGAGACTTGTAATCTTTTGATGTGATATCCATCAGTATAATATCTCTTGCTCGTCGTCCGAAAATGACTTGATTTTTAATTTAGCCTCAAAATGAGTGCAATAAATACTTGCAATATCTGCTTGTTTTCTTTTTTGTTCCACACTTAATTCCTTAGTACATTTTTTTTTTCTTTTTATATCTATTAATTATATTTACCGAGGGCGCCGTGGCACAGTGGTTAGTGTGTTGGACTCTGGCGCACGATGAGCGAGTTCGGATCCCGATAACACCAACGCCATCGAATGTTTATTTCGCGACGTTCCTCGTCGGCGGGGTACTGGCAAAACCCCCCGTATAAACTTGCCATGAAAAAGCTTCTCGACTCACGCCGTTCGGAATCGGCATTAAACTGTAGGTCCCTTTCACCTGTGTGAAAAATAAATCACACACAACATGGGTGATTGAGAGAAGCTTGGCTCTGGTCCTTCATGGGATGTAACGCCACCAAAGAAGATATATATTTACCTATTAATTAATTTATTTATCAACTTATTTATTTATTTATCTATTTATTTATTTATTTATTTATCTATTTATCTATATATTTATTATACACTTAATCATTGGTTTTCTTATATTTGTTAATTTATTTACATTTTGTATATATGTATGTATGTTCATATTCATCAATTCATTTTAAATCAAGTTCAAAACCACTTCTCTCTTTCCTCTTGTTTTTTTTTTGTGTTTTTAATGAAGGTTTGTGTTCGTGGCTTTTCCTTCAACTTATAAGAAACTCTGTGATATATTATTTAAGAATTTGTGCAAATATTTTTATTAGTACGGCCAGAGTGCCAAATATCTAAGTTAACACACACGAGCAACTACCTGATGAGCGGTCGAGTTGCAATAGCGATCGAGTTGCAATACGCTGCGCTTGCAGTTTGACTACGCACGTGTACGGGCTACCGTGGGAACCAAGGCCGCCCGAACTTAGATTTAAGATTATGGATTATGTTCATGTTCATGCACTCGTTGGTTGGCACTGGCCAAGTAAATATATCGCAACCTTATAACGTATTTGAGTTGTTTTACTTCTAGTTGTTGGGCACGGAGTAATCCGTGCATTTAATTTTTTTGAAGGATTCAATTAAAAGGACTTTAACTATCTGTAATATAAAAGCCCTAACTTAAGACTGTAAAATTTCTGCCACAATAAATAAACAAATAAACAAACAGATATCTCTTATGTCAAATTGCTGTCCAGCTATCACCACTGCTACTTCACTCGTGGAAGGCGCATTATATCGTCCTCTGTCAGCAAGTTTATTTGCATGGAATACGACATTATAGTCAAGACCATACACTCACAGTATATGGTCAACTGAAACTCATCTTCTGCGTATGCAATACTAAAGTGCTCGAACGAATTACTACGGACTATAACCAACCCGGAATTGGTCGGCTCTCGTCCTATCTAGGACAACCACCCCTGAGAGTAGTGAACGAACATCAAAGACCCAAACCACTGCACTCCGTTCAGGCTGTGTGTCTAAAAAAAAAACACATCATAAGAGAATATAAAAAAGACTCTTGGACCTGCGCGAGTCTCGACAAAAAAAAAAAAAAAAAAAAACAAAAAAAGGGTTGCTACTGGAACACTCTCAATTGTAGTTTTAAAAGACTGTATGTAGCAGTTATGAGAACGTAACATATCTTGGAGAGCTCTGATCAAATCCCCATCAATTGGTTGTGCGATACTTGAACACCGCGTTGATGCTTGTGTATCTGGATCGCATGAAATAAATTTGCAAAAATTTGTGATCATCGGGACGAAGTGGTAGCAAGCTCCCAGCTTAGTGATACACTCGCCCTTGAATTTTAAATGTAGCCATAAAACCACGCTCAACGACTTGCTTACCCTTGAAAGAGGTCATTTGAAATGTGTTATGAAGGTGGAGGACAAATTTCTTCTAATTTTACTTTAGAGAGCTCCGATAAACGCGTGCGACCGCTGCTAAGCGCGGCCTTCGACGCGCTATATATAGGCCCGCGCCGCCGGCCCCCCGCCATAAGCCACTGTTTCTCGTAAAAAGTAAAGGATAAAAAACGGTTATTGTGGGTTATCCCTAACAAATAGATATACCAACGTGGACTTTTTTGTAGAACTTTTTAAGGTGTAAAATACTGCAGTAAATTACTTTGAGGGCATGGGCTCGGGCATACAGGGTAAAGGTGTTGATTGCTCTCAACCTGGCGAGATGCCAGCAACGATCCCTGTTTAAATGCCCGGGTCAAGTTGACATACGGCCTCCTCGCGGCGCCCTCTGGATAGCCTCTTCAACAACCGTTGGGAGGTGAACAAACGTATGCAGCGAAAAAAACCCCGACCAGAATGGCGGTTGTGCGGCGGGCTAACAATCCGCCCACGTAAAAAAAACCTAAAGTTATGAATGAGCAAGATGCCTCGGATACACGGACGGATACTCGACGACGACAACGCACGAAAAAGGAACACGATTTGCGAGTATGCTCCTGGAATGTCAGAGCCCTGTACACTCCCGGAGCTGCTTATAAACTAGAAGGAATCCTCACGCAGTACAAGGCGGATAATACTGCGGTCCAGGAAATACGCTGGATAGGAAACGGGATTATGGGAATAGGGATTATGAACAAATTGCCATATTATTAGTATGTGCTGCAGTAAAAAATATTTTTGCCCGTATTACGTTCGCGAGTCGAACGAAAAATGGGTCGAACCACACAAATTTGTAATACCGTTCGCGTATCGCGCAGATGGCATTCGTCTCAAATGTCACGATTTCGGCGAATTGTGATTTCACCGTATTACCGTTGGCGAACGTCCGACTGAATTAACTATCATACAATTTCGAATATATTGTCGCGTCGCTGAAAAGCACGTTTTTGTTTAGCAACAATTTGTTATCTTCCTCGCTAGAGAGCTCCGATAAACGCGTGCGATCGCTGCTAAGCGTGGCCTTCGACGCGCTATTTATAGGCCCGCGCCGCCGCCCCCACGGCATTAGCAATTATTTCTCGTAAAATGTAAAGGATAATAAAACCGGCCAAGTGCGTGTCGGACTCGCGCACGAAGGGTTCCGTACCATCTGTATATATAAATATGAAAGAGACTATGTATGTTACCTCATCGAATGACAGATCTTAGTTGCAGGCAGGATTTTTTGGATGAAAATCATGTCTGTTTTTTCTGTTTTTTTTTTTTTTTTTTTTGTCGTGGTAGCGGCAACAGAAATACATCATCTGTGAAAATTTCAACTGTCTGCCTATCACGGTTTATGAGGTACAATCTGGTGACAGACGGACGGACAGCGGAGTCTTAGTAATTGGGTTCCGTTTTACCTTTGGGTACGGAACCCTAAGAAACGGTTATAGTGGGCTATCCCTAAGAGATAGACATATACCAACGCGGGCTTTTTTGTAGACCTTTTTAAGGTGTAAAATAC